>CM031372.1:94529440-95263953 GCA_018208015.1 Medicago ruthenica | reverse complement strand
CCCAACGTTCTCAACCTTTGCTCTGATGAAAAGGGGTTTGAGATGGCTTTTCATCCCAAGACTTGGCCTTTGAAAGAGGCTAGTTGCTCCTCAATGCAGCCATTGTTCATCACATAGTAACATACAGGCTTTGGGTCAGCCATATCAAGATGATCGAATTCACCTTCGATCTCAGTAACTTCATTCGACATCATACTCAGACGGCAAGATGGATACCACGCAGATGACGTCGAAATCAGGTTCAGAGTCCAGCAGATCCTCGTCTTCCATCTTATCTTCATCCACTGGAGGAAAGAGTCTTTCTTTTGCTGGCCTCCTGGACACATCCTTATATTGGCCAGTTTGCAGATTCTGTTCGGCCAATTTCTTTTGACGCTGAAACCTGCGCCATTGGGTCCTTGTCATAGGATTCTTACCCTTGTAATTGTTTCGGTAAGAATACTTATTAGCCTCCTGTGGGCCAACTTGCTTCATTCCACTGGAACCACCTACCTCCATAGTTCCTTTGTTGAACCTTATGAGCCCCTGGTGCATCCATTTTTCGACAGGAATCGAACCAGGAGGAATAAAGGTAGTCTTTCGACCAGATTTCTGGTTGTTGTTCGACTGCACCATAGTCCTCTTGCCTTTATCGAATCTGGTTTTGCGTTGCCCCCTTGTTGACAACCTGGTACTTCTTGAGGCCCTCAGTAGCCTCTCTATCACCACTGCACTGCAGCGGGGACACAGCATTACATTCTTGTTTTCGAGTTTGCATCTGTTCAGAAATCGATCAGATCCTCTTCAGTCTGAGGATACACACCTTCATCTTTCGCTGTAGTCTTCTTCAGATATGCCTTGAACTTTCACCTCAGACACCTCCATGGCTTCGACCATCATTACTCCTTGAGGTTCCGCATAGAGAGTTTCAACAGCTTTTGGTGCCTCAACATTCGCCTGAGTTGTCTTTGGTTTCTCACCAAATTTGAGTTCGCCCCTCATTGAGAGCCTTTGAACCAGATCCCAGGAAAAGAATACAACGTGAGGTTTAATGGCCAAGGAAATTATGAAATTTACATAACCCCCTTTTCTTCTGTTGTTCGATTGGGGGTACTTTTAAGCCCTTAGGAACATAATCTGGCAATCTGTAACTAATAAATCAAATAGTTCATAACCCATTTGTTATGTCAAATGTATAAGTTTTAGACACAATTTATCATTTTTAGGGCTCAACAGGATTTTTCCCATTCGAAGGTTTAAGGAGTTTACAGACATAAGGAGGTCCAGGTTTAATTCTGCTAAATCAACCTCATTGTCTTCGATATCTTCATAAGTGACATCGAACTCTTGGTCACTGGTCGTTTGCTTCGACATATGCAACCTTCTCCCTCTTATGAAATTTAGAATTCCTAGCCATTTTCAGCTTTTAGCCGTTCGACTTGTCGAACTCTATCAGCCAACTGAGCCATGTCCCTCAAATACTGAGTGTCTAATTTCTTTCTAATCGAATAGTCTAGGCCACCAGCAGCCATTTCGACTAATTCATGTTCAGGGACTTGGGTGAAGCACCTTGCCTTTAAAAGTCTAAATCTATTGAGATAATCATCAATTGACTCAGGCGCTTTACGTCGAACACTTGCTAATTCTTTAAGGCTATTTTGATTGTCCCATGTAAAATTGTTCATGGAAAACTCTCTCTAATTGATTCCAATTATGTATGGAATGTGGAGGGAGGGTTGTGAACCATGTAAAGGCATTTTTTGTTAAAGAATTTGGGAAATACTTCATCCTTAAATTTTCATTATTTGCTATGTCTCCTGCTTCTGTCAGAAATCTTGCAATTGTGCTCAACGGTTGATTCGCTAGCGTCACCAGCGAACTTAGTGAATTTGGGATTTTGACACCGCCTTGGTAGTTCAGTCTGAAGCACATACTCTGACAAGGCAGAAACAAAATTTGGTCTATGTAAACCTACATTCAAACCATTTTGGACTAAGATAGCTTCGACCAAATTTGCTATGTTTATTTTGTGCCCCTAAATTATTTTGTTGGACATTTTCTAACCACTCATCAGCATTTTGATTTCGATTTACTAAGACTATCCCTGGATTTGGTTCGATTTGTGGTTGTACTTGTGGTTGAGCAATATGGTTCGATTGGACCCATTTGTAATTGTCCTTGATTAGGCTGGTACCACTAAGTTATTGGGCATAGGCACCATAGCATTATTTGGTACTTGGATGTTTTGTATGGGTGCTAGATTCTGGATCTGAGGGACTGGTTGATTAGGGACATGTGGAGCCCCAAAGAAATCAGCCATTCTACCCAACTGGGTGGCTAACAATTGATAAGACTGGTTAGTATTTTGTATCAAAGGATTAAACACTGTACCAATTTGTTGTGTCAACATATTAACCATATCATGATTACTTTCATCCATTTGTTGCCTTAAAGACATCAAGGATGTATTAGTTAGTGGTGGCACTGCATTTCGATTAACAGAACTGGAGGCCAAACGTTGGTTTGTAGGCGAGTAAGCGCCAGGCACAGTTTCTGAATATAATGAAGGGTTGGTTTGCAGCCCTTGCATCAGTGTTGTAGGCATACCATATGGTACATTCCTACTGTTGCCTTGACTCATATATTGTGAAAAAGGCATACTAAACGTAGAGCCTATTGTGCCTCCTCCTCTTGCTGGGGATGGCTGGCTCCCTATGTTTTCGGTATCGAAACCTGCAGGGCCTGCAGTGGTAAAAGGCATCGTTGTTGATGCAATGATAGGCATAGTAACGCCCAATGTCGAAGAACTGGGAGCGGAGATGGTCGCTCCAGTCACATTCGAAGTGTTCAATGCGCTCGAAGGCGCTGACACATTGTTATCATTCACATTTGCATTTTCCATATTATTTGTGGTTGTATTTCTGGGTGGTGGTTTAACCATTTCAGGGAGTATTTTCCCACTCCTCAAGAACATGCACTAACACAATTTCCAGAAAGAATGCACAAATAGAAATTTGCAAATCCAAACGAAAATATTTTTTGATAAAAAAGATTCAATTAAAGCACAAGTCCCACTGGGCGTGCCAATTTGTTTACTCTGAAATTTGGTAAACAACCGCTAGTCTAAATTAATTGCTTGCGAGACCAACTAGTGAATCTCAGGAGCATAGTGCTTTGTTTGAATTCTTTAAATTATTTGAATGTCCATTACACATAAACATTTAGTGTAGTTTTAGGGAGAATTAAACATAAAAGTTACTTGGATTGCAAATAACAAGGAAAACAAGTTCCTATTTAATAAATACTTTGTTTCGATCGAAACAGAAATGAACAGAATTTAAATGAGAAACGTTAAACTTTGCATGAAACTTTAAAGTGCTTAAAAGATACATTTCATGAAAAAGTAAATTGCATTGAATTGTAAAATGTGCTTTACATAAAAGGATGGTTCACAGATTCATACTTGGATCCCATTTCACTCGTTTCTCTCGATAGCGTGGGTACTTTGAGTTTACAAGGATTTTGTATAAAATGAATTGCGACCCTTTTTTTCTGACTAAAAAACTACTATATATAGACTTTCGAAAATAAACTGCCCTAACGGTCGAACACTATACTACTGCCACATGTCCTGCCACGTACACCCTGCATGCACTTAACTGCTCCTTAGAACGGTTGCATCTCTCGAAGTCGAACTGAGTTTTGTGAAGTTTGTCAGAATTGTGCTAAGTCCAGAACTTTGTTGCTTCGATTCGATCATACGCTAGTTCGATCTGCCTTCTTGCCTTAGCCTTGTATTTGTAAATATCCTTTCGAACCTGTGAACACTTCCAAGATTCTTTTCTGTTCTTCGATTAGACAGAATCTTGCAAGATTCCCTTCAGCATTTAATGCATATTCAGAGCATATTCTTAGCTCATAAAAATATGGGCTAACAGTTGTGTATGCATGAATGTGTATATGCATGAATGTATGAATGTATGTATAACAATACGACTTGTATGACTGTATGGAGGATTGACTTGTGGGACAGTATAACTGATGGACTTGATGAGACAAGACTGGACAGGTAAGATGGAAAGTGGAACGACGACGCAGTACAAACACTCAGCAATCTTCATTGGGGGATGATGCCATTGGGGACATATCAAAACATTGACGGGGTAAGGCCCGATGTATGCAACAACTGGTGGGGAGTAAACACTTCCTGGGGGAGACGTGTTAATCCAAAGACCTGGCAGAAGAACTGGTGTTTCTCTGGTCATGCTTTTTGTTTTTTCTTTTTTGAGTCCCTAACTTTTGCGTGGACCGCCCTTTCGGGTTTTCAGTCCACCGGGAATATATTCTTTTTTGTGTGCCCCTAATTTTTGCCTGGACCGCCCTTTCAGGTTTTCGATCCACCGGGACGCTCATTTTTGCCTAAGCCGCCCTTTCGGGTTTTCGACTTACCGAGCTTTTCTTTTTCTTCTTTCTTTTTTTTTCAAGCAATTGACCATGTTTAACCTGCAAAGTTTATCCGTTCTCAGGACAGATGTCGACGCACACTTCACTTATTCATGAGTTCAGAGAGAATGTGTTTGTTGTTTATGCTTTCCAAGAAATATATAAAAAAGATTTATGATTTTGAAAAAAATTTTGCTTCAAGTACTACCATCAAAAAGAGAAGAAATTTTATAAACAGAATAAATGGGAGTTCCAAATAAAAGGCACAAGCTCAAATTTATTTTAACAGAGTGGTGGCCCGCCAATGGCGTGGCTCCACTGATCTCTCAAAAGTTTGGAAAATGGTAAATATAAGGGGAAGGTACATTGAACACAATAACCGTTATTCTCCCTAACAACTTTGAATTCCACCGTTTAGATGCTTCAGACTCAGAGTCTCTTTGACCGCTAATGTGCCCCAAGTGAGTAGAGATCAGACCAATGCAGTTACTTTGTCTTTGGATCCTTAACTTTTGCATAGATCGTCCTTTCGGGTTTTTGACCTATCAGGATGATTATTCTTTGTTTCATGTCTCTAATTTTTGCCTGGACCGCCCTTTCGGGTTTTCAGTCCCCCGAGACGCTCATTTTTGCCTAAGCCGCCCTTATGGGTTTTCGACTCACCGAGCTGTTCTTTTATTTTTTAGACAAAGTATTTCTTGACTGCATCGGCGTTCACAGGACGGGGAAACTCATCATCATCCATAGTCGTAAGAGTCATTGCACCCCCGGAGAACGCTCTTTTAACGACATATGGGCCTTCATAATTAGGCGTCCATTTGCCCCTGGAGTCCGGTTGAAAGGATAAAACCTTTTTGAGCACAAGGTCTCCTTCTTGAAATTCACGGGGACGAACCTTCTTGTCAAAGGCTTGTTTCATCCTTTTTTGATATAGTTGACCATGACACAAGGCAGCCATGCGTTTTTCTTCAATCAAGTTCAGCTGATCATACCTACTTTGACACCATTCAGCCTCGGACAATTTGGCCTCCATCAAAACTCTCATCGACGGGATTTCGACTTCCACGGGGAGCACTGCTTCCATGTCGTAAACTAAAGAGAAAGGGGTTGCCCCTGTTGAAGTGCACACTGAGGTACGGTACCCATTCAAAACATACGGTAACATGCCAGCCTGTAAGTGGCTACCATCTTCTGCACCGTTTTCGTGATGTATTTTCCTTCTTGTTTTTTTTTTTGCTTTTGTTCTTTTTTTGATGTTTTTTTTTTGTTTGATTTTTTTGGCAGCCTCGATGGCACCACTCATCTGGGACTTTATCAGGAATACCGTAGCAGCAGTTCCTCGTAACCCAAGTTTAGTGCTTCCAGTGCTTCTTCATGAGACTGAATGATGTTCTTTCCATATTCTAGTAACAGAGAGATCTTTTCGAGAATCCCTTCATCCTCCTCCTCTTCAGCTTCGTAAACAGGGAACTCAAAGTCGGGAGAGAGCATAGGGTTACAGTGTTCAACGGGTTTATTGATGCTTAGTCTGCATATGATTGATGATTGATTTTAGAAGATGAGTGAACAATGCAAACTTTTTTGAAATTGATTGAAAACAAAAAATAAAAATAAAATATTTTTGGGTTTTTTGTGTTACCATTTTCCAGAAAAAGTTAAGAAAACATAGTCAGGAATAAAACGCCTTCTTATTTGATGATGGAAATGCATGAAACAAAAAGCCCTAAAAGTTCACTTTCGTCTCGGGCGGAACGGAATAATTTTTTTGAAAAGACAAGACAACAAAACACATTACTTGGACCTATGAGTAGCTGAGGAAATGTCAACAACGACCCAATTGCAGTAATCTCTGCCATGTGTTACAAAATTCACTGCCACCTGTAGTACCCTAATTTTGTCCTACGCATTTTAAAACAAAAAAATCAAAAAGAATCAAAAGAGGGGAAAAAGTCAAAAGTCAACAAAAGTCAACAGAAAAGTCAACATTTCAAAAATGCTGACTTCGCACTGCGAAGCTCACTTCGCACTGCGAAGTCTGCGATTTTTCTGCAGATTTTTGGTTTCTTTGATTTAATTCCAGAATTTGTTGCATATCATTTCCATAATTATTTTAAGTAGCATTCATGGCTAATTGGGCCAAGCAAAGCCAGAGTTGAAGGACTTGCCATTAATGCCAAGGTTGGAAGCTTTTTCTTCCAACCTAGCATGTGACAAGCAAGTGGGCTTGCCCTTGGGCAGCTCTAGTCCCTCCCAGGTGACCAGCTAACCACCACAAGGTTGCCAGCCACCTTCTTGAGGACTTTCCTCCTGCTTGCTCCCCCAGAAACCAGTCAAACCAGCTGGATTTTTCACTTGAAAAAACCATGATTGCCTACTCTGTTTTGCAGCAACTTTTCACCCTCTCACACCAGCCATAAGTAGCCTTTTCATCCCTCAATCTCTGCACATTACAGTGCACGTTTTTATTGACCAACCATTGAGATTGCAAGGATTGATCCCCAAGCATTAGCCAATTGCAAATCAGCTTTGTTCTTCATCATTACCTTCTAGAATTAGTTGAATTTGTGGCTGAAATCAAGCTGGATCTTGCCCCTTGGTACAAGGCAAGGTTGCCTCTATCCATTAGCATTTAATGCAAAGGGATTCAGCTTAATCTTGGCCACAAATCAGCTGAATTTTGGGATTGTGTAATGATGACAAAGATTTGGTTTTGGCCTATAAATAGAAGGCAATGCCCAAGGATACAAACACAGTTAACAACAGCATTTCAAGAGCAGAAACTCTACTCATTTTAGCCTACAAAACTCCACAAATAACCAGAAACAATCCATCCAACACAAAGCTTTCCAAAGTTCCCAAACCTTCACCAATATTCAAACCTCTTGTGAAAGCCTCTAACCAAATCAAATCAAGTGCAGCTGGAGCTTTGCTAAGGAGTTCTGTAAGTTTCTAAGCACTTATCTTGCATTTATAATTGTGTTTGCATAGCTATTTTGGTTCAAAACCTTTTGATCCTAAAAAACCCCTTTTGAATTTCAAAGAAATCCCAAGGTTTTCAAAACATCAAAACTGGTTTGTCCAACCTTTTTCACCCCAAAAACTCAAAGTTTTTCACCCATCTATAAGGTCCTGAGTGTGTTCAGAAGTTGTTTCTGAACAAAAGTTCAGAAACAGCTTCTGAACCCAAAATTTCGCATGCTTCGCAGTGCGAAGTCATGGTCGCAGTGCGACCATGACAGAACTCAGAATCTGAGTTTTTGTGTCAAAATGACCAATTTTTGAGGTTCTAGCCCCAGAGCTCAGAACCTATGAGTTTTTAAACCCATGTTCTTCAAACCACAACAAGGATTTTGCATAATTTTGGCAAAATCACAAGTTCGTATGACCATTTTGTGGATAACTTGCAAAGCAAGTTATCTTCCCAAACTCTCAAACCACATGAACAAACAAGCTATGTTCATCATTTCAATTAAAACTTGAACAATAAATATTGTTCATGATGTTCAAAACTCAAAGATGAACATACACCGTTTACGTTCGCATTTTCGCAAAATGAGACGAACTTGCGCGCTTTTTTAGCAAATTTGCTAAACCTTCCCATTTTGGGTTTTCAAACCAAATGTTTTGACATACCTTGGGATTTCTAAAGGATTCAACCCAAAAACATGAATGAAAAAGGGATGGTGTGACGTATGTCTCTCCATCGCCCCGATTGTACGAATGCGTGACGTATGTCTCGTCGCTCGGACAATCGTCATTCCCTTTTTTTTCAATATGTACAACCCTAACCAAACCAAATCTTGGCCCCTTGTGGTCAATCCAAACCTTTTGGTCCCCCGTTGGCCATTAGACTCAACCCCTCGACTCATTTGAGTCCACTCGGTCAATGTTTGACTTGTATGAGTCCATTGCACCTCCCTTGGTCCCATAGCGACCAATTTCAACCCTCTACCCTAACGGACGTACCTTTTAACAATTCTAATGCGATTCGCGAACGAACGCTTAATAAGTCTCCAAGCGCGAGCATACAAGCTACGTTTAATCGCAAGAATTTGGTTAAAACATCGTCCAATTAAAAACAACCAACACATATACGTTTTTCTACCAAAGAACTACGTATGCTTTGAATTCTCCGACTACCGGGAGATACGTAGGAGCAAGATCGACATCTTGTCAAGCACAATAATAAAACTTTTTTTTCTTTTCTTTCGTTTGTTTTTATCTCTTTTCCCCCCTTTATTATTTTTAACATAAATGAACATGCACGCAAAGTATTAAAAAAACAATTCAAGCTTTAACCAAATAGAAGGTTCCCGTTGAGTACAACGGACGTGAGGGGTGCTAATACCTTCCCCTTGCGTAATCGACTCCCGAACCCGACAATGGTTGCGATGACCTAATCCTTATCCTCATCGTCAAAAGGGTTTTATTATCGTTTCCCTTTACAACAAAAAAAAACTTAAGGGTTTATCAACGTTCCCTTTACACAAAAACTTTGGTGGCGGCTTCACAAAGGCCCTCCGAGCGTTCGAGGACGTCCTCGGAGGATTTGCGCGTCTTTTTCCCGAGGAAAAAAACGAGGTGCGCACAGCTGGCGACTTCACTGGGGAATCCTGTTCCCACTAGCGAGTCAAGCCTAACCTATTTGGCTTTTAAGCCAATTGTTTTTATTTTCTCTGCGTACCATGCTTATTATTTTATTCATACATGTCATATTTATGTTTTATGTTTATATTTGCTTTATTTTGCTTTATATTCATATCATATATATATCAAATGCGGGGGTTACTTGAGTGATGTTACTCCACATTGTTCGGGTTAATGCCGGACGTGTGAGGCTCTCTACCCGAGCTTGAGAAAAAAACTAAGTTAGAAGGAGGTTGTGTGCGGAAGCCCGCGTTGACGTATGTCCGTGAGGTGGGATGTCCAACCCCGCTTAGATGAGATTTTCACGTGGAATTAATTGAAGTCATGTCGACGTATGTCCATAGACAACCCTAATTCCATGTGAGGTCTATGACTCTAAGGACCTCTTCTTAGGAGATTTCACAATTTAGAGCCTACATGTGAGGATGGGGGGAAGTTCCGCACCTTCATATACCAAACCCCTGCATGTCATTACATCTGCATTCATGAGAATTTTTTTTTTTGCATAAAAAAAGAGGGGCATATTTTTGCATATTCATTGCATTCATACATTTACATGCATTTCAAAGCAGAACCCTCACATTATAACCAAAACACCAAAAAAAGAAGTACCCGACCCGGTATACAATAGCGTTTCGGATGAGATCCGAGCAACCGGAAGGCCATCGAAATTCTGGAAATCATTTCTTTGTCCAAGTAATTTATCTTGTTTTTCAAAAAAAAATCATCATTTTGCTCTTCCCAAGGCAAATGATTAATTTTATGGGACCCCCATATTTCAAATCATTTCCGTCATTAATAAAGTTGTAGTTTATGTTCAAAAGAGTTCATTTTTCTTTCGTTCTCAAATAAATTTTCATAAACCCTACAAAAAAAATCATCATCATACACCAAAAAATAACACTGCTACAATCCCTTTTGACTTCAATCTTCAAATTAACCAAACGGAAGATGATAATAAGGACGATTTTTGAACCTCCTGAAGGATTGTCCAGACTTGGGGATCAAGAGGATAGGGTAATACAACCTCACCAAGAGAACCCTAAAAAAAAATAGCACCACAGTTTTCCCTCTGCCGGGGCACACTCTATAAGAAAAATCAAGGTCTCACTCAGACGTGTGGATAAATGTGAAGCAGTCATGCTCACCAAAGAAACCCATGAGGAGTCCTTCCAAACCCATGCCAAGACATGTCACAAGTGACAAAATTATGCCAACAAGGGGCACATACCACAAACACCTCTGAATGTCATGACATCACCCTAACCATTCTCTATGTGGGGCATAGACATGTTTGGAATGATTGAGCCAAAGGCTTCAAAAAGGGCACCAGTTCATACTAGTTGCCATCAACTGTTTCACCAAATGGGTCGAAGCAGCTTCCTATGCAAACATGACCAAACAAGTGGTCGCCCAATTCATCAAAAAAAAACCATTTGCCGTTACGGCACTCCCCACAATTTCCCACAAAAAGCCAAGCCGTTACGGCACTCCCCACAAATTCCCACAAAAAGCCAAGTCGTCATTGGCATTCCTCACATCACCCATTTCCAAAAAAACAAAGCCCAATTTTTATTGGCATCCCCAAACAAACAAAGCCCAATTTTTATTGGCATCCCCAAACACAAAAAGCCAAGTCGTCACTGGCATTCCTCACATCTCCAACAAAAGACCAATTTTCATTGGCACACACAATTTCCAAACAAAAAGGCCAATTTTCATTGGCACTCACAAACATATTCCCAAATACCATTTCCAATAAAAGCCCAATTTTCATTGGCCCTTACAAACACAATCACACATAAAGCCCAATTTTCATTGGCATCTCCACTCCAATCACAAAAATCCCGACCTTGCTCGGAAGCCAAACAAAAGCCCGACCTTGCTCGGAAGCCAACCATAAAGCCCGACCTTGCTCGGCAACCAAAAAAACAAAAGCCCGACCTCGCTCGGCATCCCATCATAAAAGCCCGACCTCGTTCGGCACCCCATCATAAAAAAGTCCGACCTTATTCGGCATCCAAGCACCCAAAGTCCAATTTTCATTGGCATTCACAAACACAAACAAGGTTCGACCAACTGAACCTCATAAAAGAGAAACACTTCACAGCATGGTGGCATGGACAGCTCGGCAGGAAAGTTCATTCTCGAGAATTTAGAGAAGGAGACTTAATGCTTGGAAAAAAGGTATTACCCGTCCACAAGGATCCCCCTATCAATAAACTCCGGCGCAGTCAAAAAAAATATATATGCCAAAAAGAAAAAGAGCTCGCTAAATCGAAAACCTGAAAGGGCGGTTTAGGCAATAGAGAGCGTCCTGGTAGATCGAAAACCTGAAAAGGCGGTCTAGGCAAAAATTAAGGACATCAAAAAAGGAAATATACCCCAGTGGACTGAAAACTTGAAAGAGCAGTCCAGGTAAAAATTAGGGGTTTCAAAAAAAAAAAAAGAAGGCAAAAAGACTGCGGCACGTGAGGTCCGGACAGAATTCAAGAGGGAAAGAATCAACCTCATTATCATCTTTCAAAAAAAAAAAAAAAAAGAGATTATTTCAAAGTCATAGGGAAAGTAGCACGTGAAACCCAAGCAAAATTCCATTTGTCTTTTTGTTTCTTCCTTTTTCTCTATCTCAGTAATCACCTCTTATAGGGATTACATTTTCACGAATAGTTACCCATACAAGGGACTAAGTTTCGTTGAATCAAAATCATTTAAAACCTTTTCATTGTTATGCGTCCTTACTTGCTCATAAAATGTGTTTTTATTCATGATAGATAATGCATTGAAATATGGGAAATAAAAAAAAACTTGCAAAAGAAAATGTGTGTTTTTACTTGGACGTTTTAAATGTCAAAAGAATTTCGTTGGTCCCCGGTATTGCATCAGAGGACTCGAAACTTGAAGCTTTGCATCAGTCATTTTAAGACTCATGCTCTTCAGCAGAAACAAGTGCGTAGCCCACGGCGCGTAAAACGCAAAGATCCCGGGTGTCAGAGGAACAAATTTCCCCAAATAAAGCTCACCCTCATACATCTTTTTCATCCACTAAGGCCGGATATCGATCATGCTTCCAAAATGATCCTTATATCCCCAGTGAGATCAACCAAAACCAAAAAGCCCGACCTCGCTCGGCAACCAACAAAAAGCCCGACCTCGTTCGGCAACCAAAAACAAAAAGCCCGACCTCGCTCGGCAACCAAACAAAAAGTCCAATAATCATTGGCGAACCAAAGTCCAATATTCATTGGCAAACCAAAGAACTACGTAAGCTTTGAATTCTCCATCCCACCAGGAGATACGTAGGAGCAAGATCATCATCTTGTCAAGCACAACAAACCAAAGCCCAATTTTCATTGGCCCACAATAAAGCCCAAATTTCATTGATACTCCCCAGGGAGTCTCAACCCCAAACAAAAGTCCAATCATTATTGGCAAACCCACAAATTTTCGGGCTTAGGCTCGAACTACACCGGTTTTGATCCCATTTGGGTATGTAGGCAAAGGACCTCGTCCTTCCAAACCGACCAACCAAAAAACCAACAAAGAAGAGAAAGCCCAACTGTCGTGAACACAACCACAACCAAGACCGACTCTGCTCGGCACCCAACCAACATTATTTTATTCATGCATGCATATTTAAAACCATTCATACACATGCATTTCATTTCATAAAACATGCATCCTCAACAAGGATTCTCCAGTGAGTATCACATATTCACCAACATCCATCAACATTCAACCAGGGGCACCTATTTAGGGTAAGACCGCAGCTCGTTAGGAATCGACATTCAGAAGCAGTGCCTGAATAAGATTACCTAGCTTAGGTATCGACTTCTAGAAGCAGTACCTAGAGTAGATCACCTACATCCATGTTTCGACCTCTAGAAGCAGTACCTAGAGTAGATCACCTCCCCCAGTGTATCGACCTTCAGTGTTAGCGGCTGAATAAGATCACAGCTCGTTAGGAATCGACATTCAGAAGCAGTACCTGAATAAGATCACCTAGCTTAGGTATCCACCTCTAGAAGCAGTACCTAGAGTGAACCTCCATCTTAGGTATCGACCTCTAGAAGCAGTACCTAGATAAGATCACCTACCTCAACGTTCCACCTCTAGTGACATCCTAGAGTAAATCACCATCCTCAGGAATCGACCTCTAGAAGCAGTGCCTAGATAAGATTACCTTCATCCCCCAGTGGATCTACCTCAAGTATTAGCGGCTGGATACGATCAACCTTTACCAACCATTGCATTTGCATTTCGCGAAGGACAAAATTCGGGTCCTTCTTTTTCTTTTTACTTAATTGATCTTCGCAAAGAGTTCATGAGATGCCCTCGGCACTCACGCACTCTATGCGAAGACACAATTAAGTAGGGGCAGCTGTAGTACCCTAATTTTGTCCTACGCATTTTAAAACAAAAAAATCAAAAAGAATCAAAAGAGGGGAAAAAGTCAAAAGTCAACAAAAGTCAACAGAAAAGTCAACATTTCAAAAATGCTGACTTCGCACTGCGAAGTCTGCGATTTTTCTGCAGATTTTTGGTTTCTTTGATTTAATTCCAGAATTTGTTGCATATCATTTCCATAATTATTTTAAGTAGCATTCATGGCTAATTGGGCCAAGCAAAGCCAGAGTTGAAGGACTTGCCATTAATGCCAAGGTTGGAAGCTTTTTCTTCCAACCTAGCATGTGACAAGCAAGTGGGCTTGCCCTTGGGCAGCTCTAGTCCCTCCCAGGTGACCAGCTAACCACCACAAGGTTGCCAGCCACCTTCTTGAGGACTTTCCTCCTGCTTGCTCCCCCAGAAACCAGTCAAACCAGCTGGATTTTTCACTTGAAAAAACCATGATTGCCTACTCTGTTTTGCAGCAACTTTTCACCCTCTCACACCAGCCATAAGTAGCCTTTTCATCCCTCAATCTCTGCACATTACAGTGCACGTTTTTATTGACCAACCATTGAGATTGCAAGGATTGATCCCCAAGCATTAGCCAATTGCAAATCAGCTTTGTTCTTCATCATTACCTTCTAGAATTAGTTGAATTTGTGGCTGAAATCAAGCTGGATCTTGCCCCTTGGTACAAGGCAAGGTTGCCTCTATCCATTAGCATTTAATGCAAAGGGATTCAGCTTAATCTTGGCCACAAATCAGCTGAATTTTGGGATTGTGTAATGATGACAAAGATTTGGTTTTGGCCTATAAATAGAAGGCAATGCCCAAGGATACAAACACAGTTAACAACAGCATTTCAAGAGCAGAAACTCTACTCATTTTAGCCTACAAAACTCCACAAATAACCAGAAACAATCCATCCAACACAAAGCTTTCCAAAGTTCCCAAACCTTCACCAATATTCAAACCTCTTGTGAAAGCCTCTAACCAAATCAAATCAAGTGCAGCTGGAGCTTTGCTAAGGAGTTCTGTAAGTTTCTAAGCACTTATCTTGCATTTATAATTGTGTTTGCATAGCTATTTTGGTTCAAAACCTTTTGATCCTAAAAAACCCCTTTTGAATTTCAAAGAAATCCCAAGGTTTTCAAAACATCAAAGCTGGTTTGTCCAACCTTTTTCACCCCAAAAACTCAAAGTTTTTCACCCATCTATAAGGTCCTGAGTGTGTTCAGAAGTTGTTTCTGAACAAAAGTTCAGAAACAGCTTCTGAACCCAAAATTTCGCATGCTTCGCAGTGCGAAGTCATGGTCGCAGTGCGACCATGACAGAACTCAGAATCTGAGTTTTTGTGTCAAAATGACCAATTTTTGAGGTTCTAGCCCCAGAGCTCAGAACCTAAGAGTTTTTAAACCCATGTTCTTCAAACCACAACAAGGATTTTGCATAATTTTGGCAAAATCACAAGTTCGTATGACCATTTTGTGGATAACTTGCAAAGCAAGTTATCTTCCCAAACTCTCAAACCACATGAACAAACAAGCTATGTTCATCATTTCAATTAAAACTTGAACAATAAATATTGTTCATGATGTTCAAAACTCAAAGATGAACATACACCGTTTACGTTCGCATTTTCGCAAAATGAGACGAACTTGCGCGCTTTTTTAGCAAATTTGCTAAACCTTCCCATTTTGGGTTTTCAAACCAAATGTTTTGACATACCTTGGGATTTCTAAAGGATTCAACCCAAAAACATGAATGAAAAAGGGATGGTGTGACGTATGTCTCTCCATCGCCCCGATTGTACGAATGCGTGACGTATGTCTCGTCGCTCGGACAATCGTCATTCCCTTTTTTTTTTCAATATGTACAACCCTAACCAAACCAAATCTTGGCCCCTTGTGGTCAATCCAAACATTTTGGTCCCCCGTTGGCCATTAGACTCAACCCCTCGACTCATTTGAGTCCACTCGGTCAATGTTTGACTTGTATGAGTCCATTGCACCTCCCTTGGTCCCATAGCGACCAATTTCAACCCTCTACCCTAACGGACGTACCTTTTAACAATTCTAATGCGATTCGCGAACGAACGCTTAATAAGTCTCCAAGCGCGAGCATACAAGCTACGTTTAATCGCAAGAATTTGGTTAAAACATCGTCCAATTAAAAACAACCAACACATATACGTTTTTCTACCAAAGAACTACGTATGCTTTGAATTCTCCGACTACCGGGAGATACGTAGGAGCAAGATCGACATCTTGTCAAGCACAATAATAAAACTTTTTTTTCTTTTCTTTCGTTTGTTTTTATCTCTTTTCCCCCCTTTATTATTTTTAACATAAATGAACATGCACGCAAAGTATTAAAAAAACAATTCAAGCTTTAACCAAATAGAAGGTTCCCGTTGAGTACAACGGACGTGAGGGGTGCTAATACCTTCCCCTTGCGTAATCGACTCCCGAACCCGACAATGGTTGCGATGACCTAATCCTTATCCTCATCGTCAAAAGGGTTTTATTATCGTTTCCCTTTACAACAAAAAAACTTAAGGGTTTATCAACGTTCCCTTTACACAAAAACTTTGGTGGCGGCTTCACAAAGGCCCTCCGAGCGTTTGCGAACGACCTCGGAGGATTTGCGCGTCTTTTTCCCGAGGAAAAAAACGAGGTGCGCACACCACCTCCCTCACCAGGGTGAGCTTCTGAGCAATCTTGCACCAAATTAACATATGGGGTCCCATGGCCAGGTAGTAGATTAGCTCGCACATCGGGACTCGACCCTTTGAAGGATAGGATATTGGCCTGGATCAACTTCTGGACTTCAGCTTTCAAGGCATAACAATGCTCAACGTCATGACCGGATGCCCCTTGATGGAAAACACAAGAAAGGTGAGGTCTATACCCCCTTGGCAATCTTTCAGGTACCTTAGGAGGTGCCCTAGTTTGAACAAGATTTTTATCAAGCAAAGCGGGAAGCAACTCTGCATACGCCATGGGGATTGGATCAAAATGGGATATCCGCTGAACCCGATTCTGTTGTCGGACTGATGGGGAGCCTGTTGTCGAGGCTGTTGTTGATACTGTTGCCGAGGCCTTTGTTGGGGCTGGAGCTGATTTCTGGATAGCCGGAGTTGGGGTTCCAAAAGAAGTGGGATGAAAACCTTCGTCTGATAGAAATGGCATCCCCCATGGGTAAGCTCTAGACGTGCCGGGCGGTGGAGCAAGTATGGTAGAAGTTGGTAAAACAGATAAGATTGGCTGCTCAAGAGTAGTAACAGCAGGCTGAGGAACTGACGTCTGGGCTTGGGAAGCCAACAGAGCATTCATCTTGGAGGTCAACTTCTCCATCCCTTCCCGGAGATTGGCCACCTCTTCCCGGAGGTTCTGGTTTTCTTGCTCTAACAGATCCATTCTTTTCTGATTAGCCATAGTGTTGTAAATGCGATTTAGTTTGTGGAGAATTCGTCGGGCCAATTTCTTTGGACTGCGGCTGATTGACCTTTTGGAAAAACAAGACGTGAGACTCGGTTTGAGAAACTATGAATGCGATATGATGCACGATTATGCTTATGCAAATAGAAGAAAGATTTGTTAACGAAGGACTTTGTTGAAATATTTGTAAACATCATGGTTTGAACATTTCATTTGAGTATCAAGGCTTTACAAAATAGTTCTTTTTTAGAAACCAAGCCAAGGGACCAATTTAAAAGTCCTTTAGTGGAAGCTAGATTTTTAAAAGAAATCTAAAGACTCCTAGCTTCCTTAAATTCAACAAATCAGGGCTCTTGAAGGTGTACTTCCTAGTGCTCCTCTATGATGTTTAAAAAACTTGTTTAAGTCTTTCGATAATTGGATGAAAAAAATGTTTTACGAATGAATGCATGCATGCATGATTGTGCTAAAGAACGGAGAAAACATGGTGAGGTTAAGTCCATAAAGGTAGGAGTCAAGGGTAAACACGCCATTTGGTAAGGACTATGATTTCATATGTACCTGTATCACGGGTTCTACCAAGTTCTCAAAGTCCTCAACCCCTTCCAAATATCATCGGGTTACGAGATTGACTCCCGGTCCAACAATACTTGTAAGAAAGTCTCGTTTGAGTGTAGTATCGCGTATCAACTAATTCAAGATTACTCTTGGTTAGCCACCGCACTACGTCCTAAAAGGCCAAGATGGGTTAAAGGTAACTAAAGGTCCTAAACTTCATAGGTCACTTGAAAATATCAATGCCGAACATGACTTACTCATGCCGACATAATAATACTTCCAAGATCCCTCCATTGAGCGGGGTTATCACATGTGCCACATCCGAAATTTACCCTCGGAAAGCCACTTTGATTATACCACCATCCTATCTTATGTTTCCCTCAAGTCCGGGTGTAGGACTTATCTCACCACTCACGTAAAAGGAAAAAAACACATATGCACATATTTACATTATTTTTATTTTAAGCAAGTTATAGCACAAAGTAATTAAATAAATTCAAGTTAGGCTCAACCCTCTTAGGGAAGTCCCCAGTGAAGTCGTCATTTCTGTCGCGGTGATTTTCGGAGATCAAGCTATTGATTAGCGTTGACTCACTAATTTTATTTCACGACTGAACTTTTAATTTTTCAAAAGAAAATGGGAAAAAGTTCTAAATTACCATATTTTTAAAGATTTAGGGTTCGGGGGTTAGTTACGTTTAGGGAAGGTGTTAGCACCCTAAACGTTCGTAGTACTCTACGAGAACCTCTTGATTTTATTTATTTATTTTGGCTATAACTTGCTTATATATTAAAAGAAAAGAATGAATTAGAATAGTGAGAAAAAATAAAAATGTTTTTTTGTATTTTTTATGATTTGGAAGGACAAAGTCCTTTGCCTACGACCCGTGAGGGATCAAAACCTCGTAGTTCGGGGTAGAAATAACGGTTGATTTGTTTTGTGTTTTTTATTAGTTTTTAAAAAAGGTTTTAAAGATAAAATAAAGGCCAAGTGGCAAAAAGGAGAATTGGTTTGTGTTTTTATTTTTGAAAATAATTAAAGTGTTATTAAAGTTGATTAATGGTTATTTAAAGAAAATAAAAGAGAAAAATGGGCACTTGATTGAAAATCAAGGTTTATTTAAGAAAAGATTTTTGATTTTTTGATTATTTGCATGTTTTTGTTGTTTTTGTTTTTAATTAACTAAGACTAAAAAATGTAACTAAAAAGCTAAACGCAAGGAAATTCCGTGGTGACGTTGGATCATCACGAAACCCTTTTGAAATTAAACTAACCTAATATTTTTTGTATTTTTTTTTATAAGGCGAAATAAAATAAAATAAAAATAAAAATAAAAGACATAAAGCGGAATAAATAAAGTGTGGGTGTCAGTGCATATTCTCATTTATATTTACATTGTACCTAAATACATTCTAATAAAAATGAAAGTGAAGTAATAAATAAAGATAAAATTGCAAATGCGATAAAATAAATATGCTAAATGTAAACAGAGAAATAAAAATGCATGAAATAAAAGAAAAATAATAATAAAAAAAAATGCATGAAATACTATGAGATAAATATCATGAAATAAAATGCATGAAAATAAATAAGGAATTAAAAAGTAAAATGCAAGAAATGATAAAGAAAATAAAAAAAAGGAAAAAGAGGGGTGCAGTGAGTAAAAAGGGTTGTAAAGAGGCGGTGCGGTTTTGCGTAGTGGTTGTTTGGCTGTGGGTTTGGCCGTGTGTGTGGCTTTATGTGGTTGTGGTATGTGGTGGTTCAGATTAGTGTTAGTGGTTTGTAGGTGGTTAGGGAGGAGGTTCGGATTGATTGTGGTGGTGGTGGAGGATGGAGTGGCGTGGTTGTGTGTGGGTGAGGGGTGGCCGTATGTGATGATTGATTTTGTGTAGTTGGCCGTATGTGATGATGGTTCCGGTTTTTGTTGGCTGTTGATGAGGTTTGATGCAGTGTTTGTGTTGGTTTTGATTTATGGTTTTTTGTGGTTCTGATGAAAAAATGTTGGTATGGCTTCTGATGGGAGTTGTTTGTGTTTCTTTTTGGGTTTCTGATGGAATTGGCTCCTAATTATACTAATTATGTCATCACTGACCATTAAGGTTAATGAATGACAGTCTAAATGACAATCAAAACCAAATTAAAATTCTGAACAAAAAACACTCCTCATTAAAAAACCTTGCCTAAACAGATTCAAGAGTCAGACCTTTAAAAAAGGTAAATTGCAAAAATATCAATGATAATAAAATAAAAATAAAAATAGTAATGAAACACTTAAGGGAATAAAAATGAAGGTAGAAAAAATAAAATAAATAATAATATAAAAAAAGACGAGCCCCAACGAGACAAAAAAGAAAGAA
This sequence comes from Medicago ruthenica, assembly GCA_018208015.1. Lineage (NCBI taxonomy): Eukaryota > Viridiplantae > Streptophyta > Magnoliopsida > Fabales > Fabaceae > Medicago > Medicago ruthenica. The sequence goes on along the minus strand of CM031372.1, from coordinate 95,244,139 downwards.
AGAAAAAAAAAGATATTTTAAAATATCTTTCTGCCGAAATTTTGTCTGTGACGACGAAAAATTTCGCACCAAAAGACGAGTAAAAAAGAAATTTTAGTTCAAAAATTGGGGTATGACAATGTGGTAATTTCTAAAATGTGTGAAATTTTTATTACTGTATTGACGTTTGTGATAAATTTATTATTTTTGATATCATTATATTTCATTGTTTTAGGTAAAGTGGATTGGGAAGTGATTAATCAACAAGGAGAGGAGAAATTGGAAGTTAGGGTTTCTTGAAGAAATGAAGAATTAGAGAGAAAAACTAGAAATTGAAAGAAACTAGAGCAAAGAAAGAGCAATGGAAGCATGAAGAACCAATATTCACCCTTAGTATTAAAGTGGGTTCCCCTCCCCCATTCCTCATATAATCGGTAAAGTAAAAGGTTTAATGATTTTATTTTGGGAATTTTAGTATATGATTATGAATCATGATGCATGCATGATAGTTTTAAGGATGTGATGATATTGCATCATTAAAGGTATATTAAAAAGTATTGGTATTGGATATTTATCTTGTTTATGTATTTTTGATTGAACGTGACATGTTCTCTGCAAAGTGGCTTCTTTTCTTAGATTTCACACTGGAACTTTAAGTATTGTATGATTTGATTAGTTAAAGTGAATTGTTGGAGTGAGAAAAATGGGGATTGATATTTGAATATGTGAAGGTTGATATAAACTGTATTGTTGAAATTAGTGATTGAGATTTTCAACATTTAACATGTGTCCATGACGTCTCAAGAGAGTATTGTAATTTGCTTATTTAGTTTTCTTAAAGAAATGGTATTTGAAAGAGCCCAAGACCCTTGATTTCTAGCTTTGACAGGTTATTATGTAATATTCTTTGTTTTGTGACTTGTTTGCTTACTCAATGTGAGACTTATATCTTGTTGTTTGGCTGTGACTAGTTCACTTATTAGAAGACTATCCTTAATAAAGAAGTAACTTATGAGTAATATAAAGAATTAAATCTAAGATCCTAAGTTAGTAATAGGTAAATTGGATGTATGGGCATTCCATTCCTTGTCAAGTTAGAATACTGTCAAAGTTAAAGTTTAGTAGTTAGTAAGTTACTAGTTCGATATATGTAACTAGGCAGTCAAGTAAAATGGGGCAGACAAGTAAGCTAATGCAACCCCCGATCACAGAAGGGAACCTTAGGTGTCAGTTACGATGTAGGCAGGTAAGTGGGGGTGCCACTTGCAAAACTTTATTATAGCGATACTGCATAGACATAGAAGTTGTGCTCGTGGCAGTTAGTTAAGATAACATATGTATGTCTTTGATCAGTTTGATACCAAGGGCAACTTTATCTTAAAGTAGAAGTATAATATATTATATGATATTTTGATAAATGTTTGTAATGTGGCATAATATGTTTCATCTCGAAGTTGGGAACTCATTGAGATCGTAGTATCTCATCCCATTCAGTTGTTTCCTTTTCAGGTATAAGCCATTTTGGAATCCATCAGAGCCGGATCACAGTGTCTAGAGTTAGGATTTTCCAGCTGTATTTTTTAAACTTTACTTTGTTTTATAAAAGAATGTCAAATTGCATTTAAGTCATATTTCATTTTCAAGATTCTGTGTTTAAAAACTATTTTATGTTGTGAATGACTTTTATTGAGTAAATAGTTGGATTAAAATTTTCTGGTTCATACAGAAACTAAGTTCATTTGTCCACTATCCATCTGTACTGTCAGTGAGTACAATCTATGGAAACTAGGGTTTCTGAGCTCTGTTTAGGTCCTGCCTTGGGAATGATCCCAAGGTTACTATTTGTAGCCTCTTTTGGGCCTACCCGGTCATGGTTTTGGGCCCAAATCGTAAAGGGCCAAAACCATGACTAGGGCGCCCTCGTAAGCTGCTGAGGGCACCCCCAAAGGGTGCCCTTTAGGAAGGTCACCTAGGGTTATTTGTGACTGTAAAGTGGGCCCTGCGCCCACCTGGAGGGCGTCCAGCCTTATTCCAAGGGCTCACACCCTTGTCTTTAGGATCTTAAGTCTTAGGTGGTGAGATCTACGGTCCACAGCCCAACAAGCACGAGTCTTGGTACAAGGCGAAGTGATTAAACTGTTTATGGGGGGAATTTGCCTATGACCTTTTGCCCAGCAAGTGGGGCTTACTAGTCACGAAGTTATATGAAAAAATTTTATGAGTACTAACCCAACATGGGTGCTTAAACTCTGCGTGGGTACTAGCCCAACACGGGAACTAGCCCAACCTGGGTACTAGCTCCATGTTTCTGTCTTTGAGTGCCTTAACGGGCGCTATTCCATCGAGAGTATGGGCGCTAGCCTAACGAGAGTATTCATATTATATTAGCCCAACAAGCACGAGTCTTGGTAGAAGGCGAAGTGATTAAACTTCGTGTAGAAACGACTCCTTTGAGTAGGTTAGCTCGCCGCGCCCGTTAAACTACGTGTTGAGGGCGCCTCTTAATGAGATCCGACGGCTGACGTGAGGTGACCGTTCGCTCTCGCTGACGTGTTCGTATCGCAACGGTTCTTGGAAATCGTGTCTACTTAAGTGACGTCATCTGCGCGTTTTCCCAGGCTTTGTACTTTGAACTGTACTCGGATCTACTTCCCCTGTCTCCTGTTAAGTTTTTTGCCTTTTCACTTTCTTTCTCTTTTCTCATTCTAAAAGCGTATATCCTTACCAACCGTAAACCGTTCCGAGAATCATCGCGCTCTCCAGAATCAGATTAGTCCTTTTCTCCTTGCCGCTTTCCTTCATACAAAACAGGTAATCCCTTTTTTCGAATTCGTCCTCTGAACGTTAGCGCTTTGTTTTTGTAGTTCAAGTTAGGATATGGTAGTTATCAGGGAGTGTGACGGGGAGGGCAAAGTAATATCTCCGGCTAATTTGGAGGAGAGGGATGTGTTATTGAGAGAGACGGTTAGACTTGCGAAACGATCGGATGGAACCACCGATTGGGTTGCTTTCGAAAATGCCTATTATGGCCATTCCGTTTTAGGAGAATTTTCGAGCGACTCGAGTGATAGTGAGGGGAAAGATGATAGCGGGAATTCATCTGATTGTATTATTCTTTCTGTTCGTCCAGGTCCCTCCCACACGAGAGAAACTCGATGTATGGCGTCTGCTAGTAGTTCGGGACCAGGGGATTTTGCTAACGAAATGATGCGATCGGAGTCCATGTATATGGATCCTCAGCGAGTGGCGCTGTTCCGAAGCAAAATTAGTGTTTCTTCGACAGGACGCGAAAAAGACGTGATTCTTGAGCCCTGCCGCCCTGGTGAGAAAGTTTACTTACGGATGCCGAGGGGTATGGCTCACGAGTTCTTCTACATGTACACGGTGGTCTTTGAAGATTTGGGCGTGAAGTATCCATTCACGCCCTTCGAAGTAAGTGTCCTGAGGTGGCTAAATGTGGCGCCCTCGCAGCTTCAGCCCAACAGTTGGGCGTTCATTCGGGCCTTCGAGATCGCGTGCGAGGGTTTAGGCTTTGAGCCCTCTGCTGGTTGCTTCTTTAGTTTTTATGGTACTAAAGGGGTAGACAAGTCGTCCTGGGTGTCCGTTGGCGCCCATCCTGGGAAACGGTTGTTTCCACCTTATGCGTCTCATTACAAGAACTGGAGACGAACCTTCCTTAGGGTGAGGGGAAGAGAGGATTGCGAGGACGCCGCGGTGCGTGTAAAGAACGAATTAAAATTCCCCATCTGTTGGACGAGTTCCCCAGCTTCTATTACTGGGTTTGCTTACGAGCATTTGAGTGGGTACGAAAAAGATGTTGTTTCCTTCTTGGACAAGATGCTGCCCATGGATATCCGGGAGTTGCTGAATAGGGAGGGGAATGTTGATAGCTTAGAGACTTATTTGCGTGAGTTGATTTCATAACCCTACTTGTCTAGCTTTCTCGCCTTTTCCTTTATTAACTTGTGTATTGGCTTTGGTTTTTGACTTGCAGAATCAATGGCGCCTCTAACAGCTGCGGAGAGGAAGAAGTATTTGGCCGAGATGAAAGCCAAGAAATCGGGCGGGGTGTCGGACGCCAGCGATCCTTTTGGGCTTATCCTTCGTAAGTCTAAGAGGAAAGCTGAGGCTGTTCTTGACGCTCAACCTGAGGGCGACGTTGACGTTGAAGTGGCACAGGAGAATGGTCGAGAGGAGAAGAAGAGGAAAGCGCAAGATGGGGAAGAGGGGGTGATGAAAGAGAGGAGGTCCAAGAGGGCGCATTCTCGTCCCGCCGCTGAACTCACTGGTCCCAGCTGGGAGGTCCAGTCTTTTTGGGACAAGGATTTCGATTATGAAGCTTACGTGAAAGAAAATATGGTTTGTAATCCTGATGATGTGAAAGCTGGGACACAGAACCCCGTTCCCTTTACAACGAGGGATATCGGTGTGAACTGTCTGCGGTCTATTATGCTCTTGATGGTCGTGGATTGCAAATATGAAGAATCGGTTCGTAATGGAGAAACATTGCTGGATAAGGTGAAGTCGCTGGAGAAGGAATTACAAGAAGTCCAGGAGAGCAAGGAGAAAGAGGTCAGGGAGACTATAAAGGCGATGAGGTCCGAGTGTGATGAACGTATCAGTGATTTGAAGATTGGTCATGACGCCGACCTAGCTGGGAAGGATGCGGTGATCATGCGGTTGAGGGATGAGGTTGCCTCAGGAGTTGAGAGGGAAGTGGCGTTGAAGGCTGAGGTCTCGGAAGCCAAAGGAGAACCGGCGCTGTCCTTTGAGAATGGCTTTGATCGTGCAAAGGAGCAGGTCGCCTTTCTTCATCCGGACGTTGACCTTTCGTCTTTGGACTCTTTCAAGATTGTTGTAGATGGCGCCCTTGTGGACGAACAATAATCTTTGTTGTAATTTTAATTTGCTTTGATCTTGAACTTTTTGAATTCGTAATGATGCATTATTTGTACTATGTTGCTATGAATTTCTTCTATTTAACGACGATGATAACGATGTTTCCTGGGCGGTAACTATAACTTGTCTATTTTCGCGACTTATTAAAGATTGTCAAATCGTTTAATTTTCGGCGTTATTGCTTTATTGGGGCATCTTTTTGCATGAACTCTTCTATTTCCGCGACGCTTTCGTTTTCGGCTCACGACGTCTTAGAGCCCTTTTTTAGGGTTAGGGAATTAGGTGGCGATCTCATTTTCGGATCACGACGTCTTAAAGCCCTTTTTTAGGGTTAAGGAATTAGGTGGCGATCTCATTTTCGGCTCACGACGTCTTAGAGCCCTTTTTTAGGGTTAAGGAATTAGGTGGCGATCTCATTTTAAGCTCACGACGTCTTAGAGCCCTGTCTTTTAGGGTTAAGGAATTAGGTGGCGATCTCATTTTAAGCTCACGACGTCTTAGAGCCCTGTCTTTTAGGGTTAAGGAATTAGGTGGCAACCCCTTTGGGGTTAACGGATCATATGGCACGCCTTTTGCGAGTTGAGGCTGTCTATCTCGTTTCGGTGACGTCTATGATATTGGAGTCAAAGCAGAGATAACAGTAAACGGGAATTGGTGCCTCATTAAAAACCCCAGCTTTTGCGGGGAAAAGAGTGCTCCCTTATTCCTCTTCATTAGTCGGAAATCGAAATACAAAGAATTCTAAAAAAGCAAATACAAGCAAAATACAAGCTTTACAGCAATTTAGTCTTGTGTGGTTTGTTTGTAAAAATGATGAAATACTCAGCTGTAGTAATGGCGTAGGTTGACTGCATTCCAGGTTCGTGGTATCGTGTCCCCATTCAGTTCTTCTAGCTTGTATGCTCTGTGTGCTAGTTTTTCCCTGATTCGATACGGTCCTTCCCAGTTGGGTAGTAGCTTTCCAATTCGAGTGGGCGCGACGACCTGCCTTAAGACCAAATCTCCTTCTTTCATGTCCCTCGGGATTACTTTTGAATTGTACCGGCGGGCTGCTCTTTGTTTTGCGGCGAATTCCCGGATGTGGGCGGCCTCCCGTACCTCATCGATCATGTCTATTCCGCATAGCAAGCTTGTCTCATTAACTTCTTCCGAGAAGTTTTCCCGACGCCATGTTGGTGTGTCAATTTCTACGGGCAGCATAGCGTCGGCGCCGTACACCATAGTGAACGGGGTCTCCTTGGTTGTGGAGTGAGGCGTTGTGTGATATGACCAGAGCACCTCATGCAACTGCTCGGCCCAAAGTCCCTTGGCGTCGTCGAGCTTCTTTTTGATGTCGTTCAAGATTACCTTGTTTGCAGATTCGGCCTGTTCGTTTGCTTGGGGGTGGATGACTGAGACAAACTTCGTTTGGATTCCGAGTTGGTTGCAGAAGTCTACCACCTTGGAGCTGGCGAACTGAGTCCCGTTGTCTGATACTATAACTTCGGGTAGCCCAAACCTGCATATTATTTTCTTCCAGTAGAAACGTATCACTCTGTCCGCCGTGATTTTGGCGACCGCTTCGGCTTCAACCCACTTGGTAAAGTAATCCACTCCGACTATGAGGAATTTAAGTTGTCCGGGTGCCAATGAGAATGGGCCTACAATATCCACTGCCCACTTGTGAAAAGGCCATGGGGAAAAACCGAGGTGAGTTCACAAGCAGGGGCGTGCTTCTTATCAGAGAATCTCTGACACTTGTCACACTTTCTTACAAAGTCGGCGCTCTCTTGGATCATTGTCGGCCAATAGTAACCTGCTCTCAAGAGCTTCGCAGCCAAGGATCTTCCGCCGATGTGGCTCCCGCATACTCCTTCGTGCACTTCTAAGAGGATGAGGTGGGTCTCGTTTTCACCTAAGCACCTGAGCAGAGGCGTTGCCTTGCCCCTTTTGTACAATTTGCTAGCGACCATGCAATACTTCGAGGTCTTCTTTCGTATTTGTAGTTCTTCCTCCTCGTTTTTGGGATTAAACGATCCTGTAAGATATTTGATAAGCGGCGTCATCCATCCCTCCTCTTCGTTCTCCACGGCGCCTACTTCCATGATTTCTGTGCTAGGGGTTGCCAGCACCTCTTAGATGACCGTTCTGTTGTTTCCCGGGCGTTTGGTGCTGGCAAGTTTAGATAAGAGATCCGCTCTTGAATTCTGCTCCCTTGTAACGTAGATTGCCTCAAAGAACTTGAAGGTGGAGGCTAAACTGTTGACCTTTGCTAAATATTTAATAAGTTGGCTGTCCTTTGCTTGGTATTCCCCGGTGATTTGACTCGTCACCAACTGGGAGTCACTCTTTGCTCTTAAGTTTTCAGCTCCCATCTCTTGTGCCAACTTCATGCCCGCTACCAGGGCTTCATACTCTGCCTGGTTGTTGTTCGCCTTGAATTCAAATCTCAGCGACTGCTCTATGATTAGGCCCCCTGGTCCTTCCAACACTATGCCGGCTCCACTACCTTTGAGGTTTGATGATCCATCAACCGATAATAACCACACGAAGAGGGCGATTTCTTCCACTGGGGATAAACATTCTACTAGGAAATCGGCCAGAACCTGTGACTTTATGCTGCCTCTGGGAAGATATTGAATGTCGTATTCAGATAATTCCACTGCCCAGGATACCATTCTTCCCGCGAGGTCTGGTTTCCCCAGCACTTGCTTGATGGGGTAATTGGATTTGACAACAACTTTATGTCCTTGAAAATATGGTCGCAATTTCCTCGCCGTTGCTACCACTGCTAGAGCGAGGCGCTCTATTTTCTGGTATCTCAGTTCTGCTCCCTTGAAAACTTTGCTCACAAAATACACTGGTTTTTCACCTTCGTCAGAATCTTGCACGAGGACGGAACTCATAGCGTTTTCTGATATAGACAGGTAGAGGAAAAGGACGGCGCCCGCATCTGGACGATGTAGAACTGGCGGGCTGGAGAGAAACGTCTTTATCTTTGTGAACGCCTCTTCGCACTCTTCGGTCCATTGAAAAAGTTCCTTCTTCTTTATTGAAGCAAAGAAAGAGAAAGCTTTATCACCGGCACATGATAAAAACCTGGAGAGCGCTGCGAGCCTACCTGTCAACTGCTGCACCTCCTTGATGCTAGAGGGGCTTCTCATGTTGATTATCGCTTGACACTTGTCAGGGTTTGCTTCAATATCGCGCCTGGTCAGCGTGAAGCCTAGGAATTTTCCTGCGTGAACCCCAAAAGAACATTTGGCTGGGTTGAGACGCATTTTATACGCTCGGACCTGATCGAAGATTTCTTCCAGGTCCTTTGAATGGCTTTTATCTTGTTTTGTTTTCACCACCAAGTCATCGATATAGACCTCCAAGTTCTTACTGATTTGCTCTGCAAAGGCTGTGTCCATCAATCTCTGAAAGGTAGCGCCGTCGTTCTTTAAGCCGAAAGGCATGACTTCGTAGTGGTAATTTTGGTGATTGGTCATGAAGGCGGTTTTCGGGGCGTCGAGAGGATCCATCTTTATTTGATTGTAACCGGAGTATGCGTCCATGAAACTTAGGGTTTGGTATCCTGATGCGTTGTCGATAAGGTGGTCAATATTTGGGAGGGGATACGGGTCTTTTGGACAGGCGGTGTTCAGATCGGTGTAGTCGACGCACATGCGCCATTTTCCGTTAGCTTTCTTCACGAGGACGACGTTGGCCAGCCATGTAGGATACTTGATTTCACTTATGAAACGGGCGTCTCTTAATTTGGCAACTTCTTCATCTACTGCTTTCCTCCTCTCCTCGCCTAACTTCCTTTTACGCTGAGCGACTGGTTTCATTCCTGGGCGTAGAGCGAGGTGGTGGCATACGATGGCAGGGTCGATGCCGGGCATATCTGACGGTTGCCATGCGAAAAAGTCTAAGTTTTTCCTCATAAGATCCACTAGACTTTGCTCTTCGGCGGGATCCAAAGAAGTCCCCACCTTGGTTGTTTGATGTGGTTCCGAGCCTATTGTGACTTCCTTCAGATCCTCCGTGGGTTCAAGGCGCTCGTTCTGGAATTCTTCCCTTGGGTCTAAGTCGATTGCGTTAACTTGCAATGCTTCGTTGTGGTTGCGAAGCTGTCGGATCTGTTGCAGTACCGCTTCTGCCGCCTTTGGGTCCATGAACAACGATGGCGACGATGGTCGTTTTTGGGTCGGTTATGAAGGTTTAAGGCTGGTGACTGAAGGTTAACGGTCAGGATTGCGAATCTCAGGGGGGAATTGATGTTTTGAACAAGGGATGAGTTGAATGTTTGATGAAAGTCAGGGGTAGATTTAGGGGTGAATCGCGGCGGATTCGAAGGCTCTAAGGGTGTTCCTAAGAAATATGGTGGATTCACGGCGTTCTGATGACTTTCAGGGGCCGTGGATCAACTGTTTTTCTTTCGGAGACGGTGGCTAGGTCAGTTTTATCGTAGCCCCACGGTGGGCGCCAACTGTACTGTCAGTGAGTACAATCTATGGAAACTAGGGTTTCTGAGCTCTGTTTAGGTCCTGCCTTGGGAATGATCCCAAGGTTACTATTTGTAGCCTCTTTTGGGCCTACCCGGTCATGGTTTTGGGCCCAAATCGTAAAGGGCCAAAACCATGACTAGGGCGCCCTCGTAAGCTGCTGAGGGCGCCCCCAAAGGGTGCCCTTTAGGAAGGTCACCTAGGGTTATTTGTGACTGTAAAGTGGGCCCTGCGCCCACCTGGAGGGCGTCCAGCCTTATTCCAAGGGCTCACACCCTTGTCTTTAGGATCTTAAGTCTTAGGTGGTGAGATCTACGGTCCACCATCCAATTCGTCAAATGCATAGTAAAATTGTTAATAGATTGAATCTAATCCATCCAAACATTTTTTAAAATCTAATTGATCATTTTTTAGACGAAATTCAATAAATGTAGACGTGATCTTCGTTATTATAGGTTTTGTTAACGTTGCTTGCGGGTTAGGTTTGGTCCTCCCTCCTCTTGTGCATCACTTTTTCTTTAAAATATTTTGGATGCTGCCTATCTTAGCACACCCGTTTAAGAAAAAATCCAATAGATCATTTATAATTTTTTTTAATGATAAAATAGATTTAGATAATTTTCCCATATTTTTCTTATGATAAATAAATTATTATATTGATTCACTACAAACCCATATAACTACATATAATACCTTCCTTCAGAATGTTTTCTCACTATTTTGAACTACTCTTTACAACCACCTGAGTATTCTCCCTATAACTCTAAATAAAAATAAAAAAGAGCCAGCTCTCACCGACATGATTTTTAATTTTAATTTTTTTTGGTTGGTATTATTAACATCCCATCATATGAACATATGTGTAGTGGAGTGAGGGTGGCCTATTTGAACAATATTTGCTATATATTCACCTCTTGCATGCGTTAATTTTGTGGCATTGCAATAATGTGGTAGAGCAGGCCAACCTCACTCACCTTTGCTGCTCCTCTAAGCTAAGCTAAGCTAAGGTTACCCCATGCTTCAATTGCTTTTCATTTCCACGTTGCGACTAAGCAAAGCATAAACCTCCCTCATTACTATTGGCGGCTTAGACATTGATTTAAGCCAACTCCTCATAAGCAATTGATCAAAACTTAATAATAATAATAAATTCATTTGACTAGTCACAAAGTGACACGTGAATAAGAGACCACAACTTTGGCTGATTTGTTATACATTTTTTGAGGCTTTTGTCGTTGCCTTACTTGTTAATTTACCTAATCTTCAACTTCTTTAAGTCTCAATTATAAGCAATATTTTTTTTAAGTTCATTTAGTAAATGATGTATATGGTTTATATTATAGATCACATATATCATTTATTGAAAGAATCTAAAAAGCAAAAAATTACTTATAATTGAGATTGAATGAAATATTTTATATTAATAATGTTAAATAAGACACTCTATGCATTTTTTAAAAATAAAAAAAGGCGCGCAACCTTGATTCGGCTTACCCTATATTCGACTGTAAATGTTTTCAACTAACAACTTATAATATTTTTTGGTGTAAAGAATGCCAACAAAAATAAGTTTGGAAAGACTATTTGGTTGAACTTTTAATTAGAAAAACATTTAAAAATATTTTGACCTTATTTATTTAATCAATATGTAAGATGGTTTTGCCTATTATTACTTCTAATGAACACCCAATATTTATCCGTGAAACTTAGTTTAAGTGAATGATTAATCTTCTAAATGCATTGACAAATTATTGAATGATTTCATCCTCTAGTCCTTATTAATTACTCATATTATATACATTGAGTAAGGCACTCAAGTACATAAACCAAGCACACACAGTCCCCACTTACTCAAGTATATGAACTTCATTCTTAGAGCCACGTCAAACACAATCCAGATAATGTACAAGGTTGTGACAACATGCTATATGACATTTATGCCCTATAGTTATAGTTGTTCCAATAAATACATTACTTTTATTGCAAGCGTAACCATTTTAATGTAATCCTATATAGGGGTGTTCATGGTTCATGAACTGCACTGAACTGAACCATATAAATGGTTTGATTCAGTTCATAAAATCCATTTCAATAAAAACTGGTTATTTCTTAAAAACAGTTTCAATCCAGTTTAGAACCGGTTTATAATTTTAAACCGGTTTACTTATTTTTAACCGGTTTTGAACCGGTTTTCGTACTGAACCGGATTTCTGCAGACTTGAACCACTTTTAAACCGGTTTTCTGCAGACTTGTTTTTTTTTTTTTTACGGACACAGTTTTGAGATCAAACTAAGATACAAATTTGTCAAAAAAAATTAAAAAACTAGATGCAGAAACAAAAGAACTGTCGTTGATAAATTAATATGGTAATAATAATAAAACCTAAACTAAATAAAGTTTAAAACAAATTAATTATAATGAAATCAAATGAGAATCACTAAATCTCAGCCCAAGTTAATCACACGAGAAAAAAATATAAAATGTTAGTCATATTTTTTAATAGATCGGTAAGTTGCTTATCCTGTTTCGTGCAGTTGAATCTAGCATGCTCTTTATCTTACTGATATTAACTAGTTAATTTTGTTAACATCACTGTCATTATATGTCTGTTTTCGTGGCCAAACCATAATTGCTTTTCAGCAAAACATGCACCCCAGAATCACAAGAAGCAGAACAAATAACGAGAAAAACTGTAAAAACAAACTCCTATTAAGTAATACTTTTCGCAAACTCTAACTACGCTTTAAACTTAATTCAATTTAAGCGATTATAAAATGTTGTTGTTGTATATATACTTCATTGAACAGTGAATAATTGGGTGAAGATGATTGAGATTTGTGAAAAAATCAATTCATATATATAAACCGGTTTTGAACTGGTTTTAAACTGAATTTAAATTGGTTTGTAAAAAGTGGTTCAGTTCAAAACTGTATGAAGTGGTTCAGTTAAAATATGGTTCAGTGCAGTTCAGTTAGTAGTTTGGTTCAGTTAACTGAATATTTTGCACACCCCTGATCCTATATCAACAAGGACAAAAAACATGAAAAACCCCACATGGATAAAGGATTATACCAACTCAATTAGGAAAATACAAAGAAGGTTAAGTGGCAGATAGAGAGGACCCGAATCTAAAGACTAGTTGTTAATTGGAATCTAGTAGTAGTTAGAGCTGTTACATCTGTTACACAATCACAATGTACAAGGACTAATTCATGAAATTTTGGTTTCAAAAACAAAAGGTGAAAAAGTACGGTGAAAATTGTTCTAGTCAGAAATCTAACTCGACCTAATCAATTCAATCTTAACTAACTCTCATTAACCATTTAAATTTAACTATTAGTTTTGATGTATCAAGGTTCAGCAAAACTTTTTCCTATAAAAATTTAGAAATGGAAAAATGCAAGTTCCGACTATAATTTTGTAATTAAATGTTAGAGGCGCTAAATTTATCGATTAATTTTATTTTTCTGCCTCTTTTCTGTCGTCATTTCAACAACATACTGTCTAGTACTATATTTACTAAACATGATTTAAAATTTACACTGGGCAATTTGAAAATTATAAATAGTTATTCAATGTAAATGTTGGGGTATTCTGAAAGCAAAGCCAATAATTTTGTTCCCCATTCATTAGCCTCCTTTTCCCAACACAAAAATTAAGGTCCAAGGAACAACCACTCCTCCATAACCTTAACCATTATAAAACCCAATGCAAGCCACCCCACAATTTATCATCATCCCAACAAATCACAACTTCTTCTACTTCCAAGTGTAAAAAAAAAAAAAAAAGTCAATCAGACATAAACACAAAAAATGATCAATGCCATTGGTTTCTTCCTCCTTTCTCTATCACTTGTCACTATTGTTACATCTCAAGAAAGAGCACCTCATGGACTTGTTTACCAAAATCCTGAAGCATTTTCACCATCAGCATATGAATTCTTTCATCCCAATTCTCAAAAGCATGATAATGACAAAAAAGATGATCCATGCACTTCATCAAAATGTTCACCCCTGCAGCCTTTAGCAGTAGAAGCTACTCAAATTCATGAAAGCAAAGGTGCAAAATTAGATAAAGGTAGGAAACATTTGGGAGCTGGTGGTATAGTTGGAATTATCTTTGGTGTTGCCTTTGTTGTGGTTTTAGCTATGAGTGTGTATCATGTTAGAGTCACTCGTAAAGCCAACATGATTAGAGCCGAAGCTAATAATAATGTTCAACCACATGTTTGACCTGCCTTGCCTTTTTTTATATATAAATTAAAGTTTAGGTGAGTTGAGTCTCGGAAAATCACCAAAGTCAAAAATCTCAAAGTTAATAGAGTGTTGACATGATTACTTACATATTATATATCTGTCAATGAGGTCCTCATATCGGCAACAAGATTCAAACTCAGGTCTTTGTGGACCAACCTACATCTGTTTGACGTGTCTTACCTTATATAAATATTTCAAAACCTTGTGGCATATAATTAATTCATTACCCTCTACTTTTATTTCCTCTAATGTATCTTACATTTGATTAGTTCCACGTTTTTAACTTGTTTAACTTGATTCTGGTAAGTTAACGTATGTACTGTTATGATGGTGATCAGTTTTTCAAAATTTGGATCTTGTGTAACAAACAATCATACATGTCACGCATTTTCAACTTTTTATTTGTTTCTTAGATTATATACGAAATGAGGAGCACCGAGACATCAATTAAAAATCAACATACGACATGAATAATGCAGGAAAAACTACATGGGTCTGTAACTAATTTGTAGCACAAGAAGGTGGAGGGAGAAGGCTTGCCATCCCTCTCGTGCACTCTCCGAAGATTTTGGGAACACAAAATGATGAAGCAAGAGAAGGTGGAAACTAATCTGAACAATCCAAGATCCAAACTGATCTGAAATACAAGATGGAGAAGAACAACCTCCTTTGACCATTCATACTAACCCTGTAACACCCATATAAAGATTGTCTAGGATCTTATACGAGTATTAAAATTTCATACTGGATGCATTAATTTACAATACAAAAGTTCATCACATAATGATACATAACATAAGTATCAATACATCCAACTGTTTATACAACACATCTTTGATATACCAGAGTCTGAAGCTTCGCAGAGCGTCCAAAAACTTTGCTCTGCGAACTCAGCTTCTAATTACTTTGCAGAGCGAAGTCTGGGCGATGGCTAGGCGTAAATAGACAGTAGCAAAACTCTGTTACTTCGCAGAGCAAACCCATGGTCGCTCTGCGACTGTAGCAGAACACATGATTTGTTAAAAACAAGTTTCATCCTTAAAGAATTTTGATACCTACTGCCCAGAAATCTTCGAAACATGCTAGGGACTCCTTTTGAACTGTAAAATCATATTGGGTTCAAGGATTAGTCAGGGATCAAACCAAAAAGGGGAAAACTATCCTTTTCTCTAAAATCCTAAGAATTGAATTACAATTCTCACACAATATAACCCACAAAGGATATTGCTACTCTAAGGAACTCACTTATTACTTGCTGATTCTTGACAGCCTCCTTGTACCAAAACCCTAGCTTGGTCTTACTCTTTCCTTAAGCTTCCTCTTGCTTCAAACTTTCCCCAAAAGCTTGCTTGCTTTCTACTTAAGAAATTAGGGAAGAAAACTGGCAGATTATAGCTGCTGATGCTGACCGAAATTCTGATCCTTAGTGAGAGAAGGAAATGTGGGAAAATGAAGAAATATCAATCCTCCCCCTATATAAAGCCCCTTCCTCTCATAATTACAACTTTTCCCCTACTCACTCATAACTCCTCTGATACTGATAAAAGTTGCGCCTACGCGGGATATTACACTCTACCCCCCTTAAAGAAATTCCGTCCTCGAAATTTAGAATTTACCTGAAAACAAATGTGGATAGCTCCTTTGCATATCTGATTCTAGCTCCCAAGTAGCTTCACCGTCGGGAGAACCTTTCCACACAACCTTAACGATTGGAATTTCCTTGTTCCTTAAGGACTTGACATCATAATCAACAATCTGTTCTGGTTCTGGTTGAAACGTTAAATCTGATCTCAAGTCGATAGTTTCCAATTCTACTGGTTGAAAAGGATCTGGAATGAATTTCCTTAACTGAGAGACATGAAAAACATCATGCAGTCCTGTGGGGCCGATGCGTCTAAGTATCTTGGACACAATTTCTTCGTCCTGAAAACGCCACGTAAACCCAATTTAGGTGTAACCTTCAGGAATACGTGATCTCCCATTTCGAACTCTAAAGGTCTTCGCCTCTTGTCCGCATAACTTTTCTGACGACTCTGAGCAGTTCTCATCTTATCCTGAATAGATTTGATCTTTAGAGTTGTCTCCTGAATGATTTCTGGTCCTAAAATACTCTTGTCTCCAACCTCAGCCCAACAAAGTGGTGTCCTGCATTTTCTGCCATACAATGCCTCATAAGGTGCCATCCCAATACTGGAATGGTAACTATTGTTATAAGAAAATTCGATCAAATGCAGATGATTATTCCAACTTCCTCCATCTTCTAAGATACATGCACGTAGCATATCCTCTAATGTCTGAATAGTTCTCTCGGACTGTCCGTCTGTCTGAGGATGATGGGACGTACTCATCTTTAACCTCGTTCCTAAAGCCCTTTGAAAAGCTTTCCAAAAGTGAGAGGTAAAAATTGGATCTCTATCCGAAACAATATTGGTTGGAACACCATGCAGTTTCACAATCTCTGCGATAAACAATTCCGCATACTGAGAAGCCCTGTAAGTAGTCTTAACCGGCAAGAAGTGAGCAGACTTAGTTAACCGGTCTACAATTACCCAAATCGAGTCATGCCCTCGTTGAGTTCTAGGTAATCCACTTACAAAATCTATAGATATCTCTTCCCATTTCCACTGAGGAATTTCTAATGGTACTAGCATCCATGCTGGCCTTTGATGTTCAATCTTCACCTGTTGACACACTATACAGCGCGATACAAATTCCGCAATGTCGGTTTTTATGCTTGGCCACCAATAATCCCTCTTTAAATCTTGATACATTTTAGTGGTACATGGATGGATGCTGAAACTACTCTTATGCGCTTCTTCCAGAATCAGTCTCTTCAATTCTGTATCGTTCGGAACACAAATCCTACCTTCAAATAGCAACGCACCATCTAATGCCTGAGAAAACTCTGACTGACCAACCCTTCTCTGGAGATCCATATCTATTCCCTGAGCCTGTGCGATTCTGGACCGTAGATCACAAGTGATCTCTAGCTTATGCAACATAATGCCATTATCCGACTCGGTGACACTGAGATTTAGATCTCTGAACTTTTCATACAGTCCACAAGTGTGCATCATCACCTCTGCTCTAACCAAGGACTTCCTGCTTAAGGCGTCAGCAACCACGTTCGCCTTTCCCGGATGGTACTTTAGATCAAAATCAAAATCTTTCAAATATTTCATCCACCTCCTCTGCCTCATGTTCAGTTCCCGTTGATCAAATAAATATTTCAAACTTTTATGGTCACTGAACAAGTCAAACTGTGCACCATATAAATGATACCTCCACACTTTTAGAGCAAAGACTATAGCTGCCAATTCAAGATCGTGAGTAGGATAATTCTCCTCATGAGATTTAAGTTGCCGTGAAGCGTAAGCTATCACATTACCTTCCTGCATAAGCACACTACCAAGTCCTTTGGAGGACGCATCACAGAAAACAACATATTTCTTGTCAGGATCCGGTATCGCTAACACTGGAGCCTTAGATAATTTCTTCCTCAAGGTTCTGAAACTTTTCTCACACTCCTCGTCCCATACGAAGGGCACATCCTTCCTAGTAAGACGTGTCAAAGGCAAAGCAATCTAAGAAGACCTCATAATAAATCTTCTGTAGTAACCTGCTAAGCCCAAGAAACTTCTAACTTCAGTCACATTCTTCGGTCTGGCCCAATTAAGGACAGCTTCAACCTTCGACGAGTCTACTGACACTCCTCCTTGAGAGATAACATGACCCAAAAACTTAATTTCGGACAACCAAAATTCACACTTAGTGAATTTGGCATATAACTTCTTTTCTCTGAGGACATTCAAAACAATCCTCAGATGCTGGGCATGTTCTTGAGGGTCTTTAGAATAAATCAGGATGTCATCAATGAAGATCACCACAAATTGATCCAGATAAGGCTGAAAAATCCTGTTCATGTAGTCCATAAACACCGCTGGGGCATTAGTCACTCCAAAAGGCATAACTAAAAATTCGTAATGTCCATAACGGGTTCTGAACACTGTCTTGGACACATCTGATGATTTAATACGAATCTGGTGATAACCGGATTTGAGATCAATCTTTGAAAATACGGTTGCTCCCTTGAGCTGGTCTAGAAGATCATCTATCCTTGGCAGAGGATACTTGTTCTTAATAGTCACCTTGTTCAACTGGCGGTAGTCTATACACAGCCTCATACTATCATCCTTCTTCTTTACCAACAAAACTGGTGCACCCCAAGGTGACACACTAGGCCTGATAAAGTGTTTCTGAATCAAGTCCTCTAACTGGGACTTCAATTCCTTAAGCTCTGATGGTGACATTCTATACGGTGCCACAAACACTAGCTCTGCTCCTGGAATGAGATCGATAGAGAACTCAACTTCCCATTCTGGGGGTAAACTGGTTATATCTGAAGAGAAAAACATTTGTAAACTCACTAACCACTGGAATGTCACTGGGACTCATTTCTGACTCTGGAGTCACAGTAACGATTACATAAATACCCATATCCTGAGCACAAATAAACTGAACTAGCTGGTGGGTACGATTAATCAATTCAGATAAAGTCACACCTTCAGTTGTATCACTTGTGGGCATATAAATACTCTTCTCAGAACATCCAATATACACATGGTTAGCGAAAAGCCAATCCATGCCTAAAATCACATCGAGTTTCTCCATAGGGAGACATACTAAGTCAACATAGTATGTCTTGCTGGACACGGTGATAGGGCAGTTTTCACAAACATAACTTGCCACGATTCCGCCATCCGTAGCGGTAGATACAGTCATTGGAGGAATCAATGGAGATAAAGGTAATTGCAGTGTTTCTACACACTTATATGAAATAAAAGAACATGTTGCATCACAATCAAAAAGAACTTTTACTGGATTCTGACCAAGATAACACATACCAGCAATCAAATCTTCATTAACCAGGGCTTTCTGACCATCTAGGGAATACACCCTGCCTTTACTGGTTGTAGTTCCTTCAGCTGCTCCTTTACCTCGCCTATTGGGACATTCTCGCAGGAAGTGTCCAGGTTGCTTGCAGCCGTAGCACACATTAACACCTTCCATGCATTCACCTTTATGAGATCTTCCACATGTCTTACAATTAGGATGTGACCGTGGAGGGTTGGACTGCTTTCCTCTCTGAGGGGAACCCTTTGCCTTCAAATTATCATGATACTTATCTTGGAACTTCCCCTTTTTCTTTTCAAATGCTGCAGCTTTCTCTTTAGCGGTCTTGGCAAAACCCGCTTCAACAACTAAACTGTCATGCACTAGTTCATCGTAACATGTGTTTCTTTAGAGACTCACTGCAGCATCAATTTCACCCCTTAAGCCTCGCTTATATTGATTCATTTTCCAATTGTCATTCCCCGCATACTCATTATGGGTGGAATAGTACGACAATTCTTCAAACTTCTTAGTAAATTCTGTAACTGACATGTTACCCTGTTTCAATTCAAGGAACTCTTGTTCTTTCTTTACTTTATATGACAAAGGCAAATATTTTTCTAACATTGCTTCCTTGAAGCTCATCCAATCTACCTAAACATCATTAGCCAACATTCTACGCTGAGTAGATTCCCACCAATCTTCCGTTGCGCCTCTGAATTGATTTGTAGCATACACCACCTTATCAGCTTCCGAACACTCAGCCATCCGGAAAATCTTTTTCATCTGTTTTATCCACCTTTTGGCTTCCAGAGGATCTCCCTCTCCATTAAACTCGGGAGGGTGACTTCTATTGAACTCCCGGAAGGCTGGGTTGCCTACGGTTGGAGGCGGCGGGGGCTGTTGATGAAAACCTTGGCTCTGATGCATCATCTCCATCCATTGTTGTTGAGATTGGGCCTGCTGCTGTACTTGTTGTTGCATCATAAGCATCATCTGTTGATGCTGTAATGCGGTCTGAGCTTGTTGCTCCTGATATTGTTGTTGCAACGCTTGTTGCTGTTGCATCATCTGTGCCCAAAAATTCAAGTTAGGGTCTCCTCCTGCTTCCTCATTAGCCTGGCTTGCTCTAGGCCTTCCTGGTCCTCTTCTTCTCCCAGACATCTTATCCTAGCTGTCATATACAAGTCAAAGTGATCAGTTTCAACTAGATATAACATTTAGAATAATGTCCTGGATCCAAAAGGTCCACATAATTGGATTGTAATTTTAAGGACCCAAGGCACGATCTGAATCGACCTGCTCTGATACCAAATTGTAACACCCATATAAAGATTTCCTAGGATCTTATACGAGTATTAAAATTTCGTACTGGATGCATTAATTTACAATACAAAAGTTCATCACATAATGATACATAACATAAGTATCAATACATCCAACTCTTTATACAACACATCTCTGATAAAATACATCAGTATACAAAATGTACACACTGCGACTAGCGCAAACATAAATCAGCACGATCAGTCCAATGCCTTCTCCTTACCCTTGCGTCGTGCTACCTGCGAACCTGCAACAGAAGGAATGGGATGAGACATAATGTCTCAGTGAGCTCCACCCAACCTACTGTTGGCAACCACGGGATCCTAGGGTCGCCATGCACTACTGTTGGCAATCTCAGGGGAAACTATGATCGTCAAGCCTTAACTCTACCCATATAGGGTTATTTCTGCCTATTCCTGATAAACTGTGTATTCATCAAAACTAGACTACTAACTGATAACCTGGTGATCGAGGGGAAACCTAAGATCACCGCCTGATAACTGCTACCTGATACCTGCCTGATAACTAACATCTGCATGATAATAATTCCTGCCTGATAACATTTAAAATGTTTTCCTGATAAATTAACTGTTAGATGTTAGCGTGTAACAAACATAATTATCTGAGTTGATTTTACGGAATGCCCCCGAGTGGAGTAACCCGGAGCACATTCCCCTGATAACCGGTGAAAATTCCTATAGTAGGCTAATCACCGGACTCCTCTTGCCTGTGTGTGTGGTTATCCTCACGGAAAGTTCCTGCCCGTTCCAGCTGTAACTGGAACCCCCTGTGCTCTCTAACTGCGAGAACACAGAAGACACACTAAAACTTATGTGTGGTTATCCTGGCGGAAGGTTCCTGTCCGTCCCAGCAATAACTGGAACCCCCTGTGCTCTCTAACTGCGAGAACACAAAAGACACAAAGTTTATCCTGATTAATTATTAAGTATTATTCCTGATATAATACATTATCCTGATAATCTCTTGAATATATATATATATATATATATATATATATATATATATATATATATATGAGTCGCCATGTAGGCTCCCTAACGGGCTGGCCTATTCAGAATGAATCTGAAGCGTACCTATGCCACAACTTATCAACATATATACATACATATAACCTGAGTAATTCCTGATATTAGCTTCGTACCACTACCTAAGGTACGTCCTGGTGTACATATAAATGTACGGTGATTTCTGGATATCAAGCTATTGATTAGCGTTGACTCACAATTTAAGCTCACCACCGATCTTTTATTTTTCCGAGGAAAAGGGAGAAAGTTCGAAAAAAACCCTATTATTTGAGAGATCAAGGTCCGGGGGTTGGTTACGCAAAGGGAAGGTATTAGCACCATAAACGTCTATAGTACTCTATAGGAACCTCTTGTTTTTATTTATCTTTATGCTAAATTGATTATTTGTTTTGTAAATGAATGCTTAAGTGTGAAAAAGACTAGAGTGATGAGTTTAAAAAAGAAAGAAAATGTTTTTGTTATTTTGTTGATTTGGAAAGACAAAGTCTTTTGCCTACGTACCCGAGCGGGATCAAAATCACGTAGTTCGGGGTAAAAAGCCGAGTGATTGGTTTTGATTGATTTTAAAGTTTGAGAAAATGTTTTGAGAAAAATAAGAGGCCGAAAAGGCATAGAAGAATAAAATGTGAGTTTGTTTGATTTTAAATTGAAGAAAAAAAAGTTAAAGTGATTAAAGATTGATTTAAGTTTGATTAAGAAAGAAAAGACACTTGGTTTAAAATCCAAGGTTGAAATTTTTTTGAAAATTTTGATTATAAAATGTTTTTGATTTTGACTATTTGACTTTTTTGAGAAAGTTTTGATTAATTCCTAAGGTTCAGAGACTAAGTTATGCTGAGATAGTCCAAACGCGCCGGATCCCTCAAAAGACGTTGGATCAAATGATGGTCCTTTTCCTCGGATACGGTCATTATTACGTTATCGTCCTCGACATAAAGTGGAATAAATAAAAGTGGTGTCGGTGCATATTCTCATTTATATTTTTACATTGGACCTAGATACATTCTAATGAAAATAAAATAAATGACAAAAATAATAAAATAAAATTGCAAATGCATTAAAATAAATATGCTAAAAAGAAATAAAAATGCATGAAATGCAAGACAAAAAAATAAATATGGTGCATAAAATAAAAAAAATAAAAATGCAAGACATAAAATAAATATGGTGCATAAAATAAATAGAGAAAATAAAAATGCAAGACATAAAATAAAATATGGTGCATAAAATAAATAAAGAAAATAAAAAATGCAAGACATAAAATAAATATGGGGCAGAAAGTAAATAAAGAAAATAAAAATGCATGATGTACTGAAAATTAAAGGCAGTAAAATAAAATGCATGAAAAATAAAGAAAATAAAAAAATAAATAGCTGAAACGAAAAGAAAAAGGAAGAATAGGAAAGATAAAAGGGGGTGCAGTAAGCAAAGGGAGGAGTGCAGGAAGTAACAGAAAAGAGGAGGAAGAAGAGAAAGTGGGCCGTGCTAAGTGCACTGGGCTGAAAGGAGGAAAGCCAGACCGGTTCGGCCTGAGAGAACCGAACCGGTTCATTCTTTATAAATAAGCCAAGACCGGTTTTATTTTCATTTTACTCCCATTCTTTCTCTCTCTTCCTCTTCCTCTCACCAGAAGCTCTCTCCTCTCTCTAGGATTTCTTCCCGGCCGGAAAACTCCTCCGGCGCAGCGGCCGCCGGCGGCGCCACCGCGCCAGAGTTGAAAGCTCCGCTCCTTTTTGAGAAAAAATTAGTGTTTTAAAACGCTCTCCTTCTACTCTCTACGATTCCAAGCTTAGTTTTCTCAAATCCCCTCTCAAAAACTCTAGATCTAAGCAAAACGAAACTGAAAACTACCTTGGTATCTCTGTGTTCGGCTTTGGTGTTGTTGTTTCGGATTTGGACTTTGTGATGAGTCTGTTTCAGATTCGTGATGTTTGTGGTTGTTGTGTTCAGATTTGGTTTGGCTGAATTCGGTTAGGCTTGATGAGGCTTGGCCGGATTTAATTCGGTTTTGATTTGTGGTTATGAGGTTTCTGTGATTTATGATCTGTTTTAATGGATTTTGTTTTGGTTTTGTTTGAGTTGATGGTTCTTGAAAAAAAAGGAAGAAAATACGATTTGGCTTTTTTTTTTGTGTTGGTGGTTGGTGGTGGCCTGAGAGTGGCTGTGTTGGTGGTTCTGGGTTGTTCTGATTCTGACTCAAATCTGACTTTTTCTGACTTTTTGGGGACTGTACTTGGCCCTGACACTGTGCATTAAATGCACTATTTAAAGGACACAGGACCTAGGGTTAGAAAAAAACGGAAAAAATGCCCCTCTGGGCCTGGACAGAATTTGGACCTAAAATGACTGAAAAAATAAATAAAAACAGTAAAATAAAAACAATAATAATAAAAAACGAAAATAAAAAATAAAAAGAAAACACTAATAATAAAAAAAGAAATTAAAAAAAGAAATAAATAATAATAACTAATAATAATAATAACAAAATAATAAAATAAAAAAACGGTCGCCTTCGGAACAAAAATGAGGTATTTTAAAATACATCCCTGCCGAAATTTCGTCTGAAACGACGAAAATTTCCGGCTTTAAAAGACGAGAAAAACGAATTGAAAATGGGTCAAAAATGGGGTATGACATACCTGAACTGAAACATCCTGGTACCTCTACCTACGGTACACTATGTACTGCATGGTTAAGGGTATCCTGAAACTATCCCTTAACTAACCTGATTTCCTGTGGATAAATACCCATCACTCTATATGATACATATCTGTATCCTAGATTAATCCTTGTATATCTCTATTCCAAAGCATTTCGAAGATCTTGGGCATGGTACAGTTATTTGTTAATAAAAAGAGGTTCTGGGTCACTTCGCTTTGCGACCCCTGATTTCGCTCTGCGATCTCCTGCGTCTGATATACCAGAGTCTGAAGCTTCACAGAGCGTCCAAAAACTTTACTCTGCGAACTCAGCTTCTGATTACTTTGCAGAGCGAAGTCTGGGCGATGGCTAGGCGTAAATAGACAGTAGCAAAACTCTGCTACTTCGCAGAGCAAACCCATGGTCGCTCTGCAACTGTAGTAGAACACAGGATTTGTTAAAAACAAGTTTCATCCTTAAAGAATTTTGATACCTACTGCCCAGAAATCTTCGAAACATGCTAGGGACTCCTTTTGAACTGTAAAATCATACTGAGTTCAAGGATTAGTCAGGGATCAAGATTATGTACCAAAAAGGGGAAAACTATCCTTTTCTCTAAAATCCTAAGAATTGAATTACAATTCTCACACAATATAACCCACAAAGGATATTGCTACTCTAAGGAACTCACTTATTACTTGCTGATTCTTGACAGCCTCCTTGTACCAAAACCCTAGCTTGGTCTTACTCTTTCCTTAAGCTTCCTCTTGCTTCAAACTTTCCCCAAAAGCTTGCTTGCTTTCTACTCAAGAAATTAGGGAAGAAAACTGGCAAATTATAGCTGCTGATGCTGACCGAAATTCTAGAGAGAGAGGGAGAAAAAATTATGATCCTTAGTGAGAGAAGGAAATGTGGGAAAATGAAGAAATATCAATCCTCCCCCTATATAAAGCCCCTTCCTCTCATAATTACAACTTTGCCCCTACTCACTCATAACTCCTCTGATACTGATAAAAGTTGCGCCTACGCGGGATATTACAAACCCCACAAGATGACACAAGGTTTCTGTTGACCTTCGAATGAAAGGCCAACAGTGAAATATTGACATCATAACCGCCCAAAAAAAAGTAAGAAAGAAAAGGAATATGAAGATGAGTTTTATAGAATGAAGAAAATGGAAGAAATGAAGGGTATTTATATGCAAATGTTGAACATAGAATGTATCTACAATCAATCAAAATGTGTAATTCACTAAAAAAAACGTGTAATTTAATCTATGTAGCCGACATCATTTAATGGGATAAGACTTGGTTGTTGTTGTTAGGCCAAATATCATTTTTGGTCATTTAAGTTTGACAAGAATACCGAATTAGTCCTTTAAGTTTTTTAAGTTTCAAATAGGTCCTTTAAGTTGTTAATTTAATGCACCTATTTGAAGTGTTTTAAGTTTTTAAGTTTCAAATAGGTCCTTAAAAGGGTAACGATGTAATAAATTAACAACTCAAAGGACTTATTTGAAACTTAAGAACTTAAAGGACTAATCCGGTATTTTTGTCAAACTTAAAGGACCAAAAGAGGTATTTGGCCTTGTTTTTTTTTTTTTGAGAGGATTTGGCCTTGTTGTTATTGTATGATACTTTACTATTCATCATTATTTCGATGCGACTGAAATTTGTGGTTTTCTCGTACATTGATATAATAACATGATATTATTTGTGTAATTTGAGTTTTTTTTTGTTGTTATAACCGAACATAGTTTTTAACTTTTTAAACTTTTAGTTTTTGCTATGAATTGAAGAATTTACTTCTTTCATATTATATTATAGGTTTAAATATGATTTTAGTTCTTGTAATTATAAGGGTTGCTTTTATCCTCTAACATCAACTTATTGGGCACATCATTATATTGGACTATACATGATGTTAGGGACTAAAAGCAATACATTTTGTATTTGGAGAGGCGGAACCTAAACAAAAAAAACTTACAAGGACTCAAATGTTTTAATTGCATGGACTAACATCATATTTAAACATACACTGTACGACAAAATTTATGTTTTATATTGACGTATTAATTCGTACCTAATTTTTTTTTTTTTAAATTGTTTCATTCTTGTTTTTGCCTGTATCGTATTGAATACTGTATGCGTACCTATCCAATATAGATCAGTAACAAATTTCGTGACCAAGTTTGATTCTTTTTTTTTTTTTACAAGTTGATTCATTGTTGTGTTGTGTATTTGTTTTTAGTTTTGTCTACAATATTGTCGGGTTAATCTGTTTTTTTGTGTTGTCTCAGGCTTTATTTGTTTTTTTATTACCAATCCTCCACGTTTTGAATTTTTCTAGTCGCTTATTAGTTTAAATATGGAGGATTTAATTATATACTGATAAATACGTTAAACTTAAACTGCTAAAATGTGAGATGATATACAAAATAAAAGTACCTTATTATTCCCTTATTACGGCAAAAAGGTTTGTAATTTTGTGCATGTGACTTCCTGGCAATGGCCAATTGACCCACTGCCTTCTTCTCATGTGACCAGCTTTCTTCCTCTACTCAAAAATTTCACTAAACGGTCCCCACATACACCTCCAGTCAGCATCATGATGCATGCAGCAGACAACTTCATTGAAACCAAAAGTCTCATGGTCCTTCTTTTTTTATTAGGACCAACCAAGGATGTTTTCTCTCATATGATATGTCCATATTTTCTTACCTCAATCACTTCAATTCTTACTCATCTCTTACACATTTACAGATCATTAATAATCAATCAACTTTACAACATGCAACACGTTTTACCATATAATTGTTACTTAGCTCACCACCCATTGATTCTCACCTAATTGCATACCATATGAATACAAAAATTAATGAAAAATCTGATTAATTGAATATATAAATTTGGGATTTTTCAGAGAACCTCAGAGTACGAGGTGAATCATCAGATGCTCAAATATTATTATTATTATTATTATTATTATTATTATTATTATAATTTTTCTATTGATTTTCTCTTTATTGCAAAGTCCTAAAGAATAATACCTTTCAAGTTAAGAGAGAAACAAGGAACTAAGATCCTTAGGTTCTGTCAAGAAACATTTCTGGATTTCACCATCCAAGAGTACTTCATGTCCTTGAAGGGTTTAATAGTCAATAGATTGGAATTGTGTATTACGAGCGGAAAAAAAATGTTAATAGCCGGTCTCAATACTGAGATAACATAGAAATAGTGAGAAAAGTGTTTGATAGGGTCCCACCAAAGCATAAGAAAACATCATTCGCGTGTTTGGCACGAAAATACTGTCGTGCTATTTAGCATTTTTTCTATATATATATATATATGATCAGATCAGGAGAGTTACATAGAGAAGAAAAAAAACCAATCGCGGTGAGTGTTTACGACAGAAATTTACATATGACCTACTAATAGGAGAATTTCATACTCAAACTCAAATCAGAATTCGTACAAGCAGAAAATTCGACTATCTATGTCATATATATGATTCTTTTGTCAAAAAAATGGCATAGATATATGATTCTCAAATATACATGCAAAAATAAAACACCAAACGTTTATTAATATGTGCCAAAAACCTTGGACTTAATTCATAGAAAACATCATTTGTTTGCACCAAAAAAAAAATGAAAATATCATTTGTCGCAATCACAATGTCATAAACAACTAACAATAACTTCTCATTGAATTCAAGACTTCAAAATAACAAGTCTTGCTGCAAGTGTGAATGAGATAGTTGTTTGCACACAATTTGTAGTTGGAACTGTTTGCCACCAATGCTAAGGTGCATAATGGCTGCCAAGACATGTAGTATTAACACTTTCCATTTTGTAACAAGAAAAAGTTAAAAAAAGATATTCCCTCCGTTCCAAAATATAAGCAAAAATTGGTCAACAAAAGTTAATGTATTTGGTTCAAAATTTGTACCAAATACATCAACTTATGTTGACTCATTTTTGCTTATATTTTGGGACGGAGTAGTATAAAAATACAAGTTCATTAGAAGAGCATGCAATGTACTGATGTACAAACTCTCTCTCTCTCTCTATATATATATATATATATATTCACACACACACGTATGTTTCTACCTCTCACTGTTTTTGTTATGCCGTATTTAATATTTGCCATGAAATTATATCATAATATGATGAATCATGAATGTCAACCTTTTTTTCAATGGAATAATAACACAACAAGAATCATCATAATCATAATCATAATTCTTCTCATTGTACTAATTAACTTCAACTCTTTCTAGAGATTTAAATTCTAATATTCCATGACTTAATTATAAAGATTTAAATTCTAAAATTCCATGACTTATTTTCCTGTCAAGGTCCAAGGATTGTGTTTTTGGCTTTTGTTGTTTACCACTTTCTCATGTGGAGAATCATCTTTTTTTATGTTTGCTTTTGCAATGGTCCACTTATATCAACTTTGCAGGACAACAATGCTGTAATGTGAAAAACCCTGATCTTGTTTTACAAAAAGTTTACATATTTATCATGTTGCTGAAGATAATTGAGGATGAACCATGCATGAAAGCAATTGGGACAGAATAGTACAGGTAGGTAATGAAGCATGGAGTGGTTGAAAAGATTTTATTTACTTTGATCAGTGTTTGGAAATTGGAATTCACTTGGTTCAGTTTCAGCTTGCTTATATTCTTGCTGGCATTTCCTTTTGAAATCAAGGTATAGAGAGATTCCTTGGGAATATTTTGGGATTGGTATTACATATATTTCCTTGATGGGAAAGTTTTGTGGGCTAACAAAGTTCAAAAGAAACCAAGCAATCCCACCTGTCCATTTCAATCAAGACAACCTGTTTAAAGTGTTTTTCCACCTTTTCTTAGCTGGATGCCTGGATATATTTTTTCTCAACTTAGTCCACTGTTTAAATTTATTGAATTCTGGATATAAGTTAACACACACAACGAAAGATTAATAGAGGAGCTCGGTCAATTATGCTTACGTCTACGACAACAGAAAGACTGATATAGTTTTCTATTTTACAATGCTTAGGGGATACAAAGTATAAGTAATGTTTAAATACTACGGTCTAGATTATAGGATTACCCGTGATTTTTCTATGCTTGAATTTTGTCCACTTATCAATAAATATGAGACATACTCAATGTTCAGAGTTCCACAATAGATGAAATGTGTTTATAAGTGTAGGACAATCCCTGCCTTACATGCCGGTTTTGTTGGGGTTGAGTTAGGTCCAAACTAAATGTTAAGATGATATCGAACTCATTGGATCACCTGGTCTCCTTTATCGGGTCACTCGGTTCTCGCTCCAAATGTCTAGTTATGAGCGTGAGGGGATATGTTAAGAGTCTCACATTGGTTGATATATGTCTGAAAATGTGCTTATAAACGATGGATAGTCTTCGTCTTACAACCGGTTTTGTACGGGTTGAGTTAGACCCATTCTAAACTTTAAGACTCAACTTCTTCCTTTTAATCACTTTTATCTATTATAATTACTTCTCTTCTTTTTAACTTTTGCTTACTACTACTAAAGTACTACTATTACTACTACTAGTACATATTGATATTATTATGATTGGTAAATGAAACTTACTTGAGAAGCATGCAAAGCGTGAGTTCAATTCTTTCTCATTTGTTACCTTTATATAAAGCAGCTAACTGTCCAAGTCTACCCCCCTTTACTATTTCTGGCCAACAAATTGACTTCCATTGTCACAATGAGATCTTTCTTTGTGGTCGCTCTCCATTATTGTATTGTATACTACTTGTTCTTTTTTCAAAAGATATTTTATCCTATTCAATAGTGTTAGTACTTAATTACTATCTTGTGAAACTCTTGTATGTAGGAAAGGATCAGGACCATTTGATTATACCTCAAAACTAAGAATTCAGAAGGAAAGTTTATGGGGTGAGGCACATTGACAATGCAACTGCTATGGTGGATAAGGCTGCTACTACTCATAATGATTCAATTGTTATTATACCTTAACAAATCCACCTGCAGATTATCTTGTAAGCTTTTGTCAAAAAAAATTTCTCCTATATATCTATTCATAGTGAAAAAGTTTTTAAGTGAATTTGCCTTGATCTTTATGGTCAAATTCTTTTGAAGTCCATGTGCTGCTAGCTTGGTATTTCCATTTCCAAGCTATGAATTAATTAATCTGACATGGTCTAGACTCTAGATTGACTTGAATAGAGAGGCTTTAATTAGATAAGTTAAATTACAAGTTTTCATCAACATTTCCATTTTCTGATGAAAAGTACACATTACTCTTCAGCTCAGATATATTTAGTTTCAAAAGAAGATAGAATGTGGGTGAGAATGCTCCACTGATAATAAATTTATAAATACTGAATCACACATTTGTTAATTAATTGCAGCTAAGGCTTTGTTCACTTTCAAAGGTTTACTTGAAGCTGGTCCACAACAACTTAGATGCAATATTGTGAAACATCCATGTCAAATGCAATGGCCTTGTCTTGACTGCTCTAAACAAAATGAACCAGGTGCTTTTTTCCCTAATTCTCTGTAAGCTTCTTATCTCACTCTCTTTGAATTTTTGTGTAGTGATTGATTGTTTGCACTCAATAAAACATTAGTCTTGATTTTTGTGTAAAATCATCCGAAGATAAATCACTTCATTTAAATCGAATTTTATCAAATTAATTTTACAAAATCAATTCAATTATGTTTGATATGGCTCATGCCTCGTAGTTTACTGATAAGTGGATAGTACGGTTCAGGACTGCTGGAGCGTAGTATATAAACACATGTCGTACTCTTTCAACCCTAAGCTTTTAGTGATAGTTGAAAGGTATTGCAGTGCATTCGAACTGCAGTTGGAGATGTAGGCACAATTAGCCGAACTCCATGACCAAATATCGTGTGTTCTGTGTTTGCATTTTTTTGTATTTATTTTCTTTTGAACCGGAACTGCTGTTCTAATAAATTCAAATTCACACTAATCAAACATTCATACAAACACACGCTAAGAATAGTAAGAAAGAGCTCTCTACTTGAGAAACAGGTGGAGTAAAAGAAAATATAGACAAGAACAATGGCACTCCAATACTTGCAAAAGAAGCTCAAGTTAAAAAACTAGGAGGTAGAAGATCTGCAGCCATAGCTGGTGGTTCTGGTGCTGCCTTAATCATCATTGTCATTGCGGTGATTATATGTATCTGCTTGAGAAGATGTAAAAGATTTAAAATGCAATCATCTGATTCTGCTTCTTCTGTGCCATCTCAAGCTGGTAAGTTAATTTAATTACATCCGTCCCAAAATATAAGCAAAAATTGGTCAACAAAAGTTAATGTATTTGGTTCAAAATTTGTACCAAATACATCAACTTATGTTGACTCATTTTTGCTTATATTTTGGGACGGAGTAGTATAGGCTTAGTTGTATTCTTGGTCCGCCTATTTTCACTCACTCAGAGGATTGGTCCGCCGTTTTAAAATTCCAGTTTTTTAGTCTCTCAGTGCGATTTATGGACCCAAAAGTAATAATGTGACTAGTTTTTTTATTGACGTAGCATGAAACCTGTATGTTATGAATCCACCTAGATGATTCGACATCAGCAGGTGTTATGCCACGTCAATATAAAAAACTTGTGCGAGAGACCAAAAACTGAATTTGGGGGGGGGGACTAATTCTATGACATCTAATTGCTCCCTTTATTGTGATTATTTATTTGTGCCATTCTTTTTTGACAGTTGAGATGGGAAGAATCAACAACTCGCAGTATGTTAACGCTTTCTCTCCACATTATATGCAGAACACAAGGCTGTTAACAATTTTAGAGATAGAACAAGCTACAGGAAAATTTAATCAAAGTAACATTATAGGGGAAGGGAGATTTGGTTTTGTATACAAAGGTTTGCTTCAAGATGGATCTTTTGTCGCTATAAAAAGGAGACTATTTGCTCTAACTCGAGATTTCATACCTGAGGTAAATTCATAACGAACCTAGCATTTAAAACCCTTGGAACGCAGAAAATAGATAGTTGTTATGTGTAAATGTATTAGTAGTGAGACCCCATACAATGCACGATGAGAAAATCGTTGAAAGAACATACGTTAGTTATGATTTATAATTTCTTGAGTTTAGTTATTGAGCAGCATCAACGGTTAACAGTAAATCACATGTATATGTGAGGTCAGGTCAAGCAGATAGCTCAAATCCACCACATTCATCTTGTGAAGCTTATCGGTTATTATGATGATAGCCATCAACAATTACTTGTGTATGAATATCTCCCTAATGGCAATGTAGGGAATCATCTATATGGTACTCTTTCCAAATTCTATTTCTATGAAGTTTGTTTCACCATACACTTCATATATTTATGCTTAATGCATGTTATGCAGATAGTGAAGGTTTACCTATTGGAAAGTTAAACTTGCAGCGTAGGGTATCCATCGCCTTAGGCGCGTCCAAAGGTAAATCCATCATAGCCATGGTCCTTTTTACCGTTTATACTTTAGAGTAAACGGTCAAATTAATCCTTGAGAAAAATTACGGAGAGGTAATTAGTCTCTGATGAATGGAAATTACTAATTTAATTGGTCAAGATTTCTGAGGACTAAATTAGTATCTTTTATTTTTCAAAGATCAAACAAGTCTCCGTATTTTTTCTGAAAAAAACAGTTTGAATCTTTACTATATTCTTTATTCTTTTGGAATTCAAAACAATTAATTCAGTTTCTACTTTGAAACAGGACTTGAACATCTTCACAATCTGGTCCCTCCTTTGCTTCACACAAATTTTAGTACAAGAAATGTTCTATTAGATGAAAATTATACAGCGAAAGTTTCTGATTATGGATTCTGCAAATTGCAAACAGAAATTGTTCAGGCAGGCTCATCTTCAAATGTTGACTACTTTCATGATCCAGAGTATGCTACAATTACAACTTATTCTTCAAAGAATTATAAACTTTTTGTTATGGAATTTCATCTGTTGATGAGTTACATTGACTTTTTTTTTTAATATTTTTCCAAAGGTTGAGCTTATCACAAAACTACTCGGAGCAAAGTGATGTATACAGTTTTGGAGTGTTTTTACTAGAGTTGATTAGTGGCTGTGAAGCATATAACAGAAACATGTCAAATCCATATGAAAGTCTTGTATTTGAGGTACATTTAACATGATTTACTTGGTCATAACAATAAACTAGAACACCTTATCTAAAATTATTACAGTTTTCTTAGATTTTAGGTTCGCAGTTTGAAAAATGTTATTTTAACATAATATTAGTATAATAAAATTTGACAACTTTACTAAAAGAATGTTAATGCAATTCACACACATAGTTAACCGTGTGTGTGAACTGCGTTAAACATTTAAAAGATTGTCAAATTTTGTTGTTTTAAATTGACGATCAAATAACATTTCGGCCAAGTTTATATAAGTTGGTCTCTTGGAGCTTACTCATATCATAATTTGTTTTGAAGGCAACATATAGCAGTGATTTGGAAAAATTTATTGACAAAGCATTAAGAGAGCAAGAAAAACATGGTGCTAGAAGAATAATGAAGTTGGCATTGCTATGTGTGGATGTGATTCTTAGAAGACCATCAATGGCACATATTGTGCAAGAATTGGAGAGGATACAAAGAGATATTGCTCCTTTGTATTCTGAAAACAATGAGGAGATTGGTGTGGTGAAACTTGGGAGTGAGCTATTCAAACAAGCCTCTTGAAATTTGTCATGTCAATGATGACACTGTTGGTATAGTGCTCATGCTCGAAGATTAGTTTGTAGTTATTAAATTATTATTATTATTATTATTATTGTTGTTGTTGTTGTTGTTGTTGTTGTTGTTGTTGTTCAAAGTAAGTAAAATATTGAAAATATGTAGAAGTAGATTGAATGTTATATGTGCGGTTTAATTTGATTTTAAAAAATGAATTTGAAACTCCAAAAGGTTTACACAACAAGAGATCCAAAAACATCAAATATTATTTGATTTAGTGTGGTTTAGGTTATTTTAGATCGATTTGTAGTTTTTATTGGAATCGGTTCTGATATAAACACCTCTAGTTCAACCTACAATGAAATAGTACTATGATTATACAACATCATTATAGCAAATATTTAGTAATAATGAGAGATAGATCATACAAGAGAAGTAATTGTACTTTTATAGAAGTAGTGATTAGTTAAATACTCTTTGACCAAGTTATATAGTTAATTGCGCACTCTTTCATAGCTAATATCACACACTCTCTCTGAGATACATTTTTCAAGACACTATTTTTTTATTGGTTAAAGTTCATATAAAGTCCATCAAATTTTTATATATGATTCACATATTTGGTGGGACTATATGAATTTTAATCAATAAAAAATAATATTTTAGAAAATGCGTGTTAAAAAGTGGCGTTTCTCTTCATAAGATTATATTTTTATCTCAAATAAAGATAAAAGGCTTGATTTTAACATTTTATATGTCAATATTTTGAAGAAAAAATGTATTAGTAAAATAAACTTAAGAGAGAAAAGTAAGAATAAGTAACTTTGATTCTCTCTGAATGAAATAAATGAGTAACATGGCAATTGGCATTTTTCCAAAGGAGATCAAGCTCTATTAGTCGGGGGGGTCACAGTGTAAGAACCAAATCAATAACTCGATGGAGAATCGAACCTGAGACCTTGAGGAGGAGCACACTCTCATGTCTCAAGTCAATATCATCAGACCAACCCAAGTGACTTTAACTATATTACTAATGTTATCTTAAAAAATATGTTGAATTTATGTTTTTTTAATTATTATGTATTTTTTATTGTGAATTATCTACTTGTTTTTAATAGTATAAAAAAATTTATAATTTTGAACAAAAAAAACTAATTAGATTTTTAAAAAATAGGTTTATTAAAATTTTAAAAATATCAATCCAATAGAACTAAACTAAACTAACATGTTTTTAATCGCTTCACTTCAGCTCGGATTTCATAAAAGAAGACTACACAACTCAACCAAACCAATTATTTTTTATCGGTTAGGATTTTTTGACCTAAAAGCTAAACCAAATTAAACCAAACCGCTACACACCTGCTAACAACTGTTTTTTTATAGACAAACTTGTAACTTGAATGATGAAATCTTAGTAATGTTCAAACTGTAACTACCCGTCAACTACCTAACAAGCTTACGTTAACTATTTATCATCATCTTCGTTATTGTTTATTAGCTCCACACAAGCCGGAAGGTGATGATA
Source organism: Medicago ruthenica (assembly GCA_018208015.1). NCBI lineage: Eukaryota > Viridiplantae > Streptophyta > Magnoliopsida > Fabales > Fabaceae > Medicago > Medicago ruthenica. The sequence goes on along the minus strand of CM031372.1, from coordinate 95,209,376 downwards.
TATGTCTATCATCCCAAGCTTGGGACCAAAATTATAAAAGGAAGAAGGATGCAACCGTTTAGTGAAAAAATCGGCTACTTGATCTTGTGAAAAGATAGGAAGAAGTTTTATTAAACCAGCTAGATTCTTTGCACTTACGAAGAGGTAATCAATTTTCACGTACGAAGATGTAATGATCCTAATAGGCCCACGAGAATAGAATAAGCTCAAGTAGCTAAGGACTATGATGAATTAGTTGTATTAGATATTTTAGTAGATGAATCATCATGTTTTAGAAGGATATTCATTATGATTAGTCATTGGTTAAACCGTTAGATTATCAATATTATAAATAAATGATTGGTGATTGATTAATGAACAATTTAATAAAATGAAAAATTTAGTTGTTAGAATAGTTTTAGTGTAGTTTTTAGTCTCTTTTAAAATAATATCTCTTCTCCATTAATGAACAATCAAAAAATTGTTCATAACATGTTTTTTCTGTAGTATTACATGATAGCAAGCTTTGAAAGTGAGATCATTTTATTGTTTCTGGATGGAGTAGTTTTGTTTGGGTTTTTTTTTTTTTTATATATATTTAAACGTTGCATGTAGTTTTTGTTTGTTTTCTTGTGAATATATAACCTTAATATTTTGTGCTTTGTTGTCTTTTGCCATATTATACCTTGTGCCCATGTTCAATATATTTTGGTCTTTTCAACACCAAAATGGTCAAATGTACCAAAATACCACTTAAACATGTCAAAAGTATCAGTTTGCTATAGTTGTTTATGTTGAAATGTCAGCTGTATAATAATGGTACTAAGCTGGTTATAGATGTGTGAAAGGGAAGAAAACCATTTTTTTTACTGTCATGGAATATGTCACAGTTACTCTAAATTTAATTATGAGTCTATCCTGGTTTGGTCATATGCTGAAATTTTGAAATACATTTGGTGATGGATATTATATGGGCCACGAAGGATCAAACAATATGCGTATCGAGTTCGAAGGTCTTGAATTCAAATTTAATCATGAGAATGTTGTAGTGTTAAAACTCTTAAGAAAATATTTTGTTGGTTCTATCCTACTTAAGAGAATAATTTCTATAGTTATGAAGATATCTAATTCAAATAGAAATAAAATATACCCACTTATTGTGGTTAGGGGTGAGAATAGGTCAGACCAGACTTTGATTGGCCTGGGCCTGGTCTATGAAATTTTTTGCAAGCTTGAGTCTAACATATGACCTTTCGTAGGCCTATTCTTTTGACCTGACCTATTTAAAAGTCTGGTCTGGTTTGAAAGCCTATTTACAGACCTACTTCAAATTAAAGTTATTAAATTGTCCATTTTATCTACTTTTAGATATTGTACTCACTACAAGTACAAATTGTAAGATTTGTCTATCACTATAAGACTTTAAAAACATATTTTACTATAAGGCCTTAAAACCTATTTAAAAAGTCAATTATTTGAGTTTCTTGATTTTTATGTTTAATATAAATTATATTTTAATATAAATAAAAAATAAGTTTTAATAATATGCATAAATAGGCCGGCTTATCAGGCTTCCTAGATTTTTTTGATAGTCTAAGTCTGACCTATTTACTTAAAAAGACTTTTTAAAAAGCCTAAGTCTAGCCATTTTCATAAACAAGTCAGGTCAGGCCGTAGGCCCCTGTAGACCGGCCTGACCTATTCCCAACCCTAACTGTGGTTAACCTCCTACGGGTTATCACAAACTTACTATTTTTTTTACCCAAAAACGTAGTACTATATTAGTAAAAAAAAATAAAACTTACTATATGTTTGTTAACCCAAAGTTACTATAATAGTTACCAGGAAATAATAAAATAAAATTTATTATATCGTTTAAAAAATAATAATTGACATTTGTTAAAATAATATAATATTTCACTCCAACCTAAAAATCAAATTCAGGTTCTCCACATTTTTATTTAAGCAGTGCCATTCAAAAATTTAAAAGTTTAAGCATAATTAAACAAATTTTAATTTAACAAAGATTAAAACTACTTGTTAAAATTTTTGATATAATAGTACAAAACATGTCACTTTATAATATTTATTATTATTATTTTAATATATATATATATATATATATATATATATATATATATATATATAACATTGAATATATAAAAAATATTTAGTAGTCAAATGGTGTGATTTGACTGAATGCATGTTAGAACATTAGAAAAGTTTTACACTCTTAGTGCATAGAAACTAATCTCTATTTAAAATACATGTAAATACATTAGTAATTAAATATAAAAATAAAATAATATATTTATACGTATTGCAAATATATAAATATAAGATATATACATTACTTTTTAAATTTATTTAGTATATTCACACCAAAAAAAGTTACTTCATACTACTAAAATAATATTGCATTTGTCTCTAATTATAAAAAATTGCTAGTAATATTAAATTTGTTTGTGATTACTATTGTTTTTACAATATTATCCTTAACGACAGAGAGGTAGTATACATTTCCAACATACTAGTATTTAACTTTTTTTTTATTAATTTAACTATTTATTATTGATTAAAAAAAATGTAAAAAAAAAAAAGGAATGTTGGTAAATAAATATTAATGTAGTTTGAAATGCCAAAGAAGTCTTATAAAAATGGACAAAAAAATTATATAAAAATTCTTGTAATTAGGGCAGGAGGAGGTAGTAATAAATTATAGACCAAAAAATGTATTACTTATGTCCCTAATTATAAGTGTCATACCCCATTTTTTGACCCATTTTCGTCTCGTTTTATTTATTGTCTCGTTTTACGCATTTTTTAAAAGGGCCGAGAATTTTCGTCGTTTCAGACGAAATTTCGGCAGGGAGGTATTTTAAAATACCTCATGTCAATTTTTGTTCGTTTATTAATTTTATTTTTTATCACCTTTTATTTTTTACTTTTAATTTCAGTTTTTTTATTATCATTAATTTTCTTTTTTTTATTATCATTATTATTGTTTTATTATTATTATTATTATTTTTATTATTATTATTATTTTCATTTTTTGTCCAAAAGGTCCAAAGTCAGCAGTCAATGGTCCAGCCTAGCAGCACTGTTCACGCGCCCCAATCCAAGTTTTTTTTCATCATCATTTTTCATCATTTCCTTTTCATCCAAATCTTCCAAATCCTATCCAAGATCTGCATACAGATTTCAGCTTATCTTCATGAGTCAATAAGCTGCTCAAGCAGCTCAATTTTTCTCTATTTAACAGGACAGAATCAACACAAAAAAAAGGGAGAAGAAATTTTGAGAAGGAATATTTTTTAACACAACTAAAACAACACAAAACACACACGTTTTTTTCCCTAACCCATCCAGCAAAAAAACGCAAACGCCCCCAACCCAGCATAAACCCACACGTCCACAACACCAAGCCTCCACGGCCACAAAACCACCACACGTCCCAGCAAACCCAGCTGACCAAACTCACGCAACACACACACACCAGCGTCCCAGCAAACCCAGCTGACCAAACTCACGCAACACACACACACCAGCGTCCCAGCAAACCCAGCTGACCTCACACACACAACACACACGAAAACCCACACAAACCACACATACTCACGAACCAAGCCACACGTTCACAGCAAAAGCATATCACACGCACAGAACAAACACAAACACAAGCCTAAGAACATTCACCACAGCAAAAAACGAAAAGCAAGGGGAAAGAAGGTAGTTTCTTAAAAATTTTTCTTTTGTAGATCTAGAGCGATTGAAAGGTTTTTGAGGATTTTTGAGTTCGGATTTGGGTAGGGGAGGAGGAGAGGGTTTGAAAGCTTTAAAGATTTTAAGGAAAAAGGGCGTTTTTCTCTTCCGGCGCGGTGGCGCCGCCGCTTGGGCCGGCGGCCACCACGCCGGAACCCTCACCGGCGGCCAAAGGGGGAGCAGAAAAGGTGAGAGGGATGAGAGAGAAGAGAGAGGGCGGGTGAGGATGAGAGAAAGAGAGAGAAAGAAAGTTGAAGAATGAAAAAATTGTGAAGGGAGTGGGTTTAAATACCCCTCCCTGATTCAGTGCGAGAGGGTGTACGCGTTAGCATACACCCACGCCCTCCTGGCCCTTTGATTTTTAATCATACGGCCTGGCTTTCTTTCCCCTGTGATCAGATCAGGGCCGTCTGATTAATCAGACGGCCCAGATCAAAATACGTTGGCCCAATACATTTTGGGCCCTTTTCTTTCAATCTGATTTATTTTCTACTACCAGCACCCCCCAGGTTTATTTTTACACCTCCTTATTTCATTTCTTTTATTTATTTTCTTTGCAATTTATTTTCCTTTTTATTACTATTTCCTTTTTATTTGTTCTTTTATTTTTAACATCCCATTTATTTACTTATCATATCATCTCATGCATTTTATTTTTTTATTTCTAATTGTTCATTTTATTTTGCATTTTTTTATGTCATTAGAATATACATGCATTTAGGAACAAAGTATATAAATATGCATTGTATTATTTTTCATTTTTCTTAGTTTAAATCATAATCCAAAAACAAAAACCTTTTCATTTTAATCCAACAAACGTTTTATTCTCTCGCGTTTAGTTTTTTTTATCGCGCTTATTTTCTTTTTAACTCCAAGTAAAAAATCATAAAAAACCAAAAACATTTCAAATATTCAAAAACTTCATCAAAAATATTGTTCATTAACAAAGCCTTGGATTTCAAACCAAGCAATTTTATTTTAATCAAACTTCAATCGATCTTAATCATATTAGACTTTATTTTTGCAATTAAAATCAATCAAGCTTTATTCGCTCGCCACTTTGGCTCATTTTATCTTTCACAAACATTTTCAAGCTTTAAAATCAACATAACAAATCACTCGTTTTTTTAGCCCGAACTACATCGGTTTTGATCCCATTTGGGTATGTAGGCAAAGGACCTCGTCCTTCCAAACCAACCAAACAAAAACATTTTCTTTTTTAAAATTGAACAACAAGCTTGTTCATTTTGGTTGCAACAACTAATTTGAACAATTCATTCTTTTCATTTGAGTTCTAAAAACGAGCGTTTTGACAGTTTATACTTTTTCTTAAAATTCAAGCGAAACTTGAATGAAAAAGGGTGGTTTGACGTATGTCTCTCCTTTCCCCGATCGGATAAACACTTGACGTATGTCTCGTTGCTTAGACGATCGTCATTCTTTTCTAGCTTCCCCAAAAAAAATATACGTTTTCTCAAGTTCAAACAAAACATGAATGAAAAAGGGTGGTTTGACGTATGTCTCTCCTTTCCCCGGTTGTACGAATGCTTGACGTATGTCTCGTTGCTCGGACAATCGTCATTCTATTTTCAACGCGTCCAACGCATTTGAACATTTCTTGGTCCTTCGCGACCAATTTTAACATTTCTTGGTCCCTCGCGACCAAATTGAACCTTTCTTGGTCCCTCGCGACCAATTTTAACATTTCTTGGTCCCTCGCGACCAATTTTAACATTTCTTGGTCCCTCGCGACCAAATTGAACCTTTCTTGGTCCCTCGTGACCCATTTGAATCTTTCTTGGTCCCTCGTGACCCATTTGAATCTTTCTTGGTCCCTCGTGACCAATCCAACTTTTCTTGGTCCCCCGTGACCATTTTAAACTTTTCTTGGCCCCCGTGGTCAATTCAAACATTGTACGCCTCCGTGCGTTTGTCATTTTGGCCCTTGTGGTCAATCCGAACCTTTTCGTGCCTTCGCGCGTTATTTTCAAACCTTTTACGCCTCTGTGCGTCTGTCTTTTCCCTTAAAACATTTACGCCTTGTGCGAGTTTATCGCCTTAATGTGCGTTCGTCTTTTTTACGCCTTGTGCGAGTTTATCGCCTTAATGTGCGTTCGTCTTTTTTACGCCTTGTGCGAGTTTATCGCCTTAATGTGCGTTCGTCTTTTTACGCCTTGTGCGAGTTTATCGCCTTAATGTGCGTTCGTCTTTTTTACGCCTTGTGCGAGTTTATCGCCTTAATGTGCGCTTGTCTCCTTCATCATTTAAAGCTTTTACGCCTTTGTGCGTTTTCAAACTTTTTTTTCAAGAACTACGTAAGCTTTGAATTCTCCGACTACCGGGAGATACGTAGGAGCAAGATCGACGTCTTGTCAAGCCCGTTAATAAAAAAAAATCTTTCTTTTTCTTTTATCTTTCGTTTGTTTTTATCTCTTTCTTCACCTCGCATTATGTTTTCTTTTTTTTTTTTCTACATATATATATATATGATTAAGCATGCAAGCAAAAAGTCAAAAACATTTTTAGCCTAAGCCAACTAAGAGGTTCCCGTTGAGTACAACGGATGTGAGGGGTGCTAATACCTTCCCCTCGCATAATCGACTTTCGAACTTAAAATCTCTTTTCAAGGTAATTTAGAACTTTTTTCCTTTTTCCCCGAAAAATTAAAAGTTCAGTCGTAATTTAAATTTAGTGATTCAATGCTAGTCAATAGCTTGACATCCGAAATTCGACGCGACAGAAATGGCGACTTCACTGGGGAATTACACTTAAACACTTTGTTTTCGTGTATGATAAGTCAAGCCTATCTTAGTCGGCTTTTAGGCTAAAATGCTTTTATTTTTGCTTGCACGCTTATGCCTTATTATCATTATTTGTTTATTTTTTCTCGCTTTATATGTATATGTTTCATATTGCTTTATATTCATGTTATATATGTTGTGGGGTTACTTGAGCGATGTTACTCCACATTGTTCGGGTTAATGCCGGACGTGTGAGGCTCTATTCCCGAGCTTTGAGAAAAATTAAGATAGGATGGGGTTGCGTAGCGGAGGCCCACTTGACGTATGTCTTGAAGGGAAGATGCGAAAACCCCGCCTAGAGTAGATTTCACTTGGAATATATTGAGGTCTTGCGAGCATTTGCAATTGACGACAATAGTTCCTTGTGAGGTCCGTGATCTCTAGGGACCTTTTTAGAAAATCTCATCTTTAGAGCCTACACGTGAGGATGGGGGAAATTTTGAACATACATATGCATACCATACATTTACATGCATGAAAATAATTTTCGCATATCACTTTGCTTTATCGGAAATTAATTGCACTTTTTAATTTCCTTGTAAAGCAAAACAAAAAAAAATTTCATGCATTTACATACACCATTCATTATCATGCATACGTCCATCTTCGAGTCCAAAACTCCTTTCCCTTTTTACCCTAAGGATTTCTTACAATCCGAAGTGAGTCGTCGGTGTTTGCATTTCATTCGCAACACTACGTGTCATCCCATTAAGGAAAGTGGCTCGACGTCCCAAAGCAACTCGCACATATAACAAGGGGCAATTATCCCCCCGTTTGAACATGGGGCATGTCATTTGACTTTGGTGAGGAATTCATCCCCATTCCCACTACTCTTCAAGGGATTTCGGTACCTCAACCCGAGATTACCAACCCCCAGGCTACTGCGGCCTTTTCCCCAATTCACAAAAAAACCAGTCGTCATTGGCATTCCTCAATCTCCTACAAGAGTCCAATTTGCAGTGGCGACTTCACAAATACAATTTCCAACCAAAGTCCAATCATCATTGGCACAATCCACAATCAAAGCCCGACCTTGATCGGCAACCAACCACATCATATGGATTGATCCAATGATTCAACCACAAATGCATGGTAGTGATAAAATTTGATTAATTTGCGCAAAGCTAAGATACATGTTTTTCCTGTTTTTTCCATGATTAAACTTGAAAGGAGAATACGTACTTAGTACAAAAGTTATATCATGCCACTTGCGTTTTTAATATGTTTATTCGGTGAACCATTTAGAACCAGCCAAAATGTGAGGAATCCTCAAAATCATTATATATATGCAGGAGACCGGCATTTTTTTAAACTCGATTTTGTTATGTTAAATCTGAGCGTTGTTTTAGATCGTACGAAAGCATTGATAGGATCAAGGCATTTTTTGAAAATGAGTGAAAACACTTGACCACAAATAGCCCACCCTGTGAGGAGTGAGTATTTGTTAACCCCTTTGAGCCTAATGAATCAGAATCATTAACTATGGACTGCCAATTCTCATAAGCTCAATTGCTTAATGAAATTGCCGGAGTTTGTAAAAAAATTCAGTTCATAGTTAAATCATTATTGAATTCTGATATTTTTTACTTTCATTTTTGAACCCTTAACCTTCATGATTATTGTCCTTTGCCGAAAGAGGAAGGAACATTCAATTAGGGTATCATCTTTGATAAAGTTGGAAAAAAAGGAGGTGGTGAATGTCAAGAAATGGTGAATTTTGTAAATTGATCTTGACAACAAGAACAAAAAAAAAGGAAAGAAAAGAAAGAGAAAAAAGAGAAAAAGAGAAAATCTCTAAATCAAAAAGTTGTCAAGGATCAAAGAAAAACATTTGTAAGTCACCAAAAGGTTGTGATTGAATAAAGGAGGAAGGGTGTAATTTAGAAAGAATGTTCCTCTTGCTTGGCCATTTGAATTCAATTTCCCCACATATGACATTTCTTTTGTAACCAAGCCAAATTACAACCCTCGAAGACCTTGTGATCAATGCTTTCGTGCTCTTAGAAACAATGATTAGATGGACACATAACTCGATCGGAATGTTAGCAAACTTGCCGGATGAGTGTTCAATACCCCACAATTAATATTCAATTTGTTCATTTACTTAAATGAGTGTTAGGGTGGTTCATTGATAAACATATTTTTTAACTTGAGCTGTACGATATAAATTTTGTGTTTGGTATTTGTTTCAAATTTTTGGTGCAATCTCGGATTAATGGGAACATCAAAATTGCATGTGCAAATCTCATAGGAATCATGCATTCGGGAATTTCCGACCAATCCTCATTGCCAACAAAAGCCCAATTCTCATTGGCACCCACAATATCAAACCAAAGCCCAACCATGTTTGGCACCTAATCACAAGCAAAGCCCAATTGTCATTGGCGATCACAACTACAATTTCACATTAAGCCCAATCGTCATTGGCATTCCTCACAATCTCCCACCAAAGCCCAACCATGCTTGGCACCCAATCATTCACAAATCCCGACCATGCTCGGTACACAATCATCCAAAAAGCCCAACCATGCTTGGCGCCCAATCAAACATAAAAGCCCGACCTTGCTCGGCATCCAACATAAAAGCCCGACCTTGCTCGGCATCCAACATCAAAGCCCGACCTTGCTCGGCATCCATTACTAAAAGCCCGACCTCGCTCGACCACCCACATTACAAAAAGCCCGACCACGCTCGGCACCCACATTACAAAAAGCCCGACCACGCTCGGCACCCACATTACAAAAAGCCCGACTTCGCTCGGCACCCACATCAAAGCCCGACCTCGCTCGGCATCAAATCATCCAAAGCCCGACCTCGCTCGGCATTCAATCATCAAAAGCCCGACCTCGTTCGGCAACCAAATACAATCAAAGCCCGACCTTGCTCGGCATCCAATCATTATCCTCAGTGTTAAACATGACATATGTTTATCCCACATTGGACTTCTTTCAAGGGATTCCCCAGCGAAATCCTCAGTAAATCAAAAGGGAATATCCCCAGTGAATCAAAGCCCGACCTTGCTCGGCATTCAATCATAATCCCCAGTGGGTTAGCATAATCCCCGGTGGATTAACAAACTCCCCAGGAAGTCAACCTTTGTCCAAAACAATCAAAAGCCCAATTGTCATTGGCACCTACTCACAAAAGCCCAACCACCAGGGGCATCTAAGGCTGGATATCGATCATGCTTCCAAAATGATCTTTATATCCCCAGCGAAACCACAAATAAAGCCCAATTTTATTGGCATCCCCCAGTGGAGTCTCAACCCCAAAAGCCCAATCATTATTGGCACCACCACAACCAAAGCCCGACCTCGCTCGGCAATCAAAGTCCGACCTCGCTCGGCATCCAATCAAAGCCCGACCTCGCTCGGCACCCCAATCAAAGCCCGACCTCGCTCGGCAATCAAAGCCCGACCTCGCTCGGCATCCAATCAAAGCCCGACCTCGCTCGGCAATCAAAGCCCGACCTCGCTCGGCAATCAAAAAGCCCGACCTCGCTCGGCATCCAAACAAACATAAGCATTCCCGGCGGAATCACCAGTTCTTTTTCCCAGCGGATTAACACGATTCCCCAGTGAAGTAACAATTTCCCCATGAGGTATGTGTTCCTCATCGATGGTTACGGCCTTACCCCGTCAACATTTTGGATGTGTTCCCTATGACATCATCCCCATCAAGGATTACCGAGTGTTTACAATGTGACGTCGGTCCACTTTTCATTTTACCGGTCTAAATCTTGTTTCACCAAGTTGTCGGTCATGCAATAAATCAAAACAGTCGAGTGTCATCCCCAACGTGTCTGATCTGTTGATGTCACCTTCTTGTAAGCCAAGCGGCAGTTCTTTAACGAACAGCTTGTGCAATCTTTCATTATATTCTTATACCAAGGGGCAATTCCTTAACAAACATTTAGGGTATCCCCAGTGCGAGCCAATCTTTCACACAACATCCCCAGTGAGAGTCCTGCATTTATACAATCATACATTCATGCATTCATGCATATGTACATTTGTACAATCATACAAATCATATAATCACGCATTCATGCATACACGCATTCATACATGCAACATACCACAATATCATCTGTACATGGTTGTTTTAACCACCACGTTTCTTACCAATTTATCATAAACAATCTGCATTTTTCTCCAATGTCATTCTCCAATGATGTTACAAAACAAAGCCCAATTTTATTGGCATTCCCCAGTGAGTCATCATTCACACTCACAAATACCAAATCATAACCAAAGCCCGACTTTGCTCGGCATCCCATCATAGTCACCAGTAAATGTTCCCCAAGTGTCATCCCCAATCCGTTTGGTCAAGTGATGTCACCCTTTTATGCCAAGTGGCAGTTCAAACGAACAGCTTGTGCATATTCCCCAGTGTGGTGCCAAGTGGCAAGTTCTTTAACGAACAGCTTGTGCATCCCTTTTCCCCAAGTAAAGGGGCAATTCTGTAAGGAACGGCTTGTCAGCCGCATCCTCACTATCGTCAATGTACGGTTCGGTAAACAATCCGGACAGTTGACATGTCTTTTATTTCCTATTGTCAATGAACGGTTCGGTAACCAATTCGGACAGTTGACATGTCTTTTTACTTTCTTGTCGTCAATGGCAGGTCGGAACAACCGACAGTTGACATTTTTCACTTTCTTGTCGTCAATGGCAGGTCGGAACAACCGACAGTTGACATTTTTCATTTCCTTGTCGTCAATGGCAGGTCGGAACAAACCGACAGTTGACATTTTTTATTTCCTTGTCGTCAATGGCAGGTCGGAACAACCGACAGTTGACATCTTTTATTTCCTTGTCGTCAATGGCAGGTCGGAACAAACCGACAGTTGACATTTTATATTTCCTTGTCGTCAATGGCAGGTCGGAACAAACCGACAGTTGACATTTTATATTTTCTTGTCGTCAATGGCAGGTCGGATTTCAAACCGACAGTTGACATTTACTTTCTTGTCGTCAATGGCAGGTCGGAACAAACCGACAGTTGACATTTATTTCCTTGTCGTCAATGGCAGGTCGGAACAAACCGACAGTTGACATTTACTTTCTTGTCGTCAATGGCAGGTCGGAACAAACCGACAGTTGACATTTATTTCCTTGTCGTCAATGGCAGGTCGGATTTCAAACCGACAGTTGACATTTACTTTCTTGTCGTCAATGGCAGGTCGGATTTCAAACCGACAGTTGACATTTATTTCCTCGTCGTCAATGGCAGGTCGGAACAAACCGACAGTTGACATTTATTTCCTTGTCGTCAGTGGCAGTTCGGATTTTAACCCGAACAGCTGACCTTTTAACCTTCTTGTTTCTCATTCAGTGGTAGTTCGGATTTTAACCCGAACAGCTGATTTTGTTTTTATCCTCAGTGGTAGTTCGGATTTTAACCCGAACAGCTGACTTTGTTTTATCCTCAGTGGTAGTTCGGAATTTAACCCGAACGACTGACTTTTACCTTCGTTGTCTTGTCATCAGTAGCTCGGAATTTAACCCGAACGACTGACTTTTACCTTCGTTGTCTTGTCATCAGTAGCTCGGAATTTAACCCGAACAGCTGACTTTTATACCCTTGTTTTATCATCATTCAGTGTTAGTTCGGAATTTAACCCGAACAGCTGACCTTTACATTCAATCCTTGTCGTCAGTGGCAGTTCGGAATTTAACCCGAACAGCTGACATTTTACCCTTTTTGGTTCCCGTGGTTAATTGCCCACTCTCCCCAGTGAACAGTTCGGCAATAACCCAAACGGCTAACCTTTTTCCCCAGTGGAACACTATCCCCAATAGAGTTGGATCCCGTTTTTTTAACGAACCCGGGTATCCCTTTGTCTCTGTTTATCCATAATCAGGTCATCTTTGCCGTTTTGCATTTATACTTGCATCACATGCATTCATAACATTGCATACATGGCATCGCATCCATAACATTTTACTGTCCAAAATTGGTCAAAAAATGGTGTACTCTGTATTTAAGTTTCTTCGACCCGTCGAATCAAAATTTCACTTTTAAATCTCCGTAGCGAAGAAACTTAAATAGGGGCATCTGTCATACCCCATTTTTTGACCCATTTTCGTCTCGTTTTATTTATTGTCTCGTTTTACGCATTTTTTAAAAGGGCCGAGAATTTTCGTCGTTTCAGACGAAATTTCGGCAGGGAGGTATTTTAAAATACCTCATGTCAATTTTTGTTCGTTTATTAATTTTATTTTTTATCACCTTTTATTTTTTACTTTTAATTTCAGTTTTTTTATTATCATTAATTTTCTTTTTTTTATTATCATTATTATTGTTTTATTATTATTATTATTATTTTTATTATTATTATTATTTTCATTTTTTGTCCAAAAGGTCCAAAGTCAGCAGTCAATGGTCCAGCCTAGCAGCACTGTTCACGCGCCCCAATCCAAGTTTTTTTTCATCATCATTTTTCATCATTTCCTTTTCATCCAAATCTTCCAAATCCTATCCAAGATCTGCATACAGATTTCAGCTTATCTTCATGAGTCAATAAGCTGCTCAAGCAGCTCAATTTTTCTCTATTTAACAGGACAGAATCAACACAAAAAAAAGGGAGAAGAAATTTTGAGAAGGAATATTTTTTAACACAACTAAAACAACACAAAACACACACGTTTTTTTCCCTAACCCATCCAGCAAAAAAACGCAAACGCCCCCAACCCAGCATAAACCCACACGTCCACAACACCAAGCCTCCACGGCCACAAAACCACCACACGTCCCAGCAAACCCAGCTGACCAAACTCACGCAACACACACACACCAGCGTCCCAGCAAACCCAGCTGACCAAACTCACGCAACACACACACACCAGCGTCCCAGCAAACCCAGCTGACCTCACACACACAACACACACGAAAACCCACACAAACCACACATACTCACAAACACAAGCCTAAGAACATTCACCACAGCAAAAAACGAAAAGCAAGGGGAAAGAAGGTAGTTTCTTAAAAATTTTTCTTTTGTAGATCTAGAGCGATTGAAAGGTTTTTGAGGATTTTTGAGTTCGGATTTGGGTAGGGGAGGAGAAGAGGGTTTGAAAGCTTTAAAGATTTTAAGGAAAAAGGGCGTTTTTCTCTTCCGGCGCGGTGGCGCCGCCGCTTGGGCCGGCGGCCACCACGCCGGAACCCTCACCGGCGGCCAAAGGGGGAGCAGAAAAGGTGAGAGGGATGAGAGAGAAGAGAGAGGGCGGGTGAGGATGAGAGAAAGAGAGAGAAAGAAAGTTGAAGAATGAAAAAATTGTGAAGGGAGTGGGTTTAAATACCCCTCCCTGATTCAGTGCGAGAGGGTGTACGCGTTAGCATACACCCACGCCCTCCTGGCCCTTTGATTTTTAATCATACGGCCTGGCTTTCTTTCCCCTGTGATCAGATCAGGGCCGTCTGATTAATCAGACGGCCCAGATCAAAATACGTTGGCCCAATACATTTTGGGCCCTTTTCTTTCAATCTGATTTATTTTCTACTACCAGCACCCCCCAGGTTTATTTTTACACCTCCTTATTTCATTTCTTTTATTTATTTTCTTTGCAATTTATTTTCCTTTTTATTACTATTTCCTTTTTATTTGTTCTTTTATTTTTAACATCCCATTTATTTACTTATCATATCATCTCATGCATTTTATTTTTTTATTTCTAATTGTTCATTTTATTTTGCATTTTTTTATGTCATTAGAATATACATGCATTTAGGAACAAAGTATATAAATATGCATTGTATTATTTTTCATTTTTCTTAGTTTAAATCATAATCCAAAAACAAAAACCTTTTCATTTTAATCCAACAAACGTTTTATTCTCTCGCGTTTAGTTTTTTTTATCGCGCTTATTTTCTTTTTAACTCCAAGTAAAAAATCATAAAAAACCAAAAACATTTCAAATATTCAAAAACTTCATCAAAAATATTGTTCATTAACAAAGCCTTGGATTTCAAACCAAGCAATTTTATTTTAATCAAACTTCAATCGATCTTAATCATATTAGACTTTATTTTTGCAATTAAAATCAATCAAGCTTTATTCGCTCGCCACTTTGGCTCATTTTATCTTTCACAAACATTTTCAAGCTTTAAAATCAACATAACAAATCACTCGTTTTTTTAGCCCGAACTACATCGGTTTTGATCCCATTTGGGTATGTAGGCAAAGGACCTCGTCCTTCCAAACCAACCAAACAAAAACATTTTCTTTTTTAAAATTGAACAACAAGCTTGTTCATTTTGGTTGCAACAACTAATTTGAACAATTCATTCTTTTCATTTGAGTTCTAAAAACGAGCGTTTTGACAGTTTATACTTTTTCTTAAAATTCAAGCGAAACTTGAATGAAAAAGGGTGGTTTGACGTATGTCTCTCCTTTCCCCGATCGGATAAACACTTGACGTATGTCTCGTTGCTTAGACGATCGTCATTCTTTTCTAGCTTCCCCAAAAAAAATATACGTTTTCTCAAGTTCAAACAAAACATGAATGAAAAAGGGTGGTTTGACGTATGTCTCTCCTTTCCCCGGTTGTACGAATGCTTGACGTATGTCTCGTTGCTCGGACAATCGTCATTCTATTTTCAACGCGTCCAACGCATTTGAACATTTCTTGGTCCTTCGCGACCAATTTTAACATTTCTTGGTCCCTCGCGACCAAATTGAACCTTTCTTGGTCCCTCGCGACCAATTTTAACATTTCTTGGTCCCTCGCGACCAATTTTAACATTTCTTGGTCCCTCGCGACCAAATTGAACCTTTCTTGGTCCCTCGCGACCAATTTTAACTTTTCTTGGTCCCTCGTGACCCATTTGAATCTTTCTTGGTCCCTCGTGACCAATCCAACTTTTCTTGGTCCCCCGTGACCATTTTAAACTTTTCTTGGCCCCCGTGGTCAATTCAAACATTGTACGCCTCCGTGCGTTTGTCATTTTGGCCCTTGTGGTCAATCCGAACCTTTTCGTGCCTTCGCGCGTTATTTTCAAACCTTTTACGCCTCTGTGCGTCTGTCTTTTCCCTTAAAACATTTACGCCTTGTGCGAGTTTATCGCCTTAATGTGCGTTCGTCTTTTTTACGCCTTGTGCGAGTTTATCGCCTTAATGTGCGTTCGTCTTTTTTACGCCTTGTGCGAGTTTATCGCCTTAATGTGCGTTCGTCTTTTTACGCCTTGTGCGAGTTTATCGCCTTAATGTGCGTTCGTCTTTTTTACGCCTTGTGCGAGTTTATCGCCTTAATGTGCGCTTGTCTCCTTCATCATTTAAAGCTTTTACGCCTTTGTGCGTTTTCAAACTTTTTTTTCAAGAACTACGTAAGCTTTGAATTCTCCGACTACCGGGAGATACGTAGGAGCAAGATCGACGTCTTGTCAAGCCCGTTAATAAAAAAAAATCTTTCTTTTTCTTTTATCTTTCGTTTGTTTTTATCTCTTTCTTCACCTCGCATTATGTTTTCTTTTTTTTTTTCTACATATATATATATATGATTAAGCATGCAAGCAAAAAGTCAAAAACATTTTTAGCCTAAGCCAACTAAGAGGTTCCCGTTGAGTACAACGGATGTGAGGGGTGCTAATACCTTCCCCTCGCATAATCGACTTTCGAACTTAAAATCTCTTTTCAAGGTAATTTAGAACTTTTTTCCTTTTTCCCCGAAAAATTAAAAGTTCAGTCGTAATTTAAATTTAGTGATTCAATGCTAGTCAATAGCTTGACATCCGAAATTCGACGCGACAATAAGACTCTTTTGAGATTTTTTTTTGTCCCTTTTTATAAGACCCTTTGCTGTTTTCAACTACATTAATTATTTTTTTACTTACATATCTTTATTTATTATACATTTTTTTCTTCAACAAGTAATAAATAACATGTTGAAAACATAAACTAATTATCTCTCTTAAATGATAAATTGTAAAAACAATAGGGATTAAAAACAACTTTAATATTCTTAATTCGCGTAATTTTGACAAAAGAGTCTTATACTCGGGGACACAGATGTACAAAAAAATGAGAAAGGAATTTATTGGAAATGGAAATTGCAATGAATTGGTAAAACGACGTCGTAAGGTAGGTCCATTCCATTTATTTACACTTGGTAGTTTTTAAAGTCAACCCATTCTCACATCACAGTCACACTCATTTCATCACACACAGATCCCTCTCTTCGTTTCGTTTCTCTGCAAATTTCAATCACAATGAGAATTCTCATTCTCCTTTCCCTCACTACCCTTCTCTTCTTCTCCTCCTTCACTCACATTCTATGCGAAGAAGATATCGATGAAGAAGATCTCAGTTTCCTCGACCAACCAGAAGCTGGTGAAACCACTTCCCACCACCACCATCACGACGACGACGCCGATCTCGAAGAAGACTTCTCCGGTTACGAAGATTCAGAAACTTACCAACCCCCTCAATTCGACGAAAAAGACGTCGTCGTTTTAAACGATACAAACTTCACAGACGTAGTCAACAAAAACCGATTCGTTTTAGTCGAATTCTATGCACCATGGTGTGGTCATTGTCAAGCATTAGCACCGGAATACGCCGCCGCTGCAACTGAATTAAAGGGTCAAAATGTCATTTTAGCCAAACTTGATGCGACTGAAGAAAATGAAGTTGCTCAGAAATTTGATGTTCAGGGTTTTCCTACTATTCTTTTCTTCATTGATGGTGTTCATAAGAGTTACACTGGTCAAAGAACAAAGTATAAATCTTTAATATTTCAATTTTGTTATTTCAAATTTCATTCAATTTTATTGGATCTGAAAATGTTTTTTTTTTTTTGTGTATGATTGAATTGCAGAGAAGCTATAGTGACATGGATTAAGAAGAAAACTGGACCTGGTATTCATAACATTACTTCATTGGATGATGCTAAAACAATATTGTCTTCTGAAACCAAAGTTGTTTTGGGTTTTCTCAATTCTTTAGTTGTAAGTAAAAGCTTCATTTTTTTTATTAGTTTTGTTTCTTAAGTTAAATGTTGATTTTAAATGGTTTGTCAGATTGTTGTTTGCATATGATTAGATTAAGTTTTTTGTAGTAATAAAGAAGTGTAGCTTTGTTTCTTGGTTCTTAAGTTATATGTTATGAAGCACGGACACGACAGTGACTCATCGACATTGGTAATAATTTGTGAAAATGATATAATTGAACGTAGTTAAATGTGTCTCGGTCGTGTTTCTGTGTCAGTGACACATGTTGGACACGCATTCGAACAGAAGTGTCGGTGCTACGGAGGTTATATGTTGATTTTAAGTGGTTTGTTTGATTGATGTTTGCGTATGATATTCGTTAGAAAACTTCTGAATACCAGGAATAATCCATCCACGAATTCCAAGAATACTAATGTGTCATGGTGTTAATTAAGGAAGAAAGTTTAATTTTTGGACTTGGCGGAATTTGCGGATGGTTGCGCATACAAGTTTAAACCTCCGCTGTTTTCGTGGGTTGACTCTTTCGTTGCTTTAATCATTTTCCTATTCATTATGAGTAGCTAATTTTCTTGTAGTAAGATGTGTTGCTTAATTGCTTTATTTCATGATCAATTAGCAAATCTGTTTTTCAATGAAGCTGGTGATTAAAGTTTTTTGTCACTGTTGATTTGATTTTATGAAGTGAATGATATTGTTGATTGTTGTGTGTTACTTATCCTGTCATGCACAATATGTAGGGTCCTGAGAGTGAGGAGCTAGCTGCGGCTTCACGTCTTGAGGATGATGTCAATTTTTACCAGACTGTGGATCCTGAAGTGGCAAAGCTTTTCCATATTGATGTTAATGCCAAACGCCCTGCATTGATCCTTGTCAAGAAAGAGGAGGAGAAACTGAACCATTTTGGTTTGTTTAATTTCTCTTTCTTACAGTATGTTTGTATTATCTGTTTTTTTGACTTGCAAATTTGATGTATTTTCACCATGTTTCGTCAGACGGCAAATTTGATAAGTCTGCAATAGTAGACTTTGTCTCCTCGAACAAGGTCCCTTTGGTAACAGTTTTTACAAGAGAAAACGCTCCAACAATCTTCGAAAATCCAATCAAGAAACAGGTAATTATTTATGAGATTCATCTTATTGTAATGTAATCTCATTAGCAAATTGATCTTGAGAAATGGGATCACAACGTTCTTCAAAGATTGTTACATGTTTGAAACTTCTATTTCAGGTGTTGCTGTTTGTGACTTCAAATGATTCAGAGAAATTACTCCCAGTATTTCAGGAAGCATCAAAGTTTTTCAAGGGAAAGGTATATTTTCATAGACGTGACTAATTATTACTTTCATCTTGTCATTTTTTGGGTCTAGACAAATTTCTATATGTCATACAGTGCAAATAAAATACAATTCCTCGCTTTCCACAAGAATTCAGGTGCAGTGTACTGCTTAGTGGGTCCTTATAAGTATTGAATCTGTTGACCCTGCTCCTATTTATGAAATCATGACAGATGAGAATTTGACCTGTGCTGAGTGGTGATATCTGAAATATGTTGTTTCTGATTTTGCTAGTTGCTACATTTTACCGATAAAATCTCACAACATTGATCCAGCTCTTCCCCCAAAAGGGCGCTTATATTTTTGAGAGTGAATGATTTAGCTGTGTGCACTTATCCATTGCAGTTGATCTTTGTGCTTGTGGAAACTGATAATGAAGATGTTGGAAAGCCTGTTTCAGATTACTTCGGTATTAGTGGGACTGCTCCAAAAGTAATTATTTCTTCTTCCCTTTTTTGTCAATTTTATTTATATGATACGTCGTGAAATTCATAGAATTAACATATTTACATCCTTTGAATAACTTGGAAGTATATTTGAGTAACCACTGGAATTTCCAATGCAGGTACTTGCATACACCGGAAACGATGATGGAAGAAAATTTGTGTTTGAAGGAGAGATGACTGTTGACAAAATTAAGGTAGTATTTCCTCTCTTGCCTTGGACTCTGTTAGTTTTGCTACCGTATTACGGAATGTGTATGATTTCCTTTTTCTTTCATTCAATGAGGTTTGAAAGTAGGATTTTGACAAAATTTCAACTCTTCATTTTATCTCAGGCATTTGGGGAAGATTTCCTTGAAGACAAGCTAAAACCTTTTTTCAAGTCAGATCCAATTCCTGTAACTGTAAGCTATTTGATTTGCAGCCATCAATTATGTTTTGTTAACTTGGCGTTTCACATCTAACATTTTTGTTAACTTGGCGAAAGAATGATGGTGACGTGAAAATAGTTGTTGGGAACAATTTTGATGAAATTGTCCTGGATGAGTCAAAGGACGTTCTCCTTGAGGTACAACTTTGACCCTCTATTTTACCAGTTATATTAGCATCTAAAGATCTGCATCTTGTATTGTTAATTTAATGGTTGTTGGAATATCAGATATATGCTCCCTGGTGTGGCCATTGCCAACATTTGGAACCGATATACAACAAGCTTGCAAAACACCTTCGCAGTATTGACTCTCTTGTAATAGCCAAGATGGATGGAACACAAAATGAGCATCCCAGGGCAAAGGTAAACCCAAATTCAAACTAGGCATTGCTAGCATATGGGTATATGCTGTTATTGTAGTGATATTTGGTACAACTTATGTTAACTTTTGAATTTTTGATCCTGCATCCAATGACTTATTGGTCAATCTTACTTTGCAGTCTGATGGATTCCCCACTCTTCTCTTCTTCCCGGCAGGAAACAAAAGTTTCGATCCTGTAAGTGAATATTAAGCAACGTGTGTGTGTGTGAGAGATCCACATATGGTTTATCATTGGGTGATTGACATTTATAATTGCTTAATTGTGTTTACAGATTACTGTTGAGACAGATCGTACTGTGGTAGCCTTTTACAAGTTCCTCAAGCAGCATGCATCAATCCCATTCAAGCTCCAGAAACCAGCCTCAACTCCTAAACCAGAGAGCTCTGATGCCAAGGAGAGGTCTGATGCCAAAGAGAACCAAAGTAGCAATAGCGATGTGAAGGATGAGCTATGAAGAGTTAAGTCGTATGTTTCTATTTATACCGCTATGATCAGATTGATTCTGACATAGTGACTTATAGAGAACAACCTACTAATTCTTCTCTCCCCAAGCCTATAAAAGAGGTAAAGGAGGGAGGAAAAGGTGGACAAATGCAAGGCAGCTATGTATTATTAAACTCATGAGTATTTAGAATTTTGGGGTGAGGCTTTAATAAAAAAAATCCCCATTTATTTCGGGTATTTAATGCTCATATAGTATAACTTCTTTTACGTATTGAATATTTTACTTCTTTTCCATTCTACAAATCATTTGCCTATTTCAAAACTTTTTATCCCTGCACGACCAAATATCTTACGGTCCCTCCGAATAAAAAAAAAATGGAGAGGATTTCAACTCTTGAACCAACAACTTGGAACATTTTGATGCTGTTTTTTTTTTCCAAATAGATGATGATATTGATTGTGACAAAAGGTACTGATTTTTGTATAATGAAAAGTTTGGGTTGCACGATTTTGAGCAGTATAATGCGAGATGTCATAAAAACGCGAAATCAAGTCGTGTTTGCAGCCACCATGGTTAAAGTGTAAGCAACAACATTAATCTCTCTCGTAGTCGACACAACCCAAGAGTTTGATATAAAAGTGAGGAGCAAATTACATAAAATCATACACCACTGAACTTGATTTGATTCATCTGTTGAATGTCCCACTCCAAAGAACAACTCGGTGAAGCTTTTACCCTTATATAGAAGTAAAATAGGTTTAAGGCATGATGGTCACCAATGGTTTTAAATATTTATATTTTTTTTATCGCTGCATAGTATTAACCAATTTTGATAATGACTAATATTTCTTCAAGAACTTTGTTGATCACTTTTAGTGAGGTCTTTCTTTCCAACTATTTTTTTTTTCTATACTTGAATCGAAAAATCTTTAATAAGGGATTAAAGTCTAGTTCCACTAAAACTCTTGTCAGTTAAAAATGTTTACAACTACCAAGATGAAATTCCACCCCCTTAATTTTTAATTTTTAGCTTATATGGTTAACAAAGGTTTTCCAAATTGACATTCACACCGAAGATACTAAAATTATAAAGGTCAGTAGTCAAAAGGAATGTAAGGGCTTGAAAGTCACTTTCCAGTGACAAGTGACAACCCCCAAAGGGCGGCAGAGCCAACTTCTTTAACTTGTGCCAAGCATACAACAAAAACAAATATAGCAAACACCACTTGGCCAAAAATAAAACTATCCATAATAATAACAACAACAACAACATTATTATTACAAATTAATTTTTCCCTTTATGCTGTGATGATATTGAAAGCCAGACATATGTATGTTAGGATGTGATGTTACAAATTTCATTTTCATATATCAATTTTTTTTGTCAAATAGTTTAATGCTTAAAAATTCATTTTTTTTAAAAGGATAAATGGAGTGTCTGATGTTCGAATTTCAGTCCCTTACATATATAATATATTGTCTCTACCAAGTGAGTTAAGCTCGCGGTAAGATTTTTGGATCTCATTTTATCGATGCCGTGCATGATAGCTTGGTATTATTCAAAGTTCAAAACAACTTGGCGTTTGGTAAATAAGAATCGACAAGGTTTTTTTCTCTCTTGTTTCATGATTAAAAATAAAATAAATTAGATTAGATATAATATATGAGCCATGGTTACATACATTACATTTAAAATTACCCATATAAAATATAAATTTCTTCCTTGAATTGCATGAAAAGCGAAACTACCTATTCAAATGCATAAAAATCAAATTTCACATGCATTTCCCTTTTCCGTATGAACTAATCTTCAACTCTTTCACTTCATTCTCACTTCAATCAAGTTAAACGCGCCGTTTTACAGTGCCACGTGTCACATTCCCGTTCCTTCCCCTTCACGATTCTTTCAACATACACCCTCCGATCTCACTTTTATTCCGTCCTTAACCCTTTTCTATCACTCGTGCCGCGAATTTTCTCACAGAATCATTTCTAACCGTTTTTCTTCCATTTTTCTCTCTTTTCTCAACCAATGGCAAATGCAAAATCATTGTTTCTTTCTCTCTTTGTTCTCACTCTTTCACTTCATGTCACCGCCGATTCACCGCCGTCTCCATCACCGGCGCCGGCTAACACTCTATCTCATTCGCTATCCGCTCCGAGTCATCCTCCGGCGAGTTCACCTCTAGTCTCGTCGCTTCCAGCGCCGTCTCCGTTAAATCGAAGTCCAATCTCCGCTCCGGCACCTTCGCCGGAGGATTCAACATCACTAAACCACATCGACGTGGACGAGAAAACAGAGGATTCATCAACCGAAGGAGGAATGAGTGGAAGAAAGAAAGCAGGGATAGCGATCGGAATAATCGTTGCAGCGAGTGTGCTTATGTTGGCAGCGATGGTGTACAAGAAAAGGCAACAGAATATACGAAGAAATCAGTATAATTACGGCATAAGAAGAGATATTATTCTGTAAAGAAATACGTATAATTGTTGTATTTGTATACCGTATACTTAACTTCTTCTTCATTTGTATCCATAGACGTTATTATACTCTTCCTCTATATAGTTTTTTCTTATTTTGGCGTTATTTTCATACATTGATTCATATATTTTTTTAAAATTCTTTTTGTTCTTGTTGATATGTGATGATTGAAATATATTTTTCGAATTTCTATATTATCATCACTTTTTTCTCTTCGATTTTGTTGTAATAAAGAAACTCAATTTTTGTGAGTAATATTATGGTCTGTTATTTGTTTGCAGTATTTATTTAATTTAATTCAACACAATTTCTGTCATTTGGATGGGAATTGCATTTCCGTTATAACTATCTAGATCGTCTGATTTCAAATTGGTGGCTGAGATCATTTTATTAAGTTAAATTATGCTTAAAATTTGGACCATCCAATCTTAAAATTAGAATACCGAATTTGATTCTTACTCATAAAAAAAAAAAAAAGATAACACAAATAAATATCAGTTTATAAGGTTATACCATTGCTCTTGTAAGGTTAATTTATATTTGTACTCGATTGCCAATCTTATTACTCAAACAAATGTTGGGATTGTACAGTGATTACCAGACAATTTGATTGCAAAAGATCAATTGTTTTTCGGTAGAATACAAAAATTCAATCTGTGCAGCGTTATTCCAAATTGTTGTCTACTATGATATTCATAATTGTGGATTTTAATGGTTTTGTCCTTAAAAGGTATCTCAGTTTTCAGTGTACTGAAACAATTGTCTCACAATCAAGGTTAAGGGGGCTAAAGTAGTTTTCTATTGTGCCAATGATTTGTAACGTGCCCGTGATTAGAACATCTGATTAAGATATCGAGTCCCATTGGATTGTGTTATCACATCTTTTTTTTTAGGAAAATAATTTGTAGACACTCAATGATGTGGTAAGAAGAGAGATAGAGATAAAATGAGATGTTGAATTGATGTTTGAAATTTGAAGATGTCTAAATATATGTGCAGATTTTTTTAATAACATAGTATCATATTTAGTATTAATACTTCACACTTTCAATATGACACATTACTTTTCACACTTTGAAATCCAAATAACTAACAGATTGGCCGACATAAATTGATCAAATAACTGGCATTATTGATTGTTCCAAGAATCTCTATAGTATAATATTATTATTATTATTATTATTGATAGGGGCAATATAATGTTGTTGACTTGTCTTATTGTATAACTGATACATTGAATACACAATTTTCCATAAAAAATACTATTTAAAGTCTTTAAAGAGTGTCTTTAAGACACTCATTAGCGTTTTCCATAATATTATTATTATCGATGGGGGCAATATATTGTTATTGACTTGTCTTATTGTATAATTCCCCACCCCATACTTTATTTGTGACCTTCGTTAAAAGAAAATTTTCGGCATTTTCCAACTATATTGAAACATGAAAATATAACTTCCTGAGGTCACATAACAATATAACATATATTAAATACAGCGATCATTATAGAGGATCAACCCAATTTCCCTTGTGTTGGGACCTCATCGGCTAATCAGAATATTGAGATGTAGCTTTTACTCCTCTACAGGAGGGTCTACCCAACGTCCATGCTCTTTTATTAGATCGATCAAGGCATCGGTTGCTTGCTCCATCGCAATCGCACGCTTCACCACAGTCTGCAATTGTAACAATTCCATTCAACTTACTGTCAAACTCCATTCAACATAAAAAACGATAGTGGTTTTTTTCTTAGAACATAAGTACATGTTTAGATTCGCAGTGTTGCTAACATATGTGCGGGTCCAAATCAACGTTTGCACTTAAGCATAAAAAGCATGTTACCTTGCCGACATAGAGGTCAATCTTCCCAGGAGCACCTCCCACATACCCAAAATCTGCATCAGCCATCTCTCCCGGACCATTTACAATGCAACCCATGATTGCAATCTGATGCGACATAGAAGCAGAAAGTTAATAATATAAAGACATAACCTTTCTCATTTCAAAGATGCAATTTACGAAGCGTAGTATACAGAGACAATTTTGAACATGTTCTATGAAGGGAAGGACTAGGTAATATTACCGAAACGCCTGGGAGGTGCGATGTCTTTTCTCTAATTTCTGCACTTATTTCTTGAAGATCAAATAATGTTCTGCCACAAGATGGACAAGAGACATACTCCTGCAAGAAATGTTAGGCATATCAGCAAATATCGCGGCTTTTTTTTCTTTTTCAATTCAACTTTTGTATTGTAATTTGTATGTGCTTGAACTACATACTGTTTTTGTATTTCTCATTCTGCAGCCTTGCAGCAAATTGAAAGATGTATTTCTAAGAAAGTCAAAATCTTTGTCTGAGGCTTCTAAAAGAAGACCGTCTCCAAGCCCATCAACCAGAAGAGCTCCAGCATGAGAACCAGCACCAATCACTAAATCATCCCTGTAAGACGAGCTGATTAGGCTTCACATGAACAACATACCTGTTAATCTCAACATAATTAAAAAATCACCTGTGAATCCCATTTGGAAATTGGATGTGGTGAATGACAGGAAAGTCTAGAGAATTGTCTGATAGGTACTCGAATAACCTGAAGCCAATAAGATGTTGAGATTAGTAAAGACAGAATTTATATACTAATTGGATTCATGTTGCCTTATTGATGCAGCAAATTGTTAATCATGTGAAGTATTCTCACCGCCTTGCTGCGTGCACTCTACTAATTCTGTCTTCTGTATAAGGCAGGTCATGGAGAAGCATAGTAGCATCAACATCTTTGAGAATTTCCAGTTCTTCATAAGGCTCATCCCCACGTACTGACACAACCAAGCGTGTGCCTGATAGGGAACCAATATATATTGTGAAAACTGAATATATTTCAAAGTTTTAAATAATTTACAACCACTAATGTGTTTATATAGGCTAATGTAACTTGACGGGCAAGACTACTAAACTAATGGGCTCAATACACATAACCATTAATAATAATTAAAATAATAATTATTTACAACACTCTCCCTCAAGCTGGTCAATGAATATCAATCATTCCCAGCTTGGAAACAAATTTTTCAAAGTTATTGCTGTTCAGCCCCTTTGTTAGAAGATCTGCAAGGTTGCCTTGAGAAGAGATATATGGAGTGCAAATTAGACCATTGTCTAACTTTTCTTTGATAAAGTGTCTGTCAACTTCAATATGTTTGGTTCTGTCATGCTGCACTGGATTATGGGCAATGCTAATAGCAGATTTATTATCACAATAGAGCCTCATTGGTTCATCAATCTTTATCCTCAAGTCTTCCAAGATGATTCTCAGCCATAGTAATTCACATATCCCTTGTGCCATTGCCCTGAACTCTGCTTCAGCACTAAATCTGGATACCACACTTTGTTTTTTACTTTTCCAAGTCACAAGGTTCCCACCCAGGAAAGTGCAATATCCTGTAGTCGATCTCCTATCCACAATTGACCCTGCATAGTCCGCATCAGTGTATGCTTCAAGTCCCACACTTCCATTCCTTTCGAACAAAATTCCTCTACCTGGGGTTCCTTTCAAATAGTGCACAATTCGAAGTGCGGCTTGTAAATGAATCTCCTTTGGTTGGTGCATGAATTGGCTGACTAAGCTTACAGCAAAAGCAACATCAGGTCTAGTATGTGATAGGTATATAAGCTTGCCGACTAACCTTTGATACATTTCTTTATCAACTGCAACATCTTCTTCTGCATTCCCCAACTTCACATTTGGATCAATTGGTGTACTTGCAGGCTTGCATGCTGTCTTGCCAATCTCTTGCAGAAGATCGGTAATGTATTTCTGTTGAGATATGAAAATTCCTTTCTTAGAGTGAGCCACTTCAATTCCCAAAAAATACTTTAATTTTCCCAAGGTCTTGATCTCAAACTCTTTGGCTAAGTGTTGGCCTAACAATTTTTGCTCCTCTTCATCATCACCTGTCATTATAATGTCATCCACATATATTAGCAACACTGTTACTCCCCCTGTTTCGGAGTGCTTGACAAATAAAGTATGGTCTCCTTGGCTTTGTTTGAAGCCCAAACCTACCATAACTTTAGTGAATCTACCAAACCATGCACGTGGTGATTGCTTTAGTCCGTATAAAGCCTTTTTTAACCTGCACACGGTGTTGACAGTAGTATGTGCACCGTATCCAGGGGGCACATTCATGTAGATCTCTTCTTCAAGTTCTCCATGACGGAAGGCATTTTTCACATCAAATTGGTGCAAATTCCAGTTGTAGTTAGCTGCTAAAGATAATATCACCCTGACAGTATTCATTTTTGCAACTGGAGCAAATGTCTCTGAGTAATCTACTCCATAAGTCTGAGTGAATCCTTTGGCTACCAATCTTGCCTTGTATCTCTCAATAAAACCATCAGCCTTGTATTTTACAGTGTATATCCATTTGCACCCTACAGGTTTCTTTCCATTTGGTAAAGGAACCAATTCCCAAGTATTGTTCTTATCAAGTGCCTCCATTTCCATGTCCATGACTTGTTTCCATTTCCTGTCAGACAATGCCTCAGATAAAGAGGTAGGTATAATGGTAGTGTTTAGGTTGGTGAGGAAGGCTTTATAAGTAGGTGATAACTGTTCAAAGCATAGGTAGTTGGATAGAGGGTAGAGTGGCTTATTAGTACAAGTTCTAGGATCTTTTCTAAGGGCAACGGGAAGATGTAAGTCTTCAGAATCTATTGGTGGTACTTCTCTGGATTTTCGTTTCTTACGCTCTATTGGGCTGGATTCTGGTTCCTTATGTAAAGATGAGTTAGATTCTGGATCATGTGCATGAGAAAATTCAGAAATTGAATCACAAGAATTTGAAAGGTCAAGCAAAGTTACCTCATGTAATGTCGGATCAGACTCTTGGACATGAGTAGATTCAGGAATGGTCTTTCTTCGTGTATAAATCCTTATATTTTTCCCATATCTTACATCGGCTTCAACATTTACATGATTTTCAGAATCAACTTCCGTCTCAACATTGTCACCTCCAGTTTCAACCTCAACTTCTGGTCCTAGATTAAGGTCAGGAAGTAGAAGAGACTCATCTTCCTTACATGAATTCTCCCCCTGAAGATGAGTTTGAACAAAGTAACTTTCTTGTTCATGGAAGGTGACATCTCGAGAGACAAAGAATTTGTGAGATGGTGGATGATAACATTTGTAACCCTTTTGGGTGGAAGAATACCCTATAAAGACACATTTTAAAGCTCTAGGATCAAGTTTCCCTCTACCATCACTATGGATATGGACAAACGACGTACACCCAAATATTCTAGGGGTGAGATTACTAGAGGTAGACAAATCGGGATAGAACGAGGATAAAACATCCATAGGAGTTTTGGAGTCAAGAACACTAGAAGGTAAGCGGTTTATAAGATAAGATGCGGTTAAAACCGCCTCTCCCCAATATTTCTTGGGAATTTTATTTTGGAATAACATAGCACGAGTTTGATCCAATAGGTGACCATTTTTCCTCTCAGCAATTCCATTTTGTTGGGGTGTTTTAACACAGGAGGACTCGTGAATTATGTCTTCTTTTTGACAGAATGAATTTAATCCGTGATTAAAATAATCTTTAGCATTATCGGATCTAATCCGTTTAATGCTCACATCAAACTGATTTTTAACCATGGAGAAAAATTGAAAAAACACAGAACTAACTTCAGATTTGTGTTTAAGCAAATAAACCCAAGTAACCCGGGTGCAATCATCAATAAAAGTTACAAACCAACGAGCACCTGATATATTTGGAACATTCGAGGGACCCCACACATCTGTATGAACTAAAGAAAACGGAAAAGTACTCATTTTATTACTGGCTGAAAAAGGTACACGCTTGTGTTTAGCAAGCTCACACACCTCACACTGAAAAACTCAACATCTAATGTTTTAAAAAATAAAGGAAATAACTGCTTAATGACTCTAAACGACGGATGACCCAGGCGATAGTGGTACAAGAGAACCTTCTCCCTGTTGGTCTTTATTGATTCTGAAAAAAAAGAGTTGTTGCTAAGTAACTTCGGGCTTGAGTCTTGGTTATCCAAATAGTAAAGACCATTCCATTCTCTAGCATTTCCAATCGTCCTCCCCGATTCTTTGTCCTGAAAAACACAAGAGGTATTATCGAAAATAACATTACATGATAGGTCTTTTGTGAGTTTTTGTATGGAAATCAGGCTAGTGGACAATTTTGGGATATGAAGGACATTTTTTAGGGTCGTGAATGGATTAAGTTGGACATCCCCTTGACCTGCTACAGTTATAAGGGTTCCATCCACTGTGGATATTTTTTTGTTACTGGGACAAGGTGAATAGGTAGAAAAGTGTGTGGGTAAAGGTGTCATGTGGTCAGTAGCTCCAGAATCCAATATCCAGTATTGTTTAAAGGGTATATCTGAAGCATTAAGTCCAAAAGAAAATGGAAATTCGCCAAAAAAAGATGGAAATGTACCTGAATATGCCAGAGAACTAGTACCTGTTGGTTTCTCCAACCTACTGAGGAAAGATCTCATTTGTTCTATCACATCTTGGTTGAGTGGCTTCGCATTTTTTGGACTAGCTTCACTTGCGCCTGCAACCATGTGTGCTTGTCCTCCCTTTTTAGGCAAGTCTCCCTTTTTTTCCCCACTCTCTACCAGGTGGCTTTCCATTCAATCTCCAGCATTTTTCACGAGTGTGGCGATATTTGTTACAAAAAGTACAAAACAATTCTTCACTTTTCTTCTCCACACATGTTCCTTCCCCTTTCTTCTGGTCAGCCATCACGATCGAATTCTTCTCAGCTAACACTAAACTTTCCACAACGGGAGGGACTGCCAGCATTAGCCCCCTTCTACTTTCTTCACTCCTCACTGTAGCCACTACCTCATTAATTCTAGGTACCGTCTTTTGACCAAGAATTTGCACTCTAACTTGGTCATATTCAGGGTTGAGTCCCACCAGAAAATCATAGACTCTATCTTGCTCAATATACTCCTTGAGTGTCGCTGTATCTTCTAAACACTTGGCTTTTATAACTCTGTACTGATCCAGCTCCATCCACAAGGTTTTGAGGTGATTTGCATACTGTGTAACAGTTTTGTTTCCCTGTTTAGCACCCATTGTTTTCACCTTCACATCATATATCTGGGCAGCATCTTTGGCTTTAGAATAAGACTCTTCTAATGATTTCCAAATGTTCTTTGCAGTATCGAGAAACATGCAATTGTCACTAATTTCTTCAGTCATTGAACTCCATAACCACGACATGATGGCCGAGTCTTCCTCATCCCACTTCTTGAACTTAGGACTTTTCTGTTCGGGAGGATCATCAGTTAAGTGTCCGGCCTTTCCTTTACCTTTTAAAGTGGTTTTCACAAGTTGAGACCACTTCAAATAATTCTTCTCATGTAATCTGTAGGATGAGGGTATGGTTGGTAATTCTTGAGATTTGTAATCCGTTGTTTCAGTTTTTGTATTGATCACTTCTTCATCACCAGAGCCAGCCATTGATTACACAAAGCTAGCAAAAAACACGTGAGTTTCAAAGAACCCAAAAAATCAAAGTGCTCAGTTTGGAAAGTGAGCACCCAAAACGAAAAGAGAGGGGGCTGATATACAATCTGGGAAAAAACGGCGGCGAACGGAGGTCCCTAGGGCGGCGCGTGGTGCTCACGTGCGGGAAGGGTGGCTGGCCGGTGGTGGCGCGTGTGGAGGCCGGTGGAAGCACAATTTCAGGGTTTGACCGGTTTTGGCTCGGCGATGAGGTTGGTGATGGAGGTGTCGTTTAAATCGCGACGGAAATAGGTTGAAACTGGCTTTTTTAGGGCTGCGTGAATAGTGACAGGATGGATGTTGGCTGTAAACTGAGACACAGTGAAGGGAAAATTCTGCAATTAAGGCAGTAAAAAAAAAAAGGACCACAATTAAGGTGGCTAGGGTTTTAGACCGCAATTAAGGCGGCTAGGGTTTTTAAGCGGAAGCGAGACCCTCAAGAACGAGAGCTCTTGATACCATGTGAAAACTGAATATATTTCAAAGTTCTAAATAATTTACAACCACTAATGTGTTTATATAGGCTAATGTAACTTGATGGGCAAGACTACTAAACTAATGGGCCCAATACACATAACCATTAATAATAATTAAAATAATAATTATTTACAACATATATAAATCACACATTTACTATGAATCTAAAAAACAGGAGGAAAAAAAACGTGGATTGAGTAGCACCTTGTGGCAAAAGCTTATGAGCTCCAGTAGATAGCTCCTTAAGGTTTACCAGAACTATGGCATTTGGTAATGGCTTTGTTAGCTGCTCCGACAAAGGAGTTATAACTCCCATACTAATATCAATCAGTCTTTTAAGAGCTAGCCGCTAATCATAGACCAAAAATGAGAGAGAGAAAGAGAAAATTATTCCAACTGTCATAATAACTTGACAATGTAGAAATGGTTTTGCGGATAAAAAAGATGAAGAAGTAAATGCTACTAATTTAAACTTGGTTGCCAAAGTGAAGGTTCTTATTTCTTACAGCATCAACATCATCTACTGGAGGAAGTTCCCGCAATAAGATTGAATCAACTGTTGCCAGATCCTGAATATACAGGGAATACTATGTTAATAACTTGTCATTTAAATCCACAGGACATTTAATTGAATAAGGTTGAGTAACCAAAACCTTAAATGGCATGCCAACAATGAGTTTTGCAGCAAGTGACTTGTAAAGGAGCTCCGGTGTCTGTAAAAATCAGGAAATAAAGAGGATATAAATGTGATTTGCACAAACAGATATAGTGACAGGAACATTTGGTCAGACAAAAAGAAGAGAGAATGAGGGGGATGTCCAAATGTTACCTTTAACTGCTCCAAGGAGACTGACATGAGAACTGACCCGTCTCGGTGGAGGGTACCTCTATAATCCACCTCCTCGCCCTGTGTTAAGATGGAAAGTACAACGTGGAAGAAAGTTCAAAGTTTGTGAGGCAAAAATTTGATTAAATTTTTCTAGAGAACGTTTAATTTTAACCTCTTTTTGCAATGGCAATTGACCAGAACGGCGCTGGAAGTCAAAGTAATGTCTGTGCTTTTCTTCAAAAGGTGCCTGATGGAAGCAGTGTCAAAGAAAGTAAGTTCATAAATTTTATGATGTTATACTTTAGAAAGTTTAGGCATGTCAAACTGAAGCATTGTTTTGAACCATACCACTCCTTTCTGGAGTTCAGCTGCTCTCATTCCAAGGTTTGCCAACCTTGTACAAGGATCTATCTCCTCCTCTGGTGGTTCTGTGAGAGAAACTCTAATCGTATCGCCCAATCCATCCTGATGAAAAGCATATCGTCAACTTACATGTGAGTCTGTAGCGAAACTGAAGTGCTTGATGATAATTAAGTGCTTGATGATAATTTCCATTTTTTATACGTTATAGATTCTCATGCATACCTGAAGAAGAGTTCCAATGCCAATTGCAGATTTCATCCTACCATCCTCACCTTCCCCAGCTTCGGTAACTCCCAAGTGTAACGGATAATCCCAGCCTTGGACATACATTTCGGCTACAAGTAAGCGGTATGCCTGAACCATGACAACAGGGTTGCTTGCTTTCATAGAAAATACAAAATTGTGATAGTCCAACTTTCGGCATATCCTTGCAAATTCAAAAGCAGATTCCACCTGTCCAATCATTGCTTAGTAAACAGACAAAATGTCTAGAGCAGACACTTCAATACACAAAAGGTGAGTCGCAAAATAAGAGGCAAAAGGACTGACCATTCCCCTAGGTGAATCTCCATAGTAGCTCATTATACGGTCAGAAAGACTGCCGTGGTTTGTCCCGATGCGCATTGCTCTCCCATATTTCTTACATTTTTCAACTAATGGTGTGAAAACCTAGAATTTTATAAAGCATAAAATAGGTCAATAAGGATGCATGTCTGGGAGATGAGTTACCCTAACAGAAGTGTTCATGAATTAACATATGTGTGCCCTTGACAAAAATTTAAGATATAAAACAAGAGGCAGTGGTTTGACCTGTTCAATATGCTCAAGTTCTTTCTGATAGTCGTCTTCTGTGTACTCCAATATTTCAAACTGAGCTCGTCTATCAGCTGTGAGACACAAACAATTTGGATTCAGTATGCAACACAATACTTTTAAATACACATTGGAAAAAAGAATAAACACAATAGAGAATAAAAGAAGACTACTGAATTGATGAAGATATGCATACCAAAATTTCCAGGGTTGACACGAATCTTATCAAAGCATTCAGCTACTCGTAAAGCAACAGTGGGAGCAAAATGAATGTCAGCCACCAATGGTATGTTGTAGCTGGACATAGGTACATAAGAATGCAGATGAATACATAAACAATGTTAACTTACAGTATCCACCATGTCGAATACAACTCAAAATAATTTTTTCTTACTTTTTCTGCACAAGTGAGTTTTTTATCTCAAAACATGCATCAGCTTCTTTCTTTCCTTGAACTGTTATCCGTACAATATCAGCTCCTTTATCTGCTATTTTCATCACCTGCCAATAGACAGAAGAAAAAATAAACACACCATCTAATTGTAAATTTGCTAGAAGCGTAATAAGCAGAAGAATAGCTGTGTAACCTGTTCCACCGTTCCAGCGACATCCTTAGTGTCAGTCGTAGTCATGGTCTGAATTCTTATGGGATGTTCACTACCAATAGTCACGTCACCAACATTCACTGTCCTTGTTTTCCTCCTCACGGTTTTGTGCAATGATTCGCAATACTTTTGCCTAGGAACTACATTCAAAATAATAACCATGGATCAGGCTAAACTAAAACAAGTTAATAATAATAACCACTATGAATCTATTTGGATTGTGGCTTATTTGAGCATATCTACTGACATAAGCCTTTGTGAGACTGATTGGGAGAACTTATGAAAACAGCTTATGACATGTTTATACGTTGTTTTCGGCTTAATTCCATAAGCTCTCCTGGATAACTTATGAAAACAGCTTATTGCTTATATGAAAACCGTTTAAGTTAAAATAAGTGCTTATATATGATAAGTGGTTATGCTATAAGCTGCAAATTAAGTTGTTTATCCAAACAGAACCTATAAGCATAAACACCTAACTAGTCATTAGAGTTGGCATTTAGGATTAGGAATGACAATTAATCGACAAACAAAACAATTGAAGCATTAAAACTTTCATACCTAAAAGTTGACTTCCTTTGGATGCAGGTTGAAGTTCAGCAATATCCTGACTAGGATTTGAGTTCCTGATAATTGACACCTTCCTCCTTGAAGATTTCATTCTTTGCAAATCGGAAACTCTCACAAAATCAATACTTTTCCCAAACCCCAAACCAGAATCACATGTCCTGAAGCTAGAAAACGAAGCAGGCACAGTTCCAGCAGCCATTTTTGAACCACAATCAATCCTTAACACAGATTGAAAAATCAAATCAAATCAAATAAACTAAATGGACAACTTGCAACACCACATAGCAATCACAACAAAATTTCATTCAGAATTCAGCTCAATACAAAACAGTGCTTCTTGTTACTCCAAAAAAAAAAAAAACAGTGCTTCTTGTTCTATAAATTTCAACTACAACAAAATATAATTTTTCATTCATTCTTTTAAAAAAAAAATAATCTTTTTGATTAATAGAAAAAAGGGTAAGAGAATGATTCAGCTACCAAGTTTCATAATTGAGCTCAAAACAAATAGTCAAAATTGTGCTTCTTGTTGTTCTATAAATTTCAACTACCACAAAAAAAGGGTAAGAGA
Organism: Medicago ruthenica; assembly: GCA_018208015.1. NCBI lineage: Eukaryota > Viridiplantae > Streptophyta > Magnoliopsida > Fabales > Fabaceae > Medicago > Medicago ruthenica. The sequence goes on along the minus strand of CM031372.1, from coordinate 95,174,584 downwards.
AAAAACCAACTACCCAGTTTTCTATTCTACCTGAAAATTAATGGGAATTGAATGAAAATAGAAAATGAATGAGAAAGGTTGAGCCTTGGAAAAGGGTTGTTGAGTTTACCTGGTAGAGAAGAGAAAAAAGGAAGAAGATTCAAAGGCTTGTGTTCAAACTCTCTCTGTTTTAATTTTGTAATAATGAAAAGGAACAAGATGAACTATTGTTGTTAGAAAAACATGAGAAAAGGTTAAAGAACATGTTTTTTGTTTCTTAACAGCATCTAAAATTCTAAACCACGATTATCCCTCTTCACTAGCTGACATAGTACATTCATGCATACTATGTGGTTTCTCTTTTTTGTGCATTGAATTGAACCCTCCCTCTTTCACTATTTCCATTTTCTACCTATTTCCCTTTTGTCTTCTTTTGAATTCAAACATAAAATTTCTTCAATAGACCAACCGTTGTAACATTGATGTGAAGTTAGAAGGAAATTGAAATATTAAAAACCAAATAATAAGACTTTAAAGTTAGTGTGATGTAAATTGAAAAAATAGAGAGTGGAGTCCCACATAAAATAGAACACTCACATCAGTAGTGTTTAAATTGCGGTATTTAATTTTAAATACTTGATAATAATAAAAATAATAGCAATTATTATTTTTATTCATGATATCACTTCCCACAAATTGAATAAATATGAAATAAAAACTCATAACATTTTTCATATTTATTTATGAATAAGACGGCGATGGTTTGATAGATATTGGTTCAATACGTGCTACATGTATTTTTTGTTGTTTTAATCAAATTGATGTCAATTAAGTCATTATTTCAATCTTAAAAATGATGAGGATCACTACCATCTACTACCAAGAGAAGGTGTATGTCGTTGTTGGAGTTTTCAATATTTTTTTAAGTAATAGTCTACGATAGACAACTTAAGAAAATGATTCATATCATAATTTCTCTTCAAACATATACAATAATATATTCATTTTTTTTAAGAAGGCAGAAGAAATATATTAAAGATAAACTGATGGGACTAAGTTAAGCACAATGTGTGCCTACCAAAGAATCAAAATAAAGAGTCAAAGTACAAAGAAAAATAAACACCGAGCAAAGAAAATAAAACCAACAAGCGGTTTTATCTGGTGGAATAACCAATACAGAGAGATGGATTACTCCATCAAGCATGGAAATCAAAAGGCAAAGTAGGCATAAACACTTTAACCCACCACCAAGAATTAAGTTTCACCTTGTCAACAATGTAGAAGATAGACGACTCCTTATTTTGAAAAATTCTGATATTACGCTCCTTCTAAATTATCGAAATGGTCGCCATCCAAATTATTTGAAAGCAAGTGTGAATATCTTCTCTGAACAGATAGACACCAACAAAATGATAAGCAAGCATACCAATGTCTGAAGGAAGAAGAGCAGAGATTCCATGCATAATGGAGAACCAAACATTGCCATAGAAATTATAGTCTAAAAACAAATGGTTAATTGACTCCTCATTACCGTAGCCGCCCGAGCATAAAACAGAACTATGTTAAAGAATTCCACGGCGAGACAAATTATCCTTAGTTGAGATTCTTTTGTTCAGATGATAAGTGTCAAAATACAGTTATTTTCTATAGCATTTATCGACTTGTTTTTGCAAGTAATCTAATATAGAAAATGACAACTTTATGTAAAATAAGTTTATAGTACAAATCATGCCAAAAAGCTTTTACGTTCGATTTTTCGCGCCTTTTTGTAGGTTTTGGACACGATTATATCAGAAGAAGCAATGTGATGCAAGTACACTCAATGAAAGTCAAGCCAGAGCATCTCAAAGACATTTGGTCAAAATAAAACACACATAGCACCCAAAAGAAAAATTCAAACGTTGAAATCTTTTAAATGATTTTTTTAACACTTACAAAATCTTTACGTGTTCAATGGATTTAAATTATAAAGAGATATGATATTTTGACAACCTAAATAAGTTGTCAACATATACACTGTATTCTGACACGCAAATCAAACCACATAAAAAATTATTAAAAAAATAAAAAGTGAAAGAAGAGTATCTAAATATGGTGAATTGACAACTTATGTTGTCAACTATGTGTTAGTCGGTTATGGAGGCCTAATTAGTTTTTACCAGGGGTGGGGTGCACGGTAGGTGTCAATGTTGTTGTGTGAACTTACGAGGGTGATCACTTATGTTGGTGCTCCTCGTCCTTGGTCATGCGCTCCTTCTTCAAACTAGGAGGTGTACCTGCAAAAATACACTCTCCACGCTGTTGTTATCTTCACTTCCGAGTTCATATCGAATAAGTTTAGTTTGTTATGGAAATTGAATATGAATGTGTTTAATAATGCTAGGAGTAGATCAAGTCAGCACTTCTAGAGTCCTCGTGTGCAAGTAAGTGCATTGGCTTCCTAAAATGACGTCGATGGTAGATTTTCACGTTGTATTGTGACATCAATAGTGTGTCAATATGATGCTTGTAAAGAGTACTTCCTTGGCGAACAGACCATTACCTAAAGTGTTTCGATAAATTCTCCAAATCAAATTTCTCTTTTTTATATTAATACTCTCAAACTAACAAAATAACTACAAATATTCTCGTTTCTTCCTCCAAAGTTATCATTTCATACAAGGTTAAAATTTCTCTCACTTTCTCCCTCCTCCCCAAAATCACTATCTTCCTCTCCAAGCTCAAACAAAACCTAAATGATTGAATTAGATACAATTAATTCATTTTATCATGAATCTGAAATATAGACATTTTGTTTTTATAATTGATTTTTAATATTAAATTTATTATCAGTATCATTTTACTTGTAATCAATATAAGTTTTATAAAATCAACTTTTATTGACGCGAAAACAGTACGCTAAATTGGATTATATAATTTTTGTTATTTTTTTTAAATTGGGGAAGAGATAATTTTTTTATTATGTAAAGTGACATGAATGATCATTTTACATCCATTTTTAAGAGGATTTGAATTGTATACCTAAAAGATATAAGACTAAATTTTTCCTATTGAACTAACACATCAAGTATATTAAATACGCAAAAGAAAAAATGACTGTACCCACCAAATTGGTTTTTTCAGTCAACTTATGACCAAATCGTCTGCAAGCTAGAGTTATCTTGTGAGTAATTTGATCCCTCTTAAAAATTCCTACATATGATCTTTTCATTTACCATCTTCTGAGTCATTGGTAAAATTCAAAATACAGAGAATCCAATTCCCTAACAAAACAGTGAAAAAGCATGCAAATGCAACTCACTTGTCTGTGGCACTCAGAGGCAGATCCAAAAAATGTTACTGGTGGGGGGCATATATCATATAATATAACTTTTCTTTTTTATATAAGAATTCATTATATATTCATGATAAAATAATTGTACTATTTACACTAAAAATCCTCATATTTTGGGTCAAAAATATGAGTTGGACTAAAATTAAAGCTAACATAAAAAGTATATTTAAATGCATTTTTTATCCCCCTATTTTAACTTAATCGGAATTTTAATCTCCATATTTTTAAAACCACTATTTTAGTCTCATGTTTTACATTTTTTGGGTTTTTTTAATCCCTCACCAATTTTAGTGATTCATCATTGTCATTAATGATGTGACGGTGGTGTGGCAGTGTGTTTTGGCTAATTAAGTTTTCATGTCATTAACAAAAATAATTAATTACATACAAAATGTAAAAACTAATTGATTAACAATTAAAAAAACAAAAATTGTATTAAATTATAATAAGAAAAATTGTATTAAATTCACAATTTCTTCAATCTTCATCTACTTTTCCTTTCTCACTCTCCACGCACCTTTATCTACGACATGTTTATAATATGTCAAGGAAACAAAACCTATAGCACAACCTACTTAAAGAAGAAGAAAAAGAAGAAGAGCCCATAGGCACCAAGAATAGGTACATCCAAAAGAAATTCCATTACCATATAGTACAATTACAATTATCAAGAAAATGGAGTTTCTAATTTTTAATACATAAACAATGAAGAAGAGTAACCTTAGGTGAGAAATGTGCATGAACCAAATTAATAGCGTACGTCCATATAAACACCAATTGGCTATAAAAACAAAAAAAACAAATCAGCTTATAGTTATAAGCAGTAGAACAGAGACCTTAATAGATTGCTTCAGATCAAAATCCGATCACTTCGACCGGTTCAACTTATTTAAAAGTAAGAGAGGACCAACATATTGCGTGGAGTGAGAAAGGAAAAGTAGAAGAAGATTGAAGAATTTAGGGATTTTAGAAATTAGGGTTCATGTTATCAAACCTGATTCATTTTTTTATTATAATTTAATTCAATTTTTGTTTTTTAATTATTAATCAATTAGTTTTTACATTTTGTACGTAATTAATTATTTATGTTAATGACATGGAAACTTAATTAGTCAACACACACTGCCACGTCACCACCACATCATTAATGAGAATGACAAATCACTAAAATTTGTGGGAATTTAAAAAACCCCAAAAATTTAAAATATGGGGACTAAAATAGTGGTTTTGAAAATAGGGGGATTAAAATTCCGATTAAGTTAAAATATGGAGATCAAAAGTGCATTTAAACCTAATTAAATACTTTTTTTAACAAACCAAATCATATTATTTACACTAAAAATTCTCATTTTTTTTAAAGTATTATTAGATACATAAGTATTTTTTATCTATACTATATATAAAGAGAATATATGGATTTTGGATTGGATTTTTTTATTATTCCAATTATACTCTAGGGCAAATTTTCATACAAAGATATTATTTTGTTGGTGTCATTAAAAAAGATAAGAATTTATATTATATTTAATATAGGCTAAAATGTGGTTTTGGTCCCTGTAAATATGGTCGATTTTGGTTTTCGTCCCTGGTAAAATTTTTTTTTGAAAAAGGTCCTTGCAAAATATTTTGTTTTTTGAAATAGTCTCTGGGCCCACCAAAGCGCTGAAGTGACATGGTTTTGCCCACGTGGCAGTTGCTGACTGTGCAACTTTTGCAACGTGGCAGTCCACGTAATAAAAAAAAACATTTTTTAAATTCTGAAATTGTTTTTTGAAATTAAAAAATTTTAAAAAAAAATTCCAAAAAAATTTCGATTGTATAATTTTCAAATTTTTTTTAAATATTAAAAAAAATCAAAAATAATATTTTTTTAAAAAAATCTGAATATAAATGTTTGAAAATTAAAATATAAAAATAATTTTTTTTAAAATTATATAATCTGAAAATTTATAATTTTTGAAAATATAATTGTCAATATTTTAAAAAAAAATATAATATATTGTTGGTGTAATCGAAAAAGATAAACATGATTTGTTATCAAAAGATGAATGTGGTTTTTTTTTTTTTTTAAACTTAATGTGGCTTGTTGGGTTTGTTATAATTTGAAATTCATAAACATCAATCTTTATACTTTTAATCAAATCTCTATAATTCATAAGTGTTAATTTCATCAAAAAATTATAACATATATATATATATATATATATATATATAAATGTGAACCAAATGTAATAGTTGAAATACATCTACCTTGTATCATTAAAAAAAATTCTACCTTAGCCACATCAACTATAGGATCGGTAGGCACTAAAACATTTTATAATTTGCACATCTACTGACCCTTTATCCTTTCTCTTTGACTACTACTACCCAAAGTCAACAACATGGATCCATAATCCATTTTACAGTCGTATCAAGAGAATGTGATTACGTTTTTGCTCTCTAATAAATGTGATTCACGTTTTTGCTCTCTAATAAGTGATTGTTTGTGTAAATCAGATTTGAATTTTCCTTCCTTTGGTGAACCACGTTTCCTATTTTTCTATAGTAACTCATACTTCCATTATAGTTTAGTTGTTACGTATTTACTTATATTGGATACAGTTGAGTTCAAAAAGGATTCAATTCAACTGTTCCGATTTTTCTCCCTGCATATTATTATTTGATTTTGCCATCATTTTAGCAACTTCTTTTGAATCATTCCTCTTGCACCTAATTAATAGGTTCAACTTACAATTCGTTTTAGGCAACGTGCATTATTTTTCAGGGTCCTTAATTGTAGAACTACACTTGCTAACTAAGACCAAATATCGAGTTTATTTATTTTTTAATAAAGAGCAAATATTGATACAGTCACACACAGTATGAAAAGTTGAACATATCCAAGTTTTTTTTTATTCAACAGGGCTTAAGTTAAAAAAAAAACACACACTAGACGATGTGTAGACACACCCTCAAAATCTTCAGCAAGGAAATGAATTAAGATGACAATTTGGTCCATTAATCCACAATTCATTCATTAATTAATCTATCAAAAACATTGTTAATGGATTGTATAATCCATCCTTTTTAAAGTATGGATGGATCCAATTTATCTACCTTATTTTAAACATGATAATACACATTCATTTGATAAAATATAAATAACTTATTTAAAAAATTAGTTTAATTGAAAAAGGAATTTCTTGCGAGACATATTAAAATTAATTTTATAAAAAAACTGAAAACAATTATATTAAAATGAATTTAATATTAATTATAGGGTGACACAACGTCAAAGTTTCACGGCCCTTCGTTGCGAAGGCTAACGGAACTTCGTCAGCAGCCGTTGTGCAGGGGTTTGATTTGTGGTTGTCATTGTTATTTGGTCCTCATATAGTCTTGTGCAGGGTTCGAACTCACAACATGTCCTAAATGGTTCTAGAAGTTAATAATGTGTGCGTCTTTATAGTACATCGTAATCAAACTCTCTCTTTCTAAAAGAGAGGTGTGAGTCCTTCAAAAAGAAAAGAGAGGTGTAAAGTATATCCCAAGTAACCCGACCCACTGATCATGATGGAACATGAACTAAGTGCTCTTTTTTAAAGTACAAAATACAGAAAGTAACTCCCTCAACTCATAATCCACCAAGATTATGTATCAGATGTTAGATATATTTGTAAAGTGAACCAAAGTGGTCCGTTTTCTGGCTTATATAAGTTTCATCTATTAGATGTTAATTATAGCATAGCATTTTTAGGCTCGTTTTCTGACAAAATAATTGTGAAATAAAAAATATAAGCATTTAAACCACAAGATATTTTTCTTAGACAGAAAAGAGTGCAAAGGCAACATATGACGAACCAAGACATTCCAACTGTGTTTATGTTGACACCCCTTGGCCGCCACATATCATTCGCAGCACCCTAAAAGTGTATTTGTTCGCGCCCTTTCTTATTTCAGCCATTGTTACGCCATTCTTTTCCAGTATTCTTAATATAAAAAAACTTAAATAAAAATGATTATGATGTTTTTTAATAAATATATGGTGAAATATTAGAACACAAAAACTCAAATTTCCATTCTAGCATATTAGACAACAAAGATTATCTGATACTAGCAACAATATAATGGTCTTGTTTTACTATTTTGCATTAGCATATGACATAGTGCATACCAACTACCAAGGTAGAATGCATAATAAGCTGCTTTAAACAAAGAAAAGAACAAAATATTTCCATAGAAACCTTTAGTCCCAAGTAGTTCCCTATTGCAGCAAGCAATATAAGCTGCACAATGCACTATGGTGTACCTGCACAGTAAAATTCTGCTAGAGTTTAATCGACTATACAATCGCTTTTGAAGATATGAAGGGAGCCATATATAGACTTCAATTCAGCTATGAACTTGAACTCTGTTGATTTTGCAGTTGCACTGTGGTTTGGTTGTGATTGGGAAGACTTGATTGTGGGGTAATTACACCTTGAGGATATAGTCCTTCTTGTGTCATTATTTGAGAGTCACGACGCTGCTGTTCTAAGTAAGCCTGCCATCTTCTTCTCCATTTGAGTAACTCCGCAATAACTGAACTTCCACTCATCATTACACCAAACCCAGCAAATGATGCAAGAAGAATTGCCAAAACTGCTTGCTTACCAACCTGCAGGTTTCCAAACTAATAGAATGAAGTTATTCTTCCGGTAGGGGTTTGGTACATGTCAAGTGAAAGATTGAAGTGATAAAAATTTCGCTCGTATCAAAATCTATTACCAAGGGGTAAAATACATGCGCGAAGAGAACCACCAAAAGAAATTGAGCAGATGCATAAAGCCAGATGAACTTGCTCCTCACTGGAAAAGGAAACAATTAGGGTTTGCTTAAATGGTGAAATCCAAACAAGCATGAACAGGAAAAGCCAAAATAAAATTGAAACATGAATAGAACTCTCCAGAAGAATTATCTAATCAAGGAGTAATTGTTATGTCATTTTAGACCATACAAGCTTTTATACATAATGTTTGCGAAAGAACCTATTTTATGCACAATTTTAGATATATAAATTAAACTAAGATGAGTTCATAAAAGTATATTCACCATATCCCTCAGGGATATTTTGCAAACCTACCCATGGTTGTTGATGTCATGGCGGAGACTAGACCGAGTACACAGGAAAATGGAAGAGAAATGAAAATTGCTTTGGTTCCCATTTTCCCAACCTGCAGAGAGTTGAATAAATGAGGCTACTTTGAATTGTAACTTTGAGAGAAATGAGAGGACTTTTATTCTTACTAAAAGCTGCTCGAGGAAACAGAAATAAGCAAGCATGCTGACAATGACAAGCACAGGCAACTCCTGCCAAACCCTGTTAATTTCAGCAGATAAATTGAAGTGTTATGTGCAGCAACTAAATCTAGTATAAGAAAGATACAACAAAAATTGTATTGGCCGCAGAACTCCAAGGAAAATATTGATTGCATAATAATATTCTAAAGAGTAAACTAAAGACTACTTCAAGCATGCAAGTGGCAAGAATATTTTCAACTAGACAATGCAAGGAACAAACCTACAACTTCAATGCAAGCAAGTCAGAGATCACAGAAAATCACAGTTGATCAAATTCTGCTACGTAACAGTGCTATAGTCGACAACATTTTGTAATAAATAGCGTATTGGCCTATTGGAAAACAGTAGTGATTTGTTCAAATTACGCTATAGCGTCACTATAACTGCTTCTAACAGTTAGATGCATGACAGTATACTGGCTGATTGGCCCCATATTCTAGATAATTTCATAACAAATAACTTGCAACTAGGGAAATGGCACATGATTATCAACATATCTAGTATGATTCTATAAGCAAGTTGCCCATAAGATCCCATGATATACATATAGCTTAATTGATGCATGTTGCCATAATTCATTCAACATATAGCAGTAATAATTTTTATCAAACAAAACTGGCACATGCCTGAAGTCATCTTCCTGGTGAGGCCTTGCTCCAGGATTCTGAGTTTGAGCACTTTGGATCCGTAAGAGAGTGACAGGGAGGTTCTGAACCTCCTCCTTGCACACATCACAGGTCTTGTTGCCTCTGATACTAAACCACTTAATTGCACATTCTTGGTGAGCCAAGGCAAGTTCACCTTTGCAACAGCATTCCATCTTCAATGTTTCACCTCCTTCACATAGCTCAATCAGACAAATTCTACACACAGCTTCCTCTTCAGCTATATCTTCACCGTCATCACCATCGTTTTCTGAACGAGTAAAGGTTATTTAGTCGAGTTATTGACGGCATTTAGGATTGGAAACAATCTATTTTAAATCGAACTAAGATGACTTGAACGAGAGTCTGAATCTTTTGGAGAAAAAAAATGAAAAATAAACTTTTAGTTTTAGCTATGTTTGAGTGCCAAGAAAGCAGAAGACATCATTCAATAAATGATTTTTATCAAATTTTCCGCGATTGCTTATACAAGTTCTTATAATATGATACCAGTATCCTTTGCTGTGGACGTTTTTAACATTTCTTTCACTTCCTTTACACCTGGGGTGGAAGGAATAATGCGGAAAAATTTATCCATTTTCCTTGTAATTTTTTCTTGGCTATCTACGGGATCTGAACGAGTGCGAGCTATCGTCCCCTGGCTTCTCTGCAAAAGGATTAAATTGGTTAAAACAAAGGTTAACAGTTATATGTTGCTAAGCCTTCATTAAACAATAAATTCAGTGGAACAAATTCAGCAAATATTCAAATCCTTGGTATGTTCAAATTAGGGTCTCTTTGGATTGACTTATTTTAACTTATCTACTGACATAAACACTTATGAGCTTGTTTGAGAGAACTTATGGAAACAACTTATAACATATCTATAAATTGTTTTCCGCTTATTTCTCCGGGAAGCTTAGGAAAACAACTTATAACTTACATAAAAAGAACTTGACTTTATTTTATCTTTTGTTATAAAAGTAGCATACACATAACCACTTATATGATAAGCGCTTAATTAAGCTGTTTATCGAAACAGGACCTTACTAATTAATGAAAATACATGATACCCATTAATTAATTGTGCATAAAAAAACAATCTTTTAAAGTTGAAATTACAAGTACTAATCAATTAAAGGCCTTACATAAGGAGAAGCACCAAGACATCCACCAAAAGCAAACTCAGTGTTTACACGTCCAATTTCTTCAACAGGTAATGATGAAGTCCTATTAATCTTAGGATTAAATATCTTACTCAAAGACACTGATCCTGAAATTGAAGGCTTCTCATGAGGCCCTACAAAAGAACTTTCTGGCGCTCCAATTACCACCTTTTCAATATCTGATGATGAAGTCCTATTATACCTGAAATTCAATTTTGGTAATATACTTCTATTTGATGATTTTGCTCTTGTTGTTGAAACTCCAAGATTGTTATTATTATCAATTGGTGCATCAACAGAACGTGATGTTACAAGAAAATTAACCCTCTTGTGTGTTGAAGGTGGACTTGGTGTTAATGGCATCTTTATTCCAACAAAATCATTTGAAGATGATGAACAAGATTCTTCTGATGATTTGAAGGGCATTTCCATCAAAAGATTTTCCTTCCAAATTATCAACATTAAAAAAAAATTCATCAGTCACCACATAAATACTATACCTTATGAAAAATCATAATTTCATAAATTAAGTAATGTTTTGTTGCCTATTAATTCCTATTAGATTAAATTATAATCATGATTAATTCAACATGTTATCAGAGCAATTAAAACTATATATATAATAGAATTAGATTAATAATATAAATATTGTAACATGGCTTAAAAAGTGAAAAAGAAAAGTAAAGTACCTTGTGAACTGGAAGAGAAAGTGTTCTTTTGCAAGAAGAAAGTTCATGATGATGTTGTTTTTGGTTAGAACTCATATTGTGGTGACAAAGCAAAGCACAAGTTGGAAGTAAAACACACTATAGTTTGTTATTTGCTTGTTGTGTTGTGTGGTGTGGTGCATTTGTTTGTTTAGGAACCTTATGAGTTGTGAAATGAAAAACTATATAGTATAAGAAAAAGCTTAAATTGGGAAATGAAATGAAAAATGAGATAAAGTTGAGCATTTATGAAACAGGTTATGTGGAATGGAGTTTCTTGAACACTCCCACCTACTTGTATTTCCTTTTTCCACTCACCCCGGACTCTTTGCTTTTACAGTACTATGACATCAAATATGTGCATAAACTTTTTTATTATATAGTACTATTCTAGTAGCTTATTCATGTTCAGTGCGTGTAAATATAAATAAAGATTAATAATAATCTTATTACCCCCTTAAACACGTGCTCTCAAATGAATGATTTGGGTGTTTTGGAATTACGTCCACAAAGTGTTTAAAAGTCATTTGTTCTTGTTATGGATAAATATACTTTAACTGTTTATGTGCCACCTTAATGCTTTTACCTTTTCCTATAATAATACTCTTTCCTATCCTTTTTAACTTTGTCTTTTTTACACGTGCTAACAACATCAGTGAACTTTGCTACTTTTATTAAATTATTTATCATTTTCCTATAACACTTTTTAACCATTTTTTAAATTTTTATATTGAGTATATAGTTTACTTTTATAAAATCGGTTTATAAGCCGAGATATATTACTCTTTATAAATCCGTTTTAGACCTTAACCTTATTATATGTTCGACATCAGTTTTTTCAAATACACCTAATCACGTTCATCATTATTGAACTTTGTGTGTGTATAAATAGTAGATGGTTTGAATCGATAAAATATGATAGTATATTAAATTTTTATTAAGACTAATTCATACTTACAAGACCCGACTTATAAGATGAAAGATATTACTATTTATAACTCTTGTTGAATACATCTCCTCACATCTAACATTGTTAAACTTTGAGCGTTAATATAAATGATGGACGTCCGATGAAATTTCTCATACTTGAGTTTACTTGGATTACAATAATGAAATCATAGACATCTTACTTTGAGAACCCGAACCGTAACCAATTTTACCAACGCTGGTTGGTTTTCCACTAAAATAATTTGAAAGACAAAGTAGAAAGATTTTGATGAAAAAGAGGCCAATTATTGATATTTTATGCTACAAATGTATGAATGTCAATATTACCTTTTTTTTATTAATGGTTAAAATGTTTTGCTTTGTTTCTAGTATAGAATTCACTTTAAAAAAGTGAAATCATATTTATAATAAAAGAAGTAATACCAATTTTCATCCTTTTATTTTGTCAATTTCTGGATTTTGATCTTCTTATTTTAATTTCACAACTTTACCATCCATGTTCTTACAAAGAAAAACCAAAAATTAAATCTAGTAGGTTGTTACAACTGTAGCCAGGGGTTACAGCTAGCTGTAACAGCCATTGTCAATTAAAGCCTTGATCTTTGGCTTCCTTGCTTCCTCGGTGACGGTTATGAAACTAAATAGGTGGGTGAATTTTCACCACTTTGCCATAGAAAGGAGTCTTCATTGTTCTTTGACTTGGCTTGGTCAACAAGTCTTCATTCTTTGTAGAAATTTCATCATTATTGTACTATCTCTTCATATCTCTCTTGCATTACCTATTTATTCAAGACAAAAGGAAAACATATAGTAAAATGTAAATAAACTTAAATAAAAACTTAACCAAAAATAAGGTAAAATAACATGCAATCACATCACAAATTTGAATTCTTGTTTGCCATTGTACATTTCGGATCCTTAAAAAAATATTTGTCTATAAGAATTACAAAATTTCAACTATAGTTGAAACTACCTTAGCTTGCTCACAAGTAGGGATGGAAATAGGTCAGGCCGGCCTACAGGGCCTACGACCTAGCCTACGATAGGCCAGGTCAGGCCAGACTTTTTTCTTAAATAGAGAAGACCTATGCTTTTTTAGAAGTCTATTTAGCTTAAAAGGTCAGGCCACATGTCATTCAAAAAGTCTCTTAAGCCTATTAGGCCGGCCTATTTAAGTAAATATGAATAATATTATTTATTATTATAATATATTTTGTACTTTGAATTAAAATATAAATCCGTTAGCAATTTAAGTTTATTAGTATATATTAATTTTTCGCATATACAAATGTATTATTATAAACTATAATTGAAATATGATGCAATATATAGTTAAATTCCCTAAAAACTCATGTTGATTACTAAAAGAGAGTTTCATCTAATTAATCTATTAGTTCGTTAGTCTATTTAAACTTAGATCACATTGCTTACTTAAAGATGTTCATATGATATAGGCTTTTAAACAGGCTAGCAGGTTTTATCAGGCTTTTAGAAGATCAGGTTCAGGCCTCAAAAGTAGGCATGTGACAGGTCACAGGCCAGGCTTAGGCCTTAAAAAATTTGGCAGGCCAGGCTTAGGCCTTGCAAAGCCTAGCTCGGCCTAGCATATTCCCACCCCTACTCACAAGTAGCTTCAACAAATAGGATGATATCGTTTGTAAAGGGCGTATGCAAAAATTTAGGCTGCTCTCTAGCTAACTGAATAGGCTTTCAAACATCCTCTTCCACAACTAAATTAATTAACAATATATATGAAATGAGAACTTCTACGGTACACTCATAAATTGAGTTGTATCGGTACTCCTATTTCATAGATTTATAAATTTTATGAACAAAGAATAATAAGGCGGGGGAGAGATTGGATATCCTTGCTTGACACCATGAGAAATTAAGACTGGACTCCCTCCAGCACATCACCATTCCATAACACCAGCCAAGCAAGCCAATATCCTCCAAAGAATCTTTAATGAAATTCCAATTCAATCTATTATACACCTTTTCAATGTCAATTTTGATAGCCATCCAACTTTTCAAACTTTTTCTAGTGTTCGTAGAAAGAAAAACATCATGGACAACAATAATGTTATCACGAATTTGCCTATTAGGTACAAAGCTACTCTAGCATGGCCCTGCAACATTTTTTATGACTTGACCAAGTCTACAAGCTAAATTATTTAGTAATTGCTTTATAAGAGATGTTGCACAAACTAATTGGAAGAATTTGCTTCATAGTAGTAAAATGATCAACTTAGAGATAAATGTAATAAGCATTTTATTTTAGAAAGTCACTTGGAGGTTCAAACTTTTGAGCTGTAAGAAAACGATCGTTCAACAGTTGTTGTGACAATGAACAAAAACATTGTTAATTTCAAAAATTGACAAACTAACAAATAAACAATATGTGTTTCAGTTTCAACCAATTTTTTTTGTGAAAGATCGCTTATTCTTTCAAAGATGCAAAATCAACACTCCTACGTATATCAATGATGTAAGTCTCAAGTTGATTATCAAACATCATCATTCTAGTTGGACAAAACTAACTTGGATAAAATCTTGCAAATTTAATCAGTTTTGCCTTGTCAAAAGTTGAGAAAAAAGAGGTCCACTGACCGGCAATTAGAGTTGAACCTATGTCATTGTGGGGTATGAATCAAATCCTTACCAACTAAATCAATGTGTATTGGCTTATAAATTTCAATATTTACAACTAGGAATTTAGATGAGTTTTTTTAACGGCAAAATTTATTAATATCCAAGTCCCTACACAAGACAGACAGAGACTAACAAGACAGAAAGTAACAAAATAAAAGACATTGTATATAGACGGAACATCCAAATAAAAACTCATACACCTTGTCGAAATTTAGATGAGTAATATCATCGATAATAGATAGATAATAACCATTGTATTACTCGCTAGAGATAGAAAAGACAAGAACTTTATCAAGACAAAAACAAAAGATAGAAGAAGGAAAGAAATAAATAAAAATATAAAGGAAATTATATCAAATATTAACTTAAGAATTTTTTTTTTTAATTACTATGAAGTAATATATGCAACATTTCTCACTGATCGGCCTTCTCCTATTGACTGTGTTCCTGCGGCCCTCTTATGGCCGAAGGATGTCCCTCTTAAAGTTTCGGTGTTTGCTTGGCGGCTTCTTCGGAATAGGTTGCCTTCAAAGGTTAACTTGTTTCGTTGTCTGATTATTCTTCACGATGCTCAGTTCTGTGTCACTGTTTGTGGTCTTCAAGAATCAGAGAATCACTTGTTTTTGTCTTGCAGTCTTTTTGGCCAGGTGTTGGCTTGGTGTCTATGTAGTGGATCCTTCTAATATTGTGGATCATTTTCATCAGTTCTGTTGCTGCTCAGGTTTCACAACTTCAAGACGGTCATTCTTGCATTTGATTTGGTTTGCTACTTCTTGGGTCATTTGGAAGGAAAGAAATGCTAGGCTATTTCGTGGTTCAAAGATGTCTCCGGTTCAGCTCTTGGAGAATATTAAGCTTCTTTCATTTTCGTGGTTTAAGGCTAATTCTGTTGTTTTTCATTATAGCTTTCATGATTGGTGCCTTTACCCTTTTGTTTGTTGTTAAGTGCCTGAAAGTGGTTAAAATGCTTATTTAATTTAGGCACTAATGTTACTTATTTCACAAGTTACCATAGGATAAGCTCTTAATTTATCATTAAATATCAAACTTGTGATCCTATGCCTTACCCCATGTTAATATTGCAGGAATTTCATGCTTGAACCTGAGTGAGCAAAGAAAATGAAGTTTTGATCAAAGCCATCGCTAGAAGCGCACGCTTCCTCGCTACAAGCGAGGATAGGCAGGGAATTTGGAGACTTCATCGCTTCAAGCGCCAGATGCCACGCTACTAGCGAGCTTAGGCAGGGAAATTGGAGAGTCCATCGCTACAAGCGATGGACCGGTCGCTTCAAGCGACCAAGGGCGGTTTAAGGTTCCATGCTGACGTGGAGCTCTCCCATTGGCCAGAAGACTTCATCGCTACAAGCGACCAGCTCATCGCTTGTAGCGAGCGTGCAAAGTTTCAGTTTTATAAAAGCATTTTTAGCTCTATTTTCAATGAGAACTGGATCATTCTCTATTTCCATTTTAGGGATTGCTTTTAATTCAGTTTAGTAATAGTTTAGGACTTAGTTTTAGGGCTAGAAGCTATGATCTTCAAGGAGCAAAAGGATTGAATTGTGGAATCAACCAAAGGCTTTGGGAAATCAAAACTTGGGTTATGATCTTCATCTTTTCTTTTAACTTTTGTATAGTTGTCATGAAAATGAACAACTAACTTCCCTTTGTTGGGATTGGAGGTAATCTTTCTAGCTTTGATGTAATACATGATTATGTGAATATATGATTTAGCAATTTATGTGTTTATGAAGTTATTCTTGCTTTTCATTCTAATGCTTGATTCAATTGATATTGACAAATACCTTTGAATCTATGTTTAAGAATAATCTTCTATCAAAATAAGAAAATCTAGAAATGGATTTGGGTTTTGATGATCGCACAAAGTTTCGGATCGTAATGCTTTCGGATCGTTTGATTGATTGGGAAATCATCGATTAAACGATACGATTGATATCACGATGTCATTTGGGAAATCAATGACGTTGTCGAGCGATACGTGATATTTTCGCTTAAACGCTAAATTCATATGCATGATTTATAGATTATATTCTTTGCAAGATTGATGAACTTCTATCTCAACGCTTTGATACCCTATTCTTTGTCGTTTTAATTCTGCTTTTACATTCCATTAGTTTATGCAGCTAATCGTACAAACCCTTAACTCAAAACAATACCGATTGTTGAACGGTTCGAAGTAACGCACCTAATCCCTGAGGAGACGATAATTGAAAATACTTACTTTTGTTGTTTGAAATACTGCTTCAACATTTGTGCGGGTATTGGCTAAGTTACAGCTTTTCGTTTGAAATTTTGTTGTGGACTCTAGCTGTCTTCTCTAGCACACCTTGTGCTGGGACGATAGTCTTTTTTCATTAATATCATTTTGATCTCTTAAAAAAAAAACATTTTCATACAGAACACACAATAATCAAAAGGGCATTGCATATGAACTTTTGTTGTGGACTCTAGCTGTCTTCTTTAGCACACCTTGTGCTGGGACGATAGTCTTTTTTCATTAATATCATTTTGATCTCTTAAAAAAAACATTTTCATACAGAACACACAATAATCAAAAGGGCATTGCATATGTTACGAATGATTGCCCAACGAAACGTAAGAACACATACGTGTAACTTTAATAATAAAACCCAACCAATTTTCAGTTGAATTTGACACAATACACGGGAGGACTAGTGGGTGAAAAAGACATTAATATACCGTTTTTTTCTTTCGTTAAATGATTATTCATAACAAATAGCAATTTCCTAATCAAATGACCAAGTGGCTAAAACTTTTAGGGTGAAAAGTGTTACAACACTCCACGTCAGTATTCTATCTTTGGTTTTGGTGAAAATATGAAAACTAGGGTTGGATAAGTTTGTATCGACCGGGCCAAATGGATTGTTAAAACTCATATCAGTTTGAACAGGTAAAACGGATCGTCTAGACCGGTCACCACTGGTTTTCCTTGGTCGGTTTCGAGTGGGTGGTATGAACCCAACAGAGGATCGAACCCACCCTTATATGTGTATGTGTGTCTAAAGTCTAAGTTAGTAAGTGTGCATCTTTTCATTTGGACAAAAGAATTATTCATCTTTATTATTTAATACTAATAACTTGAGGATTACTTTTGTAACTTTCATTATAAAATATTTGTTAACTTGCACCACTTTGCTAACTTAGACCCACTTTTGTTATGAACACATTTATGTCTCAAATAGACAATTACAAACATTAAACAACTCCAAAAAGGACAAAAATATTTGTAAACTTGCACTATTTTGCTAACGTATACCCACTTTTGATTTATATTTTGAATTAATTAAATGCAGTTGACAAAAATAGCCTTCTATAAAAAAACTGTTGGAACATGGGTAATTAGGTTTGTTTATCCAAATGAAAGGTACACACTTGCTAACTTAGACCTTCATATTTTTAGGTTGGTCTATATTAGCAAGCGCGCTCGCGCGCGCGCACACACACAAATATATATATATATATATATATATATATATATATATATATATATATATATATGTGTGTGTGTGTGTGTGTGTGTGTGTGTGAGAGAGAGAGAGACTTGAAAGGCTTGGTATGGTGAGTGAAACGGAAGGCCCAAATTGAAGAGCACAAAGGCCCAATCACATATTCTCTCACAAAACCCTATTAATTCGTTCATTTCTCTTTAGGTTCAATCAAACACACATTCTCTCTATGCTTCCGTTCAAAGTTTCACTTCCATGAAACCCTAGCCGCCGCCAACTTCAAAACATATATTTCATTCTTGATTGACAATGAAACAAAACCTAATTATATCCACTTCGTGAAACCCTTATTCTCGTCGTTGAACTCAACATATCTCAGTTCTCTCTTTCTTTTGTTGTTGAATTGAAGATTTTGCTTCACAATGAGTTTATTTTCTTGTGTTTTTTCTTTTTTTGTTATAGATCCATATATTTCTCATACTTTCTCTTTTCTCGTGATTTTTATTTATGAAACTCTTACATTTTTTTATTTGATTACGAAACCTTTTCTTGTTTTCTCATGATTTTGCTTCGTGAAATCCCTAGATTTTTTTACAATTTATTATAGTTATTTATATATTTAATGTTTTTTTGTTGGGGTTTGGCTTACAAGGTTACCAAAACAATAACACCATTATTGTTTTTGTTTGTTTAGGTACCGATTGAAGAAGTAGACTTGATCACGTTATGCTTTAATTTTTTTTTATTTATGGTTTATTCTTACTGTCTATACTTACATTGATTTTATTTAGGTTTTGTTCACTAACTCTTCTTTCATCATGTTTAAGTACTACTAGAAGAAATAATATTGTATTTGGTTATTTTTTTGAACAAGAATATTGTATTTGTTAATAACATAAATATTCCTTTGATTTTTTTGTATTTAGGGTTATTTTTTTATCCTATTAGTAACTTTGTGTTTTTTTTTGTTGCCTTTTTGTTCACTAACACTAGGGATTTTTATCATTGTATAAGTATTGATATCATTTGTAGATTCTTTTGTTGAAAATTAAGATAAGTTATGGTGTGTTTTTTCTGTCTCGGGCCTCAGGGTTTTATTTGCTGACTAATTGGTTATTTTTTAATGTTTTGTGTGTGTATTTAAAGTTTTATTTTGTGTGTTCACACTTCTGTGTTTTTCATGTTAATGTTCACAGTTGAAAGATGGAGCAAGAGGACATAGCTAATAGTTTGCAAGGAGTTGTTGTGCTTAATGGTATGTTATGAAATTTATCTTGTTATGAAATATGCTCTACTTTTTTTGTTAAAAATATCTGTATATTTGTGTGTTTGTATGTTTTGAATATGTATGATTGTGTGATCTTTTTTTACAAATTATATTTGTGCAAGTGGAAATGCTTTTAAAACTAAATCACATGTTTTGAATCAATTTGTTAATGATATTAAATATGATTTTGATTCTATTCTCATTTCCTTTTCTTCAAATTCTATGTATGCAAGTGTCATAATTTAAAATCTAACTCACATAATTTTGAATCAATTTGTAAATGATGTTAAATCTAACTCACTTGTTTTTAATGTATTATAAAGAAAATAATTCTTTTAAAAATAGGGGTACCAACAAAAAATAAAATGGTTAAATCCGTTTTTTGACCCTACAAATTACGTACTTTTATTTTTTGTCTTATAAAAAAGTGGCACTTAATCATTATTACAAAATTTTCTCACATGCGGTTTTAGTCCCTACTACATGCAAATTGTTTAAGTATCCTTAAGCTCATATATTTTTGAATGAGTTTTATACAATATTATAAAAATGTCTGCAAAAAAATCATTCAAAAATATGTGTAGACTTAATAATAGCGACTAAATGTCCATGCAAGAAAATTTTATATGAATGACAATGTGCTATTTTTTTGTTATAGGGAAAACAATGTAGCACTGTTTTTACGGGGACGATAAACAAAATTTGGTAATTTAGCAGGAATTAAAAACTTATTTAATCCAAGATAAAATTGACACAAATATTATATTACCAAAAAAAAATTAAAAATTAAAAAGTGATGCAACTTTAATTAATTAATTAATTAATGTGATCAGTTAGTGTATTCATTAAAACTTTCGTGTAGGCATTGTCCTAATTATAGTATCCAACTAACACATTTTTCTTTTATCTATGTAACACATAACATGAACCACAACGTTGTATAGCTTACTTGATCTTTATTCTCTTAGTATTATATGAATTAAGAATGGTACCTGAGAAGTCATCAAGAGGAAAACAAAAACATGAGATGAAGAAGATTGATAGAGAGAAAAATATATTTTAGCATTTACAACGACTAAGCATAACATTCACAACAAGTCCTCCGAATTATCAACACTTTTGAGGCTTGGGTTTATATTCTTATGTTTTATCCAAGAGAAAAACCACCATTTTGTTATTGATAATATCTTTCTAAATCCATAGCAAGATCTGGTTTGAATCATGAAAATCCATCAATATAGAAGAGCAAGTAGAACAACTAAAGATTACAAATCGTAATGTGAAAAATGACCGTGTTTTGGATGAAAAGAAAGATGTAGAAGCATGACGTGCATCTTTGAAACGTTGAAAATTCTGGATTTAGGCTTATTGAAGAGGAAGATGACGACATATTTGAATATGATAAATTAAGAAAAATGGATACATTATATATCACATAAGAGATGAAAAAACATGCTCTATAGTTTTATTTGTCAAACTCACTATTTGTGTATTCATTTTTTCATAATTGATCATATTAAAATATGCCAACATCTTCATCTTTTTTCGGTCATATAGCCATAAATTTTCAACTTCATCAAAGATGCACACTGCGCTTATGTAGCAAGTTTTTCATTCAAAACTCGCTCATTATATATATTACATTATGTAATCATCAGGGTATTTACTTGTTCTTCTATTGATTGATTTGCATCCTTTAAACTAGCTCTTGCTATGGATTAAGAATAAAGTTCTACATATCAAAATGTTTTTCCTCTTGGAGAAAACATAAGAATATCAACTGAAGCCTCGAGAAAGTTTTGTTAATTTTGAGGATTTGTTGTGAATGCAATATTTAGTCGTTGTAAATTTAACAAAAATCTTTTTCTTTCTCTCAATCTTCTTCATCTCTAGTTTTTGTTTTCCTCTTGATAACCTCATTAGTGCCATTCTTAATCAAGATAATATTCATAGAAGAATGATTAATCGAGCTATAAAATATTGTGGTTCGTGTCATGTGTTATAAATATAAAGAAAAAATGGGGTAGTTGAATTCTATAACAGCGGCAACTCATACACTAAAGTTTTATTGAATATAATATCTGATCACATTAATTATGTAAAGTTGTGACACTTATTAGCAAGGTCTTACTTTAATGTATTACATAGAAGTCGAATTATTTAAAAAATAGGGGTATCAATATCCATAAAGATAAAAGGGTTAAATATGTTTCTTATTCCCATAAATAACAAACTTTCATATTTTTGTCCCCATAAAAGATACGGAACCTGGTCATCCTTACAAATCTTTTTGCATCAAATTTTAGTCCCTATTAAATCCGAAATTGTTTTAGTATTTTTAAACTGTGATATTTTTTAGTAACAAAAAAAAACTGTGATATTTTTGAATGAATTTTCACAAGCAAGTTAAGAATATAATGTGAAAAATGGCCGTGTTTTGGATGAAAAGAATGATGTAGAAGCATGATGTGCATCTTTGAAACGTTGAAAATTATGGCTTAGGCTTATAGAAGAGGAAGATGACGACATATTTAAATATGATGAATTAAGAAAAATGGATACACTATATGTCACATAAGAGATGAAAAACATGCTCTACAATTTTATTTGTCAGACTCACTATTTGTGTATCCATTTTTTCATAATTGATCATATTAAAATATGCCAACATCTTCCTCTTTTATTGGTCAATAGCCATAAATTTTCAACATCATCTGAGATGCACACTTCGCTTATGTAGCAAGTTTTTCATTCAAAACTTGATCATTATATACTTTAAATTATGTAATCATTAGTTTATTTATGTGTTCTTCTATTGATTGATTTTCATCCTTCAAACTAGCTCTTGCTATGGATTAAGAAGAAAGTTCTACATATCAAAATGTTTTTCCTCTTGGAGAAAACATAAGAATATCAACCGAAGCCCCCGAGAAAGTTTTGTTAACTATGAGGACTTGTTGTGAATGCAATGTTTAGTCGTTGTAAATGCAACAAAAAGATTTTTGTTTTCCTCTTGATAACCTCATTAGGGCCATTCTTAAATAAGATATAATACTCAGAAAAATGATCAATTAAGTTATGCAATACGGTGGTTCGTGTCATGTGTTATATAGACAAAGAAAAATTTGGATAGTTAAATTATATATTAGTGACAACTCATACACTAAATTATATATTAATGTTTGATCACATTAATTATTTAAGATTGTGTCCCTTATTAGCTAGACTTTAATTTAATGTTTTCTATATAAGAACAATTCTTTTAAAAAAAAGTACCAATATCCATAGATAAAACAGTTAAATATGTTTTTTTGTCCCTACAAATAAGCAATTTTCGTAAGTTTGTCCCCATAAATAAAGTGACACTTAACCATAGTTTCAAATTTTTCTTGCATTTAATTTTAGTCCCTACTAAATCCATAGGTAACTTTGGAAGAGACTGTCCAGATCTCGTACTACTTATCTTTGAAGTTTTTAAGAGAATTTGTGGGGGGATAAAAAAATATTGCTTCAGTGATGATAGAAATAAACTCATTCCTTTCTCAAAGCACCTTTACTCTAAGGGCTGAAAAGATAGCAAAACAACAGAACCAAAGTGTGGTCGCCTAGGTACCGTCACAATGACTTGTACCATGAATGAATGCCCACACGGAGTTAGGATAGATTTGTGAGGGATAAAAACAAATATTACTCATCAATTGAAACTCAAGCCCCAATAAGGGAAGCCTATGTCTCAGGTCACAAAACATGACGTCGTGCATCATGAAGAAGATCTAATCATCATGAGTACATATTCGAGCATCCCAACTCAGAAGAGCTGTGATCCAACCAACAAGGAATTCAATCCACATAACCTTCAAAGGTTTCTTGAAAAAAGTGATAGAATAATATAACGAAATATGGCTTAAGACCTTCTCTGAAATTCAAGAATACTCGTCGACGCTAGAAAGAAGCAAGCAGTTACCTTTAGCCGCGCCTTTCTCCTTTTTATGCCATGTGGCTTCACAACTCAAATGTGGCAGTTACAAAAAACACTCCCAAGAAATCAATCAAACAAACGTCGAACAACTAGGAGGGGGAAACCAAGAAAAGAAAGTAGAGGAAAAGCGAAAACACGGGTCGCTATTAAGGGAGTTTAAAGGGAAAAGAGTCATGACACCCAATGACCCACAATCAATGACACTTGAATAAATGGTTATGGTCTCCCTCAAAATACGCATAGACGTCTTCCAATCGCCCCATCATCATTTAACGCTCCACATGAAGTGGTCACACATTCCAACAAAATGGCAACTTAGGAAAACGTGGCTGACAAAGTATAATCATCACACATGTGTCATGTTATAATCCCAAACCCAAAGTCCATTAACCGAGCTAAGGCCAAATTAGGCGTCCATCTACTGTTGCAGACTACATGCACCAACAAAGAGTCATGATACACAAAATAACATGCCCATAGCCCATCTGAGCCTTCTGCATGATCCAACAGTTGCTTGACCATCGAATTATAAGGGAAAAGCCAAGATATCCGCGCTCGAGAGTCTATAAATATGGTGGTTCTCACCAAAATAATGTCACAACCTCATTCTGATAAATCTCTTAAGGGATATTGAAACCTCACTGACTTGAGCATTAGAGGTCTTTACAAATACACCCCCCACACTAATGAAGCATCATCGCCAACTGTCGTGACTTGAGCATTCTTTTTTTGGGGAACGTTAAACTTATTATTTCTTTTATTTATAAATCCTCCTTATTTTGTGTGAGACAATAAAAAATGTTTTAAAAATATTTGATCTAGTATACTTTTGGTTTGGTTGACTTGTGTGTGGATTTGGATGGATAGAAATTATCATATTATCCGTAATAAGGAGTTGTCATTACAGTAGTTGTTGGGTAAAGTGAAAGTTTTAGTTTTTTTTTTTATGGTTAAAAGCTAAAAATGCTAGTTTCTCTTTTGAGTTGAATTCTTTATGGCATAATCAACGGATTTCTTGGGATGGGAACCTCTTGATTTTATTGCTTTTGTTGTTTTATCTCGATCTAGTGACCGTGCACTTTGACCTTTTGTTAAAAGCCATTCTATACACACCTTGTACTGAAATTGATCATTTTTAATGATATTTTGGCTTCTTTTTTTTTTAAATAAAATAATCAAAACACTCATTATGGAATAAAGGAGTAATATTTTTGAAAATTTACTTAGAAATAATCGTAACTAAATTTTTTCATGTTATAAAAGAGATAGTTGTATCTAGCTAAATTTTCTAATAAGTATAAATTCATCCCCGTAAAAAATAAGTGATTTTTTTTAATCAAGATGGGAGGGATACAATTTTCATTCTTTCTATTATCCCATGCCTAGCATTGAATTAAGTTATCCTACTGATCCTCAACATAAGTATTTCTATATCCTTTTGTCAAAAAATAAAATAATTGTTTATATTTTTTATGTGTGGCTGCCTGTTTAGAAAATTGAATCAATTATGATTAATTTGCTTTTGCTTCTGCTTTTTCCATGGACAAATACCAATGAGACTTGTGGTTCGTATCCAACAAAAATTAAAGAATTCAAGACACTTTCTTTCAGGAAAGGTCACTTAATAGTTTAACCAAACAACCACTTTTATTACGTGTAAGAGACATCACACACATGACATTTCGAATGGTCAGATTTAAAGTTTACAAGTCTAGTTATTATTATATTAATTAAAATTGACATCTATTTGTTTATATAATTTGTTTCATATATTTAGCATACATAAATGTCCTATGTCATTTTTATTTTGGACGTATATGCAACACGGATTGCATGATAAGCCACTGCCACCGACGCAATTTATTTACGTGATAAGGAAAGAGCAAGATATCATAGTTTGTGTAATAAATGCTTTTGAAATATCATTGATTCATTTTCATTCTGAAAAATACAGATGGCAAGCTCATTGATCCTTCTTGATGTTTCTCAAATCACACATGTCTCCATTGCTATCAGCAACGGGGTGTTACTTGCTTCTAATGCAAGAAAAAATACATGAGGAAATTTGTAGCATTCTCATATCTATTAATACACACCATAAATGAAAGTTAAATCGATACATAGAAGAAAAGGAATGTGACAAAAGATAGATATAATTCTCTCTAACACGCATTCCTCTCCAACAAGGAAAAATGGTGTGAAACTAAAGAGAGAGAAAAATGACAAAAAGATGAATAGAGATAAAGAAGTTTAGAGAGGTAAAGATAAGTAAAATGGTGGAGAGAAATAGAGAGAAGTTTTGTTGAACCTAATCAGATAATAACTTTTGTCTTAAACGTAAACTCCGACCGACTTCTATATAATCCAATATCTAGGATTTTTAAAGTTTACGATTACTTTAAAATGAGTAACTCACTTTATAAAGTGAATAATATCAAATATTTATAAATAAATTAAAT
The DNA here is from genome assembly GCA_018208015.1 of Medicago ruthenica. NCBI lineage: Eukaryota > Viridiplantae > Streptophyta > Magnoliopsida > Fabales > Fabaceae > Medicago > Medicago ruthenica. The sequence continues at coordinate 95,148,642 of CM031372.1, read as the reverse complement.
GTAGATATTATAAAAAAAACGTTAGTTTGTTACAACAACAACTTTTAATGTTACTCACTTTAAAAGATCCAAGTTGAAATTAAGTTTACAAATAAAATAACGTATTGACATATTGTTCGTATTAAACGTGGTTTGAATTGCATCAGTCCAATTTTTTAATGACAAATATTAACAATTAATTGTTAGATTAATATTTACTCATTCATCTAGATTTGAACTTAAGATCTTCAACTCTTTTTCTTTTAGCTCAAATCAGTTGATCTACCTATCTTCTGGATCAGTCCATCTGATTTTACTATTCGTAATTGTATATTATATTATATCAAACAACATAACACAAGTTAAATAACATCAATATATATCTATATATTATACATACACATATTTATTCTTGTAAGTACAACTTGGATGGTAAATGACTCAAAAACATTTGATATATTGAAGCACAAGTTTAATCCTACAATTTTTCACTTCTCCATGTTTAATGTGTCTTTCGCTGTTACACTATTTCAAATAAAAAAGGTGTAATAGTCCCTTTGGTATCTGAATATGTAACAAATAGTCACAATAGTCCCTCTATATATCAAAAATTGGAAATTAGTCCCTGATTGTGCACTTTGTTAGTCAAAATAGTCCATGACGCTTAAATAATCCCTCAATACTCTCAATAACTCTTTTGATATAAGGACTGAAATGACAATAAGTAAGTACGTATAAGGACTGATATGACAACAAATAAGTATATTGAAGGACTAATATGACAATATTAACAAAGTATTTTAATGTTAAGGACTATTTTGACTAACGAAGTGCACAATCAAGGACTATTTTAAAATTCTGATACATTGAGGGACTATTGTGACTACTCGTTACACATTCAATGACCAAAATGACTATTACCCCATAAAAAAACATCAACACATAATGTTTAAGATACTTAAAATCAACACTATAAATTAACAACAAATATTTAAAAAAAAAAAGTAATTCTGTTTGAAACATATAAAATAGTAAAAAGTAATACAATTATAATAATTAATATTAAAAAATATATCTCAATAAATAAAAAATTAATACAACATCTTATACTGATGATAAAATAAATAATTTGAAAAATCATATTTGCATTTAGGAAACACATTGGGACTTGCTGTGATACAAAAATAACAAGAATCATTCTCTTTAGGAATAAGAATCATGTTATCTCTTTAACAATTTCTAGGATAAAAAATAACCAAAAATAACCGAGAGAAAGTGATACAATTTTTCCAAAATATTTATTTTATCTCTTTTTTTTAGATGCTATGATGTTATCTCTTTGACTATATTCTTCATACTTTAATTAATGTGACAGTGCAAATTTATGTTAGGGTTTTACTTTATTTCACCTTATCTACTTCTCACACGTTCTATATTTTTTACAAAAATGCACATAGGATTTCGGATTCTAAAATCCGAATACATCCAAACTAAGTTCGGATTTTATAATTCAAAATATGCTTATGTATAATGAGCAATCAGAATCTCTCTCATTTTAACAATTTTAAATTTTTCTTTTAAAAAGAACCAAAAAACAAAGTACAAAATGATAAAAACTTGTCAAATAAAATCATAAAAATATAAAAATACCACCAAAAAATTCTAAAAATCAAATAAAACTAATGGAAATTTTTTCGGATTTTTCTGAGAATATGAAAAACAAAAAAAAATGAAAAATGAGTCTAAACGATGGAATTTTGAATTTTGAGGGGCGGAGTCCTGTAAGAAGTCCATTCTAGGGGACTCCTTGATTATTTTTTCCTTCTGATTTTCTGGGGAAGTTTCGGAGCAATTTGATCAAGTAGCCCGAAAACCAGATTTTTTACTAAGAACAACTAACAATGACCTAAAACAGAAGGATGAGAGTTAGAAAGATTACTATGATAATTAAACTAGTTACCCATGTTACAAACAGACTCAGAATTTGTGGTGCGATAGTTCGGATTATCTAATCTGAACTATTTTCCCCTTGAAAAAGGGTGTTTAGAGGGTGTTCGGATTCTATAATCCGAAAAATGGAATTAACGTGTCCTATTTTTTGAGGTTTTCGGATTATAAAATCCGAATTGGTGAAAACTCATTTTTTTTCACCTCATAACAAAGGAAAAATTGATTTCGAATTCTAAAATCCGAAAATCACATGAACATTTTCGTAAAAAATATAGGGCGCGCGAAAAGGTGATAGGGTGGAAAAAGTACACCTCTTTATGTTATCTCTTTGACTTTTGGGTGATATTTTGCAATAAGTTGGTTTGGGCCAAATCTGGGCTTGTAACTGACCCTTTGGCTTCGGGTTTAGGTTTTGAAAATTTCTCTTTAGACACCTAAGAATTGCTTACAAGCTTCTCAAACTTCCATAAATACCCTCAACAGTAGTTAACTACCGTTCACCGTTCTGAACGGTAGTTAACTACCATTTGAAGTCAGTCATATTTGAGAATGGTAGTTGTTCAAATCACTATTGTCATTACCTGGTTCTATGTCTAATAATATCTTGATATTATTAGAGCTATTGAATTACCAACTTAATTTTCATTACCTGGTTTTATGTTCATCATGTTCTTATTCTCAAAGTAATCAACTGATCCATGAAATGTTATTTTAGGGACACCTTTTGATTATTTTGATTTGTTGTATTGTAGAATGTAACATTTTTCCTCCCTTTAATCTATTTTTCTTCACTTTAATCAGCAGATCCCTTGATATTATTTTGAGAAATTTGAAGTGTTTATGCATGCTTATTTCCAGTAGAAAGCCAAGCACCAAAGAAGATATTACTAAATATCCGTTCCTAAATATGAGACATAGAACCAGGTAATTCAATAGTGATTTGAACAACTACCGTTTCTAAATATGGCCGAGTCCCTAACGATAATTAGCTACTGTTCATAGGCGAACGGTAATTAACCATCGTTGAAGATATTTTCGAAAGTTTAAGGTTCTTGTAAGTAATTATTAGGCACATAATGAGCAATTTTCTTATGTTTTTAAACCTGTAATGAAATTTATCCATTTGACAAAAAAAACAAAAAAGTGGTATGGAGTATTTAACTTTGGTTTATATATCTTGACAAAAATAATCTTTGGTTTATATTCTTTTTTTTTTGAGGGATTTATATACTTGTTTTTGGTCACTAGTAATGTTCACCCACTCAATTCTAAACAAACTCACATATTTGTGGAAGTATATTTTCAGTTGATCACATTGTTAAATATATACTTTTAGACAGTACATAATTAGTTTTTTTTTCTTCTATGATAGAGGTAAAAATTGAAAGCTATGTCATAATAATTTCATTTTCAAACATGGAGAACAATATATGAAAACGAGACTATTAAGACATAGCTTAATTTTGTTTCACATACATTTTGAATCATTTTACTCATTGTTTTAACGGAAATGATATGTATCCGAAAAATGTGAACGTGAATGCATGACGAAGCTAAAAAACTAACTAGCTAGCACAAAAATACTGCAACTGCCGACCGTGTTTTGCGGCTGATGCAAAATTGTGATGCCTTCGTGGGAAAAGTAGTCGCGATGTTTAACATTGCTCTTTTTATGATTTATTTATGAATTTTCCTCATGTTATGTACAAATTTTGATTAGAAACTTCCTAAAAAAAAGAGTTTCGAGTAGAAATATACACTAGCTACTAGCTCAGTGTTTAAATTGTTTTCACTCAATAAAAGTGGTGGTTGATTTGTGTTCAGAAAATTATAATTTTGAGCTTCGATTTAGGCCACTAGCTACTTGCTTTGGGTGATTATTATTTTTGGGTCCAATTAATAGCTGTTTAGTGTACTTTTGTTAGGTTTTTGAAGTGTTTCCGGCAGGATTTAATCAAAATCTATATGATTTCGTGTAATTGTAAGTTATTGGTCCATTAACATTTATCACCATCCATTTTTCTTTACTTATTTTCCTCGACCTTTATTTTTGTGAATTAGGGTTTGCAAGGACCATAATCAATGATTTTGAAAAGAGAGAGGAAACCAAGTTTATGATAAAAATTTATGTCATTTTAGTCCCGGATGATTGAGTAGTCATGTGTAGATATAATTGGGTGTGTCCCAAACACTTAACGTTCTAAATCATTAACTCTATTGATGCTTGTAGACTATGGCTAATAATGATCAGGAGCAAACCCATGTTAGGTCTACAGTGATCACATGCACCCACTCAAATTTTGAAATTTTCACTTATCATCTTACATGCTTTGCTTTGTCGTCTAATAAAAAAACAATCTTACATGCTTTGTATAATATCATGGGAAATATCATTTCTATGGATATACCTTTTTGGTTTGATTTTTTCTTTATTTTTACCATTCATTTAAATTATTTTATCATTTTTATAATATTATTTAAATTATTAATTAAAAAATTAGTTAAATCTGTCTTAAAAAAAAGAGTTAAAATCTCATTAAAATAGGAACAATCCACAACGATAAGAATACTATTGGACACTATAAAAAAACAATATGTTAATCTTATATAAAAATAAGGAAAATGTTAATAAACGTGTTTAGGTGTATCATCTTTTATTTCAAATTTACCGTTCACTTAATTATATTTTACTATTTTATCGTTCATTGTCAATAAAAGTGGAAAGATAGACACATTAGTGTCCAGCTTGAGCTAAATTGTTAATGTGCATGTCTTAATTATAAAACGGATACATAGTTTTAGGGTGACTTTTTCTTTCATTTTTACCTTTTTTTGAACTATTTTTTTTAATATTTTTATTTTTATAATATTATTTAAATTATTCATTAAAAAGAATAGTTACATTTCATTAAAATATGAACTATCTCACAACAATAGAAACAATATTGAACACTTATTTAGTCTTATTTACAAAAATTATTTGATCATAGTATATACAAATATTGATATCCCTTTTGTATACAATTAAACGCGGTAAAAAGTGAATAGATGAATCAGTTAGTGCTCGTTTTTCCGCTATTATTACATAATACATATGTAACTTCAGTATTTCTATTATCAAAGTGTCTCACAACGTTGCGAATCAAAATCCAAATCCTAACCAGAGCAAATGTCACATTTAGTGTCCAATAATTTTTTTTTCTCTCGAATATTATTACCTTTAGGGGAGAAAACCAACGGCAAAAAAAGTTAATTGTCCACATTATTTTTTTTTTGTACAAGTACCCAACTTTTTTTTTGAGAAAACATGTGATCTTTTATTTGTTGAAAATTGCTTTTCACACTTCACTCAATGCTAAGAAACACCATGAAATGACAAATTTAACCCCAAATTTCATTAGTAGTTTAAAATCCATCGACAGTTACTGCCGATGGGGTTATATTGGTAATTTCGTGGTGTTTGATAAACTTTTGATGTGGAAACATCAATTTTCTTATTTGTTTTATGGACTCATTTTGCTCATTTGGCCCAAAGACTAGGGCTTCATGCATTTCTCCCAATCTCACTTAGAATATCCAAAAACAAATAAGGATTGATCAATAGACATCTCAAAATTGCTCAGTTGATTAAAAAAAGTTGACCAAAAGTTACGATCCGATAAAAAATTACACATAAAAATAATCGATTGAGAGTCAAGACTCTATCAAAAAGGAAATCGAGGTGCTGTTGAGCAAGTTTCTAACAAAATTGGCCAAGAGAAGGGGTCCTGACAATTCACCATGTACAACAAAGGATCTCGTTCCTAATCTTCACATGAGAATATTTGTTCACTGTACTACCATTGCAGTTTACAGTTTGGCTCTTATTAATTAGGATACTTTTGGAGGATGAAATGTAAAATGAAAATCATTAGCTAAATTAACAGGTACCATTATTATTTAATTAAAATTAACATAGAAAAGAAAACTAGTAAAGGGCAAGAGTGCCCTAACGTTATGTATGAAATTTCACCACGTGTCATTAGAGGAAGAATTTTTTTTAAAATAGATAGATTAGTTAATAGACTAAAATGGATCCTTGAGTCACATAACAACAAACCCTATTTAAAAAATTATGAGTAGCCTAAATAAGTATAACCCTCATTTTTTATATTAAATAAAAGATTGCAAATCAGTTGGTGATGACTAAGCAACTTATTCACTGATGTATACTAAAAAAATAATAGGTAGCCTAAATTTTTATTTTTTTGGTACAGGTAGCCTAAATTTTCTATATTATGGTGAAAAGAATTTCAAGTCCTTTCTAGTAAAAAGTATGATTCCATTCTCAATCATTAAAATGAATCTCATTCTCTAACATGCTGCTGTCATACAGTATGATGAAAATTGTAAATAAAGAAAAATTATACTTCCACCACTTGGATTAGTCCCCCACATGAAGGGCATAAAAACCATTTCTTGACAAAAATCTTGTAGTAGTAAAACTAAAAATAAAAATGTCATATAATGACTAAAAAGAAACAAGTGATGTAAAATACAAGTGCAATGATCAATACATAAAGTGAACATTGCACAGATCCCTTCTTTTTGCATGATTAACATAAACACATTTGTTGGTTGGCAAGAAAAAGAGGTTCAACCACCTATTCATCTCAACATCAAGCTGATGATGATAAAAAGATATACCAAGAACTGTGAAACATTAAATAGTGGGATTCAAACACACAGGACAAAAGAAACTTATAGGGTAATGAAGAATGGTCCCAATTGAATTAATCTTCCTGATTAAAGGAAGAGAAATCATTTTAAGGTCATATTGTATATAAAGTGCATACCACATATAAATAGGTAAATGAAAATCAGACATTAATCTATGAAGTACGGCTGTATGGATGGACAAGGTACCCAAACACATTATAGACCTTGAGGGGACCTCTTCTAAAAAAACTAATCAAAAGATAACTCAGACAAAATCATTTCAAAACAGTTGCAACTTTGTTTTCACCTATGGTTGCAATCTAATCTTCAGTTTTAAGCCAAATGAGGTCATAGATTGGATTTGCATTTGAAACAACCAAAATATTATGCAATCAGTTATCACATCTCAGTCGTTGAATCTAAGATCAGATAATTCAAATTCCAAGTTTCTGTTTGAAATATGATTAAGTAAAGTCAGAACATGAACCGTCCGATATTTATATTTACTCAACAACCCTAGTGACTGCAGTAACTGTAAACAATCCAAATCCCTACAAGTTCTTGTCAGTTGAACAATTTATGGATAATGACATGAACATCGACACACACAGACAATCTAAGCATGAATAGTGGACATATATTATGACAAACATATTACAGGGAGAAAGCAGACAACAAGAAGCATTAAACAATGAAAATTCCTTGATTTATTGGTTTACATAGTTGGCTAAGAAAAATAAAACACAACATTTCTGTGTAAGACTACTCAGTAATCTCAAAAGAAATTTAAAATTATGGACCATGAAAGTGAGAAAGACATTCAAATAAACCATGTTAAAAAAATGACACTAAATTCTCAGCTGGGGAAAGCCATCCCAAAGAACAATTAACTCGGTAAATGAAGTGACGGCGGAACATGGAAGCACCCTTCAAGGCAAAGTCAGATTGTGCATATTAGCATCTTCTGTTGAGTTAATTGAAAATTATCTCAAATTCCCTCAACAGCCCATAACAGCACAATTATACACAAACACTCCGACATGCTCCTTCAAACCGAGTACTTGCCAATCGATGGTACCATCCCTGACACCGGATTTAGGACACCATGAATTCAGCACAATAGCTTCACCTTCTGGACCCCTTTGTCCACCCACAACCAAAAGTTTATCTCCACAAGCCTTGAAAGCAAGGCCCCAGCCATTTGAAGAATCAGCCCGAACTGGGAGCCTCCCCAATTCATTCCAAGTGTTCTTTTGCTTGTCATACATTTTCACCATGTTAGTTAAGTGCTCAACTGCATACAACTGATTATCCACAACTGCCACAAGTGGAGGTGCTTGAGCACCCACATTAACATATGGATACATACCCTCTATTTTTCTCCAACTTCTTGTTGAAAGATCATATTCTTCTCCACAAGTTAATGAAACAGTTGTGCTCGACATTCCACCGATAACATAGAATTTGCCATCCATAAAAAAACTAGAGCACAATCTACGCGGTGTGTGCATGTTTGGTAAAAGTTCCCATGTACATGATGCAGAGTCATACAACTCAGCAGACTTCAGAACATTTCCATATTTATCACTTCCACCGGCTACAATAGCAATTGAACCAAGACTACTAGATCCAAACAAACAGCGAGGTTGGTTCATCTCTGGACACTTCAACCAACGACGGCAAATCAAGCTATACTTCCAAATGGCAAACTCCATCAATTCCCTACCAAAAACCAAGAGTTCACAACCCACAGCCAAGGACTCTTTGTCCGCGTGGTTAAAACACTCATCGCACGGTATCTTAGGCAACGCCATCCATCTACCTATGGTAGGGTCAAACGCCACCCATCCTCTTGGATCACAAACCAAATAAACCAAATGTTCCACAACTCCCAATTCTTTCCTCAATCCATATAAATAACCACTACTGATCAACTTACTATACCTTTTATTAATACAAGACAGTGACGCGTGATCGGATCTACCAACCCAAGCGAGACAATTGAGCGCAACATCATCGATCAGACCAGGGAGAAGCGAATCATTTGGTCTATGTCTAGGAAAACCATCATTCACTCCTTCCCTCTGATCCATTTTAAGAAAACTATTCACTTTCTACTCATCATCCTGCAAACAACAATCCAAAACACAATTCCTCTATCATCTCAAGGAATCATCAAACAATCCAAAACAAAATCACCACACCATATGAAAAATCAGTCTTAACAAAAAAAAAAAACCTTTTTATCCATTTAATTAAATCTATATCAGCATGCAACCAATATCTATATAACTATATATCAATATCAATTATTTCCATCAATTAGTTAGGAATCTAAAATTGACTTATTAATAAAAATCACCCCTTTTTAATAACTAATTTCAATTTATCCCAATTTATTGATACATATACATAAAAATCATAACTTTGGGGAAAAGATAAACAGGAAAAAAAGATTGCAATACCAAATTGAATCACAAACAAGAATCAAAACTCATCCAGTAAAGTTGCATGTCTGATTTACAGCTCCAAGGAGACAGAACCATCTGCAAAAATTAACCAAAATAACAATAAATTAAACAACTTTGATCAAAAGGGTTAAAATTGGATTAAGAAAAATGAAATCGGGTCAAAAGGGCATTCGCTGATCCAATTAAAAACTGAATTTGGATCCAAATAAAAAAATTAGTTTTTTCTTCTTCTGTTGAAATTAAAAAAATAAATAGAAAATATTGATTGATTGGTTGAAGAGAATGTGTACCTGGAAGTGAAGAGATCTGAGAAATTGAAGGAATTGGGTCAAAGCATGTTAAAGAAGAAGAAGAAGAAGAAGAAGAAGAAGAAGAAAAGAGAAAGTAGATAGCTTGCAAGTTTGGACAGAAAATGAAACTGTGGTACTTTTATTATTTGTGATTGTGATAACAGAACAGAACAGAACAGAGAGAGAGAGAGAGAGAGAGAAGAGGTACATCTTCTTATATATATAATCAAAATTAAACATATAAGTCAAAATTGCATTATTGATTAATTTGACAAGTCGTTAACTTAATTTAAGTTTTAAGTTTCAGTATTAGTATTTTTTTCCCTCAAAAAAAGTATTAGTATTTTCTTTTGTTAGTAGTGTTATTGATACGATTACGATTAATCAGGTTATCAAATTTATTAAACCGTGACTGTTCAAGATAATTCAGTTCAATTTTTGAATGAAACAATTATACTTACTTAAAACCTAAAATTTTGGATTATCAAAACTTTTTTTCTTAAAAAATAAAAGATTAATACAAAATAAAAGTTTTGATCATAATTTAACGATGTTTTTCTTATATACTCCACAAATTATTTGATGGAGATGATTTCTCCTCAACTAACTGAATTTTTTTTCTATACAAATGAATGGTACAATTGCTCAAGATTACTATTTTAGTATTTGAAGGACTTAGTTTTGACAAAAATATAAAAAGATGACATTATACTTTTTACATACTATGTTTTACTTTGCTGTTGTGACCCTTCTATTTAGTCTAATTACAATTTGTTCTTTTTCTTTTTTGGTTGTTTTTTCATTCTTATTGTTTTGTTGTGTAGTTAAGAAGATCATCATGACATGAGTTTTTTTTTAATCGATGACGACATGAGTTTGTTTTGCAAGTAGAATTATGTTGTTCACTTATAACACCTCATATTTTTAACAAAGAAGAAAATATAAAATTTATTTCTCCACAAAGTAATACTAATAATAAATTTAATAAATCTTCGTAAGCATAACTCAGTTGATATAAATATTATAATATATATGAATCATAGTTCGAACCTTAAATTTTTTACTTATTCATTTTGAGATGTGAAGTTTTGTCTAATAAACAACTTGACAAAAATAATAATAATTTAACCATCGTCATTAAGGTTAAATTTGGCCAGAAAACTATACTCACACAACGTGACAAATCTAATTTTAATTTTAATTGAGATCTGAGAGAGGTGTCAACCATGCATGTTTGATAATATCTTCAATATGAATATTTCAGATGGAGAAAACCTTAGAAAAATAACTAAAAATATACCAACAAATTTCCTATTGAGTCTTTGCTTTTATAAATCTAACATTATTAAGTAATATTTAAATGGACTGGAGTTGAATTGGATGGAAGTAAAATTCCTATTTTTTTCCTGTAAATATAACTCAAACGGTAAAAGACTGCTAGCACATTCGATACATTGGTATAGGAGTTCAAAGTCTCAATCTCATTTTCTTTATATTTAGTTCTGTTTGGAAAAAAATAGCGAATGACACATAAGTTAGTTTATAGGAGATGATTTATAACCTAGTTCGTAGTTGATAGTGAATAAGTTAGCTGATTGAATCTGTATTGTTCTTTAAAATTAGTTGTTGAAGTAACTTATAAATATGAAAAGACGTAAACAATTGATATAGTTAATTAATATTTATTATTTTCAATTAAGGTCACATGGATAAAATTTAGATAAAAGATGATAAGTTATAAGCTACTTGAATTAGCTTATAAAAAAAACGTTATAAGCTCATAAAAATAAGAGATAAATTCATGGGAAAATGATGTTGCCAAGTGGGTCTTTTTTATTCATATGAGCTTATAAAATATAAGCTATAAGCTCAAAAAAAATGCATTGCCAAACAAACCCTTAATGTGTGAATTCTTATTAGTTAGGTCACTCTGTTAATATTCATCATGTGACAAAAACATAAAGATAAAAATTTAAGTAAGAAATCTTTGACAAAGACATGAAATAGTTTGAAATAATAATACAATAGAAGATTAATGTGAAAGTGGGTTACATAGACAAAAGACCAATTCGATGGTTTACTATAATTAAAATTGAAGCGGAAGTTAGGTTTTGAATTTTGTTGATTTTGACCGGTTGTGTCTACTTATTGACCGTGTCGTGGAGATGTTCCAAAATATGACTGGGGCAACAGTTTAAGTTTTCTTCTATGTGGATTGAAACCTTTTGTTTTAAGAGAAATGATATTTGAACAACCATTTTTTGACAATTTTCGTGACAATTTTCTCTCTCATACTCACATTATGTTTTTATTTTCTCTCTCTATTGTTTTGGTTTTTGTGTCAATATCTCATTTTCTTTGTAAAATTTTGGTTGTATCAAAAGTTGTCGTATAAATGAATGTTCAAATGACACAATTCTTGTTTTAATGTCTACAAAAATACAACCCTTGGTTCTTTCACTTTATTTTACTTTTTTAAGCAAAATAATTTACATTGACACCCATTTTTTTTACACCTATACGACATCTATTTAATCATGTTAAAAAATACAATTAACTTAGTGTAATATATGATTGTTTTAATTTATGATTATTTTAATACATGGTTAATACAACTATATAGATTCACCAAAATTTTAAATGTGAATTAAACAAATCACCTATTCAATTGAATTAACCATATTTTTGCTTAATTGATGCCACAAGTGTATGATAAATTTAGTGTCTATCAAACATTTTTGTTGTAGGGTAATTTTTTTTTTAAGCATGTCTCAATTGCCTGATTACTACAATTTAGGACCATGCAATTTCATATTTCCCCTTAAGAAAATCCCACTAGTAGCTATCGTCATTAACGTTGATAGAAAAATTTGGTTGGAGGGCTTAGTCCATTTTTCAGCAAATTTGCATTGAGCTAATATCCAGGGACACACATTTTATTTAAACGGACTTACATTAGAAACAATGGTTTCGGTAGGTTAATCTATACAGAGTTTTGCTATGCCTTTAAATGAGACTTCATAAATAGACCGTAAGATTATACATTTTGGATTAGTCAATTATTAGATCAGATATTGAGTTAAAAAATATAATATAAACAATTAGGGTATTGGTGTATTCAATTATTAACTACCCATGTATGATTAGTGGAAGCTATTTTATAGCCATTTGTGATAGATTCTCGGTACTTTTTTTGGTTGTACACAACGATGCCTTTGATTCGAATATTAAGTAACATATAATTGAGAGTGATGCGAATAATATTATTACCGCCGGAAAGAAATAATAAAAGGATCATTCATATTGGTCTAATCTTTTTAACATATAGATATAAATAAACCATTCATGGTAAATGGAGGAATAATTAAATAGGCCTAATATATAAGGCATGAGTGAGAAAGAAAAAAGGAAGATTAAGATTTTTTTTTTTCAGCAAAAGATTAAGATTGAAAATTGAAAACTTGAATCCAACATCAGCACCAAAGATTTGATCTAGTCTACTCGTACTTATATCACTTTCTCTCCTCTTTGAATAGTAATAGATGGATGGAGATTGGAGTCTCACCTTTATCCAATGACTCCTCTTCATCCAGACCTACCTTATTTCTTTTTCGAATTGAATAATGGAAAACCTATTTAAGGTCTTCATAAAATCAACCTCAAGTTCCCACGTTTTCGTAGGAAGTGGCTAATTAACGAAGGTGAATACATGGTTAATTTACACTATAATTGGTTGGATAAAGAAAGTAAAAGGAAATCAAAAGAAAAAAATGAGTGTGGACAGTTAAATGATTTTTTAGTTGTTTGGTATAAGAGAAAAACAATGATTTTCTGCAGTCATAGAGTATATCTATGGTCGTTGGATCGAGATAAGATGTTCTAAATTTCAAGCACGGTAATTATATTTAAAAAAAATTAAAATAAACATAAACATATTGTTTTTAAACTTTGTATTTTGATTTTAACTATTATTATTTAATTATAATTGCAGACGTTGGATCATTAAAAATAATTGACATTAATTATGTGTTTTAAGTCATACAAATGATGGTTGGTTGATAGTGTAAATTAAAATAAGATGATGGTTAGTTTACAAATACTAAACGTGCACATAAGATGATGGTTGTGCATATTTAGTATTCATAAATTAACCAAAGAAAAACATAAACGGCAGAAAGGTACAAACAAACATGGACGACCTGATCAAGATTATATATCAATAGAAATTGTTTAACATAATACTATACATTCATATTTCAGCAAATGCCAAAATATATAGTGAGGAATTAGTAAAACTAAAAGCAATTAAGATGAGAAGGTGGATGAGAATCTAATACGTTTTCTTTATTATTATTCCAAAATAGGAGAGTGATCGATCATCATGTGAATGTGTTTGTTTGTTTGTTAATGCCACTTGACCACCTTTTACAGAAATAATTTATATACTGAAAATTCAAGTAAAAACAATGGAATCAAACTCAAAACCTTCTAAGGAGTATTTATGCCCCCTCTCTCTTTTTAAAGGACAATGAAGCATTTATTTCACTGGCATATATAGCAGCAGACTACAGCTAAGATTGCGATTCATTATTCATCAACTCAACTAGAGTTTATATTAAGTTCTCACAGCAAAGAGGTTTTCATAATTTTGATTCAATGGCCTATTTGATTTTCTACATAAACTTGTTCAATGATTTTTTTATTTAATTTTTAAAATGTCAGTTTCATTTTCTTTTTAAGGATAAAATATCAGTTTCATTATTGTTTTATTTTTAAAAATTAATATACGAGGAAGTAGTTTAAATATTAATATCAGTGTCATAGAGCATTGGTCCATTGTTGCTACTTACATTTCCCTGGACTCCCCAGCACAATCCAACTACATATTGACAAGTCATTTGTAAGATTAAGAGAGTGTTGAATTTAATGATAGCCTCCGCAAACCCCTTACTCTCATGCATCCCAACAAACACATGCAAACTTGAAACAAACTAAAAACAACAATAAAACACAAATAAAGAATCACAACGAGAAAAACATGAGACACCAAAACAAACATTAGATCGTAACAAAAAAACAAACAAACATTAGATCTTAAACTAGGATTTGATGAAGTTATCAAAACATAAAGTTGTCATGGCGGTTTTCTAGAGAGCGTTTGGAGGTCATTTCTGCAACGAAGTTGAAACATCAAGTAACAAATTTAGAGGTCGTGGATGAGATGGGAGACGATCAACTGTAAAAAGCGCGGATTGGTGTTGATGATAGTTAGTGATTTGGTAGCAGAATAAAGAAGAGACAAAAACAATCTTTTCGGACTCACCAAATATAAAAAGCATGCATGCATGTATGTATGAAAGTTTGTTTCTACTATTTGTTTTTTATTTCAAACAAGACAAATGAAATTTATTTTTCTCTTTTTTTTTAATCCAAAACAATAAAATAAATGAAATTTAATTAATTACATTTTGTTTTCTATTTTAATCTAATTTTATCTGTTTCTTTATCCCCACTTTTTTTTTCTCCCAAACTAATTGTCTATATGCTGCATCATCCTTTATCTCATGTCAATTGTTCAAACTTCATTTTCATTGCCAACACCAATCCAGTTCATAAACAAACAACTTTATTTTTTTCCCAATAAATAAACAACCTTTATGAAGATCAAGGTAGATGTTTGATGCTACAAAGACTCCTAGATTTGACGGATAGTCAATCGAATTTGACATCTTAAATTTATTGCATGTCGTTTTTTATTTTGTTGATAAATTTATTTATTGCATGTCGTCCATAACCTTGGTGCTCTACAAACAAATGACGGAATGAGCTATCAGTTATGTGTTGCTTTTAGACAGGAAATTTTGTTCACATATTTATGTTTTGAGGAAAATTTGGTGCATATATTTTCATCATACTTATGTGTGTTATGTGTTGATTTTAGACAGGAAATTTTGTTCACATATTTATGTTTTGAGGAAAATTTGGTGCATATATTTTCATCATACTTATGTGTATTAGACTTTCATCATTGTAGCCCTAAAACTAATTAACACTTATAAGGAGTTTATGCTTAAAAACTTAAATTATTATTAACTAGTATGAATCTTGTGTACAAATTTCGTGTGAAGTAACATCAATTTGATGATTTACTCAACTGATAAAAATGGAGAAACTATCACATAAATATAACTATAAGTCAGATAGTAACTAACTATTTGTAGGATATTCAAATAACAAATTTATTACTTCTCCATATTTAAAATGTTAAAATACTTGAAAAAAGAAAAAAAATACTACAAACTTTAGTTGAGACATATGCTTAAATTTACCCTTTGATCATCTAAATTTTTTGTTTATATATAAAATAAAAAAAGTGGTGATTTGGCTAACATAGGTCCAGTCGGTCCGTCACTGATTGACGTGATTCTTTTATTTCTCTCAATAATATATGCACCTTATCTCGACAACATCAATCCTATACACTATTAGTATTTATGATTTTTCATACTCTTCTCCCATCACCAACGGCTTCTATTCGACTCTAGCACATTAAAAAAATTCCTTCTACTGCTGCTTTTATAAAAACAAAATGAAGGGCAATCACACTATCCAAAATTTTACGTTTAACGGTATGACTTTGTCTTTGTCTGATGTGCATAAACAAAACGGATTCAACATATGCTTCGATGCCTAAAGTGAACTTATAATCAAACCTTTTAAAATAAAAGTAAAAATGACAAATGATATCTTGTGGTTAAGAATCCAAATATAAAAGTTTTTCTTAAAAATTATGTATTTAATATCACGTCAATAAACTTGTGCTAGCATGACCCATAAAAAATAACACAAAGCGTACAAAAAGGTAATTAAATT
Organism: Medicago ruthenica; assembly: GCA_018208015.1. NCBI lineage: Eukaryota > Viridiplantae > Streptophyta > Magnoliopsida > Fabales > Fabaceae > Medicago > Medicago ruthenica. The sequence continues at coordinate 95,132,381 of CM031372.1, read as the reverse complement.
TTGTTAAGTCCTAGATGAACCGTATCAAATAGGATATGAGACATTCATCTGGCCAATCGACCTCGACAAATATGTATAACTACTAGTTTTTTTAAGCTTTTCTTGGCTTAAAGTTTTGAAGGCTAAAACCCTTACTTGAGTTGCATGACCCACATGTGTATAAGTAAGATAATCTTGCACGACACACAAATTTATTTTTTTTCATTGGATCAATAAATCTGATCATATGTTATTTGATTTAATAGTCAAATATATTTGTCTACTAATGAAAATTAACATGTGCATGATTTCAGTTGTGCATTATAAAACTAGTTTAATAATTTAATCATATTCTATATTTTTTTTATTCCCTTTATTATAAAGACGAAAGACCAAAAACGACAACCAAACTAACAAAGATTTGCATATAATATCAGATATTAAACTACTTAATACAATATTTGAAAGTGTAAGTCTACACCTTATGTATACTGTTGACATTGTTGTGTAGTGCCGTACGAAACTTAAAAATGAATAAAAATGGAGAGAAGGAAAATACTTGGTATTTGCAAAAGAAACCTTTCCCTTTCACCAAAACACACGTTTTGCTTTTTCCTCATGCACCGTTTGTTTCGTGCTGGCTAATAGCTAGAGAGCCGTGGAGAATTGGATTTGTTAGTTAAAGATGAGCAACTTGTAATGGTTAGTCAAATAATGGTAAAATTTCTAATACATTTTTTTAAATAAATATTTAGTTGAGATGGATTCTGAAACTTCATCAAGATCAAGACAAACCTTAAGATCCAAAAACCGTTTACAAAATTATTAAATCACTCATACAAAGAGTTGAACTCACCATGACAGATGAGTCAACTACTTATCAACTGAATTAGTCTTCATCAACTCTAATACATTTATTTGAATATTAGAGTACAACAATCATGCATGATGTTATAGATTTACTTTTTATTTACAATTTTTTTCTTTCAAAAAACACAATATTCAACACAAAATTTTGATACCAAATATGATTCTATCCGACTCGAGATATTAACATTAGAGGAAATCTAATTCACTGTTCACACCGAACAAAATATGATGTTTGACAATTAATTCTCTGCATAAAAACTATGGTTGAGCAGTGTGATGATGATGACGAATAAACACAGCCAAAAACTGCCTCCATTCTTGTCTTTTTCCATGGATGAGCAAAGACTTTTCTTTGAGAGTACAACACGTATACGACAACAACAACTTTATCTTATTATTATTATTATTATAGTACTCGATGCAAATTGTTATAGTATCTTTTTGAGTTGGAAGTCCTCAGTACCAATCTCACGTATTTTGGGTAAAGAAGGCTAAAAGTAAGTACAATGCTAGAATTCAAAATTGAAAATTGTTTGTGCTCATTACCATGCTTAGTTATTATTATCATCTTTAAGAAGGAAAATAATAAGAAAGAGTACATTTGGTATGGGTGAAGCAGCATTTGGGTTGGATTCGTGGAGGTTTGGCAAGAATGCACTCTATGAAAAATACCATATACTACTAGTATTATGAGACTTGCACATAGTAGATAAAAAGACTCAACATGCTACTTTGAGTCATGAGATTCTCTTACTAAATAATGTACTTGTTATTTGGATTAGACTCTTCTCATAAGCTTAAGTCAACAATTGGTGGGAGTCATAAGGTAATTCGGTGGTTTGGAGAAAGAACACAGGAATTTGAGTGGTAAGGAGGTTCAAGTCCCCCTCAAAATAACATTTTAACTACCAACATTGGTCAATAAAAAAAATCACAACAATTGGTGCTTACGTCACCAAATACTAATGGGATATAGTGAAAGTGTCATCACATATAACGTTTAAAAGATTTACACTCACTATAAGAAAGCTCAATTTTACCATACCCAAATGCTTTGTTTAATGGTGAAAGAAACTAATAGTATTGTTGGTGATCTACTATAGGTATTTATAAATGGTTCTCCAAGAAAATTATATACTCGTAACAAATGTAATAAAAATTTAAAAATAAAATAATGGGATAATTTTTTTTTTGTTGCAAGCATCAATTTCAATTTATTTTTCAGATGTTAATGTGTTGTGAATTCTTATAAAATCACACCAATAATAAACAAAGATGTGTGAAACAAAGGAAATGGTAATCAATGAGTTAAAGAGTTTCAAGCAACAACAACAAGCAGACCTAGGTCCTAGTGTAAAACAACACCACAAGCATAAACAAAGCAATAAAAGTAAGGAAACAAACACACCAAAGATTGTTTACCCAGTTCAGTCAAATATGACCTACTCTGGGGGAGAGAGCAGCTCTCCAATCCACTAAGATGAAAGTGATACAAATGAGTTACAAGAAATTAGTATCACAAGAACAAACACTAATTTCTACCCATTTTTCAATCACCCACACTCATAATGAATCCTAGGAGATAAACACAAAAAGAAGCTTTTTGATCCTTCCAATTATGAAATCTCATTACCCAAGATGATTACAATGTTTCTCAACCCAAGAGAATCACTCTCAACAAAGACACTCAACCATAAAGTTACCTCCTTTGTTCTCCAAGTTTCTCTCTCTAAGCCTCTCTCAGTCTCTCTCCAAAATCTGAACTAAAAAGCTTATATAGTAGCAGAGTACAGACAAAATCGTGTCACGATTTCAAAATCGTGTCATGATTCCTTGCGTACGGCCCAAGGTACACAAACCTTATCCACAAATTGTGTCACGATGGCCACCAATCGTGTCACGATTGACACTCCCAGAAACCATGCTCCCTGCCTCCAAAATCGTGTCACGATGCCCAAATCGTGTCACGATTTTGAGCTTCTTTAGAATCCCAATTTTGAAGTCAATAACAACATAATGATTTAATACTTAATTCATATTTTAGGTAGTTAACAAATTTTTTTCATTGATAAACAGGAGTTAAGTTAAACACGAGTGATTAAAACATACATGCACAAAAGGTGACGAAATTCGAAAATCACATTTCAATATTGTAAAATACTTGGCTTCAAAAAAAAAAATTGTAAAATACTTAGATTTTAAGGGTCAACTGTCTAAATAGCAAATAGAACCAGTAGACTTGCAATCGTAAGTAAAAAGAGCACTTGTGTAAGGTACAAATTTTAGAAGCTAAATAAAAGTTCGTGCATGATTGTTTTTGTTCTTGATGTAGCCCTAAACAAACATTGGCCCATAAACAACAAAGTACAACATATGCTTCGTTGTTTATATGCAGCAAAAAGCGTACACAGAAGACCAAATACACTCAAAAGCATATAATAGAACACTCCATGGGATTATGTATACATATACTATATGAATATGTATAAAGTAAACAAAACTCAGCACATGCTCGAGAAAAAGCTCATTCTATTCAAGAGGACAAGACTCCTCTATTTTAGAGAATTAATCTCTTAACTACTAACCGTTAATATGAGCTCACCCAAAAAACATGAACCTTATTTCCAAATGAATATCTGAGAATTAATCTCTTAACTACCATCTCCCTAAACACCAATTTCCAAATGATCATAACACAAACAAAAGAGAGAAATATGAACCTTATTTTCTTTAATTCCGAGGATTCTTTCGAGACTCTATAATAATCATAACATACCAACTTAGGGTCAAATGGGATATAAAAAAGAAATAAGATTAATGGGCTTTGCCACTGTACATTGGGAAATCAACTTAAAATAAATAATTTAGTGAGTGTGGATCAATCATGCACATTGCTCTCCTAGAAGTCTTCACTCACCACACTCTTGCGTTTGCACCAACACGAGTACTCACCAATTGGCCCATCATTTCCAATAACCCAGACATGCTCGGCAACTTCAGCTAACGTCATTCTTTGTTCTGGATCTGCATAACACAAAAATTCAAGTGAGAACCATAATAAAAATGTGCCGCAAAAAATAAAACCAGGTCCGTAAAAATGTGTGTAGGAAGAGCGAAACAGTGCAAATTGATATATAGAATGTGGATAAGAAGTTCAATTAAGTGCTAATGTATAATTATTTCTATACATACAAGTTTTTTAATTAAGTTCTGATATGTAGAATGAGTTTTCATATGCTATAATAGAAAATTTATTGTAACAGGCTGAAAACAGATTATAAACATATGATAAGTTGTTTTTATAATCACTCCAAAACATTTTGATGAACACTAATGTCAGTAAAAAATTTAAATAGAATGTTCATAAGCCAATCAAAACGCAGCATATATAGTTATATAGTTATGATATGCCCCTGTTGATAGGAGCTAACAGAAGTTGAATGCCATGTACCTTTGCAAAGCAATCCTTCTATTAAGTTCTTTAACTGCGGGTTTATGTCATCCGGGATTTCTATAGGATTATTGACTATCTGGAAAAGTAAGAAAACATCAAGTTCAGATTTCTTTAGTATAGGCTGAAAATATGTAACATTAAGTTTATGTAATAATATTAGAGGGTGGGAAGTTAATATAAATCTTACTCTGTCGTATGTATCTTGAAGCGTGTCTCCGAGAAATGGGTATTCACCCAATATCATACAGTATAAAGTAACTCCTACTGCCCACGTGTCTGACAATTTACCATGATAAGTAAGACCTAAATAACATCAACAAACAAAACTGAAATGAGAATATGTGCTTTCATAGGTTTCACAAGGCGAAGTATCTTGCAAGCTTGAAAAAAGATGTCACCTAAACAACATTCTGGTGCAGTGAAAACAGGAGTGCCAGGTGACCGACGAAGTTCATCGTTACCATTCTGCAAAAATGAATACATGCATGAGTTTTATATTAGTTGGCACGATCTTAAGTAACATTAAATGTCACCAATATATCTCAGGAAAAATGTAGAAGGGTTAGGGTGCATGAGTATGCTTGAGGATGTAAAAAAAAATGATGCTAACATATATAACGTGATTGATTAATCCTTTTGAGGAAAAATCGTAACTTCATATAGGTACTACACCCATCATAAGATTAGCTAAACTGTTCTATTATATCTTTTTATATCAGTGTATTAGAAATTAACAGCACAAGAGGCTTATATAAATTATGCAATTGGCACAATAACGAATTTCTAGTTTCAAGTGAAATATTCATCAGCTTTCATATCTTTCAGCTAATGATTTTCAATTTCACACAGGGAAAGGTTAATGTGGGTCCCAACTTCGATACTGTAACTTTCGAGTTTCATACTAAAATAATGCTAAAGACTAAAAAGTAAACTTATCATCTTTCATATCTTTCAAGTATCATTTAGTTCAGTATTACCTCAAAAGCCTGGCTAACACTGAAATCCCCTATCTTTACAGTCCCATTGCGAGTAATCAACAGATTATCAGGTTTAATATCCCCGTGCACTATATTCTGCGTTTCATACAGTAAAAGAATCACCGCAATGATTACACGGTCAAATTATTTCAAAGAATATAAAATGAATGAGTGTAACCTTCTAAAAATAACTGATATGTTGGATAAGAAGTTTTTCATGCATGCATATCTAATAATATGTATTTCTATTGGGATGCGAAAAAACGTAATTGCAGACAATTTTAGACTTGAATGCCAAATTTAAGTATCACAGACAAACAAAACTAATTTGAAAAGCATTAAGGATAACGTGCATTAACATGTAAGTTATACAAAGTAAAGAAAATGCAATAGTATTAAGTTCTGTTATCCATTTCATTAAAAATGTTATTTTTATAAAAAAAATCGCTAAAATGCAAAATACATGAACTAAACAAGCTGAGATTGGGAAAAAAACAATCATAGCACGAGCGTGTGTCATATATATATATATATATATATATATATATAGAGAGAGAGAGAGAGAGAGAGAGAGATGAGTCAATATTAACACACAAAATGATTGGTTCAGAGATAATACATGAGCATGAAGATATGTTAATCCCGAGACTATATCGCGCATGTATTTCCTAGCGGTTTCTTCACCTATGGCACATTGTCGACCAGAACCCTCACAAACCCATTTGCCCTCCACATATTCAAGTACTGTACAAGTAAACATTAGCAGTTAAGCACAGAACATTACTCGCTATACAAAGCAAAATCAATAAGAAACTAATTGCGAGTACCCATGTAGAAGTCATCCGACTCTGGGTCATCAATCACCTCGATGAGATTGACTATATTAGGATGTTCTAGCATTTTCATGATAAGCACCTGAAAATAAAGCAAATATGCCTCTTAAACTACTGAAGGGGCACTAAACAATGCCTAAAACAAAAGTTAGAGTTAACAAAGGTAATAAATCATAAGATGAATAAAACAGGAAGCAAATAAATCATAAAACCTTGGCAAAAAACTGCTAAACTGGAATATAAAGCATTGGCAAAATGAAGGAAAAAAAAAAACATTATTCATAATCTCTAGAACTGGCCTAAATACATGCTACTGTTCAATCAGAAAACCAAATGACAATATATTCCATAACAAAATTAATGGACATATAGAAGATGCCAGCATTTATATTTTCTGAGATTGGCCTATATGCATCCTACTGTATAAAAAGAACAAGTGACAATAAATTCCACAATAATGAACATCTAGGAGCTGAAATTAAGTAGTAGTTTCAATATACTCTTAGTAGGTATAAACTGGAAAATGAAGCAGTAGCCCCACTAGGTGATAAGCAACTAGTTGACCAGATTCGGTATATATTCACGCTTAAAACACGTTTCTAACATAAATTATGATTGAGTATATTAATATGAAGTCAATGCCCCAACCATGCAATGGGGGTACCTCCAGTGTTGATCAAAAGAAAGATACTAGAAGAAATATACCTCGCGTAGTACATCAGTCATGGCAGTCTCGGATGGAGCAACTCGAAGCTTCCGTAAGTGAGACTTATGAAAAGACTGCAGTTCAAAACAATTAACTTCAATAAATCATCAGCAATGCCCTTATCTTGATAACAACAATACAAACATGCATGTTGCCATTGATTGGTTTATGGGTTCTTTTCAATCTCTTAATACAACACATCCTCAATTACTCAGCCTGTCAGCCACACTAGCTAGTCCAACAATATACCATGTCACACTTCCCTATTATCAGGAAAAGTGACTTCTGCTCTGTTAAAAAAATTTCCAATCATAAAGTGGTCTGCCTGTTAACACTAAGTTTCCTTACCTTAATAGCATAATGCTGTCCATCAACGCTACTTTGATAAAGAGCCTGCAATGCATACCAGGGAAGGGAGTCAGGAAAGCAAGCTCATTGAGAAAAGAGAAAGAGTAATTCCAAAAACACTTCACTTACCACTTTGCCATAGCTACCGGAACCAATCTTATACTCTCGAATATACTCATTTAACATCTTGTTCCCGTTTTCATCCTGGATAGTTTAAATAAAGGTTATGAGTTATGACAGAAAAGACATCCAATACCAATACAATAGATAAGTTTTGCCTTGATACAAATAACCATGTGACTGAAAAGCAAAAAACTAACATACAAGATAAAAAACTTTTGAAACTTACAAGTGAAGAAACATGAAAAAAATAAGCCATGACTACAAAGAAAGCAATTACCCAAAACATTTTAAAGTCCAACCTTAACATGAAGTCGAGTTACCAAACTGTGATAAAAATAGTGTCAAACAACAATAGCCAACCTCCTTTTTATAAATCAAAACACATGACAACAGTTTTCAACAATATTGAACTCAAAATCATTCGTGCATCAACACTAGTCAATCTAGTTTAGATGTTTCATTACCACTAAAGATTGAAAGAACCTTTACAGCAAAAACAGAAAAGCATTTCCGACAGTTACCTCTGATCGAACAAGCTTGACAGTCTCCTTAACAGGAAAAGGCCTACAAATCATGCCATTCTCCGCTCTAAAGTTCAAAATTTCCTCGGAACGATTGGGTAAATTTTGCGGCTCACTGTCATCTCCGCTGGTTGTATTACTAGTATAGTCACCACTATAGGACACCTCATCATACTCAGTTTCTCCATCCGTCAAAAGCCCTTGGGAGAGAAAATTTTTGATGCCGCGTTTAGTTCGTCCCCGTCTCGGTTGTTTTTTTATCAACCCAAAGCAACTCCAGCAGCCAATCATTTTAGTAAATGAAAAACTCCTATAATCTGCCATCACAGCATCAACCTAACTCACTCACCCCAAATGGCCAAATCAAATATCTTCCTAACAACTAACTTTTCTTCTGACCCTGCAACACATAAATCTCTCATCAAAAGGGGTTTTCAACATATGAAAGAAAAAATACAATATATTGAGCTCCAGTAGTTAATGAGCTCCACCAATGGACAAATCGTTGTGGAGAACGTGAGTTCAATTCCAGGGTGGAACAATTACTGGCCAGACTTTACTTACAGGTCGCCTTCCCCTGGAAGCTCCGGATTACCAGGCCCCCATCCTCTGGAACTCAGGATTACCGGGGCCGTTTCCCTCAGGATGCGGAGGGTTAACACAAAATCATATGAAAGCAAAATAGGATTTTACAATAATTATATACAAAATATGACTGACGATGATGATTACCTTAAAGGAAGGGCTTCAAGCCCAATAAAACATGGCTATTCTAAGGGGTGCCATTCAGCTAGATGGAGAAAACCACTAGAGAAATTGAAACAACAACGATTGACACCCAACATTGTGATAGCTCCAGTTTCTAACGAAGGTTGTAGGCTCAGCCCACAACTCACCACCAATAATTCGTTGACCTTTTTCTGAACAGAAACAAAAAAAAATTAAAAAATATAAACAAAAGTCACACATTATTATTAAATAACAACGTTTAAAGAGACATAATTTGAACAAATAAAAGATTAAATAAATTCATACATCATCAAAATGAAACATCAATGATATAAGTATCATAAGATAATAAAAACGATTAAAAATTACATTTTTATTTTTATTTTTTGTTGGTTGGTTTTTGATGGAAAATGACAGAAATGGAAGAACCCTTTTGACCCAGAAGCTCCAAAAGCCTGAAATTGCAGTAACAATGGACGGCCTTTGGAGTAAAACGCGAAACCCTAATTTGAAAATTCAATCGAGAATTGATGAAATTATACCCTAGAAACGAATCGATGGAAGAAAAATGGTTAATTGGAATTGAAATTGGGAATGAGGAGGAGGAGAAAACGGTGGAATGGAAGGAGAGAAACCCAAACCCTATGTATAAGAAACCAATTTGGGATCAGAAAAAAATGGTTAAATACAGCGAAATATGAAATTGCAAAGCTAAGACCATGTACAATGGTAAACAACGTTCAACACCCTTCAACACACACTTTTTCAATTCCCAACACTCCACATCATTTTCTCTCTCTTCCACATAATAATTCAACACATCATTCAACACATACCCTCTCCAATGGTAAATTACCTTCAACACTCTACCCCACCACTCACTCTACCCCACCACTTTTTATTTCATATTCTTAATTAATTTTATATTTTGTTTTTATAATTACATAAAATTACATACTAATTTAATTATAATTAAATTAAAATAATAAAAACTTAACAATTTATTTTTTAGTGTTTTTGTAAAAACAAAATTTATTTAAATAATTAATATTTATTTTCTTAAATTAAAATGCAATACAATACATTAAACACGCGGCACACAAATAACTTAAAATGCAAGACAACAAATTAAGCACACGACACAAGTAACTTAATTAGTACGATACAAATCATCTTTAATCATGAAACATTCCAAACTTTTCCCATATGTGCTTCACTAGATCTGCTTGCAATTCGCGATGAACATTTGGATCACGCAATTCGGATCTAGCACGCACATGATTTGCAAAAGCGGGTAACACCTCGGTCGAGTATGGTTGCGGTGTACTAGATCCACTTGCCTCAGATTGCTCAAAATCGGTCCAACGTTGAGCATATGTATCTCGTTCATCCTCAACAATCATATTATGTAATATGATGCATGACCTCATGATGATACTCAAATCGTCTATGTCCCACAAGCGAGCTGGTTCACGGATGATTTTAAATCGAGCTTGAAGCACTCCAAATGCACGTTCGATGTCCTTCCGACATCCCTCCTGAACTTTTGCAAATAACTTATCGGGTTCACTTTGAGGAAGTCTGATCGATTTGACGAAAGTTGGATAAGAAGGGTAGATACCATCAGCTAGATAGTATGCCATGTTATAGGGACGTTGATTCACAAAAAAATTCACACTTGGAGCCTTTCCTTGTTCCACATCATCAAACACTGGTGACCGGTCTAGAACGTTTATATCGTTCAACGTTCCCGGACATCCAAAAAAGGCATGCCAAATCCATAGATCATGAGATGCAACTGCTTCAAGAATAACTGTGGTGGTTCCCTTATCCCCCCTAGCAAATTGACCTTCCCATGCTTTAGGACAATTTTTCCACTCCCAGTGCATGCAATCAATACTCCCGATCATCCCTGGGAACCCCCGCATTTCACTTACATGTAGTATTCTTTGCAGATCATCTTGGGTTGGTGCTCTCAGGTACTCTTGCTCATACAATCGTATGATTCCTTTACAGAATCTACGTACGCACTCCAATGCTGTAGTACCTCCTATTTTGATGTATTCATCGACCGCATCTGCTGCCACACCATATGCTAGCATTCGCATTGCTGTGGTACATTTTGCTAACGGTGATATACCTTCTTTATTGGTTGCATCAACTCGTTGGGTGAAGTAGTTATCACTACTTGAAAGGTCCCCAACGATTCGAAGGAAAACATGTTTTTGCATCCGGTACCGACGACGAAACATTGCATCGTCATATGTAGGCTCATCGGCAAAGTAGTCGTCAATTAGTCTTTGGTTTGCCGCTGCATGATCTCTATTGAGATATTTTCTACTACGAGGTGCACTATCTTCCAATATTTTGTTTCGACGCTCTCTGAATCGGCTGGCCATATAAGTTTCTTCCATTTCACATTTTTGTTTGTAGGCTGCGATATCAAAAGGATATTCTGATGGATCCATTAATAGTTTTTTGTGATATTTTGAAGTAGATTGAATGAGATTTGGGATATTGGTGATTCAATGTATGTATCTATGAGTCCTTATATACAAGTACATTAAGTGGTGGACATTGACGGATTCGAAATAAGTTATTGTATTGAGTTAATACTTAGATAAGGATTGGGTGAAAAGCAAACAGTGGGGACTTGATTGAAAGTAAATTATTAAAGCCAAAAGTCACGGACAGATAAGGATTTGGATTCGGATTCCAGACAGATAAGGATTCGGATTCCAAACAGATAAGCCAAAAGTCACGGACAATTATTAAAGCAAACAGTGGGGACTTGATTGAAAGTAAATTATGAAAGCCAAAAGTCACGGACAGATAAGGATTTGCATTCGGATTCCAGACAGATAAGGATTCGGATTCCAAACAGATAAGCCAAAAGTCACGGACAATTATTAAAGCAAACAGTGGGGACTTGATTGAAATTTGATTGAAATTACTTGATTGAAATTAATCAACGGACAATTTCATTACAGCCACAATTTGATTGAAATTACACAATAACTCATACATTACAGCCAAAAGCCACATACAATTTTTCCACCAAGAGTCATTTGTGTTGAAAATTCAGGAAATTCAGGTGCACCAACACTCGGAAAGTTTTCATTTCCCATTGGCATATAACCACCAAACGGGGGTGTTTGAGATGGATATCCCATCATAGATCCATAATATGGATTAAAGTTTGGAACAGAGGATGGGTGGTTGAAATTTGGTGCAAATCCAAAATTATGCATGTTTTGAGGACGTTGGTTTGGAAATTGATTTGGATTTTGATAATTGTTGGGATTTTGGTAGCTAAATGGGTAACTAGAAGAATTCTGGGTGTTGAAATTGTTATTATTTGGATCCATTTCACTAACAACAAGTTTAAAACTTCAAAAGGATAGGTAATAGAAGGATAGTAACAAGATTAGGATACTGAAAAACTTGGTTTTTTTTTCTGTGTCCAAATCAAATGAACCAAGTCTCTATTTATAGAGGAAAAAAAATCATGAATTTTGGTAATTTTTTTTTTTTTTTAAAATTAATTTACAATGAAATAATTGAGTTTAAATTATTAAGATAATAAAAATCCAGCGAACCAATCAGCAAAAGCCACGCGTCCTGCTTTAATCAGTGTTGCAGTCTTCTCTCTCTTTCTTCTGCGCGAAACGCGCCTTGTCCCCGCGTGTTGCACACGCGCCGGAATTTAGCCATTGGCAAGCGGCCACGTGTCCTGGGCGAGGCAATTAATCAGTGTTGAATGGTTTCAACACTTCAATGCTCTATGTCATCATTCAACACTTGATTCAACACCATTGCAAGACATTCAACAGTTTAATGAGGCATTCAACACCACCATTGTAGGTGGTCTAAAGAGGGATGTAATAACAATTTTAATTTTTTTATTGAATCATATGTATTTATTATTAGAGAAATATTTTCTTTTTAGGGGTATTAGAGGAGTATTAACTTTTGTTAACGTATTAGAGAAATATATTTGTAACGTAATTGTTATATTGAATATCTTAGGTAATCCTTTAAAAAAAAATAAAAAAATATCTTATGTTGTGTTTCAAATTTGAATTTGAGATTTTTCATTTTGTATATGCATTTATAATAGTGTTCTCACTTCCCCTAAAATAAATAGTGTTCTCACTTCATTCACAAACAAAATTTTGTGTATACACAATTTAGTATAAAGATATAGTTTGTTTTAAAAATATGTTTTTGACGTAAATGAAGTGATAAACACTATATAAAAACTTCACAAAAAAAAAGAGTGATTTCGGTTCGAACTCGAGTATCTACAAAAAAATATCTAGCCAAATTGTCTTAGAATTGTGAATTAGATTAGGTTTTATAGACAAACGATTATTTTTTCTAATTCAATGAAAGACAAACTAGATTGACAATCTATTTTGTAGGATGTCAAATAACACAAATTTTGTTATTATTCGTTCAAATTTAGGAGGAGAAAAGTAGCAATGGAAAAAGGTTGTAACAGGTTGGCCACGTTGGGGATACCTCGTTATCATAGTCTCAATAAAGGGCACCCATGTTATTTCATTATCAGATTATTACAAGAAATGAACTTTTTTTGTTCTTTAAGTTAAGATGATTAATTTATTCAAAAGAAATGTTGAGAACATTAATAAGCAATAACAATCTTTTTATTATAATATAGTATCAACTATTCATCATTTGGACTTACGACTAGACATTAACCCGTGCAATACGCGAGTTTTGTAGAGCTTCATATATAACTATCAAATTGACTATATTATTACTTTTAAAGTTACATTCAGTATTATGTTATCAAACTACCTCAAAAAGCAACAAAAACAAAAGATGAACTGCAATAAAAATGACAAATCAAAAGAAAAAATATATACAAAAGCATGCACCAAGAAATTGGCCATAACCGCAAAAGCTGTTAAATATATAAAAATGAAAAGGAAAAAAAATCATATGTGGTAATCGAAAGAAAAATAAATAATGAAAAGGAACTGTCATGTGGTAACCGAAAGAAAAAAAATAATAAAAAGGAACCGTTATGTGGTAATTGAAAGAAAAAAATAATGAAAAGGAACCGCTAATAATGAAAAGGAACTGCTATCAAAAAAGGAATTGCAATGACGTTAATGACTTTTTAAAAAAGTGACATTTTCATGTGCTAACTGATTCAATTCCTTGCGGACCTTATTTTCATAAAAATTAATTAGGTCGGTCAAAAAGTGCGGAGTTATGGTTATTAGGTTCAATTGCATGCTGATGAGAGAGATGAAAGTGAGTGAGAAATAATTTAGGGATTGTGAGATTGAAAGAAAGAGGATCTGCGATTTGTGTTGAATACACAACATTGAAGCAATTACATGTTATAAAATACATCAGTACCTTGATGGTAAGAGTTGTGAATTGGAAACATGTGGTAAAGCTTTTTTATAATTTTTTTTTGGAATTCAGGGCTGTGAGAATGACTTAAAGTGAACTCGCATTTGTGCTGGATAAATAAAATGAAATTTTGGAATTCAGGGTTGTGAGAATGACTTAAAGTGAACTCGCATTTGTGTTAGATAAATAAAATGAAAACAACTATAAGTCACATCAAAACTTTAGTGATCCAGTGGTAACAGTTGTGATCTGCCAGAACTTGGTTTGTGGTAGGAATTTTTTTCATAAATTTTTTTCAAAACAAAAAATTAGGGATATGTCAAGACTACCTAACATCTAGTATTATAAAGATAAAGATATTAGAGCTGTTAATTTCAGTTTGGTCCAATGTGCTCGTATTTTAAATTGAGTTGGGCTATTTAAGAACATTTTAACACATACCCTTCAAATTATACATCTATCCCTATAAATTATTTGAAATACCAAAATACACCTTCATCCTAATATTAAAATCTAATGCCAATTTTTGTCTCGAGAAAAAAAAAAGGCAAGTAAGTTTGATTCATGAAATCAACATGCTAGTTTCTGTTTGTTAAGTATCAAAATAACAATTTTTTTTTAATAATTTGTAACAAACAGGCTCTAAATAGTAGTGTATTTTTTGTATCCAAGATTAATAAGAGCCAACTATATTGTTTCCTATGACAACCATTTTCTTAAATCTCAGTGTGCTTGCTATAAGTTTCTGAAATCTCATGTAGTTTCTTAAACCTACCACAATGTGCTATAAGTTTTTTGCTTTTGTACTCCAAAATTTGCACTTATATTCTTCAATAGTGGAAGGTTCAATTTATCCAAAAGCTCAATATTCTAATGACAGTTGGACATATTAAAGATTGAAAATTTCAAATACATCATTTTCCAACTAATAATCCAACTTGGTTCATACTCCAGAAATCCAAATTTTCCACTTTTCACTGTTCAGGTTCCTCACACTGAGTGCAACTTGTATTACAAGTATATGGGACCATCGCCATCCTTTTCACTACTACAACAACAAATGAACACCGTTTTATCACGTATCAAACATCAGCATATGGACCACATTTTTTGTTTCTTTTATTGCAAGTGGTACTAAAGTATTCTAATTGAAAAAAAAAAAAAAAACTGGGATGTTCCTAGAATACAATTCTAATTTAGATAGGGAAGAAGAATTGAAGATAAGAGTTGAAGACAATTGAGGAGTGCTCTTGGAGCAACATGTTACATGTCTGTCTATGCACAAGTAGCTTCAACAGCTAAACTCTTCGGTACTCCTCTACAAGGGTCTCCAAATGTATCAGTTGATACTCCAACACTACAACTTCTTGATCCAATGCAGGCCTGTTAATAAGATAATTTTTTGTATGTTACAACAACTCTGGTTCAAAAGAAAACAGATATGAAAAACACAAAGAACACAAGCGATTGTCCCCTGAGTACAACTCAGATGGTAAAATGTTGTAGGGACATTTGATATGTTGGAACGTAGGTTCGAACCCACAATTCTCCACTTCTCAGTACATAACGTGTGTGTGAGTTTCGCCGCTAACCAGCTTAAAACCAACAGCAACAACAACAACAAAAACAAAAAAACAAGATTTGATCGCGGAGTTCGGCCAATTGTGTCTACGTTTACGGCTGCAAAGTGGTTACATATTACTGCTTGTGTTTAAATACTATGAGTTGATTAGTTGATTTTCTATTATTCTCACCAGCTCAAGCAATCTACTCACATATCAGTAAACTATGAGCCATACTCAACATAAAGTGAACCATAACAAATTAGCAAGAGAACAGAAATCCAGATAAACACCTTCTTTACAATTGACAGCGCCTTATTGCTGCTGCAGCGTCCGCGGTAGAAGTTTCCACACGCCCCTAGAGGTGTTCCGTAGCTTGCAAATTTGATGGAAGAGATTACCTGATTATGATTAGGACAGTTGAGTAACAGTGCAGGCCCTACTTTTCCCCCTGATGCTGTATCTTGGTTCCACAAGTCTATTTGAGGTGGGTGAGAATCAGATACATGTGCACACACACTTCCTAGCTGTTTTGTAGCAAAAGATATTTGTGTTGGATCACCGCCATTTTCCTCAAACAATACAAGAGTGTTGTCATTTGGTTTCAAAAACGATCGTGGTACATGGTATCTGCGAGATGGGATTAGAGTCTCAGTAACATCATAGATCAAGGTTATTTTCTTGTTTAAACTTTTTTTCATTGAAAATTTGCAACACTTACAATGTCTGTGATGGTTTTCCACAATTCTTGCGACATTTGGATGAAGTATAAGGTCCTCTATAGTTGCATGAGTCTGTGCAACCGGCATTTGAAGCGACATATGTAGGCCAGTATCGCCCAATGCTTTGTCCATTTACCCAAGCCTCACCTTTTCCCATTCCCGTGAAGTCAATCGCAACTGGATTACTGCCGGATGGAGCATCAAAGTTTGTCTAGTGCAACATGTATTACATTGGTTAGTAGTAAAAAAAACAATTTTTATATTGTAGCATTCCCTTAATTTGAAATTCCCAAACTTATATCAAGGGAAACAAAAAATTAAAAATAAAATTACCTTGTACCAAACCAATGGTTGGTTCTTAGGGAAAGTAGACTGTGAACTCCACCCTCCGGAACTTCCACTAGACAGACCTAAATCTTCACCTTTTAGGCCAATCTGTATCGAAAAAATTAACTCCATTAAAGTGATTCAATAAAGAAAGAATAAAAAATAGTTTTCGAACAAAATTTAAGACTGACCTGATATGTCCACTTCCGAGAGGAGAGATCAAGAGTGTTGTTGCCATTCTTCAAACCTTTCAATATCACGGGACCGGTGATCCCTGCTCCCATTGTGTCAAAAAAGGCTCCATAGTTCTGATGTGTATATAGTTCATATTAGATATCGTAATGAGAGAAATAATTGGAGGAGCAAGCCAGTCTATGCACGGTGGAATATAATGAGCAAATGCATAATTAGAAACTAAAAACAAGAAAAGCTGAACCTGAAGTCCAACTGTTAAACTCAGTAGATCAATTTTGTTCTTTCCAGAAACTAGTGCGATCGGGATGTCCACATTAAGCTTAGCTTTGTCACTGTTTCCTGCTTGACTCCCTGAAAAGTTGTCAATAATATCATAGAATAGTTACTTTTTTTTGGTTACATGAGCTAAAGGAAAAGAAAAAGGAAAAAAGAAGAAGCTAGACTAGTTCCTTATAAAGGACACTCCTAGGACATCTGCTAAAAGAGCAGATGATATTACTCGGACATCTGCTAAAAGAGCAGATGATATTAGAAGAACTTCCATGAGCAACTGATATTCTTAAGCTGATTTAACATCAACCTTGGGTTTTGTTGGATTATGGCGCACGCCCAATTGGAGTGTAGGAACATAGTTGGTTAGTTTGTGTTTATAGTGTAGAGGTCCATGGTCCAAAAGTTCGAACCAGTGGTCTCAAACTTTCCAACACTTGTAAACACCTTAACTTTTCTTTATCCTCCTATGTGGGAAGTTTTTTAATTTCCAACAGTTTTGTTTGAGATTCAATAAAATAAAGGCTCTCTGAGACATCCAGAATACAAAAAACCATAAAAACCCTAACAAATGTTTACCTGCAAGCTTGCCGTTTATGAATGCATGAAGGGCATGGCCAAGTGATTCAATGTGCAGGACAGTTTGAGAACCGGGATCATCCTCGAGATCAAGGCTTTAAAAAATACAAGAGAAGTGTTATCAAGAAGTACAGAATCATCAGTCAGAGCAAATATCTTTCAAATTTGGAGGCTTGTGTACCTTAATGAGTACCACAAATAGTCACTTCTATCAGCTGTGGTATTTATTTGCTCAAGTAATCCAGTTTTAGACAATATATCATCCTTTGAAATACCCACAGGTTCGTTTATCCAACTCCATTTTGAACTAGAAGTTTCTAAAGAACCGATATCTTCAGTTACGAAGTTTGAAATCGCAGATGCAGAATTAATCTGCCAAAAAAAATGGTATTTTTATTAACAAAATGAATATTAATCACACTTTTTAGCAACTCTATTCAATTAAACTATCTATTTTGATTGTGATAATCGTTGTTATTGAAGAAACTTAACACAAATGAAGGTAAGACAAACCTTTGCAGTATTAAGCACTACATTCTTGCAATCTGGTAAGATGCTCACAGACCATGCAGGCAAGTGATATGAATTGCCACTGAAATTTACAGTTTTATCAGATTTAGTGTCCACGTTGGCGAGAAAGGCAGCACATACAGATCCTGTCTTATAAACTGCCGCCTGCGGTTTAAATAGTAAAAGACTGTTAAGACCTAATCTAGTTAGTGCCCCAGATAGTGATTGTAGCAAAATTGCACTCAATGCACGGAATTTTCCAGACAAAGAAACTTACAAGATTGACAAACTAGAAGAATTTTAGTTACAATGATCCAGAAATTCTATCCTAAGACGTGGAGTAAGATGTTTCATACAGACAAAAATTTCAATACATACCACCTATACCTCTAGGTTTTGCCCAAGAGATGAAATCTTGGGATCAGTAGCTATTAATGCTTCTTCACAAAGCTTTATGGCCTTGTGTACATCTTTAAGATGACCCCACTTTGGTTGCCTAATAATTCCTGCAGCATATAGTAGAGATATTAAAAAAACACACACACACACAAAATTGTCCAGTGTAATTTCTATTCTACATATAAGAAATAAACTATGCATGTGATATTATTTTTTATCTTCTTCGATGTATTACCAGTGTTGCATTTGTGACGGCTACAACATGAACAACAGTATGAAGGTTGAAGGAGTCATACTAAAATAAATATTTTATATTCTAATACATACCATACTCATCAATCGGAGCATCATAATCATAACTTGTAGCAATGAAAGGTCCGCCGGTACTTCGGTCAAAGTTGGTTCCTCCATGGTACTGTTTTTGAGCAAGCAATAAAAAATGATACAGTATCAGCTAATTCCTCCTAGAGCTAATTTTTTCTCTGAAGTACTACTATCATATAAAATTGAACTTGTGAACAACATTTCAGGTTGCAATACCATATAGTAATTTTGAAATGTTCCACCTCGTTGGAAAAAGCGTGCCACAGCAAATGCAAGATCTTCCACAGGTCTAAAAGGAACAGCACCACCAAATGAAAGAAACCTACCATTCCAAATAATTCAAAAGATTGAGAAAATAACAAAAAGAACTAGTAGAACAAGAAAGGAGATACACAATCCATTATACACGTTTGGAGGAACATATTTCATTGAAATGATTTATATAAAAAAGGACATTAAGTCGCTAACCATCCACTCCAATTTTCAGTCCACATTTTCGGCTTTGTATTAGAGTTTGGTGTGAATTGATCACAGTAAAATCCATTGCATGTATTAATCTGCGAGTGGTTAGCAAACTAAGATTACTCTTTTCCAGAAGACACATAATCTAGTAAACCATAAATCGAAAAATAATTGACGTTGGCCTATTAAAACATAAAACTTACGATTGGATCAGGAGCATCTCCTTGCTGACACATGACCCAAGGAACACCTGTATCAAGAGATGTAGCCATTTTTGCAGCCCAGTTGATGTATGATTTACCAGCAGAACCATAGTGAGTTTCAATGTTTCCATACTCATTTTCAATCTGGCATTAGATCACAAATACTCCCACATTAACAAATATAAGCTTTGACCTTAATATCTACAAAAATATATTAACTATACTTCAAAAAGACCATGTATTTAATGATAAAAAACCTGAGATAAAATTATAGATCCTCCTTGTGATGCATACAGTTTCTCTTGCTTCATGAGATTGACAATCTTAGCGGTGAATCGCTTCATTTCGGCCTGAAGACAAAGTTTCCTGGCAAGTAAATTCAGATTTAAGGACAAAAGCATGAAGCACTAGGGTGAAGGTTACCTTACCTTAAATGGTTCATTGTCAGTTCGGAACTTAATCCCTGGAATGAAGTGAAGCCAAAGAGGGAAACCACTGTCAAGAAGTTAAAGCCCTCAATTAGACATGAACAACCCAGAAAAATAATACACAGAAAGTACCAAACTTTACCCATAGTTCCATTCAGCACACACATATGGACCAATCCGGAGATGCACATATAGACCTGCCTCAGCCACTGCTTTCACAAATTTCACCAAATCCTTCCGCCCATCAAAATCATACTGCAAAAATCCATTTCATTTCAATGAATTATAATAGTCTTTCTAACCTTAATCTATGTCTTTTCATTCAAAACTAGATCAAGACCATGTTTAGATAAACAACTTAAATTAAGCACTTATACCATATAAGTGCTTGCATATAAGCTATTTTTATTTACAAAACATAAACAAATCAAATTGCTTTCATATAAATAAGTTGTTTTCATAGTCTTTCTCAAAGAGTCTTAGAAGTGTTTATGTCAGTACATAAGCTCAGATAAGTCAATTCAAACAAGTCCCAAAAAGGTGTTCAACATTTTATGCTTTCAACAATTAGCAATTCTGCTTAACATATACATTTTATAAACTAATAATTCTATCTGCAATGCAAACTTTTTCTTTCACACATTAACATATGCAATGCTGAAAGCAAGTGGAATAAGAAAGAAAGTGGTAAAAATGTGAGAGAAGAAATTAAGCAAAGAGAACCTGGCCTTTAACAGGTTCATGTAAGTTCCAGAAAACATAGGTTTCAATCACATCAAGTCCTCCATCTTTAGATTTCTGAATAAGGTCTGGCCACATCTATAAACAAGAACAAATTCAACACTGTTTAAAATAAAATACAATGCAAAAACACACACAAACAGAATCAAAGAGAGACATAAAACCTGTGGAGTACTACGAGGGTAGTGAATAGAACCAGAAATCAAGACCCTACGTTTACCATCAATGAGCAATGCTCTATGATCATAATCCACATTGGTGCAAAACAATGTTGGTAGGAACCAAAGAAAAAGCAACACAATTTGAGTGGCTCTCATGGTAATTATTTTGGAAGAATGAATGAACCAAAAAGAGAAAAAGAAACTCACTAGGGAAGGAAGGAATGAACTTTGGTTTGATTTGTTACACATGTGTTTGTGTTTTTTGGTCACGTGGGTGTGAAATGTAAGTGATGATGGTTTGTAAGAAGAAAGAACAAGAGTAAGGTGCTACAAGTACTGTGTAACATGTGTAATGTGCAATCTATAAGGAGAAGGTCATGCCAGGTGTAAGTTGTTTGTTGACAAACAAAAATGTTGTCGGTGGTGACATTGTTGTCTTCCTCTGCTACTTGTCGTGTCTTTTTTACTGCATTAACAAAACCTCCAAGTATATATATTGTTTGTTTATATTAATCTATGTTGTAACAGTTTAACCAACTCATACACATCACATTCATTGTATTTTTTCCTCATATTCTATATTTATAAGAATAACATAAAATGGCTAGCATTTAATTTGTTTTTTGATAAGAAAATTGGCTAGCATATTGATTATTATGAAACAAAAAAAGAACTAATTAAGGGGCAGTTGAGCGTGCCCAACTAACTCACCAGTATGAGTATGACTACCAAGAATTAATATCATCATCTCCTAAAAAAAATTAATACCATCAAGTTAGCGAAAATAAAATACGCGTGTAAAATAATTTTATACCGTAATTCAATAGCAATTGTGCATTTCACCGTATCTTTAAAATACTTCGCTTTAATGGCATGATGATGATCCGGAGAAATAATTGATTCTTATTGGTTGAATCATACAAATAAAGGAAGCTATATGCTACCAGGCTCAGGGTAGGTGCACTCAAATGTGTCTAATTGAAGCTTTGATTTTTCTCTTTTTTGTTATTTTCTTATAAGTTATTTTCTTTTCTCGAGGATTTTGGTTTATGTTCCCATATTTTTATACTTTTTCTTTGCTTATTATATAATTAGGGTGTTGCAACATAAGACCCCTCTATACCCCATCTTTTACTTAAAAATATTTTGATTCCTATTGGTTGTAAATGTGGTCTAACTAACGGATCATATCCATTAAACTCTAAAATACTATGAGATGTTTTTTTGGTGCAATATTATGAGATGTTTTAATAATTAAATGAAAAAAATAAATTGTTAAATCATTTTCTTCTTCTGATCCATAAAGTGACACGACTATTATTGGATGGTGACATTTTGTTAGAGTAAACACAGCTGAATTCAGCGGTTGATAACTTGCTTCAATTCTACCCCCATACCACACATCTAATTCGCACCTAAATCTGACAAATGTTCCTTTGATAGCTTCATTGCTTTAAGGGTATTACTTATCTCATTCTATCACTTTCTCACGCGTGATATTTTTTTTCCTCAAAAATACACTTTGTTCGGATTATATAATCTAAAATAAATTGTTAAGGATTTCAGATTATATAATCTGAAATATTCTTTGTCCAAATTTTTAAAGAGACTGTGGTTTATATTTATTTCGATGACATAAATATAAATGACAAAACATAAAATAAATAGAAATATAAACAAAATTAAAAGGACAAAATGATACAAACAAAATCTCATTTTATTAATATATCAATACATTTACAATAAAACAAAACTTAAGCTTAAAGATTTTTAAGCTTATTACATAAAATATTCAAACCTAATGTTAAGCTATTAAAAACCTAAAGCTAAACCAGTGGTGCTAGCTGATGGAGGGGGAAGCAGGAGGGGAGGGGGAAGGAGAAAAAGTTGGTGAGAGGGAGGGGGCTCGGTAAGGTTTGTTTCTTTTCTAAGACAAAAGAGACATTGATGGTCAACCTTGCACCCAAACAAACCAACCTCACACGTAGATAGACTGCGCTTCTTTGTAGCGTGTCACCATCCTCATTTACCGTTCATACAATCCCTAAATTTTCAAAGTAGCATTTTTTTATGAAAGGCCAACGATGGAAACACGTTGTAGAAGGACGAGGAGGAGAGAGTGTGAGATGATGATGTGAGAAATGGTGAAGGTTTGAAGGGTATTTATATGAGAAATTTGTGAAGATTTTAGTTCAGAGTGTAACGACTCTTAATTATGAGTAAAAAAACGTGTTCCAAAGAGTTTTACCAGCCATTAAAGCTGGTAAAACCCTTTAAAAAAGTGTTCCATGAGTTACTCTTGCCGTCCAAAACTTTGACTTGTTTCAGATTATATAATCCAAAAATTATCAAATCTTTTCGGATTATATAATCCAAAATGCTTCAATAATGGATGAAAATGAGTCAAACTTCGCACTTTGTAGGGTGAGGGATATTTCGGATTATACAATCCGAAAATATTATGTACATGATTTTTTTTGTAGTCCACATTGCACCGACAGTTTCTGTGATCCACGACGCCCAAAAACTTCTATAAATAAGTGTGCATGTTTTCATAAGCAGTAAACCACACAAAAAAAAAAACCATGAAAATTTCTGTCATTGATCTGAACACCAAGCTAGCTGCAATTTACTACAACAGGGGAAGACCACCCCATCTGTTCAGGATTTGCACTGATGTCAATTTCTTCAGGTTGAAGGATCAGTTGGATCAAATCAACCGTCAACTCAACCAAAGAGACACAAGGAGGGTGGGCGGTGTTGAGTATCAATGTCCATCGACTGACTCAGCTGGGTGCGGTTCAGCCGGATGAAGCTCATGAACGACGACAACGTGAGAATCATGTTCTTGATCTTTGGTCAGTACAGTACTAAAAGACCGATCGAGTTGGAAGCTTCGTTTGGACGCTTTGTTGGTCAGATCTGTTGAAGAAATTCAGAAAAGTTTAATCCGACCTAGGAATTACGAGGAGATCAGGGCTTTGCTGGAGGGACCCGACGAAGACATTAGTTTAGTTGATCCGCGATCTATTATGTTTTATTTTATTACATGTTTTATGTTGTTAAAATTAATATATCTATGGTAAGTTTATGAACCTGACTTCTCCTGGAATATATATATATATATATATATATATATATATATATGTTTTATTTTGTTTCTCTTCTTCGCACAAATTTATTTTTGTCTACACCGAAGGAACACATTGAAGAAATACAAAGAGAAAAGTTTTCTGAAGATCTTCATCATGCTGTCAAAAATCTCTTTGCTGAACTTTACGCTAAAGATGTTTATTTAAAAAAATAGATATATAGAAAATATAGATCTTCATCATGCTGTCAAATATCTCTTCGCTGAACTTTACGCTAAAGATGTTCATTTAAAAAAAGATAGATAGAAAATATAGATTTTCATCATGCTGTCAAATATATCTCCACTGAACTTTATGCTAAAGATGTTCATTTTAAAAAATAGATAGATAGAAAATATAGATCTTCATCATGCTGTCAAATATCTCTCCGCTGAACTTTACGCTAAAGATGTTCATTTAAAAAAATATAGATAGATAGAAAATATAGATCTTCATCATGCTGTCAAATATCTCTCCGCTGAACTTTATGCTAAAGATGTTCATTTTAAAAAATAGATAGATAGAAAATATAAATCTTCATCATGCTGACAAATATACCAAGATATATTGGGTGCAAGTCAGGTTCAGACTATATAATCCGAACCAGTTCAACACAGGTTTTTTGTGTGGTCCACATTGCACCGACAGTTTTTGTGATCCACGACACACAGAAACCTCTATAAATAAGTGTTCTCGGTTCATTTGCTGTAAAACACAACAAAAAACTCTCAAAAATCTTCCAAGCGATATGAACACCAAGAAGTTGCTATGAGCTAGATATTGCTGCCTTGACAATATAAATATGTCAGTTGGCAAGGCAGCATGATCTAACTCAAAACAATCCTCTTGAAACACCCTGTCTTTCATCATTATGTCGCAGATCTGATTCCGAAGAGGTTCTTATGAACTTGATCCAGTTGACCTGCCGATCGAAATATGTCAGTTGACAGGTCAGCTGGATCAAGTACAAAAGCACGTTTGAACACCTTCACAAAAGATTCATCACTTCTGTATTGTGTTGTTTTAAGCTGTTTAATTATTTTGTACCTTTTTAAAAAAAAATTCCTATATCATTCGTGATGAAAACCTACCAAAAATCAAACTTAAATACAGTCTAGTGCTATTTAGATTGTATAATCCGAAAATATTTAGAGAGTTTTAGATTGTAAAATCCGAAACCTCTCAAACTAGATGGATTGTGGCGTTTCACCCAAGGTTTGGACAGTTTGTGGTGTGTTTAATGCATTTTTGGTCGGTTGGACCATGTAAAACGTTTTCTTTGACTATAGTTATGGTCTAAGACTGGTTTAAGGCTATAAATAGTCTTGCATGCTTCAACAATTGCATTCATTCTTCACTTCCCATATTTTCTTATTTTTTTCTTAAACATTTTTTAGGTTTTTAGGAGTGTTTGTTGATGTCATGATCACTGTTGACCGTTTATAGAATCCCTACAATTGCTTTGCAGTTTATGCAGAGATTCTACGACGGTCAGCAGAGACCTTTGACATCAAATTAAACACAGAAAATGTAGTTCGTTTAATTTTGGATTCTAAAATCCGAAAATACCTAACAATCTGGTTCGAATTTTAGAATTCAGACAGAGGGTATTTTCGGAAAGTTTATAGAGCGCACGAAAATAATATAGGGTGGGTAAAGCAAAACCCTTCTTTAATACTTTGCTTAGTTGTTTTCTTTTTCTATGCAAATTAAACTGACTTTTTGGTTGATATTTATTGGTTGTTACACCCATTTCAATAATCATGACCTCAGAGGCATGATCAATATAAGTGAAATATACAAAATTTATATAATTTGAGTGCTTTATAAGAAACAATTGAGTTATATTTTGTCCCGTCAAAAAAACTTGAGTTACTTTTGTGCTTTAATTCTAAGAAATATAAATAAATTTGAAGATTACTAATTGTTTAGATTCTCTTGTTTATGTTAACTACAAATTCACATGCATTTAGTGAGTACTGTAGATAATTTTGGAAAAAATAACATTAATTCCTATAAATATTCTTCCCCGTATTTTTTCAACAAATATTCTTCCCGGTTCAAAAAAACAACCAATATTCTTTTCCTTTTTTTTTTTAATGATTTGGTGATCTTTTATTTTTATACGAAAATATCTTTGGTGGTATAAATAAATAAATAAATATATTAAGAACTAACATATGACAAAGAAAACTTGTGAAAAAAAAAATATGACTAAGAAAAAATATATTGGTTTGGACTTCTTGCAATAATAGAAATATGTGTCTCGACTTGACCAAAAAATAAGAAATATGTGTCTCGGTGGAACATGAAGATTTGTCAAATCCTTAACATGTTTATGCTCTTCTAGTGATAGACGTCCTACAAATGCATGACCTTCCAATCAACTAGGCAACATGTGGTTGTGAACTCCACATTTAACTTTCCATCTCAAACCATCTTTCAATGGTGTTGATCTAATTTTGAATGGACAACCACACTTTTAAGAAGCACTTAGTGTTGGGGTTTCAACTTGCTTATGCCTTCGACCCTATCACAATCCAAGAAAATTGTGTTTTAGAGTCAGCATAAAAATGGATGTCAAAAGGCAAATTGTGGATGCTAATAGCCTTTTAGCGTCAATATAAAGTCTAAAAAATTAATGACGACAAAAGCTTGGATGCTAAACACTAGCTTCCTACTGACGCTAAATAACATCTACAAAAGTGGACACTAAAATTGAAGTTGAATGTGTATTACAAGTGTATATAAATTTAACTCTACTTAGCATGTGGAAGCCGTTGACGCTAAATTTAGCGTCACTAACATGTAAATGCTAATATTAAATTTAAAATACTTAATTATGTCAAGTTTAGCGTCGACTTTGTGGATGCTAGTGACACTAAAACTTAATTTTGAAATTGGTTCTATTATTAACGATTTAAAAACTTCACTAGGTGATTGATGGGATCTTCATGGTCCATTTCGATGAATGGACTGGAGTATAGGAGTTGAATGACTTCCGTCTTGATCTCCATCTGCCTATGATTGTTCACAGGTTTGGTTGATCGAGTGAACCTCCTTGGACTACTGTTGTTGTTCATATCTGGTGTTAGTATTTCTTTGTTGTTGTTGGACACTAAAATTGAAGTTGAATGTGTATTACAAGTGTATATAAATTTGACTCTACTTAGCATTTGGAAGCCGTTGACGCTAAATTTAGCGTCACTAACATGTAAATGCTAATATTAAATCTTAAATGCACTTTTGGCCCCCTATGTTTGAAAAAATTGCGATTTTGGCCCCCTTTTAAAAAAATGGATTATTAGACCCCTAACTTTTGCCCCTTTTGTGAAAGGCTGATTTTGACCAGGTCAACGCATACGTGGCAGACACTTGTGTAATTATGAATTAAAAAATAAACAAAAAAGCCACGTGTGTAATAATGAATTAAAAAAAAATAAAAAATTGGATGGAAATGAAAACATCACGTCATGTTTTTCACAACGGTATGATTTTAGGGTTAAAAACCCCCAAATCCACCCAATCTCCATGCCTGCTTCATCTTCTTCAGAAATTCGTCACTTTCCCATCTCGAGCTCAGCTTCTTCATCTTCTTTACCATTTTCGCAACCTCATCTTCGTGTTGTATTCTTCACCAATTTCGCAACTTCATCTTCTTCATCAATTATTCACCATTTTCGCGAGCTAATATTCTTCAGAGATTGAAATGGGTGATTATTCTTCTTCATCTTTTTTGGGTCAACATTGAAGCAAAGACCAAACATGTTGTGTTAATGTGGTGTAGATTCACCATTGGTCACTGCCTGGACATATGAAAACCCAGGGAGGAGATTTTATGGGTGTGGGAGATATTTTCAGAGAAGGAAATGTAAGTTTTTTAGGTGGTTTGATCCTGAGGTTCCAGATCGACAGAAGAAAATCATTAGAGGATTGCTGAAGAAAAATGATTCAATGAGAAAAAAAGGAGAAAACTCATGTGACTGTCATTGTAGTTTTAAGGGTATTGTTCTTGCTAAGTTTATGTGTAATCTGCATTAAGCTTGTTTAGCTGATGTCATGTTAGAGTATGTTAAGGAAATGTAATCTGCATTAAGTAAGTTTATGTGGTGTGTTTAAGTATGTTAACTATGTATAACCTTTGTAATGGTTTGAAAACTATGTGTAACTTATGAATTAAGAATGAAGAAGGAATGAAATCAGGGTGTTTTAATGATTTGTGTGGAATTTGACTGCTTATGATTTGGGTTAACTTATGATTTGTGCAAATAAATTGGTGAAAATGTAGTGAACAATAGGCAAATAATACACTGCCAAGAGTACTTGTCATAATAGGTGATAATTCAAAATAGTACTTAACATTACATGCCAATAGAATCATGTTCAAGATGTTCTAAATGATAATTCAAAGAGTACTTAACATTACAATCCAAAAGGTAATTCAAAGATTACAATCCAAAAAAGTGGAGCTAATAAAGTAAGTCAAGTCTCATGTTGAAGATGTTGTAACAAGTCTAAGTCTTGTTAACTGATTGTTGAGTCCCAAGTTGAGCAACTTCTTCAATTTTCCTCTTCACACCAGTAGTTCTTATCTTCCTTGGCACAAAAAATTGTTCTGTGCCCACTATATGTTTCCCACCTTTGACAGCATTTCCTGCATAAGTAGTGATTGGTGCAGATTGATTTGTAGAAACTGGCACATTGTTGGATGCAGCTGGGACAGTTGGTGTTGAATTACTGTTAGCATGTGCAGTTGGTGTTGTATTCTTGCTAGTAGGTGCAGTTGTCATAGTTTGGGTAGCAATTGTGTTAGCAGGTGCTGCATTCTTGCTAGCAGGTGGCCCAATCTTGCTAGCAGATGCTGCATTCTTGCTAGCAGACGTCCCAGTCTTGCTAGCAGGTGGTCCATTCTTGCTAGCACTACCTGCTACTTCCTTTCCTTTAACAGTTCCTGGTTGTGCAACACTTGTATTGGTCTTCAAATATACACACAAACAGAAATCAACACATAACTTAATCAGGACATAATCATCAACAGTTTTACACATAACTTAATCAATATGATTGTGATACATTACCTTATTTCCTCCCACTGGAACTATCCTATCAGCAGCACTTTTACCTTTACAAGTTCTGGTATTATGTCCAAGAACCTTGCACCTCCTACACCTCACAGTCTCCTGATTTATTTTTGGATTACCAGAAGTTCTTAGTTCATCATTTGCCTTTCTCCTTAGCTTCTTTGGTCTACCAGGAGCTCTTCTCACATATGGTGGTAAAATAGGATCAACATTAACTTCTGGCCACAACTTTGGTCCATTTGAACGGAGAATTAAATTTTCATGTCTCTAAGAAAGTAGATTTTCTGTTGAATTATCAACATATTAATTAGAACATATGGCACAACAAAGTCAATACAATCAGATTTAATAAAGAACTAAAACTAACATGTACCAATGAGCAACATAGTCATCTGGGTTATGGTTGTTCCACCACATACAAGTAATTGAATGAGGGCAAGGGATACCAGTGAGATCCCATTTTCTACATGAGCATGTCTTATTTTTAAGATCAACCACATAAGTATCAGAACCATCAGACACTGAAAAATTGGAATATTCCCTATCCCCACACCAGTTTGGAGTCCACTTATCAGCTTGCTTCTTACACTTTTCTAATATTTTGACTATAACTGGACATATGTCACTCTCATAACTTAACATATAGTCTCTAAGTCTTACAATTCTATTGGTCAAGTAGAATTTTAAACCCTCCACAAGTGAAATAATTGGATACTCCCTATACTCAATAATAGCACTATTAAATGCCTCACATATGTTATTGACTTGTAAGTCACAACATGTGTGGGTACTATACCCAGCCCTTGACCACATACCAGTTGCTATCTCATTCATGTCATTCCAAGCAGGTTCACTCAATTTCTTAAGATTATCCATAGCTTTCTTGAACTCAGGCATGGTGTTGGCCCTAGCAGCTATCCACAAAGCCTCCTTTAAATGCTCACCAGAATGTTTCTTTCTTCAATTCCCATACAAGTGTTTAACACACATCTTATGTTCAACATGTTCAGATATACCAGCAATGACATTCACCAAACCCTTAAATAAAAAAAAAACAGAAACCATACAAATTAAATATTTCAATATTAATTACAGTGAAATGACATCAATTATAGTGAAATTACATAAAGATATAACTAACCTTTTCCTGGTCTGAAATGAAAGACCATCTTTTGTATTGAATACCATTCAAATTTGACAGTAATAGTTCCACAAACCAATCCCATGAATTTTTGGTTTCAGCCTCCACAACAACAAAAGCAATAGGAATCATCTGGTTGTTACCATCTTTTCCAACTGCTGTTAGTAGTTGTCCACCATATCTTTCCTTCAAAAAACAACCATCCAGACCTATTAAGGGTCTGTAAGTTGTCACAAATGCCTTTTTGCATGCAAAGAAGCAAACATACATCCTTTCAAATACTGACCCCCCAACTCCAGGAGTTGTTTTTATCTTCACAGTACTATTAGGGTTACTTATAATCAATTCTTGAGCATAACTTCTGAGGTGAGTGTATTGTTCATCTATAGCACCATGAATCATCTCCAAAGCCCTGTTTTTAGCGCTATAAATCTGGTAACTACTCAGATGAACCCCCCACCTGGTCTTACACTCTTCTTTCAACCCCTTCAGTTTCATATTGGGTGTGTGTTTCAGAATTGGTACAAGTTTGTGAGCCAGCAAGGTAGTTTTGCACAACCTTACCTTTGCAGTCTTATAACACTTATGAGCAGAGTTATAACTAGAAAGTACAAAAAATGTATTGGGTTCAGCCCTACTAAATCTCATATGATATGGACAGCCATCCATACACTTGACCACAATCCTCTTCCTCTCATTTTTCTTAATATAAACATTTTTACTACTTTGCAAAGCATATTCTTTAACAGATGACCTAACTAATTCAGCACTAGCAAAAACCCGACCTCTCTGATATTTCACTTCACCATTTTCTCCAAAAGTAAATTTATTGAGTTTCTTTTTCTTACCAGTTTCACAATCTAAAGCTTCTGGACTCTCTAGCTCTTCTGAGTCACCATTCTCATCCTCAAAGTCAGACAAACTGGTTGGAACAACATTTCTTGATGATTCCACAACAACCTTTGACCCACCAGGCACTTTAGTTGGAATAAATGGAACTGGGTTCAGAGTGTGGTCAGGCAACATAGAAGTCCACTGGAAGTCCTCCTCATACTCACTGTCATCAAGTTCAATCCCATCCAAGCTTCCATCTAAGCTTCCATCTTGGCTTCCAGCTTCAGCATCATCTTCTTCATTACCTTGGTATTCTGGATCTGTTTCAGATGCATCATCCTTTCCTTCTCCATTGGCTTCACCTACCACTTCAACATCACTATCATCCTAGAATCTAGTCCATCAACTGCTGGGGTTTCTACATAAAAGTCAGCACTTGCCTCAACCTTGAACTCATTTATGAACCTTATTGTATCTCTATCATTTTCTAGCAACTTCAGACCATTCCTTATCTCTTTTCCTGGTTTAACATACCACAACTTGTACTCCCATTTCACACCTATTTCTCTGACCAATTTACCCAAGTCAATGAGATTAATCTCATCTATCTCCCACTCCCCACCAAATTCGTACACCTCACCCTTTTTGTAAGCTATCTCAGGGATAGAAATAAAATAACCTTTGTGGTGAAAATGAATCTTCAATGTGTGGTTCAATGTGTGGCCAACAACATCCCTAAGACAAAACAAGTTAACTTGGATTAAAAAATTGCCAAATCAGTAGTTCCAAAATAGTATTCAATAGTTCCACCAACCATTTTTTAATCATAAATATGGCATACAGTTCCAAAATAGTATACAAACAAGACACTAAAATACAAAAAAGCACTGACCTTGAATCATTCTTGTCGGGAATATTCTCAGGGACCATGTCATTGTTGCTTCTAGATGTTCCATCACTCTTCTTCGTAAGCACGCCCAACATCATGCTTCTTCTTCGACGAACTATCATCAACCCACTTCATCTTCTTGCTATTTCTGGAAAACGATCTGTGATGTAGATTCGAGCAAGCAGATGGAAAGATTCAGGCTAACAGATTGAAAGAACGATGGAGTTCGAAGGTTGCGATTGGGATTGAATGAGTTTTCGATTGGAAGAGATGGGATTGGAAGAGGTACAATTTAAATTGGGGAAGATAGGGGGTTTGAAACCCTAGTTTCTGAAAAGGATAAAAATGTAAATACAAGATGTCACGTGACACTATATATTAAATCCAATTTTTTATTTTTTTAATTTGATAATTACACGCGTGGATTTTTGTTTTATTTTTTTAATTCATTATTACACAGTTGTCTGCCAAATCAGTTAAGTGACCTGCCACGTATGCGTTGACTTGGTCAAAATCAGCCTTTCGCAAAAGGGGCAAAAGTTAGGGGTCTAATAATCCATTTTTTTAAAAGGGGGCCAAAATCGCAACTTTTTCAAACATAGGGGGTCAAAAGTGCATTTAAGCCTAAATTTAAAATTCTTAATTATGTCAAGTTTAGCGTCGACTTTGTGGATGCTAGTGGCACTAAAACTTAATTTTGAAATTGGTTCTATTATTAACGATTTAAAAACTTCACTAGGTGATTGATGGGATCTTCAAGGTCCATTTCGATGAATGGACTCGAGTATAGGAGCTGAATGACTTCCGTCTTGATCTCCATGTACCTATGATTGTTCACAGGTTTGGTTGATCGAGTGAACCTCCTTGGACTACTGTTGTTGTTCATATCTGGTGTTAGTATTTCTTTGTTGTTGTTGGCCATATTGGCTGTTAATGATTGCTGAAGGGCTTGTTTCTTCCTTCTCCTTGTTCGACGTTTGTTACTTCTTTCAGTCCTTCCGATATCGAGATAAAAAAGTAGCTGACTCGAAGGTGTCTTGCCTCAAATGCAAAGACAATCAAACAAACTATACCAGTAATTGGTAATCAAGTGCGTTATATAACTAAAAAAACAGAGATAAAACTAAACTACTCCCTCCGTTCCAAATTATATGTTATTCTAGCAAAATATGTTTGTTCCAAATTATATGTCACTTTACAATATCAATGAATCATTAATGCTTATTTTCCTATTATGACCCTTACTATTTATTACTTTATCTTTTTCCAATTCTTATTTATGTTTTCCATACCATTATTGAAGGATATTTTTGTAAAACAAGTCACAATTCCTCTTTTCTATATAACACTAATTGCATTTCTTAATATATGAGTGACATATAATTTGGAACATAGGGAGTAAGATTTTTACAAGTTTTGTTCCGTTTGCTGGGTTAACTAGCTTCGCCTAGCGAATGGAGTAGAACAAGGAAAAAAATGTACAACTTAGAAAACTGTAAACAAGTAATATCAAAATTAATTTGTCGCAGTCCTCAACAACGACGTCATTTGATAAAGAGGATCTTACCTATCCTCGTACAACAATAAGTATTATTTCGGTTTTATAAAAAAACAAATTGTATCGAACCACAGAGACCACACTTAGTTTTAATCTTTCTTAAAGTCACAAAAATTCTAAATTAAGTTTGTAAAAGTTGTTTTGGTAATAGGGTCTCACGTAAAATATGACAACTCTAGAGAAAGTTGTGCTAGAATTTGATTTGGATAGCATTTCATTTGGTGATTCCTCTTAATACGCCTTCATTCCTGGATGATGACACGAGATCCAATGAATCAACTGACTTCCAACGCTCGTCAGCAAAAGCATTAAGAACGAATGTAAACCAAATATTATATTGAATGCATAAATCATACACAACCAGTCAGATTAAGAGTATTACATAGAATCCTAGCTATTTACATCCAATCCCTACACAAAAGAGAGTTTAGTTACCCATGGAGAGCATAACTAACAAGATAAGATTGATAGATGTTGGAGAAGCATGAACAAGTTTGAATCCAAGCACCCTAGCCTTCATATGATGTTCTCATGCCTTCCTCTCTCGATTTCTTTCTCTAAAAGTGGCATATTACAAGTGATTACTGAAAATTATGATTACACAACCTATTTATAGTGTTTATGGAAATGTAAGTTTGCTAGACGGAGTGATGCTCCCCTAGCGAATCAAATTTTCTTCTTTGAAGGGAAAAACCAGATGTCCTATGATATTTTCTTAAATCGCCTTAGTTCGCCCAACGAACCGTTGCTCGCTGTCGCGTCGAATTTCGGATGTCAAGCTATTGACTAGCATTGAATCACTAAATTTAAATCACGACTGAACTTTTAATTTTTCGGGGAAAAAGGAAAAAAGTTCGAAATTACCTTGAAAAAGAGATTTTAGGTTCGAAAGTCGATTATGCGAGGGGAAGGTATTAGCACCCCTCACATCCGTTGTATTCAACTGGAACCTCTTAGTTGGCTTAGGCTTAAAATGTCTTTTGACGTTTTGCTTGCATGCTTAATCATATATATATATATATATATAAAGGAACAAGAAAATATAATGTGAGGTGAAGAAAGAGATAAAAACAAATGAAATAGAAAAAAGAAAAAAAGATTTTTTAATAATGGGCTTGACAAGATGACGATCTTGCTCCTACGTATCTCCCGGTAGTCGGAGAATTCAAAGCTTACGTAGTTCTTGAAAAAAAGGTTTGAAAACGCACAAAGGCGTAAAAAAGCTTTAAAAGGTGAAAGACAGACGCTAAGGCGATAAACTCGCGCAAGGCGTAAATGTTTAAGGAAGAAAAAAAAAAACAGACGCACAGAGGCGTAAAAGGTTTGAAAATAAAGACAAACGCACGGAGGCGTACAATGTTGAAAATAAAAGACAAACGCACGGAGGCGTAAAGGGTTGAAAATAAACGCGCAAAGGCGTAAAACATTTAAATGATAAAAGGACGGACTCGCAATAAGGCGATGGTATCCGTTGGGAAACGCACAAAGGCGTAAAATGTTTGAATTGACCACGGGGGCCAAGAAAAGTTTAAAATGGTCACGGGGGACCAAGAAAAGTTGGATTGGTCACGAGGGACCAAGAAAGGTTCAAATTGGTCGCGAAGGACCAAGAAAGGTTCAATTTGGTCGCGAGGGACCAAGAAAGGTTCAAATTGGTCGCGAGGGACCAAGAAAGGTTCAAATTGGTCGCGAGGGACCAAGAAATGTTCAAATTGGTCGCGAGGGACCAAGAAAGGTTCAAATTGCGTTGGACGCGTTGAAAATAGAATGACGATTGTCCGAGCAACGAGACATACGTCAAGCATTCGTACAACCGGGGAAAGGAGAGACATACGTCAAACCACCCTTTTTCATTCAAGTTTCGTTTGAAATTGAATAAAAACATATTTTTGGAGAAGCTAGAAAAGAATGACGATCGTCTAAGCAACGAGACATACGTCAAGTGTTTATCCGATCGGGGAAAGGAGAGACATACGTCAAACCACCCTTTTTCATTCAATTTTGTTTTGAATTTTAAGGAAAAAAGTATAAACGGTCAAAACGCTCGTTTTTAGAACTCAAATGAAAAGAAAAGAAATTGTTCAAATTAGTTGTTGCAACCAAAATGAACAAGCTTGTTGTTTATTGAAACAAGAAAGAAAATATTTTTGTTGCTTTCATTGATTTTTGTTTGGTTGGTTTGGAAGGACGAGGTCCTTTGCCTACATACCCAAATGGGATCAAAACCGATGTAGTTCGGGAAGTGTGATTTGTTATGTTGATTTTAAAGCTTAAAAATGTTTGTGAAAGATAAAATGAGCCAAAGTGGCGAGTGAGTGAAGCTTGATTGATTTTAATTGCAAAAATAAAGTCTAATATGATTAAGATTGATTGAAGTTTGATTAAAATAAAATTGCTTGGTTTGAAATCCAAGGCTTTGTTAATGAAGAATATTTTTGATGAAGTTTTTGAATATCTGAAATGTTTTTGGTTTTTTATGATTTTTTCTTGGAGTTAAAAAAAAGAAAATAAGCGCGATAAAATAAACTAAACGCGAGAGAATAATAAATAAGAAATGATTGTTGGATCAAAATAAAAAGATTTTTTTGTTTTGGATTATGGATTAAACTAAGAAAAATGAAAAATAATGCAATGCATATTTAAATATTTTGTTCCTAAATGTATATGCTAATGACATAAAAAAGATGCAAAATAAAATGAACAAAATAGAAATAAAAAATGAAATGCATGAGATAATATGATAGGTAAATAAATAAATGAGATGTTAAAAAATAAAGGAACAAATAAAAGGAAATAAAAAAGGAAAATAAAATTGCAAAGAAAATAAATAAAAGAAATAAAATAGGGGAGGTGTAAAAAATAAAACTGGGGGTGCTGGAAGTGAGAAAAGAGTTCAGATTTAAAGAAATAGGCCCAAAATGTATTGGGCCAGCGTAAATTGATCTGGGCCGTCTGATTAATCAGATGGCCCTGATCTGATCATAAGGTGGAAAAGGCCTAAGCCGTACGATCAAAATCAAGTGGTCTGAGGGGGCGAGGGTGCACGCTAACGCGTACACCCACACACACCGAATCAGGGAGGGGTATATATACCCTTTCCCTTCACAAAATCCTCATTTCACAATTTTCTTTCTCTCTCTCCTTCTCTCTCTAAAAAAACCGTTCCCCTTCTTCTCTCTCCCCTCTCTCCTCAAAGTTCTTCAGAAATGAAGAACAGGGATGAACCTTCATCCCTTCCGGCGAACCACCACCGTGGAACCCAGGTTCCGGCGGTGGTTGGCGGCGGCCAACACGGCGGCCCACCGGCCGGAATCCCAAAACAACCCAAAAATGAAAACTTTCTTGGCTTACCCCCCTTATTTTTTCATCCTCGTTCCAAATCCGAAATTAAAAATCACAAAATCCTCACCTTTTTTCCGGATCGGAGCAAAATAGTTTTTTGAAAAAAACTCTCTCTTTCTCGCGTCTGTTCACATTTTGTTTCTTCCTCTTGTGCGCGTGTGTGCGTTTGTGTGTGGGTTGACGTGCGTGTGTATGGGGTTTGAAAGCTGGCCGTGTGTGGCTCGTTTGGGTCGTGGGGGTGTGTAGTTTGTGATGTGTTCGTGTGCTGTTTTAGGTCGTGTGTTGTGTGGTTTGTGACGTGTGTTGGTGTGCTGTTTTAGGTCGTGTGTTGTGTGGTTTGTGATGTGTGTTGGTGTTGTTTTGTTTGGGCTGTATTGCTGGTGATGGTATGCGCGTGTGGGTGTGTTGTGGTTGTGTTGTTTTGGGTGAGTATTAGGTTTAGGTGCTTGCTATGTTGCTGGGTGTTATGTTTGCTGTGAAAAAAATCCCCAGTTGGTTCAAAATTTTTCCTCAAAATTTCTTCTTTTTTTTCTTTGTGTTTGGGTCCTGTTAAATAGAGTTTTGTTGAGCTGCTTGTCATAGATTAGAGGATAAACTTGCAAGTTGTTCTGCAGATTTTGGGATAAGATTTCTGGATTGTGATGATGATTTTGGAGGATTTGTGATGATGAAAAAAAAGGAATTGGGGCGCTGTGCAGGCTGTGTTTGTTGACTGGACTTTGACCAAAAAATAAATAAAAAATAAAACAAAAATAATAATAGCAATAAATAATAATAATGACAATAAATAAAAGAAATAAATAAATGGTAAATATGGTAAATAAATAAAAACGAAATTAATGACAATAAAGGACAAAAACTGAAATTAAAAGTAAAAAATAAAAATAAATAAACGAGACAAAAAAAATGACATGAGGTATTTTAAAATACCTCCCTGCCGAAATTTCGTCTGAAACGACGAAAATTCTCGGCCTTTAAAAAAAATGCGTAAAACGAGACAATAAGTAAAACGAGACGAAAATGGGTCAAAAAATGGGGTATGACAGATGCCCCTATTTAAGTTTCTTCGCTACGGAGATTAAAAAGCGAAATTTTGATTCGACGGGTCGAAGAAACTTAAATACCAGAGTACACCATTTTTTGACCAATTTTGACAGTAAAACATTATGGATGTGATGCCATTTATGCAATGTTATGAATGCATGTGATGCAAGTATAAATGCAAGACGGCAAAGATGACCTGATTGGGGATAAACAGAGACAAAGGGATACCCGGGTTCGTTAAAGAAACGGGATCCAACTCTATTGGGGATAGTGTTCCACTGGGGAAAAAGGTTAGCCGCTTGGGTTATTGCCGAACTGTTCACTGGGGAGAGTGGGCAATTAACCACGGGAACCAAAAAAAAGGTAAAATGTCAGCTGTTCGGGTTAAATTCCGAACTGCCACTGACGACAAGGATTGAATGTAAAGGTCAGCTGTTCGGGTTGTTGCCGAACTGCCACTGACGACAAGGAATAAAATGTCAACTGTTCGGGTTGTATTCCGAACTGCCATTGACGACAAGAAAGTAAATGTCGCGTCAACTGTCGGGTTGTTCCGACCTGCCATTGACGACAAGGAAATATAAGATGTCAACTGTCGGTTTGTTCCGACCTGCCATCGACGACAAGAAAATATAAAATGTCAACTGTCGGTTTGTTCCGACCTGCCATTGACGACAAGGAAATGAAAAATGTCACGTCAACTGTCCGGGTTGTTTACCGAACTGTTCATTGACGACAAAAAGAAAAGTCAACTGTTCGGGTTGGTTACCGAACTGTTCATTGACGACAAAAAGAAAAGTCAACTGTTCGGGTTGGTTACCGAACTGTACATTGACAACAGGAAATAAAAAGACATGTCAACTGTCCGGGTTGGTTACCGAACTGTACATTGACGACAGGAAATAAAAGAAATGTCAACTGTTCGGGTTGGTTACCGAACCGTACATTGACGACAGGAATAAAAGAAATGTCAACTGTTCGGATTGGTTACCGAACCGTACATTGACGACATGAAATAAAAGAAATGTCTACTGTTCGGATTGGTTACCGAACCGTTCATTGACGACAGGAATAAAAGAAATGTC
Organism: Medicago ruthenica; assembly: GCA_018208015.1. Classification (NCBI taxonomy): domain Eukaryota; kingdom Viridiplantae; phylum Streptophyta; class Magnoliopsida; order Fabales; family Fabaceae; genus Medicago; species Medicago ruthenica. Next base: position 95,093,462 of record CM031372.1, on the reverse strand, counting down.
AACTGTTCGGATTGGTTACCGAACCGTACATTGACGACAGGAATAAAAGAAATGTCAACTGTTCGGATTGGTTACCGAACCGTACATTGACGACAGGAAATAAAAGAAATGTCAACTGTTCGGATTGGTTACCGAACCGTACATTGACGACAGGAAATAAAAGAAATGTCAACTGTTCGGATTGGTTACCGAACCGTACATTGACGACATGAAATAAAAGAAATGTCAACTGTTCGGATTGGTTACCGAACCGTACATTGACGACAGGAAATAAAAGAAATGTCAACTGTTCGGATTGGTTACCGAACCGTACATTGACGACATGAAATAAAAGAAATGTCAACTGTTCGGATTGGTTACCGAACCGTACATTGACAAATAAAAAGAAAAGAAATGTCAACTGTTCGGGTTGAATTCCGAACTGCCATTGACGACAAGGGAATATAAAATGTCAACTGTCGGTTTGTTCCGACCTGCCATTGACGACAAGGAAATAAAAGATGTCAACTGTCGGTTTGTTCCGACCTGCCATTGACGACGGGAAAATAAAATGTCAACTGTCGGGTTGTTCCGACCTGCCATTGACGACAAGGAAATATAAAATGTCAACTGTCGGTTTGTTCCGACCTGCCATTGACGACAAGGAAATAAAAGATGTCAACTGTCGGTTTGTTCCGACCTACCATTGACGACGGGAAAATAAAATGTCAACTGTCGGGTTGTTCCGACCTGCCATTGACGACAAGGAAATATAAAATGTCAACTGTCCGGGTTGGTTACCGAACTGTACATTGACGACAGTGAGGATGCGGCTGACAAGCCGTTCCTTACAGAATTGCCCCTTCAATTGGGGAAAAGGGATGCATAAGCTGTTCGTTAAAGAACTCGTCACTTGGCACAACACTGGGGAATATGCACAAGCTGTTCGTTAAAGAACTGCCACTTGGCATAACAGGGTGACATCACTTGACCAAACGGACTGGGGATGACACTTGGGGAATATTTACTGGTGACTATGATGGGATGCCGAGCAAAGTCGGGCTTTGGTTATGATTTGGTATTTGTGAGTGTGAATGATGACTCACTGGGGAATGCCAATAAAATTGGGCTTTATTTTGTAACATCATTGGAGAATGACATTGGAGAAAAATGCAGATTGTTTATGATAAATTGGTAAGAAACGTGGTGGTTAAAGCAACCATGTATAGATGACATCGTGGTATTTGCATGTGTGAATGCGTATATGCATGAATGCGTGATCACATGATTTGTATGATTGTACAAATGTACAAATGCATGAATGTATGAATGTACTAATGCAGGACTCCCACTGGGGATGTGTGAAAGATTGGCTTGCACTGGGGGATACCCTAAATGTTTTGATTTATTGTATGACCGACAACTTGGTGAAACAAGATTTAGACCGGTAAAATGAAAAGTGGACCGTCGTCGCATTGCAAACACTCGGTAATTTTTGATGGGGATGATGTCACAGGGGACACATCCAAAATGTTGACGGGGTAAAGCCGTAACTGTTGATGAGGAACACATACCTCATGGGGAAATTGTTACTTCAGTGGGGAATCGTGTTAATCCGCTTGGGAAAAGAACTGGTGATTTCGCCGGGAATGCTTATGTTTTGTTTGGATGCCGAGCGAGGTCGGGCTTTGCTTGTATTTGGATGCCGAGCGAGGTCGGGCTTTTATGTTGGATGCCGAGCAAGGTCGGGCTTTGATTGTATTTGTGCCAATGATGATTGGGCTTTTGGGGTTGAGACTCCACTGGAGGATGCCAATAAAATTGGGCTTTGTTTGTGGTTTCGCTGGGGATATAAGGATCATTTTGGAAGCATGATCGATATCCAGCCTTAGATGCCAATGGTGGTTGGGCTTTTGATTGTTTTGGACAAAGGTTGACTTCCTGGGGAGTTTGTTAATCCACCGGGGATTGTGCTAATCCACTGGGGATTATGATTGAATGCCGAGCGAGGTCGGATTTCGATTGTAATGTGGGTGCCGAGCAAGGTCGGGCTTTGATTCACTGGGGATATTCCCTTTTGATTTACTGAGGATTTCGCTGGGGAATCCCTTGAAAGAAGTCCAATGTGGGATAAACATATGTCATGTTTAACGCTGAGGATAATGATTGGATGCCGAGCAAGGTCGGGCTTTGATTGTATTTGGTTGCCGAGCGAGGTCGGGCTTTGGATGATTGAATGCCGAGCGAGGTCGGGCTTTTTGTAATGTGGGTGCCGAGCGAGGTCGGGCTTTTTGTAATGGATGCCGAGCAAGGTCGGGCTTTGATGATTGGGTGCCGAGCGAGGTCGGGCTTTTTGTGATGTGGGTGCCGAGCGAGGTCGGGCTTTTTGTTTGGTTGCCGAGCAAGGTCGGGCTTTTATGTTGGATGCCGAGCAAGGTCGGGCTTTTATGTTGGATGCCGAGCAAGGTCGGGCTTTGATTATGTTTTGTGAGTGGGAATTCCAATGAAAATTGGGCTTCACTTGTAATTGTGTTTGTAAGGGCCAATGGAAATTGGGCTTTTTGTAGGAGATTGAGGAATGTCAATGACGACTGGGCTTAATGTGAAATTGTAGTTGTGATCGCCAATGACAATTGGGCTTTGCTTGTGATTAGGTGCCAAACATGGTTGGGCTTTTTGGACGATTGTGTACCGAGCATGGTCGGGATTTGTGAGTGGTTGGGCGCCAAGCACGGTTGGGCTTTGGTTTGATATTGTGGGTGCCAATGAGAATTGGGCTTTTGTTGGTAATGAGAGTTGGTTTTGCAATTTCAGATTGCATGATTCATATGAGATTTGCACAGGCAATTTTGATGTTCCCATTAATCTGAGATTGCACAAAAAAATTGAAATAAATACCAAACACAAAATTTATATCGTATAGCTCAAATTAAAAATATGTTTATCAATGAACCAACCTAACACTCATTTAAGTAAATGAACAAATTGAATATTAATTGTGGGGGTATTGAACACTCATCCGGCAAGTTTGCTAACATTCCGATCGAGTTATGTGTCCATCTAATCATTGTTTCTAAGAGCACGAAAGCATCGATCACAAGGTCTTCGAGGGTTGTAATTTGGCTTGGTTACAAAAGAAATGTCATATGTGGGGAAATTGAATTCAAATGGCCAAGCAAGAGGAACATTCTTTCTAAATTACACCCTTCCTCCTTTATTCAATCACAACTCTTGGTGATTTACAAATGTTTTTCTTTGATCCTCGACAACTTTTTGATTTAGAGATTTTCTCTTTTTCTCTTTTTTCTTTTTCTTTTCTTTCTTTTTTGTTCTTGTTGTCAAGATCAATTTACAAAATTCACCATTTCTTGACATTCACCACCTCCTTTTTTCAACTTAATCAAAGATGATACCCTAATTGAATGTTCCTTCCTCTTTCGGCAAAGGACAATAATCATGCAGGTTAAGGGTTCAAAAATGAAAGTAAAAATATCAGAATTCAATAATGATTTAACTATGAACTGAATTTTTTTACAAACTCCGGCAATTTCATTAAGCAATTGAGCTTATGAGCATTGGCAGTCCATAGTTAATGATTCTGATTCATTAGGTTCAAAGGGGTTAACAAATACTCACTCCTCACAGGGTGGGCTATTTGTGGTCAAGTGTTTTCACTCATTTTCAAAAAATGCCTTGATCCTATCAATGTTTTCGTACGATCTAAAACAACGCTCAGATTTAACATAACAAAATCGAGTTTAGACAAAAAAATGCCGGTCTCCTGCATATATATAATGATTTTGAGGATTCCTCACATTTTGGCTGGTTCTAAATGGTTCACCGAATAAACATATTAAAAACGCAAGTTGCATGATATAACTTTTGTACTAAGTACATATTCTCCTTTCAAGTTTAATCATGGAAAAAAAACAGGAAACATGTATCTTAGCTTTGCGCAAATTAATCAAATTCTATCACTACCATGCATTTGTGGTTGAATCATTGGATCAATCCACATGATGTGATTGGTTGCCGATCAAGGTCAGGCTTTGATTGTGGATTGTGCCAATGATGATTGGACTTTGGTTGGAAATTGTATTTGTGAAGTCGCCATTGAAAATTGGACTCTTGTAGGAGATTGAGGAATACCAATGACGACTGGGTTTTTTGTGAATTGGGGAAAAGGCCGCAGTAGCCTGGGGGTTGGTAATCTCGGGTTGAGGTACCGAAATCCCTTGAAGAGTAGTGGGAATATGGATGAATTCCTCACCAAAGTCGAACGGCATGCCCCATGTACAAACGGGGGGATAGTTGCCCCTTGTTATATGTGCGGTTTGCTTTGGGACGTCGAGCCACTTTCCTTAACGGGATGACACGTAGTGTTGCGAATGAAATGCGAACACCGACGACTCAATTCGGATTGTAAGAAATCCTTAGGGTAAAAAGGGAAATGAGTTTTGGACTCGAAGATGGACGTATGCATGATAATGAATGATGTATGTAAATGCATGAAAAATTTTGTTTTGCTTTACAAGGAAATTAAAAAGTGCAATTAATTTCCTATAAAGCAAAGTGATATGCGAAAATTATTTTCCATGAATGTAAATGTATGCATATGTATGACATGTATGTTCAAAATTTCCCCCATCCTCACGTGTAGGCTCTAAAGATGAGATTTTCTAAAAAGGTCCCTAGAGATCACGGACCTCACAAGGAACTATTGTCGTCAATTGCAAATGCTCGCAAGACCTCAATATATTCCAAGTGAAATCTACTCTAGGCGGGGTTTTCGCATCTTCCCTTCAAGACATACGTCAAGTGGGCCTCCGCTACGCAACCCCATCCTATCTTAATTTTTCCTCAAAGCTCGGGAATAGAGCCTCACACGTCCGGCATTAACCCGAACAATGTGGAGTAACACCGCTCAAGTAACCCCACAATATATAACATGAATATAAAGCAAATATGAAACATATACATATAAAGCGAGAAAAGATAAACAAATAATGATAATAAGGCATAAGCGTGCAAGCAAAACAAAGACACTTTAGCCTAAAAGCCAACTAAGATAGGCTTGACTTGTTATACACAAAAACAAAGTGTTCAAGTGAAATCCCCAGTGAAGTCGCCATTTTTGTGAAAAATGGTGACGAACGCAAAACATAAAGCAATATGAAATATATAAATATAAAGCAAGGGAATAAAAGCATATAAAGGCAATAAAAATAAAAGCATGCAAGCAAAAAGATAAAAACATTTAGCTTAAAAGCTAACTAAGATAGGCTCGACTCACTAGTGAGGAAAAAATCCTCGACATCCCCAGTGAAGTCGCCATTTTTGTCGCGTCGAATTTCGGATGTCAAGCTATTGACTAGCATTGAATCACTAAATTTAAATCACGACTGAACTTTTAATTTTTCGGGGAAAAAGGAAAAAAGTTCGAAATTACCTTGAAAAAGAGATTTTAGGTTCGAAAGTCGATTATGCGAGGGGAAGGTATTAGCACCCCTCACATCCGTTGTATTCAACGGGAACCTCTTAGTTGGCTTAGGCTTAAAATGTCTTTTGACGTTTTGCTTGCATGCTTAATCATATATATATATATATATATATATATATATATATATATATATATATATATATATATATATATATATATATATATATATATATATATATATATATATATATATATATATATATAAAGGAACAAGAAAATATAATGTGAGGTGAAGAAAGAGATAAAAACAAATGAAATAGAAAAAAGAAAAAAAGATTTTTTAATAATGGGCTTGACAAGATGACGATCTTGCTCCTACGTATCTCCCGGTAGTCGGAGAATTCAAAGCTTACGTAGTTCTTGAAAAAAAGGTTTGAAAACGCACAAAGGCGTAAAAAAGCTTTAAAAGGTGAAAGACAGACGCTAAGGCGATAAACTCGCGCAAGGCGTAAATGTTTAAGGAAGAAAAAAAAAACAGACGCACAGAGGCGTAAAAGGTTTGAAAATAAAGACAAACGCACGGAGGCGTACAATGTTGAAAATAAAAGACAAATGCACGGAGGCGTAAAGGGTTGAAAATAAACGCGCAAAGGCGTAAAACATTTAAATGATAAAAGGACGGACTCGCAATAAGGCGATGGTATCCGTTGGGAAACGCACAAAGGCGTAAAATGTTTGAATTGACCACGGGGGCCAAGAAAAGTTTAAAATGGTCACGGGGGACCAAGAAAAGTTGGATTGGTCACGAGGGACCAAGAAAGGTTCAAATTGGTCGCGAAGGACCAAGAAAGGTTCAATTTGGTCGCGAGGGACCAAGAAAGGTTCAAATTGGTCGCGAGGGACCAAGAAAGGTTCAAATTGGTCGCGAGGGACCAAGAAATGTTCAAATTGGTCGCGAGGGACCAAGAAAGGTTCAAATTGCGTTGGACGCGTTGAAAATAGAATGACGATTGTCCGAGCAACGAGACATACGTCAAGCATTCGTACAACCGGGGAAAGGAGAGACATACGTCAAACCACCCTTTTTCATTCAAGTTTCGTTTGAAATTGAATAAAAACATATTTTTGGAGAAGCTAGAAAAGAATGACGATCGTCTAAGCAACGAGACATACGTCAAGTGTTTATCCGATCGGGGAAAGGAGAGACATACGTCAAACCACCCTTTTTCATTCAATTTTGTTTTGAATTTTAAGGAAAAAAGTATAAACGGTCAAAACGCTCGTTTTTAGAACTCAAATGAAAAGAAAAGAAATTGTTCAAATTAGTTGTTGCAACCAAAATGAACAAGCTTGTTGTTTATTGAAACAAGAAAGAAAATATTTTTGTTGCTTTCATTGATTTTTGTTTGGTTGGTTTGGAAGGACGAGGTCCTTTGCCTACATACCCAAATGTGATCAAAACCGATGTAGTTCGGGAAGTGTGATTTGTTATGTTGATTTTAAAGCTTAAAAATGTTTGTGAAAGATAAAATGAGCCAAAGTGGCGAGTGAGTGAAGCTTGATTGATTTTAATTGCAAAAATAAAGTCTAATATGATTAAGATTGATTGAAGTTTGATTAAAATAAAATTGCTTGGTTTGAAATCCAAGGCTTTGTTAATGAAGAATATTTTTGATGAAGTTTTTGAATATCTGAAATGTTTTTGGTTTTTTATGATTTTTTCTTGGAGTTAAAAAAAAGAAAATAAGCGCGATAAAATAAACTAAACGCGAGAGAATAATAAATAAGAAATGATTGTTGGATCAAAATAAAAAGATTTTTTTGTTTTGGATTATGGATTAAACTAAGAAAAATGAAAAATAATGCAATGCATATTTAAATATTTTGTTCCTAAATGTATATGCTAATGACATAAAAAAGATGCAAAATAAAATGAACAAAATAGAAATAAAAAATGAAATGCATGAGATAATATGATAGGTAAATAAATAAATGAGATGTTAAAAAATAAAGGAACAAATAAAAGGAAATAAAAAAGGAAAATAAAATTGCAAAGAAAATAAATAAAAGAAATAAAATAGGGGAGGTGTAAAAAATAAAACTGGGGGTGCTGGAAGTGAGAAAAGAGTTCAGATTTAAAGAAATAGGCCCAAAATATATTGGGCCAGCGTAAATTGATCTGGGCCGTCTGATTAATCAGATGGCCCTGATCTGATCATAAGGTGGAAAAGGCCTAAGCCGTACGATCAAAATCAAGTGGTCTGAGGGGGCGAGGGTGCACGCTAACGCGTACACCCACACACACCGAATCAGGGAGGGGTATATATACCCTTTCCCTTCACAAAATCCTCATTTCACAATTTTCTTTCTCTCTCTCCTTCTCTCTCTAAAAAACCGTTCCCCTTCTTCTCTCTCCCCTCTCTCCTCAAAGTTCTTCAGAAATGAAGAACAGGGATGAACCTTCATCCCTTCCGGCGAACCACCACCGTGGAACCCAGGTTCCGGCGGTGGTTGGCGGCGGCCAACACGGCGGCCCACCGGCCTGAATCCCAAAACAACCCAAAAATGAAAACTTTCTTGGCTTACCCCCCTTATTTTTTCATCCTCGTTCCAAATCCGAAATTAAAAATCACAAAATCCTCACCTTTTTTCCGGATCGGAGCAAAATAGTTTTTTGAAAAAAACTCTCTCTTTCTCGCGTCTGTTCACGTTTTGTTTCTTCCTCTTGTGCGCGTGTGCGCGTTTGTGTGTGGGTTGACGTGCGTGTGTATGGGGTTTGAAAGCTGGCCGTGTGTGGCTCGTTTGGGTCGTGGGGGTGTGTAGTTTGTGATGTGTTCGTGTGCTGTTTTAGGTCGTGTGTTGTGTGGTTTGTGACGTGTGTTGGTGTGCTGTTTTAGGTCGTGTGTTGTGTGGTTTGTGATGTGTGTTGGTGTTGTTTTGTTTGGGCTGTATTGCTGGTGATGGTATGCGCGTGTGGGTGTGTTGTGGTTGTGTTGTTTTGGGTGAGTATTAGGTTTAGGTGCTTGCTATGTTGCTGGGTGTTATGTTTGCTGTGAAAAAAAATCCCCAGTTGGTTCAAAATTTTTCCTCAAAATTTCTTCTTTTTTTTCTTTGTGTTTGGGTCCTGTTAAATAGAGTTTTGTTGAGCTGCTTGTCATAGATTAGAGGATAAACTTGCAAGTTGTTCTGCAGATTTTGGGATAAGATTTCTGGATTGTGATGATGATTTTGGAGGATTTGTGACGATGAAAAAAAAGGAATTGGGGCGCTGTGCAGGCTGTGTTTGTTGACTGGACTTTGACCAAAAAATAAATAAAAAATAAAACAAAAATAATAATAGCAATAAATAATAATAATGACAATAAATAAAAGAAATAAATAAATGGTAAATATGGTAAATAAATAAAAACGAAATTAATGACAATAAAGGACAAAAACTGAAATTAAAAGTAAAAAATAAAAATAAATAAACGAGACAAAAAAAATGACATGAGGTATTTTAAAATACCTCCCTGCCGAAATTTCGTCTGAAACGACGAAAATTCTCGGCCTTTAAAAAAATGCGTAAAACGAGACAATAAGTAAAACGAGACGAAAATGGGTCAAAAAATGGGGTATGACACTCGCCTAGCGTTTGAAAATTCTTCATGGATCTCTCTGTTTTGGCTCACTTTCACTTTTGCAGCTTGCCTAACAAATTGAGATCTGCCCAAATGCCTTTGATATGCTCTAGCTTGACTTCCAACGAGTGTACTTGCATTGCATTGTTTCATTCAAGTGTAATCATGTCAAAAAAATTACAAAAAGGTGAGAGAAATAGAATGTAATATCTGTATGACATAATTTGTATTAAAAATTATATTTATATATAATTGGTGTTTTTTTGTTTAAAAAAAAATATAATTGGCATTTTTTATATTAGATTACTTGCAACACAAGTTGATAAGTGATCGAGAAAATAACTGTAATTTGGCACTTAACAAACATCAAAGCATTTGATCTTTCATACCATCAGTCCATCACAAATACAAAACAAAAGCTAACATTATGCATGCATGCGAATGTCGCATTTAAAAATTGAAACAACAACCAGAAATTCAAAACAAATATAGGAGGGTCTTGATATTTGGAACCAATGGCGATTACATAAAATAGAAAAAGTGCAATAATTAAATAATAATAGAAAAAACACAATAATTAAATGTTAAAAATGAAATAGACCAGTAGCTAAACTCTTAAGAGTGTGTTTGGATGAGGTAATTGAGAAATTTTGAAGAATTTAGAATTCTAGGCAATTCAAATGCATTTCAAAATATTCTTGTTTGGATGAAGTAATATAAAATTTCATTGTCGTCATTTTTGGGTAACTTTTATAAATTTTAATTTTTTTGGGCCAAATTTGAAAATTCAAATTAGGGGTCAATTTGCAAATTTCAAAAATTTTGAGGGGTCAATTTATAATTTTGAAAAAGTTGAGGGGTTAATTTGTAAATTCCAAAAATTATTAGGGGTCAAATTGCAATTTTTGTAAATTTATTGGGGTCAATTTGAAAGCTTTGGAAAATTTGAGGACCAAAATGCAAAATTTGTAAAATTATAAGAATGAAGAAATTTGAAATTCTTAGCTTTTAGGTGTCATTTGAAATTCTCTGAATTTAACTTAAACAAAATACTTCATAAATTTCCATCATTTTGAAAATTCTCCATATTTTTATCCAAACAATGAAATTCATCTAAAAGTATTTGAATTCCCTCAAAATATTACGTTACCTTAAAATATTCCCTCATCCAAACACACTCTAAGGGAATGACTTCGACATCATTTGCATATTTCTTTCTGCTTAATTTTCTAGTTGAAATTTCTTGCCATGATTATACGTTGTTAGCAAATAACTATAGTTTTTATAAGCATTTAGTAAAATAAACATGACTATCAATGAGCTACCTATGGATTATCATCTGCAAATTGAGTATTAGAATCATTGAACGTAAGACAGTATTAGACAAATCAAGTAGTTTGTCATCTTTTGTGGTTACAAGGATTTTTTGAAAAACAAAGAAATCACATGCCCTTAGAAAGATAAATGTAGTTAGAAATATTTTGGTTACTTTAGAGTTTTTTAGAAGTGGTTACTTTGGTGTTGTTGCGAGGTTGCATACATCAAATATATTTGAGGCTTTAGTCAATCTAGGATTGATTTAATTAAGAAATTGTTAACTTTTTAGTGTATAAGCTTTTGAATCAAGAGATTATTGCTTTACTAAGTATGAAAATTGCACACATGATAAGCATTGTCTTTGCAACTCTCTCCGTTAAAGCACCAAAATCAACAAAAAGCTGAAATAAAGTGTTCTTAACCTCAAAACTGTGTTGTAGATAAATAATTAAGAAACTTGCATGAATTAGGAGTATTCTCCAATTTATCAATAATATTTATTTCCTTAGAAAATCAACTTGGTTGTCTCCATTCCATATCTAGAATTCTTGTGATTATGCAAATGATGTTGTAAAAGATTGTGATGCTACCAGCAAAATTGCAAATTAAACATAAAAAAATTGCAACCAAGTCAAAATTTGAGTTTGACATGACACAAAAATTAAGCCAATTCGGTTCATGAAATTAACATGCTGTATTCAGGTTTCTACTTTCTAGTATTATATTTTGTGGATCCAGGACTAAGAAGGGTCACAAATATTGGCTTTGATGCCTTTATCATTGTTATTCCTCGTGTATATATAGAGGTTACAAGGCTATACAAGTAATTACAGTAAATAATTACATTTAATGAGAACAAATCAATATCTGATTTGTGTCCTTATATCGAGGAACAAACTAATAAATATAATAAAGAGAACAAATCAACTACTTCTGCACAAACCATAATGTTTCCTATTACAACCATTTTCTTAAATCTCAATGTGCTATAAGTTTCTTAAACCTTGTATTCCTAAATTGCACTTGCATTCCATAATAATGGAAGTTTCAATTTGTCCAAATGCTCACAATATAATGATGACAGTATTTGTTTCTTTTATTGCAAGTGGTACTAAACTATTCTAATAGAAAAAAATAAATAAATTGGGATGCTCCTAGAATACAATTATAATTTAGATAGGGAGGAAGAATTTAAGATAAGAGTTGAAGATTAATGGGGAGTGCTTGGACCAACATGTTACTTGTCTGTCTAGGGCTATAAGCACAAGTAGCTTCAACGGCTAAACTCTTTGGCACTCCTCTACAAGGGTCTCCAAATGTATCAGTTGATACTCCAACACTACAACTTCTTGATCCAATGCAGGCCTGTTAATAAGATGATTTTAGTATGTTACAACAACAACTCTGGTTCAAAAGAAAACATATATGAAAAACACAAACAAATAACACAAGAGATTGTCCTATAAGTACAACTCAGATGGTAAAAGGTTGTATAGGGACATTTGATATGTTGGAGCGTGGGTTTGAACCCACAATTTTCCTCTTCTCTGCACATAGTATGTGTCAGTTTTGCCGCTAACCTCTTTAAAACCAACAAAAAAAACCAAGATTTGATAACAGAGTTTGGCCAATTGTGTCTACATCTACGAATGCATAGTAGTTGTAGTGGTTTTCTATTGTTCAAGCTTAGGATTACATATTAGTGCTTGTGTTTAAATACTATTAGTTGATTAGTTGATTTTCTATTATTCACACAAGCTAAAGCAACCTACTCATATATCAGTAAACTATGAGCCATACCCAACATAGTCAATGTAAAACAAAGTGAAACATAACAAATTAGTAAGGGAACAGGAATCCAGATGAACACCTTCTTTACAATTGACAGTGCCTTATTGCTGCTGCAGCGTCCGTGGTAGAAGTTTCCGCACGTCCCTAGTGGTGTTCCATAGCTTGCAAATTTAATGGAAGAGATTACCTGATTATGATTAGGACACTTGAGCAACAGTACAGGCCCTACTTTTTCCCCTGATTCGGTATCTTGGTTCCACAAGTCTATTTGAGGTGGGTGAGAATCAGATACATGTGCACACAAACTTCCTAGCTGTTTTGTAGCAAAAGCTATTTGTGTTGGATCACCTCCACTTTCCTCAAACAAGACAAGAGTGTTGCCGTTTGGTTTCAAAAACGATCGTGGTACATGGTATCTGTGAGATGGGATTAATGTCTCAGTCACATCACAGATTAAGATTTTTTTCATTGAAAATTTGCAACACTTACAATGTCTGTGACGGTTTTCCACAATTTTTGTGACATTTGGTTGTAGTATAAGGTCCTCTATAGTTGCATGAGCCTGTGCAATCGGCATTTGAAGCAACATATGTAGGCCAGTATCGCCCAATGCTTTGTCCATTTACCCAAGCCTCACCTTTTCCCATCCCCGTGAAGTCAATCGCAACTGGATTACTGCCGGATGGAGCATCGAAGTTTGTCTAGTGCAACATGTATCATGTCGGTTAGTAGCAAAAAACATTTTTCATATAGTAGCATTCCTTTAATTTGAAATTCCATAACTTATATCAAAGGAAACAATAAATTTAAAATAAAATTACCTTGTACCAAATCAATGGTTGATTCTTAGGGAAAGTAGACTGTGAATTCCACCCTCCAGAACCTCCACTAGATAGACCTAAATCTTCACCTTTTAGGCCAACCTGTATCAAAAGAATTTACTCCATTAACAATGTATCTCCATTAAACTGATTCAATAAAGAAAGAATAATAAATAGTCTTCGATCAAAAGTTAGGACTGACCTGATATGTCCACTTCCGAGAGGAGAGATCAAGAGTGTTGTTTCCATTCTTCAAACCTTTCAATATCACTGGACCGGTGATCCCCGCTCCCCATGTGTCAAAAAAGGCTCCATAGTTCTGATGTGTATATGGTTCATATTAGCTTAGGTATAGTAATGAGAGAAATCATTGGAGGAGCAAGCCAGTCTATGCAAGGTGGAATATAATGAGCAAATGCATAATAAGAAACTAAACAAGAAAAGCTGAACCTGAAGTCCAACTGTTAAACTCAGCAGATCAATTTTGTTCTTTCCAGAAATTACTGTGATCGGAATGTCCACATTAAGCTTAGGTTCGCTTTTGTTCCCGGCTTGACTCCCTAAGAATTCATCAATAATATCATAGAAAGTTATTATTTAATAATTCAAGAACTTAATTGAAACAATAAATTATGAACATTTTTGGATGGAACATCAATGATCAACTCTCCAAAAAATAAAAATCTATGATCAACTCATATTTTTAACTTGTTTTCAAATCAACCTTGACTTCATTTGAGTTTCAATAACACAGGCTCTTTGAGACTTTCAAAATATAAAAACCATAAAATCCTAGTGAATAATTACCTGCAAGCTTGCCGTTTACGAAGGCATGAAGGGCATGGCCGAGTGATTCAATGTGAAGGACAGTTTGAGAACCAGGATCATCCTTAAGATCAACGCTTCAAAAGAATACAATAGAAGTGTTATCAAGAAGTATAGAATCATCGGTCAGAGCAAATATCTTTCAAACATGGAGGCTTGTGTACCTTAATGAGTACCACAAGTAGTCACTTCTATCAGCTGTGATATTTATTTGCTCAAGTAATCCAGTCTTAGACAATATATCATCCTTGGAAATACCTACAGGTTCGTTTATCCAACTCCATTTTGAACTAGATGTTTCTAAAGAACTGATATCTTCTTTTGAAGATTCAGTTACGAAGTTTGAAATTGCAGATGCAGAATTAATCTGCCATAATAAAAATGTTATTTTTATTACATCCTTCTTACTTTGGACTAACAAATAAAGAAAACACCGTGACTATAGATAGATTAATCACAAAATGAATATTAATCACACTTTTTTAGCAACTCTATTCAATTAAACTATCTATTTTGACTGCGATAATCATCATTATTGAAGCAACTTAACACGAATGAATGTATGACTAACCTTTGCAGTATTAAGCACTACATTCTTGCAATCTGGTAAGATGCTGACAGACCATGCAGGCAAGTGATATGAATTGCCACTGAAATTTACATTTTTATCAGATTTAGTGTCCACGTTGGCGAGAAAGGCAGCACATACAGATCCTGTCTTATAAACTGCTGCCTGCGATTTAAGTAGTAAAAGACTGTTAAGACCTAATCAAGTTAGTGCCTAAAATAGTGGTTGTGGAAAAATTGCTCTCAATGCAGGGAATTTTCCAGAGAAAGAAACTTACAAGATTGACAAACCAGATGAGTTTTAGTTACAAAATAAATTCTATCCTAAGACGCGGAATAAGATGTTTCAAACTGACAAAAATTTCAATATAAACCATCTATACCTCTAGGTTTGGACCAAGAGAAGTAATCTTGGGTTCTGTAGCTATTAACGCTTCTTCACAAAGCTTTATGGCCTTGTGCAAATCTTTAAGATGACCCCACTTTGGCTGCCTAATAATTCCTGCAGCATATAGCAAAGATATTAAAAAATACAAAATTTCTATTCTACATATAAGAAATAAACTATGCATGTGATATTATTAATTTATCTTCTTCGATGTATTACCAGTGTTGCATTTGTGACGGCTACAACATGAACAACAGTATGAAGGTTGAAGGAGTCATACTAAAATAAATATTTTATATTCTAATACATACCATACTCATCAATCGGAGCATCATAATCATAACTTGTAGCAATGAAAGGTCCGCCGGTACTTCGGTCAAAGTTGGTTCCTCCATGGTACTGTTTTTGAGCAAGCAATAAAAAATGATACAGTATCAGCTAATTCCTCCTAGAGCTAATTTTTTCTCTGAAGTACTACTATCATATAAAATTGAACTTGTGAACAACATTTCAGGTTGCAATACCATATAGTAATTTTGAAATGTTCCACCTCGTTGGAAAAAGCGTGCCACAGCAAATGCGAGATCTTCCACAGGTCTGTAAGGAAACCCACCACCAAATAAAAGATACCTGCCATTCCAAAGAATTCAAGTAAGATTTGGAAAACAAAAACAATTCGATTAAATTATTTAAATAAAAAAGGATGCTAAGTTGCTAACCATGCACTCCAATTTTCAGTCCACATTTTTGGCTTTGTATTAGAGTTTGGTGTGAATTGATCGCAATAAAATCCATTGCAGGTATTAATCTTCATGCAGTTAAAGTAAAAATCAAGTAAGATGAATGCAGACAGCATACTAAGATTGCTCTTTTCCGGAAGACAGGCAACCTAGTAAACCATAAACCAAAAAACAATTAACGTAGACATATCAAAACATAAAACTTACGATTGGATCAGGAGCATCTTCTTGCTGACACATGACCCAAGGAACACCTGTATCAAGAGATGTAGCCATTTTTGCTGCCCAATTGATGTATGATTTACCAGCAGAACCATAGGCTGAATCTATGTCTCCATACTCATTTTCAATCTGGCATTAGAAAGCACAAATACTCTCACATTAACAAATATAAACTTTGACCTTAATATCTACAAAAATATATTAACTATACTTGTATTTAATGATAAAAAACCTGAGATAAAATTATAGGTCCTCCTTGTGATGCATAAAGTTTCTCTTGCTTCATGAGATCGACAATCTTAGCGGTGAATCGCTTCATTTCGGCCTGAAGACAAAGTTTCTTGGCAAGTGAACTCAGATTTAAGGACAAAAGTACGAAGCAGCAGAGTGATGGTTACCTTACCTTAAATGGTTCATTGTCAGTTCGGAACTTAATCCCTGGAATGAAGTGAAGCCAAAGAGGGAAACCACTGTCAAGAAGTTAAAGCCCTCAATTAGACATGAACACCCCAGAAAAATATTACCTATAAATTACAAAACTTTACCCATAGTTCCATTCAGCACAAACATATGGACCGATGCGGAGATGCACATATAGTCCCGCCTCAGCCACTGCCTTCACAAATTTCACTAAATCCTTCCTCCCATCAAAATCATACTGCAAAAATCCATTTCATTTCAATGAATTATAATAGTCTTTCTAACTTTATAGTAGATCAAGACCATGTTTGGATAAACTACTTTATTAAGTGCTTATAACATATAAGTGCTTATGTATAAGATATTTCCATTTACAAAAGATAAAACAACCTCATATTGTTTTCATATAATTAATATGTTTCATTATCTATCTTGGAGAGATTATGTCAGTAGAAAAAATCAAATAAGTCAATCCAAACCGGTCTAAAAATGTGTTTAGTTATGCTTTCAACAATTAGCAATTCGGCTTAAAATAGACACTTGTTTTCTTTTCCTGCAAGCAATGCAAACTTTTCCTTCACACATGAACAAATTCAATGCAATGCTGAAAGAAAATGGTAAGAATGTGAGAGAATAAATTAAGCAGACAGAACCTGGCCTTTAACTGGTTCATGTAAGTTCCAGAAAACATAGGTCTCAATCACATCAAGTCCTCCATCTTTAGATTTCTGAATAAGGTCTGGCCACATCTATAAACAAGAACAAATTCAACACTGTTTGAAATCAAATACAATGCAAAAACTCACAAAACACACACAAACAGAATCAAAGAGAGACATAAAACCTGTGGAGTACTACGAGGGTAGTGAATAGAACCAGAAATCAAGACCCTACGTTTACCATCAATGACCAATGCTCTATGATCATAATCCACATTGGTGCAAAACAATGTTGGTAGGAACCAAAGCAGAACCAACACAATTTGAGTGGCTCTCATGGTAATTATTTTGGAAGAATCAATGAACCAAAATGAGAAAAAGAAACTCACTAGGGAAGGAAGAAATGAAATTTGGTTTGATTTGGTTTATTTGTTACACATGTGTTTGTGTTTTTTGGTCACGTGGATGTGAAATGTAAGTGATGATGCTTTGAAGAAGAACAAGAGTAATATAACATGTGTAGCTAACTAGCTATATATAATGTACATTCTATGAGGAGAAACAAGGTAATACTCCCTCCGGTCCAAATTATAAATAATTTTTCACTTTTTAAATTTAGTGAATAAATAATGTAGGTGGTCTATATAACTTAGCAAATATTGTGACTCTAGATTTGCCACAAAAACTCAGGTTATAGAACCACGAATGGCCTAATGGCACAACAACATATATATGAGATTTAGTAACACTTGAAAATTGTAACTAAATCAAAAACAGATGTTACTATTTAGATCTTGTAACATTAGACAAATGTTAGGTAAAACCCGTGTTACCAAAATGGTTTTAGTAACCCTTGAGAGTCTTATTAGTAACAATTAAAAAATAATACCTTTTCAGTAGCTAATTCGTAGCCAATCTCTAGCAAACAATTTTAGATGCAATTTTATCTGAATCTAGGCATAAATGTTACTAAATTTTAGATAATATTTTAGCTAACTCTGCTAGGATAAATAAGAACAAAGACTAAATATATCATTCACCAGTCACCAACTAGATTTTGTGCAGTAAACATACAAAAGTTGTAGGTTCTAAAATAATAAAATGACAAAGTAATAAAATTAAGAATCACAAGAAAACTTGTTTCTTATCATGTCTAATATTCCCCTTGCAACATTTACATACTCCTTTCGTTTTAAAATGACCGTCATTTTAACAAAAATAATTTGTTTCAAAATGAATGTCATTCTCACTTTTTAATGTACTATTAATTATTTTTTTTTCTAGTACCCTTAATTATTATTATTATGCACACAACTTCCAAGGTAACATTTTCTACTTTAATTTATAAGAGATGTGTTATTTGAACATCCATTTTGATGACAACTTTTGGGACAACCATTAATTTACAAAGAAAAGTAGGTATTGACACGAAAACCAAAACAACAAAGAGAGAAAGTAAAAACATAATGTGAGTATGAGAGAGAAAGTTGTCACAAAAGTTGTAAAAAATGGTTGTACAAATATCATTTCTCAATTTATAATGATGGGAAATGCACCAATAGTTAATAAAGTTATTTTGGTAAAAGTCTCATGTCTTTGAACAACATTATTGCATTTCTTAATATGTGTGTAACAATCTTAAGCGATATTCATTTTGAAACGGAAGGAGTACAATTATAAGTGTTTCACAATACATGTAGTACAAAACACCAAGCTCAATTTAGCAATGTTTCTAACTTCATATGTGTAGTACTCAAAGACGACCTGAAAAGAAAGTTTCAAGAAAAAAAATCCAGTTTCACACAATCTAATGATCGAACATATAATACAACAACACACCAAACTCAATTTAGCAATGCTTCTAACTTCATTTTCCACACAAACATAATCAATTTTTTTAACTAAACGAAAAAAAAGGAAATTAAATAGAGGAAAGATGAGCCTAATTTGTGGTAAATATCCATAAACCTGTAATACATATATTTATTTGCAGTTACACACTAGAAGCCAACAAAATATTTATTTTTTTGGCTAAAATATTAAAAAGGTCCTTGCAAATATGCCTCATTTGGCTTTTGGTCCTTGTAAAAAAAATTTGATTTTCGTCCTTGCAAAATATTTTGTTTTTTAAAATAGTCCTTGAGCCCATTGAAGCTGGGCATAAGTGAAAAAAAAGGTCCCTGCAAATATGCCTCATTTGGCTTTTGGTCCTTGTAAAAAAAATTAATTTTGTTTTTCGTCCTTGCAAAATATTTTGTTTTTTAATTTTCAACTGCCACATAAGCTGCCAATGGGTCCATGGACTATTTTAAAAAACAAAATATTTTGCAAGGACGAAAATCAATTTTTTTTTACAAGGACCAAAAGCCAAATGAGGCATATTTGCAGAGATCTTTTTAATATTTTAGCCTTATTTTTTATTCTATTTGCAGTGACAGTAACCTACGCTTGTAGACCTAGCAAATAGTTTTTCTTGCCTTTTTATAGGGTCATTTGAGAGTTAAAATTTCTCAAAGATACGGAGATAATTCAATAAATACTCCTACTGAACTCTTCATCTAAATTATCTAAACGTATTATTATAATTTTAGTACATAAATGTATCTTTTTTTTTTGTTACATAAATGTATCTAATTAGTTTGTCAAAAAAAATATCTAATTAGTATTATATATTTTTAAAAAATATGTGAATTAATAGAGAGGATCTTTCCCCTCATTTGGGATATCAAATTGGATTCTCTACAAAAACAACTTTAAAAATGTGTTCATGTGGGGTTGAACTACAATCTCATTAAAAGAAAAAAGAAAAAAAAACTGCAATCTCATTCTCCACAAACTTAGCACTGTTTAACCAACTCATACACATTCATTATACTTTTTTTGTTATCACATTATTTACATTATTTTTGCAGCTCATGTGACAAAAGGTTTTGAGAACACTTTTTTCTTTGTATTTAAAAATTAAAAAAGAATAAATTCTACATATTGATTATGAACAAAAAAAAATTATCTACTTCATAGAATTAATCAAGGGGCAGTTGGCCAAACAAATGAGCATGCTATGAAGCTCGGATATGTGGTACAGTTGGGCAAACAAATTTAGATGACGAATTTTTAAATTTTAGGATACGATACGTTAACAAAAAATTTATACTAAAACTTGTATGCATGTAAAATATTTGAAGAAAATAAGCATTGATTACTCTTCATTATTATATTATTATAGAAGTCAACATTTTTTAAAAATTATACATGTGATTAAAATAAAAAATGTAAAGTTTTCAAATAAATCATATTATATTTTCATTCAAATGTTAGGATATTAACAAAAGTATCATTAAAAAAACTCAACACAAATTTTGTCTAATGTTGATTAATTGAATCTCCTCTCTCTGATTACCTTCATCCACAAGAAGTATAATTTTAAGGGGTTCATTGAGAAACAATTTTATTGATGCATATCTAAAATTGAATCATATACATCTCTACTGAATTTTCACAACATTGTCTCACTTTTTTACCATCTTTTTTAGAATACGTATATTTGAAGTATCTTTTAAGTATTGTTAGTTGAGTAACAAAAGTAAGTATTTTTATATTATCGTCTCCTCAGGGATTAGTGCGCTATCTCGAGCCGTTCAACAATCGTTATTGTTTTGAGTGTTGGGTTTATAACTTGTTTGCATATAAACTAATGGAATGTAAAAGCGGTAATAAAACTACGAGTAATAGGGAATAAAAGTGTTGAGATCGGAGTTCCTCAATCAAGCATCGAAAATAATCTAATAATCATGCATATGAATTCTAGCGTTTTAGCGAAATTATCACGTATCACTCGACAAAGTCATTCGTGTCCAAATGACGTCGTGATATCGATCGTATCGTTTAATAGACGATTTCCCAATCTATCAAACGATCCGAAAACTTTACGTTCTAATACTTTAAGTGATTATCAAAACCAAATTCCATGTCTAGAATTTCTTATTTTGATAGAAGATTATTCTCACCAAAGATTCAAAAGTATTCGGTCAATAACATTTAAATCAAAACATGATAATGAATAGCAAGAATAACTCTATCACATAAATTGCTAAAATCATATATTTGCATAATCAAATATTACATCTAAGCTAGATAAAGTACCTCCAATCCCAACAAAGGGAAGTTAGTTGTTCATTTTCATGACAACTATATAAAAGTGTAAAGAAAGATGAAGATCCAATCCTAAGTTCTTGATTTTCCAAAGAGCCTTAGTTGATTCCACACTCCAATCACTCTTGCTCCATGAAGATCAAAGCTTCTAGCCCTATTTTCTATCTAAAAACTATATCCTAATAATATTACACACTGTAATAATAATGTTCTTAGCAAAAAAGTATGAAACAAAGCTTAAATACTAAAAGCTGAAAGTGACATCTCGCTCGGCGAGATTTCACTCGCCCGACGAGATTTGCTGTCTTTGCCAGTGGTTTTCAGTCACGTCTTCAAGTAGCATTAAACCGCCTTGGGATCTCGCTGAGCGATGAATATCTCGCTGAGCGAAATCAAGTTCCCCTTTCTCCTGAAAATCCCTGCCTGAGCTCGCCAAGGACTCGCCATGAGCTCGCTGGGTGAGTTTATCAGATTCTTTTCTTCTTGATTCTTTGCTCAAATCATGTCCTGGCTTGCATTTTCCTGCACAAATGGATGGGGAAAGAAGTAAAAGCAATATTGGGCATTTGATCAGTGATTATGAGCTTTTCCCATGATAACTTGCAAAACAAGCTACTTAAGTGCTTAAATTAACTATGTTTTTTAACTCATTTTTGGCACTTATCAAGTATCATTGTGTATCCGTGGAGTATCCTACAAGTATCCGAGAAAATATTTTTTAAAAATTAAAATAATTAATTCCAATACTTCGTAGGTACGTATCTGCAAGTATCGGTATCCGATACATATCTGATACAAGTACATCATGTGTTTGGAGTATCCGGACTTCATTGACTGTATGACTAGCAAGAATTAATATTATATACCATTAGCATTGCATCATTGGAGGACTTTTCTTCGTGGATAATGCTATTGCCTATCAATTTAACGAATTAAATAAAAAACGAAATTGTTAAATAATCTTTTCCTTCTTATCCAAAATGTGACAACGACTGTTATAGGACTATGCCAATTCAACAATTGATTACTTGCTTCAATTCGACCCGCAACTCTAATTCCCACCTAAATATACCATTGATAGGTTAGTTTCTTTCTATTTATTTGTTACTTGAGTTATTTTTGTGCTTTAACTGTGAGAAATATAAATAAATTTTTAAGACTATCAATTGTTTAAATTCTCTTGTTTATGATAACTGAAATTCACATACATATTTAGTGAGTACTGTAGGTAATAAAATTAATGATTTGACCTTTTTTTTTTTGTAGATAGACGAAATGACAAAGTCATCATAAACTCACACACATAAAGTTGAGGTGTTGAGGTTCAAACTCCGGTTATGACGTTCGACCTAACAATTTCAACATTTTTGACAGTTGAGCTAGGACTTATGTGACAATGATTTAATCTTTTATTTTTATATTACAATAGCCGCTGACAACTAACAACAGTTAACTTACGTGCCGTTCACACCTTCTCTAGCAATTGAGATTTGCACCAAAGTGGTGGAACCAAGGGAGTAATTGTGTGGCTAGGATTCAACAAGTGGACCACGTGGCAGAAAAAGAAAGGATCACATATATGAAATAGAATAGGTATAAGGAAAGGCACGGAGTAAATGTCGAATGGTGACGTGAAAATAAAAGGAGTTTAGATTGCATGAGGCATCATGAATCAATCACAAAGTCAGGAGAAAATAGTTGGCACATACACGAACTGTGATTCTGATTCACTTGTACATCAAAACAAATCTTAATTGCTAGAGAAGTTGTGAACCGCACTTAAGTGCTCTTGAACTATTATTAAATGAAAATTCAACTATCATGAATTCTGATTGTTTACTAATTCACGTATAGCTAGGTTGAATGTTGGAAGCCCATTCACGTATAATGAATTGTGATTGTTGAGTGACAAGTTCTGTTCTGTTCATATTGTAATCTTTAACGAAAATTGCTCCTCTCTTTCACGCCGGATACCAGCGGCAATTAACATGCGCCCAACCCCAACAGCATTTAACTTGTGTTGGTTTCAAGTCTCTTAACAGAACAACAATTCTTGACAAAATTGTTAGTTTTTTAAAGCACCTAAACACCACATTCATTATTTCAATCATTCACATGTAATAGAAAAATCAATTCCTTCATTCAACATTTCCAAAATCAATTCTAACCAAAATCAATTCAATTCCAAAATATGCAAAACCAAAATCAATTACAAAATCATTCAAATGTCATAGAAAAATACGCAAATGTCATTAATTTACATCAATATCCAAAATGTAGCCAAAATGTCATAAAAATATGAAAATTTACAAACACAAAAACCCAAAGAAAAAAGTAAGACCATATCACGGGCTCTGCCTCTCCCTCCTCATCCTCCGGACAATATGTAACTCGGTTACTGTGTGCATCTCCTCCTGGATCCTCCTAAACATATTGTGATAGTGATGTGGTTTGCCTTCACATAACGCCTCCTCCGTAATGTCGTAGATGTTCCGCATAACCTGGAATGGATCGGAACGCTCTCTCGCATACTCCTCCTCAATAATGACCTCCTGATTAGGAGGCCTAGGAGGTGGCTCCTCAACAACCTCAGTTGAATGGCTCATCAGCGGATGAGAGACACTGTAGAACCAAGAAATGTACCTCCCTCTAGTCCGCCACGGATCCGATGCCACCACAACCTGATTAGCCAACTGTATGACATGAACCATTAAATCCCGAAAGGCCTGAGCTATCTGGGGTGGGTCAAGAGGTTCCATAGATGTAGGAGGCCTCTGAATGTTCTGGACATGCCCGTACTGCCTCTTCGCCCGCTCCGGCCAGTGACGACACTTCGTCCCAATGTTGCACATGATCCAACCAGAGTACCAAAATATATCCTGAAAAGGCACAATGTCCCAGTGATCACCGTACGAGCTGAATATGACATCCACCACCACTAGTCGATCTAGGTAGCCTCATTAGTGACTCGGTGCAATATGGCCCCTTATCGGAAGAAAACGGTTGACACGTGGGAAATGTCGTTCATAAGTCGGATTAAGGTTCCATAGATATAATTTGGTGAAGTGCTCCAGAGCCCATGCTTACAAATACAAACAAACAAATATTTCATCATCACATCTATATACAAACACAATCATATCAACACATTTATAAAATGATATACAACAGACTAAATTACTACCTCAAGTAGAGACATGTATTCGACAATGGAGCTTGTTGTAGGGTCAGTAGCCTTAGAAAGTTGAGTGTATAGATTAGCCAATGCCATTCCACCCCAAGACCACTCGTGCACCCTGTGCAAATTTGTCATTCCTTCCAGCCAAATCAAGCTAATGTGTTTGTTGCTCTTGTTGGCGAGAATGGTGATACCGACCAAGAACAACAGAAAAGCTCTCAAACAATACTCCCGAGTCAGGTCTCTCTCTGCCTTCTCCTCGGGATCAGTCGGCTCCTCCAACTCATTGCACCGACTAAGGTAGCCCTCATACAACTTATTCAGCCAAGGAATATCCACATATCCACCCCATATATACACCCAACACAGTAGCCATCAGACCAATACCTAACTCATAACTGATCTGGTTGGGGTGTGCCATTAGCTTCCCTTCGATAGGGATGTGTAGAAGACACGCCACATCATCGAGTGTGACATCATCTCACCAATAGGTAGATGAAAACTGCTGGTCTCCTTCTGCCACCTCTCTGACAATGCGGTGATGAGGGCACCATTGATGGTAACAAACCCAGTATGAAGAAGTGGGGCAAGAATCAGACATTTAAACAAAAAAAAATCCAATGCAAAAGGATCATAAACACTTACTTGTAATTGAAGTTGAAGTTGATTTGGATGAGTTTGATGAAATTCGACTTTGGAGGGAGAAAATTCTTTTTTTATTTTATTTAGAAACACAATGGAAGAAGCTTTTGTCTGTTCTATTGTAAAACAGAACTCAACGGCAGTTAACTGCCACTAGTACCGAGCACATTCGCTGGTACCCAGCGTGAGTTAACCGTCGTTGGTAGCGAACTGCAGTTAACTTGCGCTGGGGTTAATTGTGAAAATTCAGGGTGGGAATGAGTAAAAATGAAAGGGAGAAGAGCAATTTTCTTCTTTAACATCATCTAATTAGGATCCCTTGTTAGTGTGGGAAAATTGCTCTTTTTGGCCCTTATATGCTCACACCCTCCAAATTTTCCAATTTACCCTTATAAATTTATCGGGAGTTGTGTTTCGTAAGGCTCGGAAGATAACTCCCATTAAGCCTTGTTTTTGCACCAGGCCATAGTGGCAGTACGCTATACTCGTTTTGGTTGTTTTGAAACTTTACAAACTTGAACTTTGAGAAAATACTCTATTCTTCATTCAATCTTTTATCATCGACAAACCAATGTCAAAGAAATTGTATTTGTTGACACATTTATTCTAAAACCCAACAAGGGTGAACTTTCTTTGATTTTGTTTTTGTAGAAGTTTAGGTTTGTTTATTTGTTGATGAAATAGAAATTGTTTTATGTTTGATTAGCAAAATATTAGTAATAGGAATAATTTAAGTATTGTTTGTGTATATATTTAATTGTTTGCAATTAGTGAAATGTGATATTCAAATTTTGTTTAAGAATGTTAATGAAGTTTTTGTTCTCTAAGTGTTTGACGAACTGCTTAAATGATAATTTTGTTTTTCCATGTTGGTTGTTTTAGATTTGACTGACAACGTTGGTAGGATGAGACATGGACAAGAGGCCTTACATAGTTCCGTACACAGAGAACATGCAACAAATAATCCTCGTGGTCATGGTAGGAGGGTACGAAACTCTACCAAAATCTTTAGTTCATAGGCCGAACATGTTGAGGTTGAAGTGTCATCACCATTGTTGAGATGCCACCACCACCACAGGACCCTAACATGGGAGCAGCCGAGCAAGGATTTGGTGGAGGACCATTTATTGATGTGAGATTTGAGTCTGAATTCACAACATTATTTATTCCACCAAAAGCCATTTATTTAAAATAATTCAAATCAACGTTAAATTAAAAAAAATAACCAACTCAAAAAGAATCTATAAAAGATATTAAATACTTGTTATAACTTGGAGTCATTGGGTTGCATGAATGTTGAGTTCTTCCAAAATTCATAGGGAATAAATAAACAATAATATAATATGATTTGCACACAATAGCTATAATATGTATCTATAAGGCTCTAATTCCGATTGATGTAATTTAACAGTATAACTGATAATCATCAACACAAAATTAAAACTTATCTACATATTAAAGATAGATAAAGAAGAATTGTGTTGGATATTTTGATGTTGGCTACATGTTTGCTAAAATCAAAATGTACAAGCAATGCGTCTTCAGAAGCTAATTTGTGTCTTCAGAAGCGGGAAACTGGATTTCAGAAGCTGATACTGTTCATCAGAAGCTGAACTGGTCTTCAGACGCTGACACTGTTCATCAGAAGCTGAACTGGTCTTCAGACGCTGGTACTGTTCATCAGACGCACTATTCAGACGTTGACTTTTGTTGACCTTCAGAAGCTGCTGTTCAGACGCTGACTTTTGTTGACCTTCAGAAGCTGTTTTTCAGAAGCATGTTTTCTGCGTCTGAATTCTGTTAAATCTTTCACAGTATCTTTTGAAGATTTAATTGAAGATTTATCCAAGCTTCATTTCTAGAAGGAAGTATTTTTGCGCAAGATATGTTCTGAAGATTTGATTCAATTATTTGTGAATATATTTTCAAGGAAATCTTTGGAAAATATATTTGTGAATTTTATGTGAGCTTCTATTTGCTTCTAAAAGAATTCTGAAAACATATCCTTGAAGATTTGGTTCAGAATTGTGTGTTGTTGAAGCCTATATAAAGAGGACGCTGCTATTGAAGACTAGATAGAGAAAAAACCAGAAGTTGTCCTTGAAAAGAGTCTTAGTGTTTTTTTGAGTCTGTGAGCTGTTGCTCTGTTTTTGTGTACCACTCATCTGTTAGAGTTGGTTGTTTCTGTTACAGAGTTGTAATTCACTTAAAGCTTTTAAGCACAAGTGACTTTGTTGTTTTGAAGAGTGTCTTCGTATTTGTTTGTTTAAGTGTCTGATAATCACTGGGCTGTGATTACTTGATTGGGAAGTAAGTGGGTTCTTATATCTAGGAGTTCCTAGGTAGAAGTCTATACGGGTAGTGATTAAGTGATAAGGCTGGAAAAACAGGGGCTGTGTCTTGAGTCTTAGAATTAATACTACTTAGTGGATTTCCTTCCTGGATTGGTATCCTCCAGATGTAGGTGAAGTTTGCACCGAACTGGGTTATCAAATAGCTGTGTTCCTTTACTTTCTGTCTGTTTAATTTTCTGCTTCTGAACTATTGTTTTCAGACTCTGTTTTTTAGTTCAGAACCAGTCCTGCCAGGAATTTCAATTGGCATCAGAGCAGGAACCCTACCTGTATTTGGGTGAGCTCCAGGGAAGGTGTTTCTGGCAAGAATGGACAAAGAAGGAGAATTTGTTAACAGGCCACCTCTGTTGGATGGGACCAACTATGAATATTGGAAATCTCGTATGATTGCTTTCCTGAAATCTATTGATAGCAAGACCTGGAAATCTGTTCTGAAAGGTTGGGAACATCATGTTGTGCTGGACAAAGATGGAAAGAAGACAACTGTGTTAAAACCAGAGGAAGATTGGTCCAATGATGAAGATGTTTTATCTCTTGCAAACTCCAAAGCCTTGAATGCTATATTCAATGGAGTGGACAAGAATATACTCAGAATGATCAAGCAGTGCACAATAGCTAAAGATGCCTGGGAGATTCTCAAGACTACTCATGAAGGCACATCCAAGGTAAAACTGTCCAGACTTCAGCTTCTCACCACCAAGTTTGAAAATCTCAGAATGTTGGAGGATGAGAACATACAGGATTTTTACATGAATGTTCTGGATATGGCCAACTCATTTGAGTCTCTTGGAGAAAGAGTATCTGATGAGAAACTTGTGAGAAAGATCCTCAGATCCTTACCTAAGAGATTTGATATGAAGGTGACTGCAATTGAAGAAGCACATGACATCTCCAACATGAAGGTTAAGGAATTGATTGGGTCTCTTCAAAACTTTGAAATAAGCAGAACTGATAAGAAGGGGAAAGGTGTTGCTTTTGTAGCAGATGCTGAAAGTGTGGATGATGAAAGCCCATCAGAAGCTCTTGTGATGCTGAGTAAACAATTTAAGAAGTTTCTGAAGCAGAAGACAAGAACTGATGAGAAGAGCAATCAATCAAAGGGAGTTCAGTGCTATGAGTGTGAGGGATATGGTCATGTCAAGTCAGAATGTCCTACCTACCTCAAGAAACAGAAGAAAAGTCTGACTGTGACTTGGTCTGATGAAGAGGATTCAGAAGGAGAAGTGGAGAATAAGTCTGCTAAGCATGTTGCTGCCTTTACTGGAAGATGCATAACTGATGGTGAAGTTATGGGTTCAGAAACTTCTTTAGAGTCTGAATGCAGTGATGAAGAACTGTCTTATGAAAATCCTGCTGCTTTTTGCAAGAAGTTGCATGTTCAATTTGAAGAAAGAAGTGAACATTTAGAGAAAATTTATGTTCTCAATAATGAGGTAACTCAACTGAATTCTCAACTTGATCATATGAAGAAGCAAGTTAGAATGATGAATTCTGCTACTGATGTGTTGGAAGAGATTTTGGAGAATCAGAATCAAGGAAAACCAAATGGCTTAGGATTTGTTGATAAGAATCTGAGCATCAAACAGCAAAATCCTGCTAAGAGGTTCATACCTGTTGCTACTTATGTTCCTCTGATGAGCAAACCTAATAACAAACCTCAGGGATCTAAAGACAAGAATGCTTCTCATCCTTGGGTATGTCATCACTGTGGTAAAAAGGGACACATTAAGCCTTTTTGTTACAAGCTGCATGGATACCCCAAGCACTTTCAACAAAGAAAGCCTGAACCTGTTGCAGTCAATGTCAAGAAGGTTTGGAGACCAAAATGTGAAAGTATTGCCCAGAATCTAAAAGATAGGAAAGGAAAGGATGTTGCTGCTGACAGCAGGCCCACTTCTGTAGCAAAGAAGATTTATGTTGCTGGACCATCTAAAGTCTGGAGCAAGGTGTTGGTTCCTGTCCCTGTTCAAAAGGCACTAAAAGGAAAAGAAGTAGTTCCTAGTAAGTCTGAAGATGTTGTTAAGCATGATACCATGCTCTGTGTTCAGAAGAGAATTGC
Source organism: Medicago ruthenica (assembly GCA_018208015.1). Taxonomy (NCBI): domain Eukaryota; kingdom Viridiplantae; phylum Streptophyta; class Magnoliopsida; order Fabales; family Fabaceae; genus Medicago; species Medicago ruthenica. The sequence continues at coordinate 95,064,288 of CM031372.1, read as the reverse complement.
TGATCTAGAGAAACAGATTGCTGGGAAGAAGATTCTGAATGTGCCTGAAGCACATATCAACTGAGTAGCATATGATGTTGTGTCTAATGAAGACTACGCAACTTCTGATGCTGAGTCTGAAGACTGTCAAGTTGGTGACTGATGTTCTGGATTTCACTTTGTGTTTTTGGTTTGCAAGTGTGATGTACTCTGCAGTTTTGTGTGTGGATGCTATGTGGTTCTAATCCTGATGATTGGTGCTGTGTTGAGTTCTGTGCTGGTGTTTTTAATGCTGATTCTGAAACCGGCTCTGATGTGATTCTTTGTTTGCTGTTCTGTGATGTGCTTATGCTCTGTTACTTCTGTTTCTTGCTCCTGGTGTTTGCTGGTTGTTTTGTCAATATTGTTTGGCTAAAAAGGGGGAGAAATATGTGTCTGTTTCAGAAGCTGTTCAACTGTTCAGGGGAGTTGGAGTTTCTGAATGTCTGTTTCAGGGGGAGTTCCTGAGTGATGTGTTTCAGGGGGAGAAGTTGTACCTCAGAAACTGCTGTTGTATGTTGCAGGGGGAGTGTTTTGTGTGAAATTGAGTGAATTGTTCCGCTGCTGACTCTGCTACATATGTGTAGTTCTTCATGGTTGAGTACTTTTGTTGAGTGAAGAACTTGTCTTTGTGGAAAATTTGATTTTAGCCAAAAATTTGCCAAAGGGGGAGATTGTTGGATATTTTGATGTTGGCTACATGTTTGCTAAAATCAAAATGTACAAGCAATGCGTCTTCAGAAGCTAATTTGTGTCTTCAGAAGCTGGAAACTGGATTTCAGAAGCTGATACTGTTCATCAGAAGCTGAACTGGTCTTCAGACGCTGGTACTGTTCATCAGAAGCTGAACTGGTCTTCAGACGCTGGTACTGTTCATCAGACGCACTATTCAGACGTTGACTTTTGTTGACCTTCAGAAGCTGCTGTTCAGACGCTGACTTTTGTTGACCTTCAGAAGCTGTTTTTCAGAAGTATGTTTTCTGCGTCTGAATTCTGTTAAATCTTTCACAGTATCTTTTGAAGATTTAATTGAAGATTTATCCAAGCTTCATTTCTAGAAGGAAGTATTTTTGCGCAAGATATGTTCTGAAGATTTGATTCAATTATTTGTGAATATATTTTCAAGGAAATCTTTGGAAAATATATTTGTGAATTTTATGTGAGCTTCTATTTGCTTCTAAAAGAATTCTGGAAACATATCCTTGAAGATTTGGTTCAGAATTGTGTGTTGTTGAAGCCTATATAAAGTGGACGCTGCTATTGAAGACTAGATAGAGAAAAAACCAGAAGTTGTCATTGAAAAAAGTCTTAGTGTTTTTTGAGTCTGTGACCTGTTGCTCTGTTTTTGTGTACCACTCATCTCTTAGAGTTGGTTGTTTCTGTTACAGAGTTGTAATTCACTTAAAGCTTTTAAGCACAAGTGACTTTGTTGTTTTGAAGAGTGTCTTCGTATTTGTTTGTTTAAGTGTCTGATAATCACTGGGCTGTGATTACTTGATTGGAAAGTAAGTGAGTTCTTATATCTAGGAGTTCCTAGGTAGAAGTCTATACGAGTAGTGATTAAGTGATAAGGCTGGAAAAACAGGGGCTGTGTCTTGAGTCTTAGAATTAATACTACTTAGTGGATTTCCTTCCTGGATTGGTATCCTCCAGATGTAGGTGAAGTTTGCACCGAACTGGGTTATCAAATAACTGTGTTCCTTTACTTTCTGTCTGTTTAATTTTCTGCTTCTGAACTATTGTTTTTCAGACTCTGTTTTTTAGTTCAGAACCAGTCCTGCCAGGAATTTCAAATTGTATTCTCAATTCGTTAGAGTGTCGTGCTGTAACATGTTATAAAACTCAACCCATTTTGGTTGGTCTGGTAGTGTTGACTTGGGACTTTGGAATGTGCTCTTTCTCAAAGTCTCAAGTTTGATTCTCCCTTGTCTCAATTTGGGTGGGTTAGTTTAGCTTCTTAAAAAAACTTGTTATAAAACTCTTAAATAAGAACAAGAGTAGAGATGAAGGAGGAGAAAATGTGATTATTCTCTTATGATATCTTTTCAATTACAAGTGAACCATATTTATAAAAAAAAATACAATGATACGAGTCAATGATATGGTCCATTAACCAACGAGCATCTACTAGCAATATTCATAACAAGTTATAAATTTTAAATCTTGTGTTATTTTTTATTTATTTTAAAAGGCCTCATTAAAATATTTATTTTAGCCCTCTTTTCATGTTGCCTGACCCTGTACAAATACATAAAAATCTATTAAATTTGAAATTACTCGTTTCATATAAACTGTTTTAAAAGTCATAAACTTATTTCATTTCTTCGGCAATACAGGATGGACCTAAATCTGCAAAGAATAGAGTTTTATGTAGTAATGATCGGTACAAAAATGAGATACAAATGTTCAACTAAAAAGAGATACAAAGAGTATAAAATTAAAGCTAGAAATGACTAACATAAATGCACACATAGCAAAAAGGAATGTACAACTAGCAAATTATAACAAGCAATCAAATCATATTAAAACAAGACATCAACAAATCAGTGTGGTTTGGTCATTGAAGAGATCAATGCTTCATATTTTGTTCCAATCCCTCAACCTGCTCTAACCTAATCTGAAGTCCTATGGCTTTGTCTGTAGGCTTCGGAAATCCTTATATGGTCTAAAGCGGGGTCCTAGAACATGGTTTGGTAAATTTCACTCATTTCTTCAAAAGTTTTGCATAAACAGGTATTCATGATCTCAAGCAACACTTTCAAACCAAGGACTTGGGTCGACTAAAATATTTTCTTGGAATTGAAGTGGCCCGGTCAAAATTATCAGGTATTGCCATCTCTTACATAAAGTATGCTTTTGACATCTTGGAGGAGATTGTGATGTTAGATTGCAAACCCATTGACACATCTATGGATCCAAATATTAAGCTTATGCCAAATCATGGTACTTTAATCAGACTCAGGTGGACACCGAAAGTTGGTTAGACAGTTGAACTATCTTATTGTGACTAGATCTGACATATTCTTTGTCGTTTATATTGCGAGTCAGTTCCTCAATCTTTCATATGAATCATCTTAATTATACTTTTTTGTTTATAAAAAAATTGCCACTTTACTCAAATATTTTTTATTTTTTCAATGGATAATTGAATTTTATCATATTTATGAAAAAAATAGAATAGTAAAAGAGAATGCATGATGGTAAAAAAAAAAATGAAACCGATGAACAAAAGACAATGTGGCTGGCTAATAATAGCATTCCGTTTTTCATTTCTAATCACCTTTTATAGTTGTAATTTGTAAAACATCTTCTAGGAACCTTTTTTTTTTTTTTAATATAAACAACCACTATAATTTTTTAAACTTTTGCCGTTAGATCCTCCAATTTTATTAGGTTTAATAGTGATCTATTGTATCTTTTACAATGGATCATTATCTCAAAGCAACCTTAGACTCGACCTTTCAACAACTTAGGCTAGTAGGATAAATCAAGATCAAGTCAATATGACTGTGTGTTTGGTTTTAAATTTGAATGTTACTCCTCTGATTCAAATTACATGTCATTATATTTTTTATACCATTAATGAATGATATTTTTGTTAAGTGACTTATATTTTCTATTCTTCATACGATATTAATTACATTTTTTAATTTGTGTAAAATTATCAAAATGACATACTACCTCCGTTCCTTTTTAATTGTCACTTTTTGACATTTTACACAAACCAAGACAATTAATAAATGTCACTACTTTTGATACAATAATTTATACTTTTACTATAATAACCTCATTCATTTAATATATAATCTCATATATTTCTCTCTCCGTAATAAATAATTAAGGATAAAATTGGTAAAACATTATTTAAAGTTGCATTGAACTTTGAAAGTGACAGTTAAAAAGGAACAAATTTTTTCTTCAAAAGTGACAATTAAAAAGGAACGGAGGGAGTATAATTTAAGACAGTGGGAGAATGTACTAAGTTTAATATAGCTTGTTGAAGCTTTGGTCAATGGAAGCTTAGCCTAATTAATGTTTTATAGACTGATGGCAATGCACATACTAATATACCATATGGTTTGTAATTTTGAACCTCAAATGAGCCAAAATATTTATACCTTACCTGATCACATAATGCAATAAAATAAAAAATTTAAACAAAAGGGGTTAAAAAATGAGCACTGCTATGTGGTGCGAAGTAGCAAGTGCGAAATCCAACGAAATTGCAATTCATCACATTACTTACATTAGTCTTACTAGAAACATACTAATATAACTTCCTTTTTCATGAATACACGGATGGTTGATTAAAATTAATTTTTTTTAATAAAAAATAATAATTCAACACTCACATTTTTCGATGGAATACATGGGGAAATTAGCCTTTTGTCAAAATTCGTTGGTATGTTTTTCGCACCCACAAGCATTAACCTTAAAAAATTGATCAGGAAAGCCAACCCAAAATATCATCATCATCAAACTTCCTAAAACTGGCAAAAAATAAATAAAGAAATAAAATATAGGACTTGTTCCTTAAGAAAGCAGCAAATACTTGATTTCTTCACTTTTTTTTCAGAACAATATCAACTTACAAGTGAATGCTAAGCAATCATACTCATCTTTTTTTGCCCACACAACACAACCACTTGAGATTCCTCTGTTTTTGCTACCTTCTTAAGCAAAATCCAAGTGGCTACTACAGAAATGTCTCATATCTCTCATTTGACACACCACCTTTCAATAATGTCCAACCAAATATCTATGCTTCTAATAATATTTTTCCTCCGTCCCATAAGAAAATGTTTCGAGTTTTTTTGTTTCCAATGATACGAAAAACTCATACATTTTAAAATGAATTAATTGTTTTTTTTACTTTTATATATGTTCAGTATAAATATATTTATCCCAAATAAGTGGATCTCATTATTTTTCAAAAATATTTAATGTAGGCTCATATTTAAAATAAAATGTTAACATATATCATTTAGAGCCCTTTATTCTGCTTTTTTTAAAATAAAAAAAATAATTGTAGAAGTTTTGATTCCTTTGTTATAGATTTTTAAAAATATGATAAAATTTAATTTTTTTGAATTTTTATTACTCATGATAATGAACATCGATTATTTTTTATCATAAAATGTAAAAATTTAGTATGATTCTCATAAACAATGAAATGATATTTTTCTTATAGCACTCCTCTTTCTTAAAATATAAAAGTTCACAAATCGCTATTTATTTCATAAAAATATCATTATAAATGCTAAATTCTACTAATGAAACATTCCACCTAATTTTAAGATGACCATAACCCCTTTGAATCCTCAATAAATTTGATCACTCACTCCCTCATTCCCACTTCAAGGACTACTTCTCCATTCTCTTCTCCCCTTTTTAGAACACCAACACAATTCCCTCTCAACAAACTCAAGATGGTGAAGATGAACTATCCTCTCATCACACTCTCACTTCTCCTAATAGTCCTTTATCCCACCACCACAACTTCAGCAGCTGAATCACCAGCACCATCACCATCATCAGCTCCAACAGACATTATCAGAATCCTCAAAAAAGCCGGCGGATTCACCACCCTTATCCGCCTCCTCCAAACCACTCAAGTAGCCACACAAATAAATGCACAACTCCTAAACTCAAACAATGGACTAACACTCTTTGCACCAAATGACAATTCCTTTTCTACCCTCAAACCTGGTTTTCTCAACTCCCTTAATGATCAACAAAAGAATGAGCTTATTCAATTCCATGAACTACCCTCATTTGTTGCACTCTCAAATTTTGATACTTTAAGCAATCCAGTTAGAACACAAGCTGGTGATGATCCTGAAAGATTAGCATTGAATATAACAAGTTCAGGGAATCAAGTGAATTTAACAACTGGTGTTGTTAATGCTACTGTTGGTGGTAGTGTTTTTTCTGATCATCAACTTGCTATTTATCAAGTTGATAATGTTCTTCTTCCTAAGGATTTCTTCATTCCCAAGTCTCCTCCACCGGCTCCGGCACCAGAAAAGAGTAAGGATTCCAAGAAAAAATCTGCAGAGGGTCCTGCATCTTTAGATGATAATGACAAATCTTCTGCTATGAGTTTGAAGGACAAGAATGGAATAATGTTGATATTTGCAGTTGCCATGGTTGTTGCTGCAGCTTTATTTTCCTTGTGACTATTATGAGAAGTTTGAAAAAATTACCAACTTAGTATGCAGGAAATTCTGCTATTTGGGGGGGTACATTGTTGTTTTTCATGAATTTCATTTTTATGTGTTGGACTGGTTGGGAATTTTGTAGCACTTTCCAATGATTGTTAATTTTTTTGTTTTGCTTTCCCTATTTCTTAAGAGTCAAGTAAGTTTGTGGTGAAAATTGTATTCAATTTTGAAGGCTTTATTTCCTTCTTTATTGGTTGTCATTCCTTCACAAAGTAAAAGCTGATATTATAATGGGAAATTTTGTGTACTCTTCTAAGTTGCACTTGATGAACTTGTGAAAATACTCAATTCATTATGTACCAAGGGCATTTCCATAGGGTGACGTTATATTTTTCTTATTATATTTAGTTGCCTTCATAATGCTAAATTTAAAGTCCTAAAAGTAAATATTTTCAATAAGAAAAAAGGGAATTGTTAAAATGTGATGCATATTTCTAGAATTTTCTAGAATGCATCAGTAGTTTATAGAATGTTAATAATTGATGTACATGTCTAGATTTCTCTAGAATAGTTTAGTATATTTTAGATTTAATTAATACTACACATGTAGTAGGAAATGTCATGAAGAATATAGAAAGAAGTATCTAGAATATGACATCCACATTATTTTTGCTCCAATTTGGAGAGCAATACAATCTATTCTTGCTCCAAGTCCTCACACTACTTGCTACTATATTCCAACTATCAACTAAAGCCTTCTATACTATTCAACTACACTCTAAACTAACAGTGGTATCAGAGCTACGTTCGATCATATATTGGGTATAGAAAATCTATCCACCTATTTTCAACCAAACCCTTTATATCCTACACCATTTCAAATTTTTTTTCCCTAAGACATGGCTAATACCATTCAACCATCATCTATAACTATATTCCTACTTTCAATGGTGAAAACTATGATTTTTGGAACATTAAAATGAAGACATTTTTTCGCTCACAAGATTTATGGGAGATTGTAGATGAATGATTTACTATTTCCGCAGACACTTCAACTCTCAATGCAGCTCAAAAAAGGAGTTGAAGGAAAATAAACAGAAAGGTTCAAAGACATTGTTCTTTCTGCAACAAGCGGTAGCAGACAATATCTTTCCAACAACAACAGGTATTTCATCCTCTTCATTGATGATTTTTCTAGAATGACTTGGGTCTACTTTATGAAAGAAAAATCAAAAGTTTTTGGAATATTAAAAAAATTCAAGACCTTTGTTGGAAAACAAAGCGGAAAATATATTAAAGTTCTCAGAAGTGATCGTGACAAAGAGTACAACTCTCACGAGTTTGACAAGTTCTGTAAAGATGAAGGCATTGAGCGACAACTAACAGTCGCATATTCTCCACAACAAAATGGTGTGTTAGAGACGAAGAATCGCACAATCATGGATATGGCTCGATCGATGATAAAGGATAAAGGATTGTCTACATACTCAACAGAAGCCAATTGAGGTTGTTAATGACAAAACTCCAATTGAGGCTTGGTGTGGCAAAAAGCCATCAGCTAAACATCTAAGAGTTTTTGGATCTATCTGCTACATACATGCTCCTGCTCAAATGAGACATAAGTTAGAAGACAAGAGCATACGCGGAATATTCTTGGGATATAACACACAATCAAAAGGTTATAGAGTCTATAACCTACAAACAAATAAGCTTCTTGTGAGCCGAGATGTTGAAGTTGATGAAAATGCTAGCTGGAATTGGAATGAAGGACAAGTTGAGAGAAGTAACATCACCATTCCAATACCACAATCAGACACATAAAACATAGCAGAAACAACTGAAGAACCAGGTACGCCACCTTCACCTCCTCAACAAGAAACTTCTTCACCAGAATCTACTCCAACAAGAGTAATAAGATCATTGGTGAATATATATGAAACTTGAAACTTGGCAAAACATGAGCCTGAAAACTATGAAATAGCGTCAAACCAGAATTATGTGCCAAAGGCAATGAAGGAAAAGATCTAAGACTACAAAAATCTTTGAATGGGCTAAAGAAAGCTCCTCGAGAATGGAGCAACATAATTGATCAGCATTCCATCAATCGAGGATTTGGCTAGATCAAGATTTGAGCTACTACGAACTATGCTTGGAGTTACCGAAATATGCATCAAGGAGGAGTGTTAAAATGTGATGCATATTTCTAGAATTCTCTAGAATGCATTAGTAGTTTATAGAATGTTAAGAATTTATGTACATGTCTAGATTTCTCTAGAATAGTTTAGTATATTTTAGATTTAACTAATACTACACATGTAGTAGGAAATGTCATGAAGAATCTAGAAAGAAGTATCTAGAATACGACATTCACACTATAAATAGGCAAGCATGTACTCATTTGTAATAAATCCAATTTGGAGAGCAATACAATTTATTCTTGGTCCAAGTCCTCACACTACTTACTACTATATTCCAACTATCAACTAAAGCCTTCTACGCTATTCAACTACGTACACTCTAAACTAACACTACTACCCAAACTACTAACAAGAATCGTTAAAAAAATAAAAATCTATAGAAACTGAAATTCTGGCAGGTACTGAAACTGATAGTAAAACAGAGTGCAAAACACGCAAAACAGAGTACGTATCAGAAGCAGCAAAATAAGGACAGAAAATAAAGAACACAGTTGATTTGTTAACCCAGTTTGGTGACAAACACACCTACGTCTGGAGGCTACCAAGCCAGGAAGGAAATCCACTAAATAGTATCAATTCAAAGACTCATGACAACAGCCCCTGTTTCACAGCCTTATCACTTAATCACTACCCGTATCGATTTCTACCTAGGAACTCCTAGATATAAGATCCCACTTACTTCCTAATCAAGTAATCACTGCCCTAGTGATTATCAGACTCTTAAACAAATCAAGGACGAAGACACTCTTCAAAACAACAAAGACATCACTTTTGCTTAAAAGCTTTAAGTGAACACAACTCAATAACAAAACAACCAACTCTAACACTTGAGTGGTGCACATAAATAAAGCACTAAGCTAACAGACTCAAAAACCTAAGACTCTCTCTATGACTTCTGTTTTTGATTGATAATTCTTCAATAGCAGCGTCCTCCTTAAATAGTCTTCAGCAGCACATAATTCTGAACAAAATAATCTTCAAAGATATAATCCCAAAATTCTTTAGAAGCAAATAGAAGCTCACATATATTTTAGAAATATATTTCCCAAAGATAATTCTGAAAATATATTCTTAAATAACAGGAACAAATCTCCAACAAAGATCTTCACGCGATTTAATCTGCCTTCTAGAAACAATAGCTTGGATAAATCTTCAAACAAATCTTCGAAAGATACTGTGAAAGAATTAACAGCTTGAAGACACAGATTCTGAACGCAGAAACCAGCTTCTGAAATGCAGCTTCTGAAGGTCAACGAAAGTCAGCGTCTGAACAATGCGTCTGAAGGTCAACGAAAGTCAGCCTCTGAACAGTGTCAGCTTCTGAAGACCAGTATAGCTTCTGATGAACAGTACTAGCTTCTGAAGTTCTGCTTCCAGCTTCTGAAGACACATTTTAGCTTTTGAAGACGCATTGCTAGTACATTTTGATTTTAGCAAACATGTGGCCAACAACCAAATATCCAACAATCTCCCCCTTTGGCAAATTTTTGGCTAAAATCAAATTGTTCACAAAGACAAGTTCTTCACTCAACAAAAGTACTCAACCATGAAGGTGGCTTGGTGTGGCAAAAAGCCATCAGCTAAACATCTAAGAGTTTTTGGATCTATCTGCTACATACATGCTCCTGCTCAAAAGAGACATAAGTTAGAAGACAAGAGCATACGCGGAATATTCTTGGGATATAACACACAATCAAAAGGTTATAGAGTCTATAACCTACAAACAAATAAGCTTCTTGTGAGCCGAGATGTTGAAGTTGATGAAAATGCTAGCTGGAATTGGAATGAAGGACAAGTTGAGAGAAGTAACATCACCATTCCAATACCACAATCAGACACATAAGACATAGCAGGAACAACTGAAGAACCAGGTACGCCACCTTCACCTCCTCAACAAGAAACTTCTTCACCAGAATCTACTCCAACAAGAGTAATAAGATCATTGGTGAATATATATGAAACTTGAAACTTGGCAAAACATGAGCCTGAAAACTATGAAATAGCGTCAAACCAGAATTATGTGCCAAAGGCAATGAAGGAAAAGATCTAAGACTACAAAAATCTTTGAATGGGCTAAAGAAAGCTCCTCGAGCATGGAGCAACATAACTGATCAACATTCCATCAATCGAGGATTTGGCTAGATCAAGATTTGGGCTAGATCAAGATTTGAGCTACTACGAACTATGCTTGGAGTTACCGAAATATGCATCAAGGAGGAGTGTTAAAATGTGATGCATATTTCTAGAATTCTCTAGAATGCATTAGTATTTTATAGAATGTTAAGAATTTATGTACATGTCTAGATTTCTCTAGAATAGTTTAGTATATTTTAGATTTAACTAATATTACACATGTAGTAGGAAATGTCATGAAAAATCTAGAAAGAAGTATCTAGAATACGACATCCACACTATAAATGGGCAAGCATGTACTCATTTGTAATAAATCCAATTTGGAGAGCAATACAATTTATTCTTGGTCCAAGTCCTCACACTACTTACTACTATATTCCAACTATCAACTAAAGCCTTCTACGCTATTTAACTACGTACACTCTAAACTAACACTACTACCCAAACTACTAACAGGAATCGTTAAAAAAATAAAAATCTATAGAAACTACAAGGAGTTGAGGACTACAATTTGATATTAATTCTGAAATGAAAAGTATTGCTTGTCTTGTTAAAGACTTATGACAGTGATCACTTTGCTCCTTAGTTGTTTTTGAGTATCATTGTCAGGTCTTGTTGAAGACTTCTCATATGGTGTCCACCTTCTTGCTCTAGTAGTTGTATTTTTCTATATAGGCTAATACTCAAGTTGAGCCTCAAAACTGAAGGCACATGTCTCCATTTTTATTTACCGTCTAGCCTTGTGATCCATATCTAAACCCTAGTCTTAGAGGCGTAATTTTATGACATTAGTTGGACTTGACTTCAAGAGGGTCGAGCCTTTAGGCTACTTAAACTCCTCTCTCCTTTTTAGTTTTGGTTTGAACTCAAACAAAGCAAAGAGACCTCATTTTCACCTCACATTGCTTATAAATCTTTAGTCTCACTATTTTATCCAATGTGAGATTTCTATTTTCAACACTCCCCTCAAGTCCAACTAAATTAGTCTCTTTATTGAGTCAATTGTAATAGTTTCTTTTTCTTTCTTTCGAGTTTATCCTAGCGGGGCCAAAATGTGTAGCTTCTTTTTTTATTTGATGCTATGTCCCGAGACCTAGTTCAAATTTTAGACATTTCTTTTTCGAATATGCTTGGTAGTCGGTATAGGCTATTAGACCACATTAGACTATGATACCATGCTGAAATATTTAGGACATACACAATTGAAGGATGACAATATTGGCCTTTATAGTAGTCTAAATCTCTTGAACTTTTACCCCACTTTGTTTATAAATCATTGATCTTACTATTTTATTCCGTGTGAAACTAATAGTAAGGCCCTAAAAGTAAATATTTCCAATAAAGGGAAAAAAAAATAGGACTCATTAAAAAATCGAAAACTTGTACAAAGTAAACTACAAGGAGTTAACGAGTGCAATTTTGTATTATGGATTGTTGGGCAGACATAAACAAGAAGTTGGAATATATTGAGGTTACTGATACATAAAAACATTGAAGTGCACTGTGTTGCTACAACACAACCTTTATTTGTAGCAAGTTCATGAATCCATGACATTTTTATCACCTCGAATTTCTATATTTCCCTCGCGAACCACCAAACCATCTTATGACTGACTCCTATACAAAACAGTATGTTGACTAACAGCAAATTGGAAAACAAAATATGAACAACTAAAAGTGACGATGATGACACACAATTTGATTACAGAATTCGGTCAATTGTGCCTACATCCGATAACGTTTGATTTTGATAAATCACTAATTAGAGTTACAAGTTAATTACAACCTGAGTTTAAATACTACGACTCAATTCTGCTCCGCTCACCGCACTTTCAGTTTCACTCGTTGCACTTTCAACTCCACTTATTGCTAAATACCATACACAAATATATGCAAAAGCAAGTGATGATAATATAATATCACAAGTAAATTTTTGTCCAAAAAAAGTTAATCTTACAGGTCAGTTATACATTTTCTCTAACCTCTATACTGCTGATTCCAACTACATTTATTGCACTATGATTTGAGAAACAATAATGTTAATCTCATTTCAAAGTTAACGGCTCACCACATAAAAATTTCACACAATAATTCAAGTAACCAAAAGAGATGCAATGCCAATAAATAATAAGATAAAATATCCTTATTCACCATGACAGATTATTGATACCACCAAAATCACAACTATAGAACTATAACATTACACCTACCCATCATTTCCTTGGCCTCTATATAAATCCACCTCTCCTTACCCTCAAATCAACACATCCAACATACAAATTACCAAAAAAATCTAATCATTTACATTCCTCCACAATCTTCAATTACCAAGCCAAATATGAATCAAATTATCTTTTCCTTCTCACTCTTTCTACTTATGTTCTCCTCATTATATTCTCCCAACACAGCAGCAACAGCAACAGCAACAGCACCAGCAGCGTCGCCGAAACATGCTCCGGCACCAAAAGCAGCATCACCAACATCGACAAAACCATTAGTCCCGACATTACCAGACACCTCTGATTCCACCCCGGACGACATAACAAAAATCCTCAAAAAGGCGAAAACATTCACGATCCTAACCCGTCTCCTAAAAACAACACAAATCGTGGACAACCTAAACTCACAAGTCATATCATCAAAAAGCGGCGGATTAACAATCTTGGCACCGGATGACTCAGCTTTCTCGCATCTCAAAGCAGGGTTCTTCAACTCGCTAAACGAAAACAAAAAAATCGAACTATTACAATTCCACATTCTTCCACAGTTTGTTGATAGCAATAACTTTGATTCTCTTAGTAACCCTGTTGAGACAGTGGCTGGTAAAGACCCTTTAAAGCTTCCATTGAACATCGAATCGTTTGGTAACAGTGTTAATCTTTCAACTGGTGTGGTTAATGCTACTGTTACCGGTGTAGTTTATCAAGATAACAAGCTTGCTATATATCGTTTGGATAAGGTTTTGCTTCCTCTTGATTTCTTTGGGACTAAGGCACCTGCTGCTGCTCCTGTTGCGGAAGCAAAAGCACCAAAAGCTGATAAGGGGAAGTCTTCTTCTGAAGAAGATGAGGATGATACAACAACACAGGATAAAAAAAGTTCTGGAGCAGTGAGTTTACTTGGAATTCAAGGAACAACTTATATATCTATTGGAGTAGCTTTTGTTGCAGTGTCAATGTTATGGAGTTGAAGATCATCATACATCACCCATTTGGCAGCTGCATATGAATTATTTCAAACAATTAACCATATTTTATTTTTTTTTTCTTCCCATTCTGTTATGTTGTTGGTTTGAACCATGTTCATTTTATTCCTTGTAAAAATGTTTGAATTTGAATATCCATTGAGTAATTTGATTTAATCTATATATGCATCAAATTGAAACAATCTCTATGGATATATTGGATGAAAAGAAACTTCAGTATAGCATTGATTGAAGTCCAATGTAAAGCTCAGACATTATGTTTTTAGTTTCTATAATATTTTATTTTTAGTTCCTATAAAAAATTTCTACAACTTTTAGTTACAAACATTATGTTACATCAACAATTTTAGTCCCTATTAAAATTAACATAAATTGAGGCTTTATTGGAATACTACCAAACTTTGTGGATACACTATGTGTTATGATAGGAGCCTCTACAAAAAATGATCTCAAAATTTGATTTCTAGATCCAAAAGTTTGTTTATTTGTTTCTTGATCTTTTAGCGCTTAAAAACTTCAAATTTAATTCATCCATTATTCATAATGTTCTAAACATGTAAGCAACAAATTATTCATATTTAACATTAACAAATATAATTTGGGAATTGTGTTATTCATTGACTAATTGATTTTTTTAGTACAAAGCAATTTCAACAAAATAGGAAGTCATTCTCAATTTCACAAGAATGTCTTCCTTTTTGCATTTGGTGTGTTTCTCTTTGTAAATTGATTTTGGGTAATTATGGGTGGGAAAAGAGTATCACAGGGGTCTGTCTATAGAGGTCCAATTGGAAATTGCTCAAAATAGGTTGAGTTGAGTTTTGAGCTACGGTTGAAACAATGATTTTATTAATGTTGATGGAACATAAACAAGAGAAGTTATTGAATCATTGTGTCTCAAAATTCAATATATATATATATATATACATCATTGTCTCATCCAACTGCGGAAATGGAAAGTGGAGATTGGGTATATAGCTCATTTGTCTCGAGCTTAATTTTGCCATAAAGACTAATTTTATGACATTAAAAATAGAAAAATCTAGTATAAACTAAAATTTAAAATACATATAAAATTAATACATATAACATGGTATCTAAGAATTGGTAGAGCAACTTCCAACACATATTTCAATTTTTTTTTGGAAGAGTGGATATATAACACCATAATAGTATTTGTGTGAAGAAAACATAGTGAGAAACTTGTGAAATGTGTTAAATAGAATATTTAGGAGTTGATTTTTCTTATAAGATGAGCTGAATCGATCACCACACTTTCTCATAATAGCCCACAACTATACTTGTTTCTCTCATAAAATTAATATAAAAAACAAAATGACACAATAAAATAAGGAAGTTCTTTTAATTTTAATTCAGAATTTTAAAAGCCTATAAAATCTAATTCGAATAGCAATGCCGATATCGATAACTTGAACATCTTCAATTAAAACTTCAACAATTGTGTGTGTGAGTATCAGATGGTGTTTATACTTCGTCGGCAAAAAAAAAGTATTTTAAAAGTAATTAGATTTTAGAATGATTTATAAACTTTAAAATAAAAGCAACACATGCATGCATCTATCTAACTCATATTTTATCATCTTACCCCTACATCAAATTGACCTCTCACTCTGTTTTCCCTATATGGAGTACACTCACAAGCAAAAATAGTAAATAAAATTAAAATAGCTCCACTGATTCAATCTTAAGTGACGAGCCATCTTAATATCCTTACCAAATTAAGAGATATACACAACAAAATCACATTGCACACATCCAATTTTTCTCACATCTAATGGATCTCTGCACCTCACTCTGCCTATCAATCTTAATAGACTCAACACCAAAATACCCTAATCATATAACAATATTATTAAGTTCACAAATCACAATTAACCAAACCACTCACCAGCCAATAATTGTCCACAAAATTCAATATAAAACCACATAAGTCCATATCTCTAAAATTCATCAAACCTTCACTCAATACAAGCACAATTCCATCATTTCAAAACACCATCACTTTTCAATATACCCCAAAATGATGACAAATAAAAAACAATGCATCTCACTAACACTACTAGTCATTTCCCTCTTTTGTTCCAACACTTTAGCAGCATTATCTCCTGCCACGTCACCAATTCAATCTCCCCCTACCCAACCAATTTCAGCCCCAACAAAACCCTTAATCCCATCATTACCACCAAATGACAATACTACCCCTGAAACTCCCACCACCACAACAGACATAGTTCAAATCCTAAAACAAGCAAATTCATTCAACATTTTCCTCCGTCTCATGAAAACAACTCAACTAATCAACCAGCTCAACTCACAACTCCTAACCATAAAATCCGGCGGCTTAACGATCCTCGCACCCGACGATTCAGCATTCTCAGAACTCAAACCAGGGTTCCTCAACACACTCTCAAATGAACAAAAACTTGAACTACTTCAATTCCATGTTATTTCTGATTTTGTATCTAGCTCTAACTTTGATACATTAACCAACCCTGTGAGAACACTTGCTGGAAACAAACCTGGAAAAGTTGAACTTAACGTGATTAGTTATGGTGGAAATGTGAACATTTCAACGGGGAGTGTTAACACAACGATTAATGGAATCATATATACCGATAAACATCTTGCTATTTATAAAGTTGGTAAAGTGCTTATTCCATCAGAATTTTTTCCTGCTAAGAAAATCGTTGCTGAGGTTCCGGCTTTGGCGCCAGCACCGGCTATTGCTGATGCTAAGGCGCCGAAGCCTGAAAAAGAAAAACCATCATCATCAGAAGATTCAACGACATCGCAGGTTGTTCCTACTGTGACTTCAGGTGCTATGAGGATTGACATGTGTGGAACTTGGGTGGCACTTGTTGTTGGAATTGTCTTCGTGGGAGGTTTTTACAACAAAAACTACTAGGTCTTATGATCTATGTCTAAATATACCAATATTGAACAAGCTACACTATGGTACATTGATGTTTGAGTGTTTATGATTGTGCATGGAAAGTGAAATTATGGGAATGTTTATATTTCTTGTATGAATTCATTCTAATATATAAAAGAGTCTTACGTTACATTTGATTCAAATGCATGTTCGTGTAGCTAGCTATAATTTGGCAATCTATAATATTTTAGCTTAAAGCATCTTCAACCTACCTTGCATTTTTGGGTTTCCCTAATATGAAAAAAATGGTTCAAATGTGGTTTTAAATTGCTGTTGCGGCCTGAATTTATTTACTTATTAGCATCAAATAATAATTTATTAGTTTCTTTATAATTGAAATATCTCTTATTTTCTCTTTTAAAATGTTACATAAATGTTTCATGGAGTTGTCTAATATGGACCTGATCTATGTTGGATAATAAACTTGATTCGGTCCATTGGACTAATCAAGTGTTAGGTTCAATTAGCTAATAAATGCATGTAGTAGAGAGAAGTGCACATAACTCTCTTGAAGTATGTAGAATATTATCTCATGATGTGTTTAGAACTCTTCATTTCGAGCCTATAAAAAGGAGATTTTGTCATTTGTAAAGCAAGTTCAAAGCACGTGAAAGAGAGTAAATAAGAAATTGTCCTTCTTCTAAATATTCTCTCCTCCTCAATTCCTCTCAAAATCTCACTATAACCTTCTCATTTTCCAACAAAGTGGCATGAGAGCTTAGGTTATGAGAAAAATTATTCCACACTCATGGCAAGTAATGGATCGACATCCTTCAAAATTTCACTTCTCAAAGGGAGTACCTACGATAATTGGTGTATAAAAATGAAGGATCTTCATAGAGCACATGATGTTTGGGAGGTTGTTGAAAAAGGCTATAAAGAAGCGGAGCTTAAAATGTTTTTCTTTCCTAGGACTATTTGACACTGCATGTCACTTTTAGAATTAAAGTGAGTGTAATTACTCAAAATCTCTTTCATGTTTAAGCTTATCGAATGTTAGAGAAGTTATATAGTTTCTAATTAACAGCAAGCTAGGTAGAAAGCATAATTTACCAACTTACATAGCTAAAAACAAATGAAGTAGGGCATGGAGGAAAGCCGCGTTATTTCTGTTTCAAGTTATATGCCCTACATTATAATTATTAACTATATAATTAATATAATTATGTAAGAAGAGATAATTTATGAAATTAAAGGAGAGATTGTATATTGTCTGTTTCTTACTACCGATATGCAATGGCCCCTACCTCCATCACGGGATGTCTCTCTATGAATATCACGTGACGTGATAATGATATCTCAATATATTGTGCATGCCTCTGAATCCGAGTTGACAATATATAACACTATCTATTATATCGTTCTAAGTTCTAACTTAGTAATTAAATACCAGGGCATCACGAGTATTGTATTTATCTGTTGCTGCTTACAAAGTAATAATAATATATCTATGTATAGAATAATATTTCGTACAACCTTTGCTATCAATAGTGTCCCCCAAACTCAGTTTGCACGTTCGTGAGAGATCCTATAGGATTGAACCTAGGTATCACCTCTTGGTTCAATAAGGTTCTCTTCAATGAGTCATCTCCAACACCAAGGAAATCTCTAGTTAAGCTCAACTGATCTTCATTGAAATTTCCTGTATGGTTTCCTTGGTTGAATAATTTCTTAATTTCAACAATATTATTGAAAGCCGCATCATTATTACCATTGATAAGCTTTGTAGTTGTAGTTTGCATTGTTGACATGTGACTTGGACATCCTTGTAATTGGTTCTGACAATACAAATGAGACAAATCATGCATTTTGTCTTCTTGTTGTTGTTGTTCTAGCTTTAGAACCCCACTACTTGTAAATGATGTTTCTGCATGTTGATCATTGTATCGGTAATTCATCCATTGTCCTTGTGGTAATAAACCAAATGTGTGGACTAATTCTAAATCAGAGTTTGCTCCTGATGATGAGAATGCACTAGAATTTGGAAGATAACTATGATGAGAGATGTTATTATTGGGAAAATTTCCCATGAATGTTTCTTGGCCTGGCCCACCATATTCCGGATTAAGCCCAAATAAACCATGAGGAATATTTCTTGGTGCTTGAGTGTTGATCAAAAGATTGTTTCCAAAGTTGGATAAAACTGCTGAAACTGAACCTATTCTTGCACTTCCTTCCACCAAGGATTCACAAAAGGCTCTGTGAGTTAAGAAGCTGTCTTTCCTGATTTGTCAATCATCACACAAAAAATAATTAACAAAGTGGTCCATATCATACTCTCAAAATTATTACATGTCTAAAGTGCAAGAGTTCACTATACATAATCACGGTGTGTCACTATAATTTTGAAAGAAAGTAAATGCATTTTTGCGCGTCAACAAATCGAACTCAGCTTGATTCAAAACATGCAACTATAGTTGCGAGCAGAATCTCAATTTATCTATACCAAAAAATCTGTTAATAAATTGACTAAGCATGAGATTAATGCAAAGGCAAGAATTAAAGCAACAAAATTAATTATATAAAGTGTATATTTATATAATCTAATCCCACTTCATTAATTGGCATGAGAAAAAATGGAATGAAATATAGATTGTAAAATTATCGTGCAGTAGAACTCTTAAAAGCATGTTTAGATCGACAATGATCATTTGACACACTGATTAAATCGTGCAGTAGACCTCTTAAGTGCATGTTTAGATTGACAATGATCATTTTTTACAGAAGTATCAACAATATGTTACTGTTCAATGTTGTTATTTCCAAATATACGCATGTTTAGTATTACCGTCGGTCTGCCACCCTAATTTTGTCAAAGTTACAAAAGTGTAGCTTTTACAGAATCAAGGTGGCTCGCTATGAATTCATAACAAACTTTATGTGATATCAAACAAGCACTAAATAGTGCATCATGCTTGTATACCTGGAGAATAGTGTGCCACAATCACATCTGTACTCTTTAGTGCCACAAATCTTACTATGAGCCTTCCAATCAGATTGAACTGCATATTTCTTAGAGCACTTATCACACTTCCACTTCTTCTCACCGTGCTTTCTACTAAAGTGCTTTTTTATCCCTGTTAGGTCTCCTAGAGCTCTACTAGGGTCGTGGTGCACGCAGCTCTTTTCTGGACACACGTACACCTTCTTCCTTATCACGTCCTGCTTGTTTCTTTGCTTAAGCTTCCATGGAAGATTGTGTCCTCGTCGATGTAGCTGTAGGTTCTGGTCTCTCTTGAAACCCTTGTTGCATACTTCACAGATGAAACGGTTCGTTGTCATCAGTGATTTTGGTGATAGAGCAATCACTTCTGAATCCGGATCTGCAGCATGGTTATTAATTTGTTAACTAGGAAGGAATTCGTCAATGTTTTTCACAAAATTTAATATTAAAAATTTATCACAATATATTTAGAATATTTACATAGATAAATTGTGTGTGTAGATGAATTGAGTTGAGAAAAAAGAAGGTGAACTGTGAACAACTTGCCTGGTGTTCCCGGTAGACTTCTTTTTCTCTTAAGTGAATTTGAATTAGGGTTAGGATGATTAGGGTTTGTGTTTGAGGTGCCTCTGAAGTTGGAAGGAACAGAAACTGCTTCTTCAGACATCATCTTTGAAATGGAAACTCTACTGATTAAAACAAAATAACAATTAATTAGTAGAATAATATTATATCTATAAATATATATTGATTTTTGCCATTTGAGACAAAGTACTACTATATATTATTTGAAATTGAAATAGGTGTTACACGTGAATAGAACTGACAGATAGCTAGCACAAGAAGCCTTGAGAGTTGAGACTTGAGAGCCTAATTGAGTGAAGATATAACTGGATATAGTTGAGAGTATATTGAGGTAGCAAGCAAGCAAATAGAGAAGGAGGTAGAAAAGAGAGAAGATGATGATAAAACAAACTTCTTTCGTTCTCTGATAATTATCAACGCGGCTGCTGTGACTGAGTACTGTCAGTCAGCCATAGACTAGTATAGTATGATGGACCACGTATACCATCTTTCTTTCTCTCTCTGTCTCTCGCTTTCTCCCTCCAAAAATAGTATATTACTAGTATACCTAGCTATAAGCTTCTTCCTTTTTTGAAGGGACCTAGCTATAAGCTAGCTAAAATTTACAGTGTAATTCTACCAAGTCTATCAAATGAGCTGCTAAGACTGTTCCTACTGTTGTTTCAGTTAGAATGATCAGCACTTGCATATATTGGTTCAGGTTCTTACTTAATTTCATGCATTTAGATTGATGGACCATTGCTTCACCTTGCCCAAAATTACTTTGTAATCTACAGTAGAGATTATGTTAGATACCTCTGTAAAAAATTAAAACAACAAAGACAATAAAACTGATGCCATGCTATTAAGTGAGGATTAGTCTCATAGCAAGTCCACATTATCTATTCAGTAGATAGTATAAAGGGGCCTACGTGGAATGATAAGAAAGTATAATATGAGTCATGTTAATAAGTGATCTAAGGCTCTGTTTGGTAAAAATAAGTTATAAGCTAGCTGATAGCTGATAAGCTAGCTGATGGCTGAAAAGCTAGCTGATAGTTAATGACTGATAGCTGATAGCTTATAGCTGAAAAACTCGCTTATTAAAAATAATGTGTTTGGTAAAATTAGCTATTGAAGTGACTGATAAATATAAAATGACATAAAAGGACATGTTTGTTTAATATATTTTTCATAAATTATATACATAATTTTTTTTACTTATTTGTTTTTTTTTAAATATTTAAATTTATTTCAAATTACTTTCATCTCCAAAATGATAAATATGTTTTATGAATTCAATTAAAAAATATTTATTTAATTAACTAAAATGGCTTCAATATTTACTGTATATTTTATTTAAAGTTATATATTATATTATATGAAATAAGAGCAACGTAAAAAAAGTGAACAAAGAAAATATAAAAAGAACTACAACTTGAGTGATACATATGGATACTCACGTAAGTTGGTTGCACCAATATATAAGAAGTGGGTATTTTTTTAAAAAAAAATATAAAAAGTGGGTAGTTACATGTGAATATGGGTAGTTTTTTTTATTAAAAATAGTAAAATTAAAATAATAAGGTTAAAATTGGAAGAAAATATAAGAAGCTATAAGCTATAAGCTCAAAAGCTACCTGAAATAGCATCTCAGAAAAAGCTATAAGCTCATGAGAAAAGTTTGTTACCAAACACGTCATGTTTTGATCCAACAAGCTTATAAGCTAATTCAATAAACTATAAGCTAGCTTTTCTTTCTTACCAAACACAGCCTAAATGTATTGGTTAAACATCTTATAAAAGAAAATTTTGTTTTAAAATACAATGATCAAACATGTGTTAAAATAATAAATTTATTATTTTCTGTACAAGAGTTACTTTTTTTTTATTCCTTAAAAGAATGTTTTAAGAACACTTGTTTATATATTTTCCCTAATAAAGCATTGAAATGGGAATTAAATGTTATGCATTAAATTGTGTAAACACAGTGGAGTACTATTCTTTCACTTTTTAATTAAAGAATGAAAATAATTTTGATGTCCGTAAAATTTTGCACTTCCAATCAATCACAAACAACATTTTATATGCTTTTTAAGATCTCTCCAATGGAAGGATCTTAAACTTTTAAGACCTGGTATCTATTAGGTATCTCTATTGGGGAGAAACTTTTTCAGGGTCTTATAAGACCCGGGGTCTCACTTAAGATCTCTAATCTTAAGTGGGACTCACTTTTTTAATATTAAAAAATTGAAATGTAATGATATAAAGTTATTGATAGTTGATTAGTATGTCTCATTTAAGAAATTTGTGTGAGATTCTGGGTTGGAGGGATTGAGTACTTATTAAGTACTACTATTACAAAATTATAAATGAGTGATGTGTACACATATGTCCCATTTAAGTAACAAAAAATATATGTCTTCATTGTAGATGTTCTAAGCTATACATAATGAACTAGTCAAACTTTTCTAATGATTGAACTATTACGATTGATGGACAATGTAAATGATTGACTGATGGTAAAAAAAATGTAGTATCAAAGAATACGAATGAAATCCTTAAAATATCGATCTTTGTTGATCATTAATATATTACCTCTCAATATTCAAATATAATCAAAATTTTAAAATATTTTAGTTTGTTGAATTAATATTTTGTTTATGGCAAATTGAAGATTAAGTAATTGAGAAATGAGTACAAGAGATACTCAAACCCATTAGAAAGAGAAGAAAAGAACAAGAAAAAGAACACAAAAAAAGAGTAACAAACAAAGTTAAGGAATTAAGTTAATGTCAATATATATATACTTCTCTTATTAAAATACTTCTTCTTCTGTTGTCTAGTATACATAACTCAATTAATTGATACATTACAATATATAGATGTCGAGATTCGAACTCTAAATTATATACTTAATCAATGAAATTCTTACCATTTAGAAAAGATAAATACTTCAGTTTTTGAAGTCTATACGTTTTAGAAGCACCCTCAAAATGTTTAAGGTATAAATTTAATTTTGTGTGTGACAATCCTACAATCAGAGCATCAAACGTAGGCTTATGCAGCCAATTATGAAAATGATTACGCCATAATTGTATTATTAATAGAATAGTACCATGAAAATGATGGGGGAGAGAAGGGTGGGGTTGATGCCGTCCGTGACCGTGAGGCAATGCTGGTTGGGAGTGTGGAGCCCACAAAACGAATATTGTCAGCTCAGACTCAGAGAAAGAAAGTTTGTGAACTACAAAGACACGAGATGACTGACTGGTACAGGATCAATTTTGCTTCCCATTCGTATTTTATAATAAAGTTTTAAATTAAAGAAGCCACATCTTATATATATATATATAATGTAAAGGAGAAATACCAATATTAAATTTTACCAATAATAATCTATCAAATGACGCAAAATTTCAGAATTAATCCTAATTCACAACAGGTGAAGGTCAAACATTCCTAACAACCGCAATTGGTAAAATGGTGGAAGAGGTACAATAAAAGCACTTTCTAAGAAGTCACTCATCTTAGCAACCACGTATGTTTTAATTATTAGTTTATTATTCTATAATTTCTTATACATGCAACTGGTCTATCATATATTGCTTCACACATTTTTCCATAAATTTTTGGCTTAATTGCAGATTTGGTTCCCCTATTTTCATTTTTTTGTGAAATTGGTCCCCCTATTTTGAAGTTCGACAGTTTTGGTCCCTCCAGCATATTTTTTAACTTAAAAAGATGATGTGATATATTTTAAATGTCATGGTATATGATCTGAAGTTGACAAAAATATCAACATCGATGAAATCGTAAGAAAATTCTCTTACGGACTTCATTTAAAACATGTTATATCACCATATTTCAGACATATTATTAGATAGAGGGATCAAAACTGTCGAATTTTAAAATAGAGGGACCAATTTCACAAAATGGTTAAAATAGGGGGATCAAAACTACAATTAAGCCGAAATTTTTCTTTGTGGCCCCCTTTGATCGCGTATCTTGTTAAGTGTATCACATTGAATTAGAATAAAATGTGATATGAATATTTATCATCTTACATGTCAGTTTTATAATGATTAATTGGTTAGGCCAAACTCATGGTCTAATATGGTATCAAAGGATGTTCAAAATTTGTTGGTCTAATATAGTATCAAAGGATGTTCAAAATTTGTTGGATCAGTTGCTATCATGTCACTCTTATCGAACCATCGGATCATGCTTCAGGTGTCAAGTCTCAGACGTGAGGGAGTATGTAAAGAGTCTCACATTAGATAAAATAAGACGTCAACATAAAATTTATAAGTGCAGATAATTATCATCATGTAAGTAAGATTTGTAGAGTTGAGTAAAGCTCGACCCTAAGTATAAGGTGATCGTGCCTAACAAAGATCTATTGAACCATGTGGAAGAGACACAACACATGCAACTCCTAAGAAGACACTCTTCTTAGCAACGACATTATTATTATTATTAGCGGTCAAGACGACCTTAACTGTATGCTTAGCTTATCGCATTTTATTATAATATATTTAAAATATAATATAATCAAATCAAGATTTAGTTTATTGTTGCTACCGTAGTGCAATCGTTCATATTTATAATGAAGTTTAACTGACTTTTTTTAATTAAAAAATAACATAATATTATACAAAAGATCAGGTTGTTATAAGAATAATAATTTAAATGAAGGATACAATTAAAAGATAAAAAATCAGACCAAAATCATGTATCTCCTTTATATATAATATAGATTATTATTATTATTATTATTATTATTATTATTATTATTATTATTATTATTATACCACTAATTTCCTACATACATGCAATCAGTCTGCCTACTGTATATTGGCTCCCACCTTTGATCTTGTCTCTTGTTAAGGTATCATATTGAATTAGATAAGGCTTGAACATTAGTTTATAAGTGAAAATAGGCTTTACCTTACAAGTTTGATTTGTCAGGATGAGTTAGGCTCAACCGTAACTCTAAAATGGCATGAGTTTGTCCCAAGACTTGTTGGCCTCATGTTACTAGACCACTTAGGTCACTCTAGATTTTTAGTCTCGAGTTTGAGGGAGTGTGTTAAGAGTCTCACAATTGATGAAAGAGACTTGATATGATTTTACAAGTGAGGATATATAGTCCTTGCTTTAAAAGTTGGTTTTGTAGGATTAAGTTAGACTCAACCCAAAATTTAAGATGGTATCAAAGATTAGTTTGGCCACTTGCTATCAGGCCACCCAATCATGCATCAGATGTTTCATTCTTGGCGTGGTAGGGTGTGTGTTAAGGTCTAAACATAAGTTTATAAGTTGATGTAATAGTCAACTTAAAACCCTGTTTTATATGGTTATGTTAGGCTCAAACCAAGTTATAATGTAATATCAGCGTCTATCCAAGATTTGTTAAGCCTAAAATTCAGTTTTATATAGATATGTTAAGCTCACACCAAATTCTAAGGTTATATCAACGTCTATCCAAGATTTGTTTGGCCACATACTTAGGTTACTTGAATCACACACCAGTTGTCCATCCCTGAACGTGAGGGGGCATAAATATAAGTTTATAAGTTGGAATGATTCTCACCTTACAAGTCGATTTTGTAGGCATGTTAGTACCAAACCAAGTTTTAAGATCCCTCATGTTTCTTTTTGCATTTTTTAAATGCATTTGATGAAATTAAATACCAATAGAATTATATCAAGCGATGTGATCTATAATAATTTTATAAATCAAAGTTTGAATATCTAAAAGAGTGTTCATATTAAACTAGTAACTTATCTCAGGTCAACTAAATGTTAAGTGAGTACGTCTTTTTTAAGACAATAATGTCGAGTTGGATCATTTGTAATAGAGTAGGTTTGTTGAGGAAATTATCCACAAATTTTCAAAGGTAGTATAGACCTCACCTTTTTAAAATAAGAAAGTGGAGTTGGACCATTCATCACCACCACCGTTCCCAATCTATCGAATCCAAAAAATTTCCAACCTCAAACCCAAGATTCACAATTGTTCATCATTTTCTAATATGAGGGGACTAATCGTAGCTTAGGTCTTCAGATTTTTGAGGAAATTTTGTTGTTTGTGTTATTATTATATGTTGTTTTTAGAATAAATTGTAGTTGTTCTTTTGTTCTCGTTCATGACATTTTGGGTTTTCCATTCAAGGGGTATAAATTTTTTTTATGAAATAAATAATGATAATATAAGTCCGCATGTCATATATACAAATTAATATGATTCAACAATGACACGTCAGCTGTTGTTTGTCACATTACAGTTTTTGTAACAAAACCTAACATCGGGGACTATATCCAATTGCCTTAGATATTTCTAGGGCTATTTCCAAAAAAAAAAAAATATACATGGACAATAACAATAAAGTACGTATTTATGGGGACCAACAACATATTAAACCTGAAAAATACTATGAATTAATCTTCTTTCTTGTATTAATTAAGCACATATTGAAATATATATCTTATCCTTAAACATAAACCTATGTGCAAATTACTAATTTTTTTTTGTTCTGAACACATCATTAATCGGAGAAGATGAAAAATTGAAGTTAAACATATTAACGTGTACTATTATGTCATAGAAAGATCTACATACAAAATAATCACATTATATTCACTGCCCACTTTAATATATGTGGAAAAAGTGCTTATAAAAAAACAGAGGGAGGAGCATCTTGAAATAGCAAACTCTACGTTTTTATTTTATGGAGAAAAGACAATTGTGATGAATAGTTGGAGGACCTCACTGGGGTGTGTAAGTGCTTGGCAGCCAATAATTAGCTTCGGGATGAACGCATGAAATTCCCCTAGCTAGGATCCTAATATATGATGGTAGAAAAATGACAACATTAATCGATTGGAACTAAGTTTTTCACGACAACATAATTCATGAACATGTCAGGTCTATGTATGGATTATTCACGACTTATGCTAGGCAATTTCCAATCTAATGCTGCTTTCATTGCTCACCAACAAAACAAACTCAAAACCTGGGTTTCATCGGTTTGTTTTTAAGGCTAAAATGTTGGTGCAAAAGTTAATTAAAAGGTACAATTCTTAATTTCCCCTTTTTTTATTAGCGATATTCCAGTTCAGCACAACCATTCATTTTGTGAACATTACTTTTGAGAAAAACACTTAAAACACTTTTTTTTTTAAAAAAAAAAAAACTATTTTGAAGGAAAACTAAGAAGGAGTTAAAATAGCACTAACTACCTTTTTTCTCTTAAAATCACTTTTTAAAATATTTAATAAAAAAACTTAATAAAAAAATTTTTTTTTTCTTTGTAAACTTTCTTATTTTATTAAATAATATTTAAGGTGTTGAATATAAAATTCCAATCAATATTTTTAATTTATGCATAATTTCTATGTATTTAACTATAATAATATGCACAATAAATTCCAAAAAATAAGTTAAAAATGTCACATTCTCATCATGCGAAGTGTAGTATATATAGTTCATGTAGTCCCCTCGTAACGTGCATGGGCCATGGAGTTTGTGAGGACAATGTAACACAACAATTAAGAAATTTTATTATGTCTTTTGTACTAAGACAACAACTCACGTAGTTCTCCAAGGACATGGGTTAAGCGATGAAATCTATGCTATTAGAATCACGAGAGCATATCTAAGGCTCTGGTGTTGTTATTGGGGAAAAGAAGGAAAGGAAATTAGATAAATGCTAAAGAATGTTTTTAGAACATTTGTTACGAAAACTAATTTAGAAATATTGTGTTGGAAAATAGTGTATTCAAACTTTTTAAAAGTTTAAAAAAATTATCCTTTACAGTGTAAATTTTCTATTTTTTTCTTTTTTAATTAATGCATTTAGGACATTTGTTAGCATGTTTTTCACAAAGATATATCAATTATTTTTAACAGTTTAATTTAATATATTATCACAGTAATTAAAAAGATATATCACTACTAGGAAAAGCAAAATTAGTGAGGGAAATTAGTGATGGAAAAAATAAAATCCCTCACAAATTCTTGGTCGCAAAATTTAATGACGAAATTAGAGAGGGATTTCATGTTTTCCGTCATTAAATTTTCCTCACTGATTTTTGTTTTTTTAGTAGTGTATACTGTCAGCAAATCACATTCAACTATATATGTAAATTTAAAAACAAATATGATAAAAGTCAAACATTTTTAATGAGGCGAGCGTTGGGAGAAACAACATGGGAGTCTTTGAAGAAGTGTTGAAAACAAAACATATCAATGTTCTAAGATCACAAAAGAATGAGACGTCACATCTCCATCTAAAACATTAATGCATCAGGTATATTTGAACGCCACATTAAATTTGAAGGGTGTTTGTGGAATGATAGTAGTAGTATCAAAGTCCTGGTCGCAATCTATTTGTTCATAATTGTGAGTACATTATAACTTGGCAAAACAATAAGAAAACCTGAGAGTTTAATCGGAAAAAAAAAAAAAAAGGGGAGAGCCAAAGGCACCACTAGCAAAATTTTGTTTATTCTTTTGCTTTGGCCAATATTATTATTTTAGAGTCACTATCAGAGGCTGTTAAATTGCTCTTTTTATTGTGTAATCCAATCAAGCAAGTGACTTATTTTCAGTGGTTAATTAGGTAACGTTTTATTTTTTGCACACACACCATCTACAATACAATTATGAAAGTGACTACACTAACTTATTATGCTACACAACATCAATAATTAAACACAATTATAATCTTTTTTCAAAGCTCAATTTATAGCATAAAATCACTGTACATTTGTACTAATGAGGTGTTAAGCAGATAATGTCAATTCATTGAATAAAGCCAAATTGGTTGGTTTCTCTGTTTTCTTCTCTCAAACTTTACATGCAGCCAATTAATTCCTCTTCCTTATATCTTCTCCATAATGTTATAGCATCTGCATGGGACTAGAACCATATATAATGCCAAAAACACTTTACACTCTTATTTAAACCAAGCTAAATAGGTATTACCGGTACTTTTATTCCATTGGTCTCTCCTTTTGTCAATAACAAAGCATAAAATTCTTTGATGGAGGGACAACAAAATGGATCCAAATCAAATTACACTTTTCCACCTGGTTTCAGATTCCATCCTTCTGATGAAGAACTCATAGTTCATTACTTGCAAAACAAAATCAAATCGCGTCCACTTCCAGCATCGATTATAGCTGAAATTGATCTCTATAAGTATAATCCATGGGAGTTACCTAGTCTGTTCTTGACTTCTTTCACTCTTTGTATTCTTAGTATATACCAAATCTAGTTTATCATAATGAACATGTTTTTCTTTTTCTTGTGATTGCGCAGAGAAGTCTTTGTTTGGTGAGGAAGAATGGTATTTCTTTAGTCCGAGAGACCGAAAGTATCCTAATGGATTAAGGCCAAACAGAACAGCAGCTTCAGGATACTGGAAGGCAACTGGAACTGATAAGCCAATAATTTCTTCATGTAGATCAAAGCATATAGGAGTGAAGAAAGCTCTTGTGTTTTATTCAGGTAGACCTCCTAAGGGAGTTAAGACAGATTGGATCATGAATGAGTATAGATTGGTTGACACAACCACAAAATCATTCAAACTCAAAGGTTCCATGCGGGTAAGTTTTCAAGTAAACAAACTCTCTCTTGTTCCTTGAGAAGCTGACCCTTTTCAAATATAGCTTACTTAAGCACCTATCATATAAGTGCTTAGGTGTAAGCTATTCCTATAACAAAAGATAAAATAAAGTCAAACTGTTTTCATAATCCATCATGTAGAGCATATGAAAATCAGCTGAAAATAGTTTATGAAAATGTCATAAGCTATTGTCATAAGCTCTCTAAAATAGTCTCACAAGTATTTATACCAGTTAATAAGCTCAAATAAGTCATTCAAATCCCTATATGTGGTGCAAGATATCAATCTTGTTAGATCTAAGTATTGAACAATTCAACCTTGTTCACATGTATGAGATTTATGATTATGAAATGACAATAATAAATTTATAGTAGATAGACCATAGCGTATTGTAACAAGGAAAAAAAAATCTAGGATTTTTTTCCAACTAGCCAAGTAACATGTCTATACATACTACATTCACATTTGCTTTTGAACGTGTGACTATGACCCTTTATACATAGTGCTTGAACTCAATGCAATAATAAGCATTTCTCTGCTTTTACAGTTGGATAACTGGGTATTATGTCGGGTTCGAAATAAAGGCTATTCATTGAAGAATTTATCTGAAAATCACGAGAATCCTAGTGAACCAACCATACCATTAAACCTACCAAGGGGTGAAGAACGCCCTAGAAACGTGAACTTTCGATCTGACAATATCACAGATTATCAGTTCAAAGACTATCAGATCATAGCCTCTATTCTTGTTGGTGGAGCTATACCTCCAACAGAGAACATGTCAAGTTTGAGCTTTAATGGAAGCAAATGCAACAATATAACTTCAGTTTCTGAAGAAGGTTTCAATAAAGCGAATTCTCAAACTACAAACCCTTCTTTGGAATGTTACTTCAATCCACTGAAAAGAAAATCTATTGAGGATGATGATCAGTTTGAAAATCTCATTTCTTTTAACAGCAAGTTCAACACTGAGAACAAATTAGGCAAATCTCCTAGCATTGATTTTCAAAAGCTAAATGAATTTACCTTTACATAAAGATATCATCAGTGGTGAAGGCAAGGCACCGACTATAGAATAGTCGACAATCCTTTATTTTACAGTCAGACTTTCATGGATTATACAACTTATTATGAAGTATAGAAAAATCGGAATTAAGATAGGCCTCAAAAGTTCAAGTGAATTATTGTTTTAATTCTTTATATGCTGTAATAATTATTGCTACCTGTAACATATGGTGCTAGATATACAAGTTTCCATGTATTAATGAAATTCCTTGTATCCTACTTATCAATAATAATTTGTAAATACAATGTTCATTCCTCCAACCCACAGGAGTTGTGTTTTATTTCAACAAAATCATATTGAAGTAGGAAGGTTATTTGTAATTTATATGTGTCGCCTTTAAATATAAATATTTTGGTCTTGAACCAGAATAAATCATGAACTTGATAACATAGGTCTACATGCACATTAAAAATTTTACACTGCACTTGCATATCTTATGTTTCTGTAATTGATTTAAACATAACTGGTATACTGAGTTAAACATGAATGATAAATATCAATCTTCTATGTAATGAAGTAGACTTTCATGTAAAGAGAGTAAATAGATAAGAAAGTAAGGTATGAATTGATGTTATTGGAAAGAGAGATGACATGTCCAAGTGACAAGTTGATACTTCAACTAATTAGAGAGTTACATGATGCACTGATAATATGTATATGTTGCCATCCTCCAGCAGCCGAACCATTCAAAAATTACAAAGTCCTCAGTTAGTTTAAGGATGCAATATGTCCATAACGCACAACTGGCACAACAAGGAAAAGTTTGAGATCAAGTCACCTCAGTGCACTGAAATAAAAATAAGATATTGTTATCATCAGCCATGTTAAATTAGAACTCTTGGTGACCAGGGGTAGGATATAGGATATAGGACTTACTTGTATAAATACATAACGATTCCAAGAAGAACACATAGTAGAATGATGTCGATGCAGAAATTTCGACTGGACCTCAGCTGAAAAGCAAACAAAATTGCATTTCAATAGAAGCTTGTAATTTTTAACACAAAGGAGAGTGCAATTAATCATGTCAGTTACCTCGGTGAGAGTTTTCTTCAGCCTTAAGTTAGTGTTTCTCACATCACTCATTGCCTTATCCGCCTGTATAATCAGATCAAGCACAGAGCACCTTGTAATGTATTTACTTACATAGTTGCAATATTATTTTGCAAAGTTATTTATTCCAACATAGAAAAGGAGAGATTGAATATTTTTTTTTACCTTTGCGTCAATTTCATCCATTAAAGGAACTTGACGTTCTATTTCCTGAACATAGTTGAGGAGAAAAGAAAGAGAAAATGATTATCCTCTTAAAATCAAACATTTCCAAGTGAAATTACTAGAAAGACAAGATTCATAACCTCATTCATATCAAGGGCTAGATTTTTCAAAGTATCCAATCCTTCTGATATGATAT
Organism: Medicago ruthenica; assembly: GCA_018208015.1. Taxonomy (NCBI): domain Eukaryota; kingdom Viridiplantae; phylum Streptophyta; class Magnoliopsida; order Fabales; family Fabaceae; genus Medicago; species Medicago ruthenica. The sequence goes on along the minus strand of CM031372.1, from coordinate 95,031,994 downwards.
CAAGCCCTTCATCCTGCAGAAACAAAACTTGGAATCATTCGTGAATGTAGGTATATCAGCCAGTGGCGAATACCATAAAACAAAATAACTATGAAACTCGGGTTCTTTCTGCTTTAGTATAGACACTCCAAAGTGAAGTAAAGCAGAAATCTTGCTCACCTGTTTGATCTTGCGCATTTCATATTCATTTCGAAATTGATTGGATTCTTCACTTTGATTGAAATATTCACTGTCTAGTTGTCCCTCTGAGGTTGAAATTTAAGAAGAGAGCATCGTTATTCAATAATTCAAATGTCTTTATAAAATGTGTTTGGTGTCTGCAAATAGTGATCACCTGGTGAATCGAACTTGATATGCGGATTAGATGAGGTGGCTGCCCATCCTCCAGTATGACTAGCAGCAGATGTAATACCATCTGGTATTGCTTGGATCCTCTCTGGCAATGCAAGGACAAGATCGTGTCGAATGGCTATGTCTTCACTTGACAGTCCTTTAACCTGTTACTGATAGGATTAGAATTGTAAATGCAAGTATATCCTCTCTTTTATTATTGTCAGTTGAAGATAACATAAACTAAACCCCAAAAAACAAGACAATTAAAGCGCAATGAAACCTTCCCTCTTTTGAAATATGACTAAAATAACAACTTTTTTTCATAGCAGGTTAAGAACTGGAACTAGCAAATAAATTTTTGAAGTTTATGATCATACACAAATTAATTTGGCTTTTCAACCACATATTCATATCCTTCAAAAGATTAATACTTCAGTAACCTGTCATTCCTTCTTATGTTAAACATAAAACACTCAGCATTGTTCAAACAAGGGAGTTAAAAATGACCGTCGTGAAGTTATGGTTTTTGAAGTATCCGCAACGACGAGTTTACAACTACATTGCAACCATAACTACTGTTGTATCAGCTGTACTTTACCACAATTTTTTGTAATAAGTAAGGATAGTACTTAATGCAGCAAAAACTAACTAGTAAAGAAATTATAATACACCCCTCAAACGCTAGAGTATATGAATATCATAGTTTTGTACTTTGTCTAACTCATTCTTACAAAATCGACCTTATAACAGCCCTAAAACAATGCATACCTTCTTATTAACCAGCTTGGTAAGCTTGGGAACTTCGTCCATCAATCTCCCCTTGGCTCTACGAACCTCAGCATTCCAAGCCGCAGCAACTGCCCTGTTGTTCTCCTTGGAAGCAGCCTCAGATTTCTACATTTCAAACAACAACATTAAATTTAAAAAAAAATAATATATTAACATTTTCATTTTCATATCCTACACATTCCAAAGAAAGCTTTATCTCATAATATCAAAAGGGTCATCATTTCTATCAGTTAACATTTTTCAAGCCAAAATATCAAAACTTTGCATCATTAAACAAAAATATTAAGAGTGATGAGAAAAGAACATTGAGAGCTTGTTGAATGGTGGAATCAACAGCAGCGTAGAGACGAGCGAATCCATCATCACCATAGGCGTTGAGTTCACGTTGTTTATCAATGTCGTATTTGTCATATTTTTTGCATATGTCGTCGACACGGAAGAGAATGTCGATGACAGACATTGTTGTTTTGGTTTTTTCTTGTCGAGAGGGGAATTGAGAAAAACAAGGGGAAGGTTAAGGTTGCTGTTTGTTTTTGTTTTTGGTTGTTTACAGTGTTTTGCGGACACAATGAATAGCATGTTCATATTTCTATTTATACTTTTTTCTCCTTGACTTTATAACAAACATTGACAACTAACAAATTCTAAGGATGCTCACCATTTATTTTCTTTCCATGTTTTTTAATCTCAATCATTAAAATTCATTTTTTGCTAGAAAACTTTCTCACACATATTTAATGGATGGTGAAGATTTTAATGGACTCTCGTATTATATAAGATATAAGAAAATCCATTCCCTTAGTCTTCTATATATTTGTCTTCCCTTTCATCCCCTTGATTCAAGTATTTTTTTTTTCCCTTCATTTTTTTAGTGTTTAAAATATTACTCATAATTATTGTAAAAAAAACATCACTCATTCTCCAATTTAATTTTGTTAAGCACCAAAGCATCACACGGCATAAAAGACATTTCAACTATGTTAGCATCCAAAAATTATTACATATCATTTGCAACACCCCAATTAATTTATTAAAATAAAAGGAGAGAAAATAGGAAAGTAATCTGGGAGACTATAGCAAAATCTAAAGGGAAATGCTACATGTTGCGAGATTTTTTATCACGAAAACATTACGACAGTGAAAGTGTAACTGCAACAAGATTTTTTTTAATTCCCATCTACCTCTTGTATTGTAATAATTCCAAGATCTAATGTTATACGTATTTAAAACGATAAAAGGAAATATTATTTCTATTACGAAAGAAATCCTCCTTAATAATGAAAGAAAATTATTCTATAAGTTAAACTGTGTAAGTTATTTTCACCTAACAAAAAAAACTATGTTAAGTTAAAAGCACGATCACCAAGTTTATCCTCATAGTGATTTCCCTCTCTATAGATAAATTCTTCAAGTTATAATACTCTCAAAATTAAACATATAATAATCATGATCAATAATCATAATAGTTGTTTTATTATTTATTTTTTTACAAAATCACTCTCTCAACTAAGGTGAAAGATTACACACAGATTTAAACCTCAAAATCCATGTACCTTACGATATATCAAGAGAATTTGTGAGAATTGTATCCCTTCTGGAGGGCGTTGTGCCCTTCTGGAGGGCTTTGTGCCCTTAATTATGAGATTGATGGTTCATTAAGGATACAAAAATGGAAATCATTGATAAATTTTAAGTAAAAAAATGTTACTTTTAAAGTTTCAATGCATTAAATGCATCATTTATAAGGCAAAATTTCTTTTTTAGACTTTTTAACAAGTGCTTCTAGGGCACTTGTTAGCATTTTTTTTTAATCTCTAAAAGTTAATCACTTTTTTTTATTATTGAGAATTAAATTCTTTTTTTTATAATTTATAATCAAAGGGCTCTGTCCGTAAACTTCACTCACAAGTCACAAGTACCCTATAAGACTCACTCCTTCCCTCAAAACCCTAACCTTATTTTGTTACTATTTGATTGGAGATTGTAATAGAGATGAGAGGGATTCAATTGCAATTGAATCAAACTCAGAAGGTCCGTCTCTAGAACAGCTGGAATCTCTATTGAATTCTGATTCTTCGGTGACCGTAGCTGATTCCATCTCTGTCAACCATGAAGATCGCATACTCAAGGGACATGGAAGCACCGATCTCAGTGGTGAAGTTGTTGCCACTCTCTGTGGTGTGGTGGAGCGTGTTGACAAGTATGTTTGTGTGCGTGTTTTGCGCTCAAGGTACAAATCAAAGGCCGGTGACATTGTTATAGGGCGTGTCATTGAGGTACAGTTTTATAGTTTCAACCATTTTCTGCTTTTGATTTGAAAATGGTTCATTTTAGTAATCTTATGTTTGTTGTGTTGTGTAGGTTGGTCAGAATCGTTGGAGATTGGATATTAATTGCGGTCAAAACGTTTATATTATGCTTTCTGCAATGAATATGTCCGATGGTGTACATGTATTTGTAATTCCCTTTATAAAGATATATTGTTTTTTAGTGTGCAGTTGAGAATTTAACCGATTTTTTACAACTGTGTAATAGAATTGGAAGCATTGATTAGACTTTTGCCACTTTGTTGCCATAGGATAATTTTATTGTTGAGGTGAAGAAGGGATGAACAAGAGTCATATATGTATTTAGTAGTTTTATTTAAAATAGTATTTGAGTATAAGCAGTTCATAATAAGTTTTGGATTCATTGTGAAGCGACTCTAGGACATTTTGCAATTGTAGAAGATGGGAACAGTGCCTTGAAACAGATTTGGGGATTTTAGGAAGCCCTTAGTTGCAATGGCAAGTTTCCCAATATCAATGTTGGTAGGATCGTGAGTTACCTCATGGGATTGCTTGATCCTGTGATACATGAACAACCTTCCGTGCTGCGATGCACATTAATCGCCGAAAAAAATAGTAAAAATCTCTGGGATAGCAAGACCGCCACAATCTAGGACTGATTGGGTTTTTGGGGGGAAAACATGTGTCATATAGTACGGCGGCTAGGGGTCACCACTTGTGTTAATATTTGATTTGATGGTCATCAATGTATGTTTTCATGAAGTAGGTAAACTTATTTAGGTGTAACTTTTTATGTTTGCATAAAGAAGCCGTAATTCTGGAAGAAATAATACTTGTACTTTAAACTTCAAAAAAAGTAATAGATAAAGATGAGGGGTACAAATGCCGATTGCAAAACAATTATGCTCATCACTTATCAAGTAGTTAAGTCCTTTTGAAATTTTGATAAGCACATAAATAGGTATGGTGCACAACCATCTTGAGTTTTGAAAGTACTCGATTGGTTTTCTCGACTTTTTGTTTTCGTACATACCATATCATACATTTGATTTCTTTCCAATTAATCTTAATAATTTAGAATAAATAGCTTTGCAGATGACAAGACCGCCACAATTATTGTAGACATAGTTGTTGTTGTTGTTGGAAATTCCCTCTTGTTTGAGCTGTTGTTGAAGAATACATTTGATTTATTACTCTTGCTGTTCTTGTTGAAGAAAATCTTCGATGATTTGCTTCACCAAGGCTTTGAAGTGAGGCTGAGATATGTTGAGGCTGAGTTCATTGGAAGCCTACCTTCGAACCTTGGATTATGTAGCCTCGTCCATATTTGATTCTTGTAAGATCTTCAAAACAGTTTCCTCGATTCTTCCTTGCTTGATGATTTGCTTCACCAAGGCTTTGAAGTGAAGTTGAGATAGGTTGAGGCTGAGTTTGTTGGAAGTAGGGATGGCAATTGGACCCAAACCCAATGGACACCCGCAAAAAATACCCACGATTGGCGAGTAAATACCCGCATTGATGGGTATGGGCCCGGGCTCGGGTAATTACCCGCAAATTTGAACGGGTATGTGCTCTAGTGCCCACCCCGCCCCATGCCCGCACATTATATAGGCTATACCAATGATTTTATTTAATATTAAAGTTAGTTAATTAATCCTAAGACTTTGATATTTATTGTTATATGCACTTGTTTTTTATATTTTAGATCTTTTTTATTTGGCTAAATAATATGATGTGTAATATTTTATATGTTGATTTAAAAGATTCCAGATCATATTTTAATTATGTTGTGATATTTTTTGTTATTTACTATCTTTTTGTTGTGAAAGTGCGGGTAATGGGTGCGTTACGAGCACTTAGATACCCATAGGGTATGGGGACGGGCACAAACTTGTTGCCCACAAGGGTATGAGCTCGGGTATGAGGATTTTTTAGAAACGCGGGTATGGGGATGGACACTATAGTACCCTGCCCAAAGGGTACCCATTGTCATCCCTAGTTGCAAGCCTGCCTACTTTCGAACCTTAGATTTTGTAGCCTTGTCCATATCTTGTTGTCGAAACAAATACGGAAGATGCTGAAACGGAAGGAAGAATCGAAAAAACTGTTATGAAGATCTTACAAGAATCAAATATGGACGAGGCTGCATAATCCAAGGTTCGAAAGTAGCCTTACAACAAACTCGGCCCTCAATCTCACTTCAAAGCCTTGGTGAAGCAACCCGGGAAAAATTGAGGAAACTGTTCTAAAGATCTTATAAGAATAAGATATGGACGAGGCAACAAAATTCAAGGTTCACATTAAAGCTTTTCTTCAACAGAAAGAGGAAGAAGAAGAACAACAACAGCTCAAACAAGAGTGAGTTTCCAACAACTATGTCTACGATGATTGTGTCTTTTCTTCAACAGGAAGAAGAATAAAAACAAGAGGGAATTTCCAACAACTATGTCTATAATGATTGTGGTGGTCTTGTTATTGCAAGTTTGGCATCAAAGCCTATCCAAGATCTATTGGCCCACCTGCTATTAGGTCATGCTCTAGATATCCAGTCTTGCATGTGTTGAAGAGTCTCACATTGAATAAGATATGGCCTAATAATGTGTTTATAAAGTGGGGGCAATCCTCACCTTACAAGTCGGTTTTGTAAGGTTGAGTTAGTCCCAACCCAAATTCTAATAGCTTGAAATTGTTCTTTTCATTGCTAGAGGCGAAGGACAGCTTTAGATGAGCTAAATATGCGCTGTATTTTTTAGGAGGGAGATGTCATTTGTGTAAGTGCAGTCATGTTTATTAAAATTTACTTACTTTTATTAAGGAAGTAATGGTTGACTAGTATCCTAAATTATGTACATATCCACAGGCCGAAGTAGTTCGTGATTTTCAGCATGATGGCTTATACCTTCAAGCAACAAGTCAAAAATATGGGAAGGTTTGCAGTCTGGAAAACTCTGAAACATATTTCTTTCATTAACTTGCTTCTTATTTTCCCCCCAAAAATGATACTCTGTTATACATGAGACAGTACAAATGGAAACTCTTAATGATATGGGCATTGTTGCTTACAAATATAAAACCACATGGTTTACAACTTCCTGTTTATGATTGGGATGTGATCCAAGCATCCTGGAATTAGGGGGTAATTAAATACAAATTTTGATAGCTATGGTTCTTATAGTAACTTTATGTATGGCCTGTAGTTGTAACTTTGTAATACAATTTGGGTTCTTAAAATTTGTTTCAATTATATTCTTCAGTCTTTTACTACTGTTACTAATGGCTTTCAGTTGTATTGCAGCTTAGTACCGGTCAACTGCTTAAAGTCGCACCGTATTTAGTGAAGAGACAGAACCAACATTTCCATCATCTGGAGCACTATGGTATTGATTTAATACTTGGCTGTAATGGATTCATATGGGTCGGACAACATGTTGAAGCCAGAGATGACATGATAGAAGATCAAATAAACCAATTTGGTCCACAAGTTTTAATTCCCAATAAAAATTCTGTCAGTCTTGAAGAACAAGAGAAAAACTATACTGCTCTGGAGACAAGTGAATACATATGCAGGGCTGCTAATGCTGTTAGAGTATTGTCCACTTTAGGATTCATTTTAACATTGGAAATCATCAAGGGAGTTATTGATCTAAGCCTCTCTGCGAATCTTGATATACACGACATGCTTGGTTCCAAGTTCTGTGTTCTAGTTGCTGAAAAAGAGGCAGAAAGGAGAAGCTCAAATAAAAATCTGTAGATTGTGAAATTGTGGTTAGAAATCTAAGTTTTATTATTCCTTTGCTCATCTGCAAAGTGATAAAGAAGAGGAAAGGAATCATTCTAACTGTAGGAAGTCTTTCTTCAACCTTGTTGATATTTTGTAGGGTGCCACTAAAATTTGATGGACTTCTTTTTTTATGCTAAAGTTCTTGGACATATTAGACCTATAGGAGATGTTGGATGAACTGTTTTTCTGACTTGCTTTTCAGGATTGGCACCTAGCAGCTCAATTCTGTATATTCTTTGCTTAATCTTCTATTTTTATGGGTAGTCTTTGGATCCTCCTTTTGGATCTTGCCCCTAAATGAGTATCGTTTTTTTTTCATACTTTTTCTTTTATATTAAAGGTAGACCAATATTTTATGGATCTATTTAAATTGTAGTGGTCTAAGTTGTTTTAATATTTATCTCAAACTTAACCTATGTGGGTTAAGTATATGTCAACATTAAATTCATAATATGCGTCATCACCTTTATGTAATAAAAAGAAAGTCATGCTATATATATAAAATTGTACAGAAAAAATTACAAAATTTCTAGTCAAAGTATACACTTGTTTTGTATCTAACTATGGAACTGAGTAACAAGGATTTTGGTATTTTTGTTGTTGAGTAACAAGTGCTATGCTAAAGTTATGTTCAACCATTGGTTATAGGGTATGCAAGTTACTTTACTAAAGAAATTATGTCCCTCTTCCACAAAAATAAGATCATGTCGCATGGTTAATAATTTGTATAAGTCAGAAAATTTGTGTGCCATAAAGTAGAGTGGAATAGAGGATGAATTCCAGGAAGGGTTTAGAGTTCATTACAAGAGTCAGGAATTCCAGGAAGGCATCAGTGGCTGCAGCCTAGAACCATTTTATGACCATTTGGTAATGGTGTCTTCATCTCTGCTATAACATCAACAATTCTCATTGTCCATGGATATGCTGCAAAAAAGCTAGCAACTCCTTTATAACTAATTTACTTTGAATTTGAAAGAAAAGAAACCTTGAATCCTCACGGCGTCCTGAAACTTGATTTTGCTCTTATCTTTAAGAAAAGCTCTAAAAGCACACATCAAAGATTGCCACATTCGGCCATTCCAAAAACAAAAACAAAAAAGATTGCCACATTCAAGCAACTTCCTGCAAACACCACTCTATTAGGCACGCCATGAGAATGTTCAAAGAATATACATACATGTGGAAAATTGAAAGGTAGACGATAGATACTATAGCAATTAGCAAGGGAATGAAAAACATCAAAGTAAGACAATAAAAAACATATTTCAAAATATAAAGGACAAAAGCTTATATTTTAAAAAACAAACGCAACTAAACAATTCAAGTGATTGAACCAAAAATCTTTTGATTCTTCAATTTGTTTGATTTCAATTACATTGGAGTCTGATTGATTCAGATTAAACATGTTCAACTAAGGTTTAATTGTGGTAACCAATAGCGCTTAGATGAGATGACACGAGTCTATTCTAACTTAGCTAAGATCTTGAGTTTGAATTCAGCCTTGGACACGCTGCAACGTTAAAGATCTTAGGGAGAGTTTGCCGCCTATTTGGGTCCCATAAAGCTCAAAGGATCAGTCTCAGCAGTTGCGCGCGCGGAAGATAACCGATTTACACCAAAAAAAGGTTTGATTGTGGTTGATTTAATCATTTCATTTTTGGTATTCATTTATTTATTTGTCATCCGATTCAACTACAAGCGAACCATATTAATTATGACTTAATGATCTCACCGGTTTGATCTTTGATACAATTTTTAAATAAAAGATCAAACTAATGAGATCACTAAGTCGTACCATTAATGAAATATTTAAATCATTATAAATAAAAGAGAAAGAGATAAAAGAATTTGGACAAACATAGAGTAATAATAACATAAGGGAAATTCTTGTTTACCCATCAATAAAAGGTGGGTAATACTACCCATGTTGAGTTGGCCCAATCAAAACAATGTATTTATATAACATTAAAAATAATAGAAAACAAACAAATAACTTTGATTGGTGCCAACTCAGCATGGGTTATGTTACCCACCTTTTATTGATGGGTACCCAAGTTGTCACCATAACATAATTGAAAAAAATATAGAATCACTCAAGTCATCTTATTCAACTAAGGTTCAATTTTCTGATACGCTGAAGAGTGGAATCACCTCATTTATTCGAAACCCTTATATGCTTATTTTTTGGAATGTCGTCGATAATAGCTTCCATGTCATGTCATTCCCTTTATCTTATTTATCCACGCCAAATTTTCCCTCTATTGGACTAAGTGATTAGGTCCGCCTATTCCATCTAATGCGGATCTTCGTGGTACATGATTAAATCATTAGAGAATTGCTTTGTGGAACACTCATGTTTGCTCAAAAGCCCCTCAACTTATCAGAATGTATCGGTCGATGACAAAGATGTGTCAAAAGATGTGTTTCGATTGACTTTTTTCCATCAAAATCTATATTCCTATTTACTTATTTTCCAGGGTTGAGCAACATAAGAATTTATAGAGCAAAATTCAAATCATTATTTGGGTTGGGCCTCTTATACATATACCAATACAATAAATAATCTAATGGTGTAGCTAGAAAGTAAAAGCTAAGACTATTACTTTTTCAACTCTATGTGTTTCTCACGCGTCCTTTTTTATTTTTTGAAAATACCTTGTCCTCGGATTATATAATCTGAACGCCTGTTTCGGATTATATAATTTGAAACCTTCTTATATATAACGCAAAATCAGAAAACCTCTCACATTTGGCTGTCCTTTCTCACATGTACAACGAGCTTAACAATGGATGTCATTATAAGACATCACAGGTGGCTGGATATATGACCATGTTTTAGGTATTATAATGAAATTCTACTTTAGTTAATTGCTAAACATGATTTTGTTCATGTGTTTTATGTTGATAACTATATGTTGATGTTGTTGCAGGCTTGGATATTTCTGAACTTTCAGGTTGTCGGCGCTAGGGATTTCTAGGGTGGATACATGGAGGATCACCACCCACATGTCATGATGTTTGTTTCCCTGAAGGGCCAGGCTGTCATAGATCCTACAAGATTGCATTTGGATCACATGGATCTTAGTTCTGTTGCCATGGACCCGTATCAGCAGCACTGCAACACAAGTTAGTTTGAGCGAAGCAGTCTTTACTCTGAATGGCTCGGATATGGACCTCACATGGTCTGATATCTTCCGAAGCGCATGATGCGTCAATTTGGATATGTGCAGACAATTCCAAGCCATCCACATGACTCTGCTTATTCCACGACGACCTAGTCACAAGTGAGTCAACAGTACGTATGATATATTGATCATACGCTGAGACCATAGGATTTAGGCCTCCCTGTTGTGAATTGTATAGAGACGGAAGTTGGGTACAAGTGATGGTATTTAACCATTTCACATACATACATCATACCTCAATTAGAGAATGTTCATACCCTGAGACCACATGTGCAGGAAGCCCTTGACGAGGTTGTTATTGAGGAACAGGGAGACTGACAGTGGCTAAACATGAACAGAAGGTTAGGGCGCATCAAAAATCATGTCTTAAGCATCATGGCCAGTGGTGTGGCAGTAGAGGGAAGTCTGGCTTGACAGAGTTTGGATGCAATATTGTAAGAGGTTCATGGAGGGCAAATCTATCGTCGTATGTGTGTTAAGGGTAGCCATGCTACCCATTAGTTTTTCTGATTTTCTAATGTTGATGTAACATTTGGATAATTTAAGTTTTAAACTTATGTTTGGATTTGTTGATGTAATATTTGGATAATTTTTATTTTCAATCAATGTTTAATTTGTGTTGTTTCATATGTTTCCATTTTTTTTGTATATGATTTATTTTTATGTATGTTCAAATCAATCTCGGTGCCTAAATTTACCAAAAAAAAAAGGTATCCATTTTAACAACACTGGTTTTGCTTCTGTTTTGACATAGTTTGGATTATATAATCCGAATTGTTTATTAATGGTTCAGAAAATATAAGTTGAAATGTATCAATATATACCCTACAAATAAGAGGATTGACACATTTCGGATTATATTTTTCGAAATATTACAAAAGTGTTCGAATGGTATTTTTTGTATAGTACATTTACAAGTATTGGACAAATGTGAGCAAAGTTCTATTATTGCCTTCAATTTTATGATGTTTCGGATTATATAATTCAAAACAGACTTTCAACTATATAATCTGAATAAAAGGAATTTTCAAAAGAAAAAAAATATAAGGTGCACGATAAACTCATAAGATGAAAAAATATATTCAAAAGTCAATTATACGATGAGTTTTTATAAGGAAATGCTAACAAGTGTTTTAAGACTCATTTTAAAACTGAGTTGTGTTATTTGAACATCCATTTATATGACAATTTTTTAGACAACCAAAATTTTATAAGGAAAATGAATTTTGACATAAAAACTAAAACAATAGAGAAAGAAAGTAAAAACATAATGTAAGTATAAATGATACAGTTATCATATAAAAGTTAGTCAAAAAATTTGTCTTTAAAATTAAAACTCATTATTTTGCAACATCTTTTTGTCTCCGTTGTTTCAGCACAGAAGCTGCGTTGTCGGACATTTTGCGTGGGTGTGTGAGTTGATCCCACGTTTCACCCCCTTCATGTGTGTAAGGCACTTGGCCTTTGATCGATAAATACAAAAAGAAGGTATTAAAATGGAACATGCAAACAAGTTTAAGCAGTTAAAATTAGTAATTTTTAACTTCAAACCCTTTTGTTTAATTAAACTCATCAATTTTAAGAGGGCATTTGTTAGCCTAAACATTTTAAAATTAAAATTACGACTTCTATTAAACACAAACCTACTATGATTATTAAAGATTTCGGTTTCTTTTTAAGGATAAGATTTGAAATTATTAGTAATATAAATTAAGAAAATGCTAACAAGTATCCCGAGACACTTGAGAGAGTTAAGACACTTATGCAGGAATTATAAAAAAAAAATATTATCTTAAAAATTATATATTCTACTTTTTTTTTAAAACTAAAAAGCGTTATTTTCAATACAAAACTTGTTTTTTCTTTTTACTTTTAGTTTTTAACCGGTGTCTCGAGTTAACAACATCCTAAATATTACTGGACTATGCAAATCAATTCGTGACTGAAACGTACTTTTTGTCAAAACAAAAAAGAACCATATCATGATGATTGTCATATAGTAAGTGTCACTTTACGATTTTCAGATAGATTAAGAATTTTCTTTTGGGTCAATACAGTATAGATTAAGAAATGTTAGTAAAAAAAATATTTTAAGTAAATAAAAAAAAAAGTGTAATAATTTGTAGACACTAGTTGATCGCAGCACCGCCAAATTAATTACTAGCATACATAGTTTCTAGCTAAAGTGGCTCAAGTTAATTGCTCGCTCTCCATCAATTAAATGATTAATAGGTCCAATTATTAGTTATTACTAACAAATTTTCAATTAATTTAATTCATAGATTTATTTTATTGGAAACCCAGATCCTCATGCATCTTTGCAACGTCCGTTTTTATACGATCTATCTAAGCTTCTAAGGTAAATAAATTCACATAAATCATTCAACAACACATAATCAATAACCAGAAAACGAAGAAACAAAACTAACTAAGCAACTTCAATAAAAAAAAGCTTGCAGTGAAATTAAACAGTTTCTAATTAAAGAACAACGAAACGAAAACAAAGCACTTCTGAAATGGGTCGATCAAGATCGATCCGAAAAGTAAACAAACTCTTAGATCCGGATTCGGATTCGGATCCTTCAATTATACACCAGCACCAGCTTTGTAACGATAAAGCTTCCCGAACACATGAAGCGCGGTAACGAAACCGATGAAGCAGAGACTCATAACCAAAACAACCGTCGGCGAAATCTTCAAACCCGGTGCATCATCAGTGTAGAATCTCAGCATGTTGCTTCCTCCGCTAGATCCACCTCCAACGCTGGCGGTGCTGTTTCCGGAGGTGAGACGGCGACGACGCATGCCGGCTGTGGCCGCAGCAGAGCCGCGGGGTGCGGCGAGTCCGCCTCCTCCTCCTGGACGGGATGATGTGGAGGTTGATGATTGAGATTGAGATGCGCCTTTGGCCATGGTGATGATGATGGAGGAGTGGGAGAAGGTGTTAGAGGAAATGGAAGGGGAAAGTGAAAGTGAAAGTGGGTGAAAAAGGACCACAATAAGGGTTGTGACTTACAAATAAGTACAAAAACAAATTGGAATTGGTATGGTTTAGTCAAAATTAATATTAGTTGGATTATTTGTTTAGATCTAAATCGTTTGTTTTGGTGTGTATTGAGTATCATCTCAACCTATAAATATAGAGATTAATTTGCAACATGTAGAAGTCTGAGTTCAAACCATCATTCATATTAAAGGTGAATTTTTAGTTAATAAACTAATTAAAAAAAAATAGAGAGCAACATAATGATTGTCAAAGCTTAAATAATAACTTTTGATTAGCTTGAAAAAAATTATTTACCATTTCATTTAAGTATCTTTTTTATATATATGAATTGTCTTTAAGTAATTATCGATACTTTACCCACTACCAAGTAAAATTAGCTATCGAATTTGATTAATTTTGATTAACTTAATCATAATTTTCTAAAGACAACTTAAAATTTACATTTTTTTAATAATTCTATTTTTTGTTTATCTTAACCTTTTTTTTTTATAAATGTGATAACATTATTCTACAACAACCTTCTATTTTAAAGTATGTGTTGGATGTTTTAAAAGTTCAAACATTTTTTTTATTCAACGTAAAATTTACGGCATTTCTTGATTACTTTTGTAATTAAAGACACACATGATCTTTCTTTTTTTAGATAGTCAAGTGGATATAAATTTATCTCTTCAAGTAGATATAAGTGAAATGGTTGAGGTTCAAACTCTGCTATTTAAATATATTGTGCAATATTTTTATCAACTGAGTCAAACTCGCAAATGTTTTTTTCAATAGCATACTATTTTTTTTACAACCCAATAAGACATTTCATACCAAGATTTTTATGTTCTTTATTGCCCCCACTCAATAGTGGTTGAATATTAATGTGTGATCTGACTTTGTTTAGAGAAATTAACTTATTTTTTCATACAGGTCATATGAAATATCAAATATAGGTATCAGATATTTATTTTGGTACAGTATCAGATATCTTTTTTTTGTTATACTAATATGTATCGGATATTTATTTTTTAAGATATAAACTTAAAATATCAACGTTTTTTTTTTGACAAGATCAACGTCTTTAAATAGCACCCATTTCAGAAAAAAAAAAAAAACTTTAGTAAAACAAAAATCTTTATATATCTCTCTTTATTTCTCATAAAACGATAAATTATATTTAAATCTTTGACACAAATTATTATTATAAAAAAAACATTGGGGCACGTATAATTTATTTTTGGTTACTTTGCCACGTACACCGATATCGATTACACCTGGAAGTTTCTAAGCTGGTAAAACACATTAGTTCACGTCACTGGTCCCAAAATCTGGATCGAGCAACATTTTTTTATAGGAATGGATTATGAAAGAAGAATCTAGGGTAGGCAAGGAAAAAAAAGTTAATTAACAACATATAATTTGTACATGGCTAATCTTGAGTACATGAACTGATGAAGAAAAAGAAATTAAACTCTACAAACTTACAAAGGTGTATATAGCATAAATAAATAGAAAACATCACTAGTAGTTGTTGAAATTGAAATTAAAAAGGTAGCTAACAAATTAACTAGTACTAGAAGTGGTACTAATACGAAGATGAAGAGGTGGACCATGAAAAACACGAAGACGACGTATTGTACGGTCATGATAGCTGCTGTTTGATTTCTGAATATCTTCAAACCCTAGACGATGAGATATTGCAACTAACACCATAACCACTACCAAGCACATCACCATGGCATACCAGTGGTGACTTAATCTTCTAAGCAATTCCTGCAACATTACCATCTCTCTCTCTACGTGTGTTTGAAAATGAGTAAGTGCCAAGAAATAATGATATTTAAAGAGAGTAGCATTGGATAAGATAATGATCAAATGGAAAAAGGGGGGGCACATTGGATTGTGACATGGGTTATCCCTGAATTGTGAACTCTTACTAATTTTTAATGTTTTTATCACCAACTATATATGATTTAATAAAAAATTAGAATTACAGTCAAAAACACCATCTTGTTTATACTTGAGAAACTTCAGTCAATTTTTAAAATCCAAGCTTCAAAGTAAAGTAGATATTCTAAGTTTAATTATCAGTTGTGACAACATTTATTATTCCTTTTTCTTTTTTGACACAGAAACTTATCTTATTTCATTCCGCAACATGGTAGAAATACAAGATGGAATCAAATCAAATATTTGGTGACGAGCATCCAATTTTGACACCCTTGCTAAACTATGGGCGACATAATAAGATTGTCTCCTTACAAAACTTATCTTAAAGTTTGGAAAATGTTGTAAGAAAGCTCTACAATTAGCCATGATATTGCCAAATTCAGATTGGTTATTAGAGCTATCAACAATGCTGTCAACCACTAGCTTACAATCTAGTTCAATATGCAGTTTTGATAGGTGTTAAGTGCCAGAAAGTGGTTAAAATGTTCATTTAATTTAGGCACTTATGTTACTTATTTCACAAGTTACCATAGGATAAGCTCTTAATTTATCATTAAATATCAAACTTGTGATCCTATGTCTTACCCCATGTTATTATGCAGGAATTTCATGCTTGAACCTGAGCTGAACAAAGAAAAAGAAGTTTTGATCAAAGCCATCGCTAGAAGCGCACGCTTCCTCGCTACAAGCGAGGATAGGCAGGGAATTTGGAGACTTCATCGCTTCAAGCGCCAGATGCCACGCTTCAAGCGAGCTTAGGCAGGGAAATTGGAGAGTCCATCGCTACAAGCGATGGACCGGTCGCTTCAAGCGACTAAGGGCGGTTTAAGGTTCCATGCTGACGTGGAGCTCTCCCATTGGCCAGAAGACTTCATCGCTACAAGCGACCAGCTCATCGCTTGTAGCGAGCGTGCAAAGTTTCAGTTTTATAAAAGCATTTTTAGCTCATTTTTTAAAAAAAGGGGATCATTCTCTATTTCCATTTTAGGGATTGCTTTTAATTCAGTTTAGTAATATTTTAGGACTTAGTTTTAGGGCTAGAAGCTATGATCTTCAAGGAGCAAAAGGATTGAATTGTGGAATCAACCAAAGGCTTTGGGAAATCAAGACTTGGGTTATGATCTTCATATTTTCTCTTAACTTTTGTATAGTTGTCATGAAAATGAACAACTAACTTACCTTTGTTGGGATTGGAGGTATTCTTTCTAGCTTTGAGGTAATACATGATTATGTGAATATATGATTTTAGCAATTTATGTGTTTATGAAGTTATTCTTGCTTTTCACTCTCATGATTGATTCAATTGATATTGACAAATGCTTTTGAATCTATGTTTAAGAATAATCTTCTATCAAAATAAGAAAATCTAGAAATGGATTTGGGTTTTGATAATCGCATAAAGTTTCGGATCGTAATGCTTTCGGATCGTTTGATTGATTGGGAAATCGTCGATTAAACGATACGATCGATTTCACGATGTCATTTGGGAAATCAATGACGTTGTTGAGCGATACGTGATATTTTCGCTAAAACGCTAAATTCATATGCATGATTTATAGATTATATTCGTTGCAAGATTGATGAACTCTAATTCCAACGCTTTGATACCCTATTACTTGTCGTTTTAATTCCGCAATTAAATTCCATTAGTTTATGAACACAAGTTACGAAACCCTTAACTCAAAACAATACCGATTGTTGAACGGTTCGACGTAACGCACCTAATCCCTGAGGAGACGATAATTGAAAATACTTACTTTTGTTGTTTGAAATACTATTTCAACAAAATGGTGCCGTTGCCGGGGATTAGTGTTTCGTTATTTTGAGCATCGCAATAATTGATAGTGTTTTGAGCTTTTGTAAATATCTTGTTAATATTTTTGTACATTATCAACTGTTTGTGCATTAACCCTCTTTGCAAAGCAAAGAAAATTTTCTTGTTAGTTACACTTGTTTCAGATTCTCAACATTGGAAGAAATCATGGCTGATCATCATGACTATTTCAACTTCTATAATCCATACGAGGATGAATCCTATCAACAATTTCAACAATATCCGTCTGAAGACGAACAAATGGCAAGAACGGAAAACACTTTGAATTTGTTCATGCAACAATCCATGATCAACATGCAAAATACCAACCATAGATTGAGGGCTTTATCATGCCAATTGGAGATTTTGCGAGTTCAATTCAATTTTCTGCCAAGCGTCATGGATGTTCAGACCAACAATCAATCCGTTTTGGAATTCGGAGAGATTGTTGAAGATGATGTTGATGAGAGTGAGGAAGAGACGATGTTTGAAGGATGTGGTATAAGGACATTAATGGAACAAATAGAGATGCCACACAAGGATGAACTTCCTCAAGAAAGGTCAAATTCTGAAGAGGCCAGCATTGTTGATAGTGAAAAAGAGATGGATATTGAGAAGATGGGACAGTTTCTTAACAAGGAAGAAACTTCTAAGGAAGAGGGGATGAAAGTGAGCAAGGCAGAACTTGAACGTGTACAAGATTGCTTTTGTTCCTTGCTCAGCTTATTCTGGATAGGGAGATTATGGACTCCACATCAGCTGTTCTGCAAGTTCATGGAATTCCTCCCACAGCAAAGGAGTACTAAAGCTGATGTGATTTCCGTCTCGTTTTGGCCACCCTAACGAATCAGGCGTCGAGCTAATGACGTTAACCAAGCGCTTGTTGGGAGGCAACCCAACTCTGTAGGTTTGTTGTTTTTAATTAGTATTTTAGTTTTAACATCCATTCATGCATATAGGGATAGTGGCAAAGAACTCAAAATTTTATTTTTCTGTTTCCTGTCATGGTCGCTACAGCGACAGATTCCATCGCTGTAGCGATGACTTTTAAACTTTGCGCTTGTAACGCCATGTTTTCGCTTGTAGCGACGGGCTTAGCATCTCGTCGCTATAGCGACGCATCGCGCGCTTGTAGCGACAGCAGGCATAACGGCTATTTCAAGTTCCCAAGCCACTATAACCTTTCCCCTACCCCCCAACTTCCCCATTTAGTACATTATCCATTTCTCTTATCACTTTCGCATCCCATAACACATAAACACCCTCCATTCCATCTTGCATTTTATTTCTGCATTTCCACTTTATTTCTCTGCAATTTTCTGCTGCATCTTGCAATTTGATTCTGTACTTCTGTAATCTGCACTCAATCTCCAAATCAGGTATGTTCTTCGTAACTTTCTGTCCATGTTTGTAGCTTTATACATGTTAGAATGTGCCTGCATGCGTTTTTAGAATTTAGGGTTTAGGGTTTCCAATTTTTTCTTTAACTTAAGGATACGCCCTTTTGAGCACCCATGTTAATCAATAGATTAGGCTATAGCAAATGAACTAGAATCACTCCATAAACTAGCCTTTCATCCTCTTGTTCATTCAAATCGTATTTTGAAAAAAAAAAATTCAAAAAATTCAAAATAAATTTAGGGTTTTTGATGAAGAGGAAGTTTTAGTGATTGTTATTCATTTATATTAGCTTTAGGGTTATTTTCGCATGTCACAAGTAGGTTAGAATCAAGAAAAATTTCAATTTTGAAAAAGGGTGTTTCCTCGCTAGACAGCGCTTGTAGCGCAGGCATCCAGCAAAATCTGGGTTCGCTCGCTACAAGCGACCATCCTGTCGCTGTAGCGACGAGACCCAGATGCAGTTTTATTTTTCTGTTATTCTAATGCTAACTTGTTTCCTACCTGTTTTTGTCTGTTAAATCTTATTGTGTAGGCATGGCACCTAGATCATCAACCAAGAGATCACGGAATGTTGAGGGTTCTTCTTCAAGACCCCAACCAAACCTTCCACCACATGATGCAAGCCGTTTCTTAAGCTTGCGTAACCAAGAGCGTTACGCAGAGCTCAAGACCAGAAGGATATGGTCCGAGAAACAGTTCCAGATTTCGGAGGAAGGAGAATATGGAGGAATTGCACACATGCTTAACGAGAGAAAATGGGGAATATTGTGCACTCCTCCACGGAAGATTAATTACGATATCGTGCGGGAGCTTTATGCTAACGCGATTCCAGCAGACCCATCGGATGACTTCACCTGGACAACATTTGTCTGAGGCCGTACTATCATGTTTCATAGGGATGCAATCAGCGAATACTTAGGTAATCCCCTGGACCTTACTTTCCCGGATGACCTAATTAATTATAAGCGGTTGTGTGCTTATCATGAGCATCAAAGAGCGGGGAACTGGGATCATGATCTAATAGCACGGGAAATCTTCCAAGAGGGAAGAACTTATGATGTGAGCAAGGCTTCGGGTAAGCCTTTTAGAGCATTCAGGGACCATATGACCACACCTGCTCAGGTAATTCTTACCCTCATCCTTTATAATATAAGGCCAAAGTCTCACACTTCATCTACCACACTTGATGTCACACCTTTACTCCACTATATCCTTAGCAACCGTCAGGTTGACGTTGCTAGGATTATAGCTAGTGAGATGAGGGTAGTGGCAGAGAGTGGTATCCTGCCCCCAGGCAAACCTAAATGCCCATTGACCTTCCCTGGTTTGATAATGGGATTGTGTAGAAAGGCTAGGATACACATGCCTACTCAAGTAGATGAAGAGATCAAAAATCCTATTGATGACAGGTACATCAATAGGTATTGTTCTACCCCCTCTCCTACTGCCCCACCTTCTTCCTCTGCCGGACCTTCCACTTCAGCTGGACCTTCTACAGTACCACCATCAGCCCCACATCACCCTAGCCACCCTCAGGCCCCAACCTATCCACCATTGGATTTCTCTAGTTGGGACCCATCTCTGGTTAGCTCATTTCTCATGGCGCAGAATGCGTCTAATCATCGTGCTCTCACGACGATTCAGAGTCACTTGCACGACAGCGGCCACAGCACTTGGACGCCAGCCTTCTTCTCCGAGCATATTGCTTGGCCTGGGGACAGGCCTTTCTTTTCTGGAGGGGCAGCTGCTGGTGATGATGGTGATGATGATGCTGGTGATGATGATGCTGATGTTGATGATGACTATGGCGATGACTCCTCGGAGGGTACTCGGAGCATCGACCATCTGGCTGCAGACTTGATGGATTCAGACGACATGGATTCAGATTGATCTTGATGCAAGCTGCAGATTTTTGTTCTATCATTTCTTTCGTTTTATTTTTTATGCTTTGTACTTTATAACATTGTTCAGGCTATGTACTTTGTTTTGGTTATGCTTTTGTACCATGGATGATGTTACTTTATGCTATTATGTTATATTTTGGTTATTACATGCTTAGTATGTATATTATGCTTTATTTATTTATGCTTTGTTATTTAATTTTGGTTAAAAAATTTTTTTTTGAATTATCCCAACAATTTGGAAAGAAAGATTCAAAAGTCAGTGCTTGAGCTTAGAATCATTTGAGTGATAATGATAGAATGAGTGTTAAAGCGCGCAGCTAAGGTACTCGTTTTCTTGTTTTTCTAGGTATATTCTTCAATGTGAATAAGTTCTTTACACACAAGTTTAATTTATTCAGTTTTACGCAAGCACTTGTTTAGTTTTGAACCAATTTAGAACTAGCCAAAATATGAGGAATCCTCAACCATTGTATATATATGCAGGAGACCAACATATCATGTTTAACTCAGTTATTTTATGTTAAATCTATTGTTGTTTTAAATTGTATAAAAGCATTGAAATGATCAAGGCAATTTTTTTTTGAAATTGAGTGAAATACTTGACCAAATAAACCTACCCTGTGAGAAGTGTGAGTATCTGTAAACCCCTCTGAGCCTATTGAATCAGAATTGTTAACTGTGAACTGTCAATTTTAATAAGCTCAATTGCTTATTTAAATTGCCGGAGTTTGTAAAAAAAAAAAATTCAGTTCATAGTTAACTCTTTATTGAATTCTGATAGTTGTTTTCTTTTGAACCCTTATCCATCGTTTTTATTGACCTTTGCCATAATGATAAAGGAACATTCGATTAGGGTGTCATTGAACTAAGTAGGTGAGAAAGGGAGGTTGTATTTATGTCAATGTAATGGTGAATGTTGATAATTGATCTTGACAAAAAGAAAAAGAAAAAAGAAAGAAAAAAGAAAGAAAGAAAAGCAAACCAAGAAAAAGAAAAGAGAAAAATGAAAAGGTTTGCAATAATTCAAAGAAAAAGTTGTCAAGATCAATCAAGAAAAGAAAAATTTATAGTTCACCAAGACTTGTATTGGAAAAAGGAGGAAGTTTGTAAATAGTTTGAATGTTCCTCTTGCTTGGCCATTTGAATTCAATATCCCACATATGACAATTCTTTTGTAACCTAGCCCAATTACAACCCTTAAAGACCTTATGATCAATGCCTTTTATGCTTTTAGAAATGATAATTAGATGGACACATAATTTGATTGGAATGTTATCATGTTTGTTGGATGAGTGTTCATACCCTCACAATAGATTTCAATGTGTTCATATACTTTATATAGAAGTGTGTTAGGTTTGGTTCAAATTTAAACATGTTGCTTGTTTAGAATTGTGTGATTAGATGCTTTGTGTTTAGAACTAGTTCACACTTATAGTATGTATCTCGTTTAATGAGAAACTTAACCCTAGCTTGCGCAATCACGTTGAATCATTTATCTGACACTTATTTGCTTCAAACTTTTGATTCTTTTGCATTCTTGCTCAAAACTTTGGTTAAAGCTTGTTTCCTTATTTGTTGTGTCCTTTGTTTGAGGACAAACAAAGATTTAAGTTGGGGAGTGTGTTAAGTGCCAGAAAGTGGTTAAAATGTTCATTTAATTTAGGCACTTATGTTACTTATTTCACAAGTTACCATAGGATAAGCTCTTAATTTATCATTAAATATCAAACTTGTGATCATATGCCTTACCCCATGTTATTATGCAGGAATTTCATGCTTGAACCTGAGCTGAACAAAGAAAAAGAAGTTTTGATCAAAGCCATCGCTAGAAGCGCACGCTTCCTCGCTACAAGCGAGGATAGGCAGGGAATTTGGAGACTTCATCGCTTCAAGCGCCAGATGCCACGCTTCAAGCGAGCTTAGGCAGGGAAATTGGAGAGTCCATCGCTACAAGCGATGGACCGGTCGCTTCAAGCGACCAAGGGCGGTTTAAGGTTCCATGCTGACGTGGAGCTCTCCCATTGGCCAGAAGACTTCATCGCTACAAGCGACCAGCTCATCGCTTGTAGCGAGCGTGCAAAGTTTCAGTTTTATAAAAGCATTTTTAGCTCATTTTTTAAAAAAAGGGGATCATTCTCTATTTCCATTTTAGGGATTGCTTTTAATTCAGTTTAGTAATATTTTAGGACTTAGTTTTAGGGCTAGAAGCTATGATCTTCAAGGAGCAAAAGGATTGAATTGTGGAATCAACCAAAGGCTTTGGGAAATCAAGACTTGGGTTATGATCTTCATATTTTCTCTTAACTTTTGTATAGTTGTCATGAAAATGAACAACTAACTTACCTTTGTTGGGATTGGAGGTATTCTTTCTAGCTTTGAGGTAATACATGATTATGTGAATATATGATTTTAGCAATTTATGTGTTTATGAAGTTATTCTTGCTTTTCACTCTCATGATTGATTCAATTGATATTGACAAATGCTTTTGAATCTATGTTTAAGAATAATCTTCTATCAAAATAAGAAAATCTAGAAATGGATTTGGGTTTTGATAATCGCATAAAGTTTCGGATCGTAATGCTTTCGGATCGTTTGATTGATTGGGAAATCGTCGATTAAACGATACGATCGATTTCACGATGTCATTTGGGAAATCAATGACGTTGTTGAGCGATACGTGATATTTTCGCTAAAACGCTAAATTCATATGCATGATTTATAGATTATATTCGTTGCAAGATTGATGAACTCTAATTCCAACGCTTTGATACCCTATTACTTGTCGTTTTAATTCCGCAATTAAATTCCATTAGTTTATGAACACAAGTTACGAAACCCTTAACTCAAAACAATACCGATTGTTGAACGGTTCGACGTAACGCACCTAATCCCTGAGGAGACGATAATTGAAAATACTTACTTTTGTTGTTTGAAATACTATTTCAACAAAATGGTGCCGTTGCCGGGGATTAGTGTTTCGTTATTTTGAGCATCGCAATAATTGATAGTGTTTTGAGCTTTTGTAAATATCTTGTTAATATTTTTGTACATTATCAACTGTTTGTGCATTAACCCTCTTTGCAAAGCAAAGAAAATTTTCTTGTTAGTTACACTTGTTTCAGATTCTCAACATTGGAAGAAATCATGGCTGATCATCATGACTATTTCAACTTCTATAATCCATACGAGGATGAATCCTATCAACAATTTCAACAATATCCGTCTGAAGACGAACAAATGGCAAGAACGGAAAACACTTTGAATTTGTTCATGCAACAATCCATGATCAACATGCAAAATACCAACCATAGATTGAGGGCTTTATCATGCCAATTGGAGATTTTGCGAGTTCAATTCAATTTTCTGCCAAGCGTCATGGATGTTCAGACCAACAATCAATCCGTTTTGGAATTCGGAGAGATTGTTGAAGATGATGTTGATGAGAGTGAGGAAGAGACGATGTTTGAAGGATGTGGTATAAAGACATTAATGGAACAAATAGAGATGCCACACAAGGATGAACTTCCTCAAGAAAGGTCAAATTCTGAAGAGGCCAGCATTGTTGATAGTGAAAAAGAGATGGATATTGAGAAGATGGGACAGTTTCTTAACAAGGAAGAAACTTCTAAGGAAGAGGGGATGAAAGTGAGCAAGGCAGAACTTGAACGTGTACAAGATTGCTTTTGTTCCTTGCTCAGCTTATTCTGGATAGGGAGATTATGGACTCCACATCAGCTGTTCTGCAAGTTCATGGAATTCCTCCCACAGCAAAGGAGTACTAAAGCTGATGTGATTTCCGTCTCGTTTTAGCCACCCTAACGAATCAGGCGTCGAGCTAATGACGTTAACCAAGCGCTTGTTGGGAGGCAACCCAACTCTGTAGGTTTGTTGTTTTTAATTAGTATTTTAGTTTTAACATCCATTCATGCATATAGGGATAGTGGCAAAGAACTCAAAATTTTATTTTTCTGTTTCCTGTCATGGTCGCTACAGCGACAGATTCCATCGCTGTAGCGATGACTTTTAAACTTTGCGCTTGTAACGCCATGTTTTCGCTTGTAGCGACAGGCTTAGCATCTCGTCGCTATAGCGACGCATCGCGCGCTTGTAGCGACAGCAGGCATAACGGCTATTTCAAGTTCCCAAGCCACTATAACCTTTCCCCTACCCCCCAACCACCCCATTTAGTACATTATCCATTTCTCTTATCACTTTCGCATCCCATAACACATAAACACCCTCCATTCCATCTTGCATTTTATTTCTGCATTTCCACTTTATTTCTCTGCAATTTTCTGCTGCATCTTGCAATTTGATTCTGTACTTCTGTAATCTGCACTCAATCTCCAAATCAGGTATGTTCTTCGTAACTTTCTGTCCATGTTTGTAGCTTTATACATGTTAGAATGTGCCTGCATGCGTTTTTAGAATTTAGGGTTTAGGGTTTCCAATTTTTTCTTTAACTTAAGGATACGCCCTTTTGAGCACCCATGTTAATCAATAGATTAGGCTATAGCAAATGAACTAGAATCACTCCATAAACTAGCCTTTCATCCTCTTGTTCATTCAAATCGTATTTTGAAAAAAAAAATTCAAAAAATTCAAAATAAATTTAGGGTTTTTGATGAAGAGGAAGTTTTAGTGATTGTTATTCATTTATATTAGCTTTAGGGTTATTTTCGCATGTCACAAGTAGGTTAGAATCAAGAAAAATTTCAATTTTGAAAAAGGGTGTTTCCTCGCTAGACAGCGCTTGTAGCGCAGGCATCCAGCAAAATCTGGGTTCGCTCGCTACAAGCGACCATCCTGTCGCTGTAGCGACGAGACCCAGATGCAGTTTTATTTTTCTGTTATTCTAATGCTAACTTGTTTCCTACCTGTTTTTGTCTGTTAAATCTTATTGTGTAGGCATGGCACCTAGATCATCAACCAAGAGATCACGGAATGTTGAGGGTTCTTCTTCAAGACCCCAACCAAACCTTCCACCACATGATGCAAGCCGTTTCTTAAGCTTGCGTAACCAAGAGCGTTACGCAGAGCTCAAGACCAGAAGGATATGGTCCGAGAAACAGTTCCAGATTTCGGAGGAAGGAGAATATGGAGGAATTGCACACATGCTTAACGAGAGAAAATGGGGAATATTGTGCACTCCTCCACGGAAGATTAATTACGATATCGTGCGGGAGCTTTATGCTAACGCGATTCCAGCAGACCCATCGGATGACTTCACCTGGACAACATTTGTCTGAGGCCGTACTATCATGTTTCATAGGGATGCAATCAGCGAATACTTAGGTAATCCCCTGGACCTTACTTTCCCGGATGACCTAATTAATTATAAGCGGTTGTGTGCTTATCATGAGCATCAAAGAGCGGGGAACTGGGATCATGATCTAATAGCACGGGAAATCTTCCAAGAGGGAAGAACTTATGATGTGAGCAAGGCTTCGAGTAAGCCTTTTAGAGCATTCAGGGACCATATGACCACACCTGCTCAGGTAATTCTTACCCTCATCCTTTATAATATAAGGCCAAAGTCTCACACTTCATCTACCACACTTGATGTCACACCTTTACTCCACTATATCCTTAGCAACCGTCAGGTTGACGTTGCTAGGATTATAGCTAGTGAGATGAGGGTAGTGGCAGAGAGTGGTATCCTGCCCCCAGGCAAACCTAAATGCCCATTGACCTTCCCTGGTTTGATAATGGGATTGTGTAGAAAGGCTAGGATACACATGCCTACTCAAGTAGATGAAGAGATCAAAAATCCTATTGATGACAGGTACATCAATAGGTATTGTTCTACCCCCTCTCCTACTGCCCCACCTTCTTCCTCTGCCGGACCTTCCACTTCAGCTGGACCTTCTACAGTACCACCATCAGCCCCACATCACCCTAGCCACCCTCAGGCCCCAACCTATCCACCATTGGATTTCTCTAGTTGGGACCCATCTCTGGTTAGCTCATTTCTCATGGCGCAGAATGCGTCTAATCATCGTGCTCTCACGACGATTCAGAGTCACTTGCACGACAGCGGCCACAGCACTTGGACGCCAGCCTTCTTCTCCGAGCATATTGCTTGGCCTGGGGACAGGCCTTTCTTTTCTGGAGGGGCAGCTGCTGCAGATGCTGGTGATGATGGTGATGATGATGCTGGTGATGATGATGCTGATGTTGATGATGACTATGGCGATGACTCCTCGGAGGGTACTCGGAGCATCGACCATCTGGCTGCAGACTTGATGGATTCAGACGACATGGATTCAGATTGATCTTGATGCAAGCTGCAGATTTTTGTTCTATCATTTCTTTCGTTTTATTTTTTATGCTTTGTACTTTATAACATTGTTCATGCTATGTACTTTGTTTTGGTTATGCTTTTGTACCATGGATGATGTTACTTTATGCTATTATGTTATATTTTGGTTATTACATGCTTAGTATGTATTTAATTTTGTGTTGGCTTTTTCTTTTCTTTCTCAAAAACTAAGGTTAGTTCAGAATCAGATATTGATCAGATTCTGAAACTATTTTCAGAGTGTTTTAGCAGCGGATAAAGAGTAAATGAGAGAGAGAGAAAGAGAGAGAGAGAGAGAGAGAGAGAGAGAGAGAGAGAGAGAGAGAAGCAGTTTATCCTGGTTCCTTCCACAACCCGGAAGTAGTCAAGTCCCCTTGTTACTAACAAGAGATTTTCCACTATAATCAAACGATTACAATTGCTCAAGCACAAAGCATAGAGACTTCCTTGCTCAGACACACATTCCAAGACTTCCTTGCTCAAACACAGAGTAAGAGACTTCCTTGCTCAACCACAAAGGATGAGACTTCCTTGCTCAACCACAAAGGATGAGACTTCTAGTTGCTCAAGCACGCAGGCAAGAGGCTTTGAATCAAACAGATTTACAACAGAAATAAGTTTGAGTTGAACACTTGATATACTATCAGTGGTGTTCACAAAATACAACAATGGTTAAGACTCTACACTTAAGGAATTCTAAGATAAAAAGGTTTGTAAGAATTCCTAAGTTATTTGATGACTGTTGGATGAAAAACAGAGTATGGCAGTTTCTGGTTTTTCAGTCTTATATTTATGTACAGAGTCCTTAGTCTTCTTCTTCAAATCTTCAATCCTTTATAGAGAATTAAAGAGCTGTTGAGAAGATGTCATGTCATCAAAAGAGCCGTTGCAATTGAAGCTTCAGCCAGCAATACAGCCTTCCTGTTATGGTGCGCAAAACAGAGCAGCACAATTTGAATTGTTTCCTTAAAACAGGGAGAATGTTTTGGCCAAGGAGACAACTGTTGCAAAGAGTTGTTCTGACTATACAGTACCTTACTGTTCACAGTTGCAATTGTTGACTTCTGCGTTTCATTGAACTTCAGACTTCAGAAGCTGTTCTTCATCAGAAGTTGATCAGAAGCTGGTCTTCAGACGTACGGATCAGAAGCTGGTCTTCAGACGTACGGATCACAAGCTGGTCTTCAGACGTACGGATTAGAAGCTGGTCTTCAGAACCTGCCCATCAGAAGCTACTCTTCAGGCGCACTTCAGAAGCTGCCTTCAGATGCTGCTTCAGACGCTGATTCTCTTCAGACTTGCAACACAAGCTTCTATATGTTCTTCTTGTTCTTTCATAACCAATGTTAGATACCAATCTTTAAGTACATGGTTCTGCACACTTAGAATCAAGCATTAGCATATCCAATTTTCTTTTTAACACTTTGTTATCATCAAAACCCAAAAGAGAGTTGTTCATACATTTTGTTCCGACAATCTCCCCCTTTTTGATGATGACAAACATAAGTATTAATAGAAAATTGTTGTTAATTTAATTAACAAGTTGACTGCAAGGTATAAGGTTTGCAAGCTCCCCCTGAGTCTGATCCAGGTTAATTAAATTCAATTTAGATCAAAAAGGTGAGAATTTCAGAGTTGTTGTTAACTTTAATTAACAAGTTGACTTCAGGGTATGAGGTTGCAAGCTCCCCCTGAGTTTGATAATCCACAAGGTGAGGTTTGCAAGCTCCCCTTGATTCTTATCCAAGTTAATTAAATTCAACTTAAAACAATAAAGTGAAATTATCACTCAGAATTATAAATAACAAGCTGACTTCAGGGTATGAGGTTTGTAAGCTCCCCCTAAGTCTGATAATTCACAAGGTGAGGTTTGTAAGCTCCCCTTGAGTTTTATCCAAGTTATTTAAATTCCATTTAAATCACATAGATGAAAAAACAAAGTGTAAATACATTCAGAATTTAAATAACAAACTGACTTCAGGGTTTGAGGTTTGTAAGCTCCCCCTAAGTCTGATAATTCACAAGGTGAGGTTTGTAAGCTCCCCTTGAGTTTTATCAAAGTTATTTAAATTCATTTTAATTAACAGAATTGAAAATTCAGTTTATCTCACAGAATTTAAATCAGAGGCTAAGAGATAATAAACTGTTCTCATAAGTTAATTTAAATCAGAAATTAACTTATGTTCTGAGCTCAGAGCCTTAATACTTGTTACTTTTACTCCCCCTTTTGTCATCAACAAAAAGAAAATTCAGGAATTTTTAAGAGACAAGAGAGTTTAAAAGGTGTGAGATAACAATGTTCAGAGCATTTTTGTTTAGTACAATCTGTCCAGTATCACTGAACTGTTTCAGGAAACTGAACACAGATCATTCTGTTCAGTATCACTGAATTCTTTCAGAAAACTGAAAAACAGAGCATTGGTTTAGTACTACTGAACTTTTTCAGACAAACTTGAAAGTTTTTTAAAAGGGTCTGAAAAACTGAACATTTATGATGAAAAAGTGAAAGTGTGACTGTGTTTTTGTTAAAACATTTTAGAAAACTGAAAACAGAAAAACACAACTCATTTGCACATTGATGACTTTAGGAGAGGCAAAGTACAACTTTCAAAGCTTAATTCATCACTGCCTAGCAGTTATAACTTATCAGATTCTGACCAAGTGTTGGACAACTGTTCAGATTCACTCTCATTAGTGGGCCACGTGTAAAGTGTCCACTTACAATGAGTTTTATCAGAAGTCACAAAAATTCAGATTCTGAAACTCAGACTCTGATGTTTTTAGAAGCTGAACTATCTTCAGACTCTCAAAGTGAGTGTCTGTTAAGTCTTAGCTTCTGATGAACTTCAGGTTCTCAGTTTCTATTCAGAGTCAAGCAATTTTTTTTAGAGATAAAAAGCATGTTCAATAAAATGATGAAATGCATGTTCAGAGATGAAATGCAGTTTCTATTCAGTTTCTATTCTGAACATAGTCTCTAATAAAATGAATTTTAATTTAAAATGCTTGGCTCTTGAATGTAGAATTGGATTTTTTTTAGACAAACAGATTGCAGCAGAATTATCACAAAGAAGGTTATGTTGTTTTCATGAATCTGATAGTCTTTAACATTGGTGTAGAAGCTGTTAAGTATAACAGAGAACAAAACATACCTCTGTTGAGCTTCTGATCTACCTCTGCTTGTTCATTCTGGTTGTTTCTGAACACCCATTTTTGTTCCAACAATGTTCTTGATTGGCTTTAGGAGAAGTGTCAGATTCTGAGAGATTTTCAGCTACAGGAGGATTTTCAGCTTCTGGACATTCTTCAGACTTATAGAACTTGTTCAGGTTCTGAAGTGTCCACTAAGAGCTGAAGATCTGCAGAGCTCTCAATAGCTCAGTACCAATGATCTAGTCTTTGTGGTTTCCTCCAAATTCCACAGTTCCTCCCTCTTTCATGGTCAGGGTTTGGAACATAGACTTTCCTTCTGTCAGGTAATGCCAGCAGCCATTTCCCAGGTACCATGACTTCCCCTTTTGTTTGGTTCTTAATCATATATGCAACAGAAATAATTTCAAACCTAGGTACCTGTTAGTTGCGTAACAAAAGTAAGTATTTTTAAATTATCGTCTCCTCAGGGATTGGTGCGCTATCTCGAGCCGTTCAACAATCGTTATCGTTTTGAGTGAGGGGTTTGTAACTTGTTTGCATAAAACTAATGGAACCTAAAAGCGGAAATAAAAACTACAAGTAATAGGGAATAAAAGCGTTGGAATTGGAGTTCATCAATCTTGCATCGAATATAATCTAAAAATCATACATATGAATTCTAGCGTTTTAGCGAAAATATCACGTATCACTCGACAACGTCATTCGTGTCCAAATGACGTCGTGAGATCGATCGTATCGTTTAATCGACGATTTCTCAATCTATTAAACGATCCGAAAGCATTACGTTCCGACACTTTATGTGATTATCAAAACCAAATTCCATGTCTAGAATTTCTTATTTTGATAGAAGATTATTCTAAACCTAGATTCAAAAGTATTTGTCAATAACAATTAAATCAAGCATGAGAATGAAAAGCAAGAATAACTTCAATACCACATAAATTGCTAAAATCATATATTTGCATAATCAAAGATTACATCTAAGCTAGAAAGAGTACCTCCAATCCCAACAAAGGGAAGTTAGTTGTTCATTTTCATGACAACTATACAAAAGTTTAGAGAAAGATGAAAATCCAAGCTTAAGTCTTGATTTCCCAAAGTCTTAGTTGATTCCACAATCCCTTCACTCTTGCTCCTTGAAGATCATAGCTTCTAGCCCAAAAAACTGTCTAAAAACTAAATCCTAAAATATTACTAAACTGAATTAAAAAGCAATCTCCCTTAGTATTCAGCTTTTGAACCTATTTATAAGTGTTCTGTAATTCTGGACTTTGGTCTGCGAAGTCCTTTCTTCACAAATGGGTTTCTGCCACCTCAGCCTTGAACAGTTCAAACCGCCCTGCTTCGCTCTGCGATCAAACCTCGCTCTGCGAAATCACTCAGACTCTGATCTTCAGAATCTGATCTTTAAGTCCAAGGAAAAAGCATGTACCTACACAAAAAGTTGGGATTAGGTCTAAAAAGCATGAAATGATATTTATCTTATATTTCAGAGCTTTTTACCAAGATAACTTGTAAAACAAGTAAGAAAAGTGCCTAAATTATATATGCATTTTAACTACTTTCTGGCACTTATCAGTACCCATATGGGTCCTCTTGGGTTAGTTCTGAAAGGTTTAGTCTTTTGTTGCACCTTATGTCTGGAGTTATAGTACTCAGACTTGTTCAGATTGAAGGTGAGAAAAACACACACAAGAAGGGGGGGTTGAATTGTGTGACTCAAAAACTTGGTTCTTTTCTTCTCAAAGCTTAAGATTAGTTCAGAAACAAGTTCTGAACTATTTTCAAAGAGTGTTTGCAGCGGATTAACAAGTAAATGGAGAAGGGAAGAGAGAGACTCACAAAGATTTATACTGGTTCCTTCCCAATGTAGGAAGTAGTCCAGTCCCCTTGTTTTCCAACAAGAGATTTTCACTATAATCAGATGATTACAATTGCTCAACCACTAAGGAAGAGACTTCCAGTTGCTCAACCACCAAGGAAGAGGCTTCCAATTGCTCAACCACAAAGGAAGAGACTTCTAATGCTCAAGACACCAATTCAAGAGGCTTCCCAATGCTCAGACACAAAGTACTGAGACTTCCTGCACAGACCACCCAGGAATGTGACTAACAGCTCAGACCACAAAGGAATGAGGTTACAATTGCTCAGTATACAGACTGAGACTTAAGGACCAAACTGAATTACAAAGAAATGAGTTTGGGTTGAACACTTGATAAAATATCAGAGGTGTTCTCTTAATACAACACAGGTTAAGACTCTTAACCTTAAGAAATTCTAAGTTACAACAGATAAAAGAATTTCTAAGAGGTTTGTGAACTTTGAGTTTTGACAGCAAAACAGAGCAAGTTTCAGACAGATTTTATCCAAGAGTCTTAGCAAAATTCTTCTTCAAATCTTCTTCCTTTTATAGAGGAAATTAGAGCTGTTGAAGATTTACAGGTTTTAGGAAAAGAGCCGTTGCAAGTTGAGAGCTAGGATAGCTGAAATTGTGTGCTGAACTTTTCCAGAAAAACAGAGCAGCAACCATTTTTGAATTTGCTTTCCTTAAAAGCTGGGGAATGTTTGAGTCAGGGAGACAACTGTTCCATTGAGTTGTTCTGACATATCCAGGCATTAAATGTGCACAGTAACAGTTGCTTTCCATGCCACATCAGCCTTCAGAAGCTTCTCTTCATCAGAAGCTGGCTTCACGTACTGAAGATCAGAAGCTGCATTCAGTTGTACGGATCAGAAGCTGGTCTTCAGACGTTGACTTTTGTTGACTTCTTCAGACGCACCTTCAGACTCACATATCAGAAGCTGCCTTCAGATGCAGTTCAGAAGCACCACTTCAGGAGCACTCTTCAGGAGCACTCTTCAGACTCAGTTTTCTTCCAACTTTGCAACTTGCTTCTAAGCTTTCCTTTCTTGCTCTAAGCTTGTTCTTCCATAACCATTATTAATTTCCAATCAATAAACACGTGGTTCTGAAATCACTTGAACAAAGCATTAGCAATTAACCAATTTTCTATTTAACACTTTTGTTATCATCAAAACCATAAAGAGATATATGTTTACACATAATGTTTCAACAATCTCCCCCTTAATCCAGAAGAGAGTTGTTTAACACATTTTGTTCCAACACAGATACCTTGGATATGAATCCTTTAATCTTGAATATGTCTTAGTATCAGACACTGAGTTCTTCAGAACCTGAGCTTTCAATGGTCTTGACTCAGATTTCTTCAGAACCTTAGACTTGAAGGTCTTTGGTTCTGAGCTTTTTAGAGTCTGAACCTTTGAAGGCTTTGGTTCTGTTTTCTTGAGAACTTTGGACTTAAGAGTCTTTAATTCTGATTTGTTCAGAACTTCAGTTTTGCCTGCTCCTGACTCAAGGCAGACTTTCAAACCTTTCATAATACAATAAGAATCAGATGACAGATTGGATTTCTTTTGTATCCTTTGTCTGACATTCTGAGATTTAAAAGGTTTTGTATAGACTGATTTAGTATCTTTTGAAGATTTCATAAACACAACCTTTTTAAAATTAGAGTCTGAATTTTTCAGAATTTGAGACTTGCTTGTCTTAGGTTCTGAACTCTTCAGACTTTGAACCTTTTCAGATTTAGAGTCTGTTTCCCTCATAGTCTTAGACTTAGAACCTTTTGGTTTAGACTTTGGCAAAATTTTAGATTTTGCCTTCATCTTTCCTTTAGGTTCAGAAGTTTTGGACTCTGAGCAGTTCAGAACTTCAGAGTCAGCAGTCTCTGTTTCTGGTAAATTCTGTTTCTCAGAAATCTCAGATGCAGGTACAAAATACACTTTTGTGCCTTTCATAATATTTTCAGAACAGGATGGTATATTTGTTTCTTTTGAAAAATTAAATGAATCATTTTTGAAACCTATACCTTCTCCTCTGTTTCTGCTGATATTATAAATCATAGAAGCAATCTTACTTCTGTTGATTCCAGTTAAGATAAAATCCTGAAATACAATTTCTTGTTCACTTGGAATTTTATCAGGTTTCTTATGAACCATTTCTCTAAGTTCTTTAACTTCTTCATCAATCTTATTGATATGATTTTGAAGTTGAAGATTCTCATCAGCCAGCAAGTTATTTTTCTTTTTCAAAGATTTAAATTGATTTAACTTGCTTCTGAGGTGGTTCATAAAATCCTTAACTGTATCAATAAGTTCAGAACGAGTGAGTTCAGAATATACCTCATCTTCAGAGTCTGAACCTGATTCTTCATCAGAAGATGTTGTAGCAATCAGAGCTAGATTTGCTTCTTCTTCATCTTCATTCTCAGACTCAGATTCATTGTCAAGCTCATCCCATGTAGCCATAAGACTTTTCCTGAATCTGTCTTTGAAGTTGCCTGACTTTGAGTTGGTCCTTCTGAATTTCTCCTTTGATTTGTCCTTTTGAAAATCTGGACAATCAACTATAAAGTGACGAGTTCTCTTGCAGTTGTAGCAACCATTATGTTCTTCCTTCTTGGAACCAGATCCTTTGATGTTGCTGCTCCTGTTAGAAGATTTCTTTTGTCTCTTCATCAAGCACTTAATTCTTTTAGAAAGCCTTTCCAGTTCCTCAGCTTCTGAATCTTCTTCAGAACTTCCCTCAGGAAATTCTTCATCAGATTTAGAAGCTTTTAGAGCTTTTGAAGACTTTCCTTTGGATTTAAGTGCTATAGACTCAGTTTTACTAACAGGTTCATCTTTATTGAGTCCTAGTTCATGCACTTTGAGAGCGCTTATAAGATCTTCAATACTTAGAGTATTTAGATCTTTAGCTTCCTCAATAGCAGTCACTTTAGGTCTCCATTTAGATGGCAGACTTTTGAGGATCTTGTTCACATGATCAGCAGTGGAGTAACTCTTCTTCAGAATTTGAAGTTCAGAAACCAGAGTCTGAAATCTTGAGAACATAGTCTCAATAATTTCATCCTCCTTCATTCTGAACAGCTCATACTGCTGAACCAGAAGGTTTGCCTTTGCTTCTCTAACCTTCTTGTTTCCTTCATAGTTAGAGCAGAGAGAGGTGAAGATGGCTTTTGCTGTTGATTTATCACTCAGCTTCAAGTACTCATTGTGAGGTAGAGAATCCACAATGATGCCTCTTACATTGTGATGCTTTCTGTAGATCTTTCTTTCAGCATCAGTAAGGCTTCTTCTGTTAACAGCTACTCCTTCTTCATCAACTGGAATAGATATTCCATCTTCTATGATATCCCATAAGGAGTCATCAATTCCAATGATGTGACTGTACATCTTGCTTTTCCACCGGGAAAATTTCTCAGGATCACCGGTAAACATAGGAGGTTTATGGTGTGAGTGAGATTGCCTTTTTTCTGTACCATAGTCACCACCACCACTTCTGGATGTAGATTCACCAGAACGACCAGAAGACATGTTTTTCTCAGGATCTATACTGACTCACTGTTAAGTGATTGAATATCAGAACCAGGGGCTCTGATACCAACTGAAGGTGAGAAAAACACAAGAAGGGGGGGTTGAATTGTGTTGGCTTTTTCTTTTCTTTCTCAAAAACTAAGGTTAGTTCAGAATCAGATATTGATCAGATTCTGAAACTATTTTCAGAGTGTTTTAGCAACGTATAAAGAGTAAATGAGAGAGAGAGAGAGAGAGAGACAAGCAGTTTATCCTGGTTCCTTCCACAACCCGGAAGTAGTCCAGTCCCCTTGTTACTAACAAGAGATTTTCCACTATAATCAAACGATTACAATTGCTCAAGCACAAAGCATAGAGACTTCCTTGCTCAAACACACAGTCCAAGACTTCCTTGCTCAAACACAGAGTAAGAGACTTCCTTGCTCAACCACAAAGGATGAGACTTCCTTGCTCAACCACAAAGGATGAGACTTCCTTGCTCAACCACAAAGGATGAGACTTCCTTGTTCAGCCACAAAGGATGAGACTTCTAGTTGCTCAAGTACGCAGGCAAGAGGCTTTGAATCAAACAGATTTACAACAGAAATAAGTTTGAGTTGAACACTTGATATACTATCAGTGGTGTTCACAAAATACAACACAGGTTAAGACTCTACACTTAAGGAATTCTAAGATAAAAAGGTTTGTAAGAATTCCTAAGTTATTTGATGACTGTTGGATGAAAAACAGAGTATGGCATTTTCTGGTTTTTCAGTGTTATATTTCTGTACAGAGTCCTTAGTTTTCTTCTTCAAATCTTCAATCATTTATAGAGAATTAAAGAGCTGTTGAGAAGATGTCATGTCATCAAAAGAGCCGTTGCAATTGAAGCTTCAGCCAGCAATACAGCCTTCCTGTTATGGTGCACAAAACAGAGCAACACAATTTGAATTGTTTCCTTAAAACAGGGAGAATGTTTTGGCCAAGGAGACAACTATTGCAAAGAATTGTTCTGACTGTACAGTACCTTACTGTTCACAGTTGCAATTGTTGACTTCTGTGTTTCATTGAACTTCAAACTTCAGAAGCTGTTCTTCATCAGAAGCTGGTCTTCAGACGTACAGATCAGAAGCTGGTCTTCAGATGTACGGATCAGAAGCTGGTCGTCAGAACCTGCCCATCAGAAGCTGCTCTTCAGACCCACTTCAGAAGCTGCCTTCAGATGCTGCTTCAGACGCTGATTCTCTTCAGACTTGCAACACAAGCTTCTATATTTTCTTCTTACTCTTAGCTTGTTCTTTCATAATCAATGTTAGATACCAATCTTTAAGTACATGGTTCTGCACACTTAGAATCAAGCATTAGCATATCCAATTTTCTTTTTAACACTTTGTTATCATCAAAACCCAAAAGAGAGTTGTTCATACATTTTGTTCCAA
The DNA here is from genome assembly GCA_018208015.1 of Medicago ruthenica. NCBI lineage: Eukaryota > Viridiplantae > Streptophyta > Magnoliopsida > Fabales > Fabaceae > Medicago > Medicago ruthenica. The sequence continues at coordinate 94,995,288 of CM031372.1, read as the reverse complement.
CAAAGGTTGCTGCTGCTGTTCATTCTTGGTTCAGACTGTGCACCATTGGGACAACAACTCGCGTGCTAGCTGAACCACAAGTCTCTCGTCTTTCGTTTCTCCCTCCCACACCTTGTCATTCCAGCGTCGCCATAAACACCACAGCATCATAGCAATGTCTTGACATATATGTTCTGATGACCTGCACAATAAGCGGAAAATACACTCTGCAAAATTTGTGGCAGAGGCAGCAGCAGCAGCACGAATCATATCCCATAGGTCAGTTGTGCGCCGAATTTGTTTTACCGCCTTGCACCCAATAAATATATGTCAATCATTCTCACAGTTATTCTCACAATGAGGACAGCTATATGTACATTGCACTCCTCTATCTTGGAGTCTCATCCGTGTTGGCAAGACACCCCTTAATGCCCTCCATAGAAATACCTTAACTCGTTGCTGCAACTTAAGCTTCCACAAACTCGTCCACTCTCCGGGAATTCGATATTCTTCATTATCAATTAAAATTTCCATGGCATATCTATAAGCTGACTTTACTGTGTAACTCCCTTTGTTGTTAAACTTCCAAATAAGCATATCTTCCTCTTCTGGTTCACTTATAACAAGCTTACCAATCTCCACTTTATCCCTTTCATTGAAGAGAGTATTTATAATTTCCCACTTCCAGCCAAGTGCATTCGGCTCCATCAAATTTGCCACCTTTAAATGTTCCATTCCAACAATCCTCTCGCTGGAAATAAAAGAATTCTCATGACACCTTAGCCAAGGATCGTCCCAAACCGCAATGTTGTCCCCGTTTCCAATCCTCCACCTTTGGCCACCTATAACTACCACCTATGAAGCAAAGATACTTCGCCAAATAAAACTTGGGTTATGGCCTAGACGAGCCCCCAAAAAATTAGTCCTTGAAAAATATCTAGCTTTGCAAATGCGCGTAACAATATTATATGGGTTTGTTAAAAGTTTCCACACTTGCTTCCCTAGCATAGCCAAATTAAAGCCAAAGAAATGTCGAAAACCCATACCTCCATATTCCTTCTTCATAGTTAACTTGTCCCAGTTGAGCCAATTGATGCCTTTTCCTTGACTCCTATTCGATCCCCACCAAAATGAATTTATCATTCTTTGGATCTCCTCCCCTAGAGTAGTTGGTAACAGAAAGGTACTCATGCAATAGGAGGAATGACTTGTACCACTGATTTAATTAGCATTTCCTGTCCCGCTTTAGATAAATGCTTTCCAGACCATTGTTGAATTCTTCTCCATACCCTATCTCTCAAATATCCAAAGATTGCCTTCTTATTTCTCCCAACCATAGAAGGCATGCCCATATACTTTCCGTTTCCCATACTCTCCGTGGCTTGAAGAATGTTTTTCGCTCTTTGTCTATCAACATCAGGTGTATTACTGCTGAAGAAGATTTCTGACTTCTAGAAATTGATCGCATGACCGGACACAGTTTCATACAATTGTAAAATCTCCTTGAGTTTCGTGCTCTCCCTTGTGTTTGCCCTGCAGAAAATAAAACAAAAGTATATATTTTAAAATGTAAAATGTAGAAAATTTATCTCTTATAAAAAAAAGTATGATATTAGAAAGAAAGAAAAAAAAAATATTATCAAACTTGTTGAAATTTTAAACAAGTGCTAAGTATATATTTGTCTGGTTTTGTCTAACATCCACAAAGAAAATAGTTTTGTATCATAGACAAGAATCTTTTTACCATTAGATCAATAAATCACATCATATATCATTTAATTTAATAACGAGATTTATTACTTTAATAGTAAAAATTAATTTGACATATATTCCAAGACAAACTAAAATTCCCAAAATAAATTACTAGTGCATTATTTTTTGGTAGCAATGTAGTAGTGGCCCGTGGTTATACGATTATGGATATTTTGGATCCTGGTATAGGGGTTTATTGGGCGGTGTTGATCGAATCATTGGATGTGCCTCGAGGACACCGCCACAACATACTCCATAGGGACCACTAGAAAATCAATATCATATAATGATAAGTAAGTTTGAGTATTCAACTAAGGACAATGATCGACCACCTTTAATGTATTTCTCTTATTGACCACATTTTCATGATCGAGAAAATTCACACATGAAACTTTTCTTAAGAGATGTAAATCTAGTTTCACTCAGATTAATAATATTTTTAATGAGAACTACCATTGACTCTGCATATTCATACTTTTAGTATATGCATTTTTAATTTGGAACAATACATAGTTAAAAAGGTAAAATAAAAAATATTTTATTTATCGTTATAAAAAATTATACATACATACATACTATTAAATCAATTAATTGATTATTTTGGCCCATCAAAATAATTAGTAAAGCACCCTACTGAACCGAACCATATGTGCGCCTAGCTAAGCAAAATGTTGCTCTCCTTGAACAAAATAATTGCACAACACAAGTCATAGTCATTCTAATTGATTTGTGACCATTTTTGAAAATGAAAATTCATCACTGTGTTGGACATCAATTTCAAATTGAGGCCGGCCCGAGCCCACAGAAATATTATTGGGCTTAATGACTTCTTGTTGTTCAACATGGGCTAGGTGACCCATTTCCATTTCATGAAGATGAGTTGAGCTGGAAGAAGCAGCATTGATCTCAACCTTGTGGTGGTGTGAGTTGGAAGGTGAGGGTGAGTGGTGACAGGTCTCAAAGTTGAGTCTTGTTGGAGTGTCCATTTGGTTGCGGTAATGACAAAGGATTTGGGCCGGGGACATGGAACGGGCTGGAGTTGTGGACTGACTTGAAAATGGGCTTTGAGAGCCCGATCCACGGCTGTGCTTTATGTTCTTCCTTGCGGTGTGGTGCCAATTCCGTAGAGCTGTAGCTACTCTTTCGTTGAATATGGTTGGTTTCATGGTCGAACCCATCTGATTTAAACAAATAAATTAAAAGAGTTTAATAAGTTTTATTGATCTGACGGTTATACATGATTGATCAATGAAAGAAAGTTGTTTGTGGAATTAATTAACTCATCAAATTACCTGTGTCACGAGAGCATAGAGAGGAAGAGTGACGTAGCTACAAAGGATTTGAACGAAGACTCTGCCAAATCATCCATGTTAATTGCATACAATAAACTTGATACTAGCATTGAAATTGGAAACATATTTTTAAGTGAGTACGTTAGAAGGGAATGGAATGAGAGTATATATATGAGACTCACCCCATTGATATTCTAATGACAACACCATCTTTACGTGAATTGTAACAGGATGTCACCCCAAATTGAAGCTGGAACAAAATCAAACAATTCAAAATATGAGTTTCATCATTGCTATAGCCTAAGTGTATGTATGAATTTTTATATGGAGGACTTACCGCAGTCCATGAAAAGAAAGCAAGCTGGAAGGCATTCTGTTTCAATAAATATATGCAACATTGGATTAGTCACTACTTCATATATGAGGAAACTAATTTATTTTATAAAAAATACATTGATGTTAGTGCTTTTGAAAAGTTGTACACAGACAGATTAGTAGTAGTATGTGTACCTGAAAGAGTACAAAATTAATAAGGAAGAGAATAAGTCTAGGTTTGTTAAACCAAAAGAGGTCATCCCCAGGTTGCACCACTGGCTCACCCTTTACCACCATTCCTTGTTTTTGAATTCTAAGACCCATTTGAGTTATGATCACTTGCAGCTTTGTTCCAACTAAAAGGACAATCTACAGTCAATTTGGGACATTAGTTAATTTATTTACACAAAAATATTGATCCTTATTTGATTTGATAATTAATGTGGCATTACATGTACTTACAATCAAAGGAAGAAATGGTAGCCATAGATAAGAGTGCCACCCTGTCCATACATATAATAATAAGTATTTAATCCGTATACACCACAAGTGTCAAGAGTTTTTACATAGTCAAATAATCATAACCGTCAAATCATTAGAAATAATTTGACTTATATCATAATCATTTCTAAAATAACACAAATGATTGGTTGTAATATGGTGATAATGTAAAACTTTTTACATTGACGGTGCATGAAAATTAAACTCTAATAATGATATATGATTTGACCTTAAGAATGAGTTATTATAAGATGTACTGCTTACTTACCATGAGTATGGAACAGGAGGAAGAACACTGTGATGAACCAAATTGGAGGACTAAAAAAACAAGAAACATAAGTAATTAATGATACTTCATTATATAATAATGTATCACATCAGGGTATATATAAATCAGAAAATTAACCTGATTCCAACAACAACTTTGAAGTCTTCTTCCAAACACCTTTTGATATATTGTCTAAAGTCAAACTTCTGGTGACTTTGAGGAGCCAAATGTGCCTAAATTATTATCAGATAATGCTAATGGTGAATTTCATTGAAGTTATTATTTCATAACAAACAAGTATATATTAATGAATAATAACTAAAGAAATGGTAGCATGGTGAAATTGTTAGGGAAATAATATATTACCATCATAAATCCATGCCTTAAGGTCAAGTAATCCACTTCAGGAACTGACCTTACAAATTGTCTAAAAAAACATACCTGCAAATTGAAATTAGGTAAACCAAAGAAAATAGCTCAGTAAATGTAATAAGAGAGAGGCCAAGTAAATAATGCAAGAGCTCAAAAATAGGTTTGATTTGACTTACAATCCAAATGAGGACAGGATTTTTGGTCCAGAAACTCAAGTGTCTTCTTCCAAACGATGTCTCACTAGCAAATCTAAATCTTTCAGGATCTGTCATACACAATACAATGCACCAATAAATGTAAGTTCCTCTAACATAGTTTATAAAACTATGTATAGATGTCGTGTAAGTAAAACTCAAATGACAAAGAATTGCAGAGAAATTTGATACGTTGAGGCGCGAGTTTATCAACTGTGTTGTTTGAAACAAAACAAAATTATATATAGACATGCTATTAATTAATTAGCACTTTTTAAACTAATTATTTCTAAATAACTTGAAAAAAAATTCATAATGGTTAATTAATCCACCACTTTAGTAATGTGTTCTTTAAAACTAAAACTAGAATAAAAAATTTGCTAAAGTTTGAGGACTAACCGTGTGTAAATTGGTACTCAGGTGTCTTGGTTGCCTCTTCCCATCGTTTCCACCTTCTCATCTGTTGAGTAGAAATTGATCAATTTTATGTATCCAAAGAGGTAAAGAATATACTATTAGAATATTGTGTTTGTACCTTTGCTCTGCCTAGAGCCAGAGTAAGTATGCAGTAGAGGATATGAAAAACAGCAAGCACAAAGATAAATATATGGAGTTGATGAATAGCCCCTGCTGACACAAATGCTACTTTTCCCTCTTCTTCACATTTGTCACCTTCTCCGGCAGCCAAAATACGGTGGTGATTTTTGTCTTGAGAAGCAAGCAACGTGGCTAGTAATCTCCGGCTGCCACCGGTTTCATGGTCTATTAACTCTTCATCATCCGATTCAATATCTGCATTGTTGCTACAAGGATGCCATGTGGCTGCAACCTTTTTTGATATACATATTCTTGATATTAAACCTTGTCCTACTGTTAGGAGCAATGATATGAACCCTAGTAACATTAGCTCTGCAATTAACACATAAAAATGTTCAATAATACCAAAACTAGTTCAATTTCTTTATAAAATTATAGAAATATTAATAAATGATTCAATTTATACCTGATTTGATCTTTTCAAGTGACTCATACAAGGCACTTTTATGCTTCTTCTTCAACCACTGCTCACATGCCAATTTAAATAAACGGTACAAGTAAAGTTAAATTTTGTTTCACTGATAATGTATATGAATTAAATCATTTAAACGTACATTTATACGTTTAAATATGTGTAAATATATGCGCGCATACCTTTTCTATGATGTGGAAAATGTGTTCAATGATGATAGAAATAGAAAGTATAACAAAGCAAACAACTGCAACGGCCCAAGTAGGTGTTTCAGTTAAGCTTCTTCCAACGCTTCCTCCTGCCATGATAAATTGCTTCTTAGTTAATTAAGTTGCAAGCAACATTAACAGATTGTATATATACTTTTTTTAGGCATAATAAATATATAGATGTCAAGTTAATGATGAGTAAAGGTTGTGTAGAGGAATATGTGTTCTAAACTTCTAATATAATAGTGGATGTAAAGTTGATATTAGGACAAAAAAGGGGATTTTATTTGTTGTTTTTAATGTTGAAAAAAAAAAGGTTGTATTTTTCCCCCTTTTTTTAAAACAAAAATACAACGATGTTGACTTTGACGCATAAACTAACAGTATCAAGATTGAGGACGAAAATAAGTGTGTTATTGCAAAGTAAAAGTTTGATCAGATTAAAAAAAAAATAAAGCACATATCTTCTAAATAGTCTTCTATTTTAAGATAAATAATCTTCTAAAAATTCCTTGCATTGTATTGTTTTTAAAAAGTCTGGTTTGATCTAGATCTAGTGTTGGCTATATGTTGATCGACCAAACTATTTTCATTCATAAAAAAATACTTAATTTTTTATGTGTATGTCGACATATTTTTTTAATGTCAAAATCAATGATATTCTCCTTCCATATGTATCAAATTTTGCTTTGAGATATGTCTGAATTATTGTCTTCTTAGTTAATAAATACAAGTATATTATCTTTTTTTTCTTTTTAATGGAATACAATACAAGTATATTTATCAATAACCACCTTGGTTAATTTAATTTATCTGTCTTAATTTGGTGCTGTAATTTGTCTTTTCCTTTTGATATTTTATGGGAATTGAAATGATGAAAGGATTTAAAATCACATATAGTTTTGTTGTGTTATGAAAATGATGATATAATCTCTCCGCATTTACCTGGAGAATGCACAACAAATTCAGTTCAGAAAATGTGGAGATTATAAAAAAAAAATAGAAGGGGCATTCCGAGAATTGAACTCGGGACCTCTCGCACCCTAAGCGAGAATCATACCACTAGACCAAATGCCCATGTTGATGTTACGTTTTGACTTATTTGCTATTTATTCTAAATAATATATGCATCGACATGATCGTCGTTTGTTGAAAAGGTCCTTATTCATTGTCTTATCGTTTCTACTACTAATAACTATTTAAATTAGGAATGGTATATTAAAATACATTGTTATGTGGAGAGATTACACAAATTAATATACAAACGAAATTCGTCTTTTTCACTATGAACTATTTTAAATAGGAAGCTTGTTGAGACACATTTTCGTGTGAAGAGATTAAGGAATTTTGTAAATGTTTTTTTGTTACAATAAAATATAGAGAAAGTTACACTCATTTCCACTCGATTTTTTTTAAATGTCACAAACACCCCTTTAATTTTAAAATAAACACTAACTTATTGTTGGTTTTGAATTTTCAAACGGTTGTATTTGGATTTCTAAATTCTATTTTGAAAAAGAATATATACCGAAGTTGTTACTAGGTTGAGTCACGACCATGTCGCTCTCTTTAAGACGTTTCGTGACACTGCCTAAAATTGTGCAAGACAGACTATCAACCACGCCGCCTCCAGGATAAAACAAGTCTAGCTACAACTGTGTGGTTAACTACTGCACTGTAGAAAACCGTTCGAGATTTACACCTCCAATATGGTTTAAGACCACTCTTTAATACTGAAACCATTCTAATATGGTATTGTGACCACTCTATTATGGTGCTAAAACCACTCAAATATGGTGTTATCACCATTATAACATTTTAAGTTCTCTCAAAATTCAATATGGTACTACGACCACTCAAATATGGTGATACCACGATTCTGATTTTTAACTCCTCCAAAAGTAGTAAAATATTTGAAAGAATATTTATATACTGTTAAGATCATTCTTAATTCTGACGGCACATTATTTTATTCCAAAAAGGGACTATGATCTTAAAAGTACTCTTTATTCCAAAGGGACATATATTATCGAAGGGACTATGTTCTTAAGATCTTTCTTAATTTCGAATGGACATTATACCGAATAGGGACTAAGGTCTTAAAAACACTCTTAAATCCGAAGGGAAAGAAAAAGGAGATAAGGAAAAATAGCTCGTTAACACAAGCTGGAGGGAGAAGAGAGAAAGAGTTCTCGACAACTCAATAGAACTCTTTGGTGTAATTTTTAAACTAGGAGGAGTCATCTATTTATATAGAGATTTGTAACTGTTTTAGCTAAAATAGCGGCAACAGTTACTCTAATGGATAAGATCAAAATGAAACTTAATCAGTTCAACAACATTTGTGGATAAGATCAAAAAGAAACAAATCCACAAAAGTGGAGGAAACAAAGTCATTGGATATGAATGAAGGAAAGATAGGAAAGTCAGTTGAATTCTTATTCTTAGCACAAACAACATAAGTTAAATTTATGGGAAGTGATATTCACGAATAAAAATAATAATTACTATTATTTTTATCATTATCAAGTATTTAAAATTAAATACCCAATTTAAACACTATTAATGTGTGTGTTCTATTTTATGTGGGACCCCACTCTCTATTTTTTCAATTCACATCACACTAGCTCAAAGTCTTATTACTTGGTGTTTAATCTTTCAATTTCCTTCCAACTTCACATCAATGTTCCAACAACCCCCACTTGAATTCAAAAATCGGTTTCAATAATAACGTCAAAACGTTTCTATAAGGTTGCTAATAAACAAAGGTGTCGCCAACAACTTGAACCTTTGCATAGCCGAAACTATTCTGATTCAACAAGAGTTGCTTACAGCATTGAACTCTATCTCAGACATAGAGTCCGCACACAAACCTTTTCCTAAGGTGTATTCTAAAAGCTCGTGCGTTTATGGCCGTGCACGTCTATCTCAGTTTTAACGAATGCTCTAGGTATTCTGCCTCAAAATCCCATACGAACCGGCCTCAGTTCCACATTCGTATAGGTGAGTCTATCAAGAGTACTCATGTAGCAATGTACTCCACTCTACATATAGTATAGATCTCATTAAGAGTTTCTATTATCTCATCCTCATGTTGTTGCAGGATTCATGCTTTCTTAATTTTCTCATAGCATGTTTTATCACTGATGACTTGTTATTACCCATTGAACCTATTTATTGGGATCTCCAGTCATTTAGGTCGGGTTACTATCGCTTGTGATCTTTAGGCATTAGTCCATCCTATTGGATGTGTTTATGACTTTCTTTCTAGTAATTCACTTCGTCAAAGGATTGATTGATTCTTTATCAGTACGTATATGATCTATTTTAACCGTTCTTTTGAGAGTAGCTAGCTCTCTAATTTGTTATGTGTTTGTGCCTTAATTATCGTCTCTTACTATTGTAGTAACGATTTTCAATTTTATAATAGCTGCAATACTATCACAATGAATTAACACTCCTGACAACTGTTTTACCCACTAGGGGATCTCAACTACCAAACATTTTCTCAACTTGCTTCTTCACTAGTTTTCTCTAGTGTTCTCATCTTAGATTCATTCCATAGTGGACATTTTCTCAACGTGAGTTAACTCATGTTAACTTTATACGTAACTTAAGTCACGTGGGGATATTTTGGTCAGTTTATATGAAAATGAATATTTTTGTTTGTGAGAATAGCAATTTAAAAAAAAAATATACTTCTCTAAAAGCCATTGAAAAGTGATTTCTTAGTTTATCTTTATCCCAACAATAATCTATGTGTTGGGGAAGCTAGGAGATAGATACAGATCATCCTCCTTCTTCTTCTATTTCTACTTCAGGGGCCCAATTTTATTTCATTTAACTTTTTGATAATTACTAATAGTGAATTTTACAAAACCTGCAAATTACTCAAACCTTTTTAATCATTAGTTGACACTTGTTAAGGAACCATTCTACCAAGCTGATAGAAATGGATATAGGTCGGACTCGAAAATAGGGACATTCAACCCGAGTCCACGTACCCAAATTTTTTTAGAAACCTATACCAGATTTTATTTTATTTTTAATTAGACTATACTAAGATTTCATACCGCACAAACAGTCTTCTAAGTATTTATCACTATTTTTTAGTGGAAATTTTTTATTACTATTACTATTACAAAGTCTAACTCGGCCTAATCTATTTCAAGCCTATAAGTTACCCTCCTCATCTGCTTCCAAATATTGCTAATTGGAAGAATCAGCTGGGTCATTGAGGGAGAGAGTTCAAGATAGAGAGTATGTCCTACTTTATATGGTCTTTTAATGATCATATTTTGAGGAAAAAATGTCCTAATTTGGACTTCAGATATAAGATAAGGCAAATTTCACCTATACCATTTGAATTAAAATATGATATATCACGAACTATTTAAATGACTGCACCTTAATTGTAATGTGTTAACCACCATTCAGATTATTAGCATGCATGAATATAAAACCAATAAGAATTTAATCACCTCATCTAAATAAAAGAATGAGTAAGAATAGTGTATGCTCCATAAAGTGATTAGGATGAGTTGTAGTTGAGGACATCATTGCCTGTAAATAAAAAGGAAAATGTGAAGAAATGGAGTGAGTAGTGATGCAGACAGAGAAGAGGGCTCCTCTCTCTGAATTCTGAGCAGCTGATTAGGAGTCCTAGCAACAAACAACACCCCCACCATACTTGCTGCCAAACACTATACCAACAAATACGACTACACACTTTGTCTGTCCTCTAAATATACTTTAACCAATCAATAAAATCAAGATAAAAAATTACTCTATGAATCTCTTAACGATTTGATTATTTATGTTTTTTCACCTCACTTTGATATTTTTGGTCAATTTACATATGAATTTTTAAATTTCAAATCTATATTCATTTACTCATATTTACATATGAATTTTAAATTTAAAACTTGAAAAGGAATACGGAAACCTACAAAAATAATCAAAATGACATGAATAAAAATTAATAGAATAAGAAAAGTTAATTGCAATTAATATAAGATGTACTTTATTATATTGCTAAAAAAGATGTACTTTATATAATAATCATAGTAAACTAACAAATTTACAATCATTAATAACCAACTTATAACTATTTATAACCGACACCACTTAATTATAACATGAACATTCAAATTCTAACAAAGAACAATATACACGTACGATGTTGGGAAACTGGGGTTAATCGTCCAAGACGCTTAAAAAACTTTGAGATCATATGATTCATATCTACAAACATATATTGAACATTTTTTTATTCGTAATCGATGTGAGACTAACTTCTCACTTAAATATCAACAATTTCCATCTTAAGTGTTAGTACCCGTAACACTAGACTTGATATATATATATATATATATATATATATATATATATATATATATATATTAGGATCAAACTCACACTCTTCCACCAACCGTATCATGACCGTGATACCACTTGTTGGGAAGTCCGAGAAACGTAGAGAACAACAATGAGTTAAATGTTCAGAATCACTAAGAGACTTTGAGACCACGTCTTCATCCAAAAAATTTAAGATATTAAGTATATGAGTCATTTATCTTATATATCAAACATTTCTTTCATTTCTAGTCGATATAAGATTTAACAACTCAAATTGAATTTCAAATACATGATATTCATAACAAATGTAAAAGAACAATATACATGATATTCATAGCAAACTTAAAGAGGTAATAAGAAAAGTGTGTTCTTTCAAAAAAAAATATGTCTAATTTTTTTTTTTATCAAATGAATGAAACATCAATTTTTGGTTTGTGTTAGTGGAGGGTCTCACCATCCAAGTGAAGAAATTATCAAAAAAGAGAAAAGATAAAGCTAAGGACAAAGCAAATAAGAAGTGTGGGTTCTGTTACTATCTTACCTTGTTGTCCCCCCACCCAACACACACTCAAACAGACACTCTCTTTCTCTTTCTATCTCCAACAAGTACAAAAGCCACTAACAAAATTAACCTTTGATGCAATTGTCTATTCCTTTTCCTGTTTCCTCTTCTCACTACCTTCAAATATGGTAGAACAAGAATCATACCACTTTGAATTTCTTGTTATTATTTGACACTCTTTGTTTTCACTTTTTTTTTTTTGTGTCCCTCCAAACATGAATTCCTTTTTTTCATTATTTGATATTTGATTTGACCTCATTCATTTCCACCTCATCTTTCTCTCTTCCCTTTTTCTTTATTTCTTAAATCCACTTCATTACCCTCTCCTTCATCTTTATCTTCCTTTTTTTTTTTCAAAGACTCACTCAATTTGATTCCTCACAAGTCCAATTTAGTATCTGACAAAAAATAATATCTAAATTAATCTCTGGAATTTTTATATTGAGGATAAATTAGTCCAAGACTCGTTATAACAAAATAGACCAATTTATCATTAGTATAAAAATATCATAGACTGATAGATTTTCATTTGAGTCCTATCACAAAACATTGTTGGTATTCATGGAAATTGATCTGAATGATTCCATAACTGAAGTTAAGAAGAATGTGTGTTGCAATCGTGAATGTGAGAAAAGTGTTTGTTGTGTTTGCACTTTATCTTCTTCTTCATCGCCAACATGTCCATCTTCTAGTTCCACTTCAGCTCTTGTTTCTTCTTCTTATCATGAACTATGGCATGCTTGTGCTGGCCCTTTAACATCACTTCCAAAGAAAGGGAATGTTGTAGTTTATTTTCCACAAGGTCATTTGGAACAAGTTGTATCTTTGTCTCTCTTTTCTTCATTGGAAATTCCAACATATGGTCTTCAACCACAAATCTTTTGTAGGGTTGTCAATGTTCAATTACTTGTAAGCACTTAAATTGAGTTAACTTTACTCTTTCATTGAATAATATATGCTTAACTCACATAGAGTTGTATCCTTTTATTGCTTCTTTTTATTTGGTTTTGTTTAATATTTTTTTTTTTTTCATTAACAGACCAATAAGGAGAATGATGAGGTTTACACACATGTTACTTTGCTTCCACAGGCAGAGGTTGGTTTTATGGTTTAACATATACGGTGGAATTGGACTCCTCGGATTAGTCGGTCCTTGGGCTGAATACCATGTTTAAAAAATAATAATATTTGGTCATATTATTTCTTTTTTGATGCATTATGGTTTGGATTACTTCTAGGGAAATAGGAAAGTTTTGGAATCTATTTTTTTCTTTCTAAGTTATAGATTTATAAAAGATGTACTTAATTTAGTCAAAAAGAAAATGTACTTTGATGCACATCATTGATGAATGCCTGATGTGATATTGTGATTACCATTAAACTTTGTTGATCCTCAATAGCTGAACTCAACAAATTATAAATCATAACTTTATAGATTCTTTCGACGAATTTCTCCTCAGGATCCCGATACTATTGCTATACATGATGCAGCAAATAGCAATTGCTTCTTTGCTCCTACATCATAAGGTAACTATAAATCTTGTGTTGTATTCAGTTAGCAGGGATGTGTTTGGATGACAAAGAGCCTGAAGGTTTGGAAGCAGATGGAGAGGGAAATGGAACATCGCCTACAAAGTTAGCTTCTCACATGTTTTGCAAAACACTCACTGCCTCTGATACCAGCACTCATGGAGGGTTTTCTGTTCCTCGTCGAGCTGCTGAAGATTGTTTTCCTCCTTTGGTATGAGTATGACACTATGAGTCTGTTTGGATTGGCTTATTTGAGTTATCTACTGGCATACATACTTGTGACACTGTTTGGAAGAACATATAAAAATAGCTTATAATGAAATATCTATAAGCTATGTTCAGCTTATTTTCATTAGCTCTCCATGATAGCTTATGGAAACAACTTATAGCTTTTATGAAAATAATTTCATTTTATTTTTTCTTTGTTACAGAAATGGCTTACAAGTGTTTATGCTATAAGCGAGCTTAATTAAGCTGATTTATTTATTTTTCTGACCTCAATTTGATAGAGAGTGTTTTGAAGTGGCAATTAATTATGTTTACTTTCACTTCTTCAGGATTATAAGCAGCAGAGACCCTCTCAAGAGCTTGTTGCAAAAGACCTGCATGGTGTGGAGTGGAAATTTCGCCATATTTACCGAGGTAGGGATGAAACAGAAATGCTGTGTTGGATATCATATTGACTACTAGTGAAACAGAAAGTTCATGCTGTAATCTTTGACAGGTCAGCCAAGGAGACATCTGCTCACTACTGGCTGGAGTATTTTTGTCTGCCAAAAGAATCTTGTTTCTGGGGATGCAGTTCTCTTTCTAAGGTGTGTGTGTGTGTGTGTGTTTATGTTGAACTGAGACTTATTGAATTGACACTAATCTGTATATGATAGATTTTTCATATGTTGTTCCTTTAATCATTGTCATGCTTTGATCAGAAAGTAATGAGAAACTTCCTAATAAAAATATTTGCATGTCCCTTACCGCTCATGAATCTCTACGTAGGGGTGAAAACGGAGAGTTAAGATTGGGAATCAGAAGAGCTGCTCGACCGAGAAACGGTCTTCCTGAATCAATTGTTGGTAACCAGAGTTGTTCTCCTAGTTTCCTTTCTTCTGTGGCTAATGCTATCTCCGCAAAAAGCATGTTTCATGTTTTCTACAGTCCAAGGTACTTGATTAATGGATATAGTTTTCTTGTTTTGCAAAATGTTGGATAAATGGTTATTTTATTCCACGTGTATATTTAATGTGTTTGAATTTGATGTAATACAGAGCAAGTCATGCCGATTTTGTTGTGCCTTACCAAAAGTATGTTAAAAGCATCAGGAATCCAGTGACCATAGGGACAAGATTCAAAATGAAATTTGAAATGGATGAATCTCCAGAAAGAAGGTCAGCTATAACATTAGTTATAAATCTTTAGCCATTGTCTGTATTCTACAACATGATATCATTTTCATATCTTGCAGATGTAGTAGCGGTATAGTTACTGGAATTAGTGATTTCGATCCCTATAAATGGCCCAAGTCAAAATGGAGATGCTTGATGGTGCATTTTCTACTTTTCTTTATACACTAATAATATGCAGTATGTTACAATCATATTATACATTTAGCATTTGCTATAGATATTTATCATCACCAACTTTGCCATTGAAGCGTATGCTTTTCTAAACATTACACTAATAACCAAATGGTGATAGCTTGATCAATAAAAGCTATCTGTGATATTCCACAGGTCAGATGGGATGAGGATATTGAAACTAACCATCAAGATAGAGTCTCTCCTTGGGAGATTGATCCGTCTACTTCTCTCCCTCCCTTGAACATTCAATCTTCTCGAAGGCTGAAGAAACTGCGGACGGGTCTGCAAGTTGAATCACCCAGTCACCTTATCACTGGTATGAATCCAAATGCCGAGATAGCTAAATAGCATTAATCACTAAACTTATTGTGTCCTAACCATCCCATCTTCTTTGCAGCAGGAGACAGTGGGTTTATGGACTTTGATGAGTCTATAAGATCACCCAAGGTCTTGCAAGGTCAAGAAAAAACAAGTTTTATGTCACTATATTATGGATGTGACACGGTAACTAAGCAGAAAGAATTTGATATCAATTCTCCAGGCCATGCTAATCTTGCATCAAATGGAGCAGGAAAGATTACTTCTGCTGAGTTTACGAGGGTTCAGCCTTCTAGTTACGCAGACTTCACGGAAACAAACCGGTTTCCTAGGGTCTTGCAAGGTCAAGAAATATATCCATTGAGATCCCTAACAGAAAAGTCTGATCTAAACCTTAATGTTTGGGGTAAAACCAATCTCAGTTACACAAATTACAACCTGCTTCATGCAACCAAACCTAACTTTCACTCATTAGGATCAGAAATTCTTCAGAATTCCTATTTTCCATATGTTGATATACACAAAGTTGGTCAAGGTAGCAGCATGCTGTGCTCCAAACCAACCAATTTCCAACTAGAGAATGTTTCATTTAATACTCCTTCAGCTCAGATAGGTACATTGAGAAATGAAGTTGGAATATCAAGTTCTGCAATCCGAAACAAGCAGAAGCTGCAGGACAATATTTCTGCTGCTGATTCGTTAGGTGCGAACATGAGGATTTCAAATGACGAAAATTTCAAGGGGAAGGTAAATCCTTGTAAACTATTTGGATTTTCCTTATCGGCGGCGGAAACCACCTCACAAAATCTACAGAACTCTGCTAAAAGAAGTTGCACAAAGGTGAGCGACGATAGCAACCGAGTTATATTGTGATATGAATTTTTCTCTCTTCCTTTGACAATTTGCCGACGCATATGTAATATACAATGAATGAAGGTTCACAAACAAAGTAGCCTAGTTGGAAGAGCCATTGATCTCTCAAGATTGAGCAGCTACAATGATCTGGTGAGTGAACTAGAGAGACTATTTGGCATGGAAGGTCTTCTAAGAGATCCTGATAAAGGATGGAGAATCCTCTACACCGACAGTGAAAATGACATTATGGTTGTTGGGGATGACCCATGGCAGTAAGTATTACTCATCTTCCTAGACTCATTTGTTTTACTGAAAATGCTTCTTTTGTCTATTTGTAAAGGCTATATACACCATATGTTTCAGCCATTAAATCAGTATAAATTTTTCAAAATATCGATCTAATGGCTATGAGTTATGGTGTACCGGTACACCAATTAAAAACGGATGCTCCTTGACTTTGATTGTCTGCTGTAACAATATCACACATTCACCAGTGTAAGTTAGAAAACCATTGAATAAATATCATATGGTTCATTCGGAGTGAGTCGTCTGATCATCATTCAATGGTTTTTTTGACTGACTGTGCCTTGTGAATTATATTTCAAATGTCGGGCAGGAATCTATTTCCCACCTTAAGTGGCACCTTATCATTGGCCATAATGGGACAGAACCTAACAGTTGTTCTATTGAATCCATTCTATCCTATGTAACATATTATGGATGATATGATACATACTGAAAAAATACACTCACCCTTTTGGCTGCAGTGAGTTCTGTGATATGGTATCAAAAATCCATATATATACACAAGAAGAAGTGGAGAAGATGACAATTGGGTTGATGAATGATGATAACCAGAGTTGTTTGGAACAGACACCATTGATTATGGAGGCTTCAAAGTCTTCCTCAGTGGGACAGCCAGATTCTTCTCCAACAGTAGTTAGAATCTAGTTGCATATGTTGGTCTTGTCTCTATGCAATATAATCAATATTATTTGCATGTTTATTGTGATTGATTACTATATTCTAGCTGTGTCAAAAAAATGTTTACTATCTTTAGAAAGTTGCTTTTCCCACTTCATGGAAAGCTAAGAAACACCAGTATTTTACGTTTTTAACCCCAGCGGCAGTTAACTGCCGATGGAAAAGACGCGGCGGCAGTTAACTGCCGATGGGATCCGACGGCAGTTAACTGCCGATGGGAAGGAAACCAGCGGCAGCTAACTGTCGTTGCCATGTTTTGCCTATATTTTCTAAAACTTCACATTTTTTCATCTTATTGTGAACAAAAACGATAAAATGACATGCGATTAAAGTGAAAATGCTAAAAAAAAATACAGCTAATTTTTTAACTTAAAAATTGTTTTTAATTTTTTTAAAAACAGATTTAATTTTAACAAAAACTAATTCTAACAATTTATAAAAACTGATTTTTTAAAATCAGTTTTTCTTTAAATTGTTAGAATTAGTTTTTTTTAAAATTAAATCTGTTTTTAAAAAACTGATTTTTTAAAATCAGTTTTTTAAAAAAATTAAAACTATGTTAGAATTAGTTTTTGTTAAAATTAAATCTGTTTTTAAAAAAATTAAAAACAGTTTTTAAGTTAAAAAATTAGCTGTTTTTTTAGCATTTTCACTTTAATTGCATGTCATTTTATCGTTTTTGTTCACATTAAGATGAAAAAAATGTGAAGTTTTAGAAAATATAGGCAAAACATGACAACGGCAGCTAACTGCCGCTGGTTTCCTTCCCATCGGCAGTTAACTGCTGCCGCGTAGTTAACTGTCGAAGGGGTTAAAAACATAAAATACTGGTGTTTCTTAGCTTTCCATGAAGTGGGAAAAGCAACTTTCCTATCTTTAAGCTAGTTTTGAGCCCAACAAGGGAAATAAGGCTTTGAAATTGAATATTATTAATCAATTAATCTCTCCATCATATAAAAACTAAATAATTTTATGAAACTAAATTCAATGACCATCTTCAAATTCATAAATTAATTTGTGATTTTGTAAATTTGGAAGGACTAAATTGGTTTAATGTTTACAAAAAATAATTATGCACTCTTAAATAAATAGGTTCCCGACAATATTTTTTTGTTTGCTCTATGGACAAAGTGACATGCACCGCTGAAACTCATACACAATTGCGAGCTATTAGGTTCGAACCCAATTGAAGGTATCAATAATTTTTTTAGAAGCTTTAAAATCTCATTTTATTTTGGGAGACTTAACAATGGAATTGGCATAAAATAATTTTGAATGTTATGAATAAATAACATTATACTTCAATAGTAAAAAAAGAAAGAATAGCACTACAAAAATGTGTTGGAATATGAAGTATATATCGTAACGTATGATACAACTATTTGATTGAATAGGAAAAAACCATAGTGTTATTTATATTAGTTTGATAGTCATGTGGAATTTGGAAAAGTTTGGGTAAACGTTATGGAAGAGTATATTAAACTAATTTGAGGAGACTAGTTAGATGGAGGAGGTTTTATTGAATTGGTGGATATATGTTACTGAAGTATGTTGAGGAGTCTATTATGGAATATGGAAAAATTATAAACAATCAATAAATATGCAAAGGAATATGGAAAAATAAACAAATCAATAAATATGCAATTCATTGAATTCCACAAAACGATCTAGTATCATCTTTCTCTTTTGTAACAACAAAAAATATACTGGTCTTTTTTTTACCTATGGCAAAGAAAAAAAGCATCAAAAAAGGAAAACTACACCTCAAACATTTTGGATTGACATGACATTCGAAAGGGTTAACCTAGAGAGCACTAAAGGACAAAGATTTAAAACGACCTTGATAGGATCCATGTTGCTGCCGAATTTAGCCAACCAATCTGCACATTGATTTCTTTCTCGCAGTAGAGAGTGATCAAAGGTCAAGGGCGAAGAGTAATTCGTGAAGAAACGAATATAGGGAATAATAGGAGCATAAGGATGACTATGTTGCAAGGTAAGGGAGACTGAGAGTGAGATTCACAAGTAAAAGCCAAACCACGACCAATAGCCTGAAGCAGCTAATCGAAGGGAGCTATACCTCTCTTTGGATTGAGCTAGAATCCAAGAAACAAAATAAGAACGGAAATATTGTTAGAAGTAAACTGAAGAGATCTACACATGTTTATAGCTTACGGGCAATCCCTTCATTTAGGGTAGATTCTTGAGTAGCACCGCAACCCTTACAACTAGTATCAAAGGAGACATGATGGCTGAACTTGAAAGCATTGGTCGGGAAACTACCATGCATAATGAGCCGAATAAAATGTTTAATATTTTCTCAGTGTCTCTGTTTCGAAATCCACGTTGGAAAAAAATTAGTGTTTGAAATGCATTTTGCTGCTGTGTATTTGGTTTTTCTGTTATTTGTGTTGAGTATGGAAAATGCCTTAACACAAGTTTGGTCAATTGATTGAATCGATCTTATCGTCGATTATGAATGAAGATTGTTTACCGTAAAAAAAAAGATATTGCAATGTGTCCTTTGGTTTAAACATATCAGCGTAAAGGTTCAATACTTCGATCGCATTTAAGCTTCTATATTTTACAACAATTCAACCTGTTCAAGCTGTGTTCCAAAGAATAAGAACACAGTTGAGCTAGAACTGAATACAAGGAGGAAATGTTGATTTGATCCTCATGAAAATTTGCTAATCCAGGAGACCACTCTATCTAGTGCCTAAATATATTACAAAATATTAGCAAACATATATTACAAAAGCGAAAAGCAGCGTCTACCTGGTTGTAAATAATAAAACTATTTTTCATTCTCCTATTCAATTTGTTTGGCTCAAACTTGGTTAATTGATATCAGCAGCAGAGACAAAATTGCAGATATAATAATTTGAACTATCAAATCTGAATGCCCATCTAGACAAAAGCAGCACTATCATGTGTAATTAGGACAACTCTGAATATATCTGCATAAATAACTGAGGACAATTGCAGCCAACATCTTTCTGTTCCTGTAGGGCTACAGGAACAGGATTTTGCTAGGGAAAATTTTGTAGCGCGGATACACCATAGATGTTTCACTTCCTGAGGACCAAAAATGCTGCTCTAACTTTCTTCAGTTTCTAGGTACAAATTGCATCGGTAAGGGCGTCTAAAGCTATTAGAGGTGTAATACCCTCTACTCCGAATCTGAACCAATAGAAAGATTCAAGCGGGGCCTTACTGAACGTTTTTGGCGGGGAAATGAGAAAGGGCCGTCTGATCTTTTCCTACTTGCTTTGTCAGATCCGGCATCATCCATACTACGAAGCAAAGAAGCTGCATGAGGAAAAACAAGTCAAGAAAGTTAGAGAAGAAAAAAAGTGGAATTTAGAGTCTAAATTAGAACGTGAATATAGTCAGAATACACATTGTAAAAAAGTTTGGCGCATATTTGTCTGTAATTAGGAGCGAAATAAAAGAAAACACAAGAAAGGAGAAGGACCAGGAAAAGAGCACAATCAAATACAGCTAACGTTTGGGCTAAAGATTAGGCTCCACGTTTAAACAAATGATAGCCATTTGCACATTTTAAAGATCGCTACAACATTTAATCAGGTCTTCCTTCCTTGTCCCTCCTCTCCCTATGGTTAAATATTTGCTCAAGTAAACAAGCAAAATGCTTGATCCTAGCAAGCAATAAACGACATACTTTTACAGAAAGACTACCAATAGTAAAACTCACAAGAATACAGATGCAATTCGCATCAACAGGCATTGTAAGAAAATCAATTTGGTATTGATTATATTGATCCAGAAAGAAAAAATCTCCAACTAATTAGTTAATGGGATATCTTCAATCATCATCATGAAGTATATTTATAGTTAAGTAAAGCACCATTTTCTTTTAAGCAAGTGTTTTCAACTATTCGATGAAATTAAACAATGACACGGTGAAGAAAATTAAAAGAATTATGCAGACAATCTTCCATAGTGTACAATCACTGTCCCACAGTATCCAACACAATAGCATGTATGTGGAGAAAATGAAATAGCGTTTCCAATCCTCCTTTATAAGAAGCATAAACACACTTGATATGGAACTTAGATAAATCTTGGTGATCACGCATGCAAAAAGGCTAATAACATAATCATTTAAGAAATAGTGAAAGCCAGAGAAACAGGGAAAAAGTAAAGAGTAATGTTGGAAATGGAAAATATTTTTTATTTTAAGAATTCCTACAATGATCTAATATATTTACTTAAGTAATTGGTTGTTTCTGCACTCGAAAATGTAAATGATACTAACCAGTCTCAGCAAGTAACAAATCAGTCTCAGTTAAAGATTCTGTTAAAGAATCTGGCGCATCTTCTCTGGATGCAATTTGCGGTCTGGAATTCAAACCATTTGGTGTTGAAGTATCACCATTACTGCCACCAGCCCCACCCCCAAGGCTAAGAGAGATCCAATCCTCTGTGCAGACACCATTCGACACGTCTGCGTGATTTCTTAATTCATGCTGCACAGATGATTCTGCTGGTCTTGTAGGGAGAAAAATCTGAAGCGAGGGATCCTCTCCATGAAATGCCAATGGATTGTCAACCAAACCACCATTTAAATCAGTGTCAGACCGATCAGTGGATGAATTTGGTATTAGAGTACTAGATCCCAGAGCAGTCTCGGGAGCTAGTGTATAACTATTCAGTGATGAGGAGCAATTAATATCACCATGGGCCAATGCATCAGACACATCCACATCAGAACTGAATAGTTGGAATCCCGAGCTTGCCTGAGTTCCAGAATGCAATGGCCAGACGGAGGGAATCCCAAAAATGCCTTCACTGGGATTATCAAAAACGCCCAAGCATGGATTTGCACCAATACTGCGATCTCCTGCATATGGATCCATAATTCCAGGTGGAGGCACTGAGTAAGCATCAACTGCATCACCAGTTTGATTATTTCCGCAACCGACTGTAGGAGATACTAATATATCATCATCTTCAGAATCACTAAGAACAATAACTTCTGCATTAGCCATCTGAGCAGAAGTGTTGGGAATAGTATATCCATAAGTTGAATCAACATTAGTGCGACACACAGAATCCGTCTCAATCCCATTAGTAGGAGAATAATCTGTATGCCCACCACCACTCTGATTTACGCTTGGATCATCACCATCCAATCTACTTCCAGAGCCACTGCTGCTCATTTGAATAACTACAACTTCATGATTTCCTAAATCCGCATTCAACCTATTATCAGAAGAGGTGTTTGTGTCCTTGGGTTTGCTGACTTCCCAATCTCCATTACAGTTTTTCCTAATGCCAAGTCTTAAGCCATTAGGACAGTCTGAAACACCTTCCTGTTTGACATTCAAAGTTTCCACTCTCTTGTCTTCTCCACTGGTAGAAACAGGGAGGGATCCGTCAGGACAGTGCCATTTAGCAAGATTCCCCAACTCACGGCATTCACTTTCACTCTTAGCCTTGACACGCCAATAACCATCAGGTTTCACCTCCACATCTGTAAACTCCTCCCCACAGTTCTTCATCTGTGCGAGAAAACCAATTTCAATAATGAGTATCGGATCATAAGACTCAAATGCAGGGGAGAGAAATGAAGGTCAAAGAGGAAAACACTACCATAGAAGTGATGCGATTGAAATAAGGATCAATAATGATATTCTCCAGTGCATAGTTTTTGAGACATATGGGGCATTGCCACTGCAGAAACGATTAATGCTTCATTTAACACTTTAAAACAAAGAAAGAAATAAGACAAACCATGCACAGTTTCTGAGGATTTTACCTTTCTTGAGCGTTGATTCATTTCCACAAAAACTTCAAGATCAAAACAACCCATGTGAACACAAGGTTTGAATCTTCCTGCAATCTTCATTCTTGAACCACTCATCTACAAATTTCACAAGTACATAAAATTTATAAACCTTGGAGGACTGGTTTGTAAAACTTCTTGAGTTACTAAAAGAATCCAATACATCAAAGCCTTACTGGACAACGAAGGCTGATGCTAAAAGTATCTGAAACTACTTCCAGATCACTGTCACTACCAGCTTCATCAGCTGAATTTCCACCGCCAACACAACAACAGACACGAGCAAGAGCATCTTCAAAACGCTCACCATCGGACTCCTTTGGAATCGTGTTCAAGATCTAGATACCAGAAACTAAATTATTAATTTTATGGCACAGATGGAAGAAATTGTAAGTTCAATCAAAACATACACTCTTAAAATTTAACCATACCAGCGAAACACATTTCAACAGTATAAACCAAAAGAAAACATCCTTGTTGAATTGTATTTTTATCTAACCATACCAGCAAGACACATTTCAACAGTATAAACCAAAAGAAAACATCCTTGTTGAACTGTATTTTTATCTTACTCAAGGATTACGTTGTTTGCCTTAGGTCTTCAGCATTCTTAGTTTTCCCTCATTATTTCTGTTTTCTCATTTGTGTTTCTACCCGTTTAAGAGGACACCTTATTCTCAACCCCCATTGTTTTTTTAGGATCCATGCACACACCTCTCCAAATTTACAAAAATGGGGTTGTACAGATTTTTTCGTTAGCGGTTTCTTTTATGTTAGAAGCTATGGGGTTGAGTCCATGGTTAAAACCTGTGTTCTTCAGATTATGGAAAAAGAACCACACAGGCATTCCAAATTTTATCAAATTTCTCAGGAATCAGCCCCAGGAACTTTGGACTGTTACCATAGAACACAGATTGTCAGCAACAAACTTGACTATTCTGATATGCCTGGATTAAAGAAACCAACAGACATTCAACTTATTATAATTAAAAGTTAAGGAAAACTGCAATCTACCTGTTGCACAGTGCGCCTTCTAACAATGCGGACCCCTAAACAGAAAATGCGAGTGTCACACCCCGTCAAAGAAATCTTGTTAACTCCTTCTTTTATATATGGCGTGATCTAAGAAAAAAAAGAAATATAATAAGAAATTGAAAAAAAAAAAACAATACAGACAAAACTTAACATAACACTGCTAAAATATTTAGACTAAAAATAGCTACCCGGCATAAATATCTACATTTAAAGTGCAGGGTAAATAAGACAACTGCAGAAAATTCGGAATAGTTATAATAATTAATGACAATAAACTCACAATCGGGCCATCATCGCGACCATTAGCCCCAAGCAATTGTGAACCGGGTCTATTAATTGCACGAACAGAATAACCTATATGATCATAATCAAATAGCACAAAAATTCAATACAACCACAAAGCTCATGAATTTCAAAAAAAATCATTGACATTTTACAATAAAATTATGAGCTTTTAATTAGATAATAATATAATATGCAAACAAAACAAAATCTACAACTGGAAACAAAATAGATTAATGAAAACTAAAATAACACCCCAGGAGAAGATTACACATAATAATAACATACCATTTACAACTAGGTCTGCATATTGTGGCCATTGCATCCTGAATGGAACTTTGTCGTTCAGAAGCATGCACCAAGCCTACATATGATGTCATTTGGCAAACATCACAAACCGCTCAATAGGTTACGTGTTAATACTTACACTGAGAAACCAAACCAACCTGAATATCAAATTCTGATTTTAATACTATGTCCTTGTGTGCTCTTGCAAGTTGAAATGTTTTCTCAACACTCTGCACGGGGTTGGACCTGAATCATTCAAACAGAAACACGGTAAGTCTTTCAAGAAGAAAAGCACTACAAAAAATAAGTTTTAACCTCAGTAAAGTAATATTGTCTCGTTATAAGTGTCATTAGGTCATGTACATTTCTTTAGAAAAAGATTGATTACGTTGATTTATGTAGTAAAATGATGTATGAAGATTAAAATACCCATATTACTTAGAGCAGTTAAAGCATGTGCATTTGCATTCACTATTGGAATTAGACACCCCTCCCTCACCGCTCTAAATGAAAATCTCTACCAATTTAGGCAACAACAAAATATCTCCTAGTAGCATATAAGATATGAAGAATGTGTTAGTCTCTACTGACTAAGTTCAAGCCTAGGCAACAAAATATCTTCTAATGGCATATAAGAAGACAAATGAACACGATTACACAACTATGTCCAGATTCAACAAAATCAACACAAGGTACTCACCCTTCAGTTGGAACAAGGGTTGTAGCCAACTTCACCGGAAGTAAAGGGTGCATCATTGAAACCGAGAACCTGTGATGTAGAGAAGAGCATGTGGGATAAAGAAAATGCTAATAATAAAAGGATAGGTAACTTCTTCCGGTTGCAAGGGAATATAAAAATATAAGAAGACTAAAAAGCCATCTAATGCAACACAGCTTAGTTAGTATACTCAGAAAATCATAATCACATAAATGAAAAGAAAAATAAATAAAGAGAGGCAAAGCCTCAAACAGAACCATATGTACTAATTTGAATCTCTAGTCAAAACTCGGACTAAGTGTGTTTGGGTGAGCATTTGTTAAATGTGATTTTGAATGAACATGAATTTGTAAGCTTCGGTTTGAAGTGAAGTGATCTATATTTTAATGTTTTTACTCTAAAATCAAGTTTGATGTAAAACTTGATATAAAGGTTTTAACCTAACGCAAAAGATACTTTTCAATACTTCTAGTGGAACCAAGATTTGGAGGCAAAATCAATTTTATCTAACAATAAGCAAGCATTTGTATTTTTTCTAAAATTAAATTTGATAATAGGCAAAATCATTTCTTATAATCTTCATTCATGAAACCAAACACATGCTAGGATATAACAATGCTATCATATATGAATAAATGCGCATAAAATTACCATCTTTACAACTATCAATATCATTACTACGCTATTTAAAAGAATCAGTGTAATAAAAGTACAGGTACATTTGATTGTGTATTTTTCTCTTCTGAAAAAACACTTTGGGATTAAAAGATGATTGAAAATAAAAATTAATGTTTTTTTGAAAATGAAAAGACAGTAAACAAAAGCTGACTTTCCTTGTAAGCTGAAAATAGTAGCATCTAAAAAAGCTGCAAGATGGAATCAATTCTTTTTAAACTTTAAACAATTGGTTCCTAAAACCACTAGATGTCTCCTAAACTCAGTTCAATGGACCAATAACGGATATAATAGCTCAGTAATAGAAAACACAACCGAATTACTTCAACCAACACAAACCCTTGACAAGATAGAAACACAGATGGCTCTGGCAGTGAACATAAAAAAAAATCAACACAATTCTATGGAGAAAAAACTTTCAAACAATTTATTCACACCCCATATAAGCTGAAATAAAAAGGGAACATGACATACGGGTCTGCACGACTGAGACGACATATTTCACAATAAAATGTATCTGGGATTGGCGGGAGTCCTTCAGTGGGTGTATCCGGAATAATAACGCAGTTGAGATGTTGCGACACAGGGCATTTTCTATCTTCACACTGTAAACAAGGCCAAAATTATCAAATATAAGCTGTCAGGAAAGTTTTTAATTAAATTCACATGACATCAAGGAAAATAATGGAAATGATAATGAAATCCTACGAGAAAGTAAAAAAGCATATAATTTTATGAATCGTGAGGATAGAAGAAATATAGTGAATATTACACCTTGATCAATAGATCTGTTTCCAATGAACTTCCACAGAGACATCGAACCTTTGTATCTGATTGAATGGAATCCTCAACGTCGCCTTTAATTTTCACATTACTGCTGTCTGAAGCACCCTGCCCCTTTGATGCTAGATCAGTGGCTCCAGATACCTGCAGTTTTCTGGGGAAAAAAACACAACATCATGAAAGTAAAACTATAAAATGAGGACATTATGGCATACATACACCAGTATAGTCAACTTAAAAGGAAACCTAAAAACAGATAACCAAATCATGTGTTAACTATGAACTTATCTATAAAACTTTAGCCATTACATTAATCTGAAACATAACAAAACTAAATGAAGAAAATGTCTTCAATAGTGTTGTCTCTGACACTGACCTATATGTGTCCTCCACTAATTTTACCACTTGTTCTTTTTCAACAGCATTCTTCTTGGCCCGTATTTTAGCAACTGGGAAAAAAATAACAAGTTGATTAGTTTACAGGAGAAAGGGAGGAATATAATAAACACAACTTCAAATATTAGTGTGTGCAGATGAAAGAACTCACTGCATTCTGAAAAGTACAAGAGATACTTTTACCCATATGCAAATGAAAAACCTTAATATAGTTTGTCAATACTTTTTCATTTAGGGTTTAGGGTGTTTCTTATTTTAACTAAGGAAGGTTTATCATTTAGTGTGGGCATAACAAAGAACTCACTGCATTCCCTAGAATTTCCATCTAACTTGAACTAAAGAAAATCCATGCACATGCCACAATTTACAACATCCAATGAGATATTCAAAGACAAATTTGAAAAACATTTGCAAAATAAATGTTATGAGTTTAAATAATAACTGTGCTATAATGAGTTTTTCACACTAATGAAATAGACAAAAGTTACAAAATACAAGATATAATAAAGTGAGTACTAATGGTTGAGTCATGTGTGTGTCTGTGATAGGATAATATAATCATACCTTGTTCATCTGAGATGATAGATAATATCCTATCGATAAGATCCTACAGAAAATAGAGTATTGACATTAATACATTGTCCTAAAACTCTAGAGAATAGATATCATGCTGTGCAGTTAAGCAATTAAAAATAATAATATATGGGTAAACTCCAGAATTTCAAGAGGTATGAAAGTCGATTCATCAGATTGACAATATCAATACTCTCTAAGAATTTGATCTATAAACTTGTATTCTTGATTGCATGTAATCAAGTGGGAAAAGGGGTATCAGTAAATAAACACTATTCAATCACACTTAAATTTCAAAACCACCCCTTAAGTTTCAAAGATAATATCTTAACAACGAAGATGTATATGATCAGTAATATTGATTATCTCACCTGCTTCTTTCCCTGCTTCGAAATTCCTATCTGAGTAAGCACATCTTTGAGATCCTTTACACGAAAATATTGCAATTTTTCCTACATGAAAAGTCAATAGTCGGTATAGTGGGAAAGCATTAAACCCCAAAAAGCCAAAAGATAGCGTAAAACCCGCACCAAATACCTGGTTAACAAAGTTTCACAATAAGTAAACCAAACAAAAAACCGAAAGACCGTGAACTAGACATTAACTAGCCTCTAAACCATATATTGCCATTTACGACTAAAAAAACGCATTATGCGTTATTGCTTTAGCATTTTAACTACAAGAAACCCAACCAACACCACTCAAACAAATAACAAAAAAACCAAACTTTTGATTCCCCCATAGCAGTTAACAAAGGTAAACTGCACAAAATGCATGTCTGGATTCACTGTGAGATTGGCATAATCACACGACTAGTCACTGTGATTTTCGCAAAAGCTTCACGTCAGAACTTCAACAAAATCACAGTGCCAGTAATCCAAAAAAAAAATATCACAATGCCACCGTGATTTTGTCAAACTCGCCCCTCATACAAACATTCGTTGAGTGGTGATTGCACAATGCCATAAAAAAATTTACTTTTAACACATTTTAGATTGATCAACACTTCAGTTACATAAAAAATCGTAATCACAAAAATAATGTTGATCATAAATTAAAACCCTAATTACAAAAAAACTGAAAATCATACCTTACAACTTGAAACCAAATCATCCATTTTGCACAGATTCTTCACCAATAAAAAACACCAATAAGCATGCTGCCACAACCAATAACTGATCCAATAAAATCAAAATCATAACCAATCAATAGAATTAACAAAAAAAAATACTTCAAAATTAAAAAAAATGAATTTCAATTCTTAACTACAATAGATTCAAACAAGGATTAAGGTAGATGAAATTAAGCACAAATTATGAGTCATGGAAAAAATCGAAATCAAAACACAAACGAAGAAAAGTGAAATTAGGGTTTTGGTTTGGGATGGGATAGGAGCTTACGTAAGATGAGTCGGCAGTGGGCACTGTTACTGTTGGAACGATGATGTTATGCGTTTCTTATTGACCCAAAAACCAAACCTCCATTTCAATCTTCGGATTTATCGATGTTTTATTCAATCTAGTTTATTAACGGTAACATGTCCGGGTTTTTTTCAGGTACGTTCATGAATAGTTTTTCCTTTTTCTTTTGTTTTTTAGGTTTTTTGCCTTTGTTTAGGATTTTGATTCACTTTAATTAGGGTTTTTGACCTTAGTTAGAGACACCTTTGTTTTTTGAGGGTCAAAAGTTTAAGGTGATCGTATGTTGAGAAGGAAGCTCCATTTCGTAGATTTTTAGTTTTTACGGTGAAATGACAGTTGAATGCATAATGACGGCGCCCAGATAAGTGTTTAGTAAGTTTGGGTCGTGTGGAATCTTTCATAGTATAAAAGATTAATTTACGGTTGATTGTATGAAACAAACTTAGGTTTCAATGTCACATCGGGATGTGACTCAGACTTAGCATGTGTTTGGTTTTGTGTTTGAGTTTTTAATTGCGTCATGTAATGCTTTCATCCGATGAAATGACAAGTGAATGTAGAGGGGTGATGATCCACTGCTCACCTAGATAAGTGTTTAGTAAGTTGGGGCCATATTGAATCTTTCATGGTTTACGAGATTAATTTACGGTTGATTGTATGAAACAACCTTAGGTTTTAATGTCACCTCGAGATGTGACTCAAACTTGGCATGTGTTTGGTTTTGTGTTTGAGTTTTCAACTGTGTCGTGTAACGCTTTCATCGAAATTCCATCGAAGCTCCAAAATCAGGCTTTCACGACAGAGTGGTTTTGGTGTGCCGCAAAAGCAAACATGTGTTCTTCTAGTCGCGAGTTCATAAAGGATTATAAGCATGGGCTCAAGTTGGGTTATTGATTGAGAACTTACATAGATTTTTCAGAGTGCACCAAAAAAAAATATCTAGCAGTGAGAATGGCTCGAAATGGATCTCACCATGTCCACAGGTGTATAACATGTCTCTATACCGTCGTATTCTTTTAGAATGTGAGACATAATTATTGAGCTTCAATTTTACATTTATTGACAAGGATGGTAGACAATCAAAGAAGTTTAACGCATGTTTGATGGATATGATTGAGAAATTATATGATTTAAATGTGGATGATAATAAGATATGATATACACATGATATCTATTTATCCAATCATGTCTTTGATGCACATATGCCAACAATCAAGATAACGTTATTTTTTCATATCATGTTTTTAGAACACAATTTGAATGGCAAAATATGATATATATATATATATATATATATATATATATATATATATGTATGTATGTATGTATGTGTATATATATATATATATATATATTATGTTTATGAAACAATTAAAATATTTATTCCAAATTAACATGTAAAATTTTTAAATTTTATAAAATAAAAAGTACTAAAAAATTAAATAAGGAATGAAATAGTTTTATATAGTTTTTTTTTTAAAATTGCTAAATAAATAACTTTATTATGTTTGTTAGCTAAGCTAGTTATATGCAACAACACACTCTTGTAAGAAAAATATAATTAATTTAAGAATAATAATTTTATTATTTTTGTAATTCTAATAATAATTTTATTTTTAAATATTTTCATTTCAATATATTTTGGATGATATAAAATGAAAAACTACGTACCTTCATGGTAAAATCATACATTTTTAAAAATTATTAATATTCTTTCCTATCCTTATCCAGTTTCATATCCTATCATATCTCTATCATATCATGTGCACCAAACAAACTCTAAGAGGTTCCATTTTAATCTTAAAAAAAATATAAAAATTAAAAGGTTCCATTTTATTGTATATTGGCCAAATTAGGGAAAAAAATCATGAGAAAATGGTGATACAGGATAAAATAGATCCCATCATCATGTTCTATTTCACTTTATTTATTTTTAAAAATCCAAACAATATAATCGAAATTTATTTCATCGTATTCAACTGATCCAACAAAACCTTGACCAACACTATAAAAATATTTTCTCATAACTTAACTGGTTGAATTTTGACTAATTGTTATAATTTTATGAGGTTAAATTGAAGTTTCAACTATTAGAATTTGGGTTAGAGATAGCTCAATCTTATAAAATTGTAATGTATAAGATGAGGACCGTCGTCACATATAAACTTGTGTTTGGGTCCTCTCTCTTTCAATGTGAGGCTCTTAACACACACCTCTCATACTCAAGACTGGACATTTAAAACGAGATCCAAATAGTTTGATAGTGGTAACCTGATGTTCACAAATTTTGGTTAGACTTTGATATCATATTAAAATTTAGATTACATCTAATTCAACCTTACAAAATCAACGTGTAAAGTAAAGAACGTCCATCTATAAACTAGTGTTTATGCCTCTCTTCCAATGCAAGACTCGTAACATCAACCACATTAGGATAGGCATCGATATATAACAAGAATAACCAATCTTTGGAAGCATAAATACAAGAAATATATTCAAAAAAGTTAACAAAAATATTTTTTAATTAACAAAAGAAAAATTTATTGATTTAAAAAAAGAAGAAAAAAAAGGCTAAACACAAAAAGGTAAAAAGGGAAAAGTTCATGCTAAACAAATTTAAACCCACCCTTGATTGTTGTATTGTTGTGTTTCCTCAACTTATACCATTGTGATAGATGTAATATCACATTAAATTCATCTTCATTCTTCAGTGTATTATCCTCATGTCAGTATCTAGAATAATCTACCTTATCCCTAATATTAGAATTTGAATAAATTTATCATAACAAAAGGATCATAATACGGAAACAAAAAAAAAATCCAATTTCAAAATAAAAAGAATTTGAATAACATTTGGATTTGAAGTTCACAAAAATAAAATTGATAATAATAATAATAATAAAATAATAATTAATTTAAAGGATCATGATTCATACAACTAGAAATGTGAATAAAATATATATAGCCTTGAGTCATACAATTACAAGAAGTCCACACACACAAAGTAGTGAAATTTTGATGAAGAAATAAATAAACTAATTAGCTAAGCAGCTTTTGCTGTTAAAGTGTGGTAGAGAACGAGATCATACAAAATATCATTCAGATCTCCATCAAAGTATTCTCTTGTAATGTTAATTTGGGTACTTATTTCTTGATTAGTATTGGCATGAATACCAATAATACCCTCTCTTCCAAGTGATCTTTGCTTCCTCATCATCAAGATCTTCCTCCTACGATCGTGATCTACCATCCTATACCAACAACAACAACAAAACAAAACAAAATTATATTCACCAAAATAACAAAAATAAAACTATATATTTATATATATATATATATATATATATATATATAGAGAGAGAGAGAGAGAGAGAGAGAGAGAGAGATAAAGTGAAGAGGATAGTTACTCATGAGAAAGAGGAATAGGATGCATGATCCCTGAGAGACAAAGAGGAAGACCAAGACGAATGTTTAACATGGATTGCATTATTTTTGGTTAATTTCTTTCGTTGCAACAATAGTACTTTGTAAAGGAGGACAACACTCTTTTTGTTGTTGTTGTTGTTTTGTGGTGGTGACGTCTCTCTCGTTCTGTCCACGAGCCATTTATTATAGATTCAATGATGGAAATAAATATGTGATATTTTGTTTATGCCTTATCCATTCTTCTTTTTTACTGTTTTTTCAAATCTATAATATTGTTGTTTTTAAAGATGAAAATTTTTAAGGAGTAAAAATATATTAAACCTGTAATAATATATAGATTAGTTGTTGTGTTGTTTAAGTTTTTTTTTTTTAGTAGGTTTGACATGGAAGTGGTCTTTGGGACGTGGTGCATCATGCGAGTCTCCACACAGTTTTAGCAGTCGAAGTCATATTTAATATCTTGCATGAGCTTTCACGCGAAAATTCTCAACGGTTCGCTGGACGCATAGAAACCTCATGTTTTGGCAAGAAGTCTCAGAAACTGTTGTACATGTAATTGATCGTGTTTTCCATATGATGGAGGAGGCCCATTATATTTTAGTTGGACAAGACTATACAAAGTTAAAAGTATTAACTATTTCGCTTAATTGTTACATTTATAGTCCAATCACAACTATACTTTAGCTATAAATGTTTTACTACATAACTCAATTTCTCTGTTATCTTAATTGATGTGGGACAACCCATAGTTACATAATTCACTGATTTTACGGAGAACCACGAACCAATTCACGGTACTTTAACGTACTGGTTCGCACAAATTCGTGTAAAAATTCGTTTAACTGAGCAAACAAGTAAAATAAAAATATTACTACTGTATTGGGAAGTGTTCAACACTTTAACATTAGTGGAACATTGGACCCACATGAGAAATACTCATTGTTTGTACATTCACTACCACTGTCTACTCTATGTATTTATAGCCCGTGGTCCTCTCTAGAGATGTCAAATAGGCTGGTCCGACCCAGTCTGAATCGGTCTGAAAGGCCCAAGTGTATAAATGGGCCAATCCGGCCCAGCCCATTTATAATTGGGCCACATATTCTAGAGTCCGGCCCTGTCTGCGTGGGCCATGGGTCAGCCCGCCCCGACCCGTTTTAGTTTTTTTTTTAATTTATTCACTCTTTTTTATATATTAGTTACTCACAATTATCTTTTTGCTAAAACATGATTGGATGGATATAGAATTGCAAATAATTTTTACATTAACATTGAATATTGTCGCGGTGATTTTCGGAGATCAAGCTATTGATTAGCGTTGACTCACTAATTTTATTTCACGACCGAACTTTTAATTTTTCAAAAGAAAATGGGAAAAAGTTCTAAATTACCACATTTTAAAAAATATAGGGTTCGGGGGTTAGTTACGTTTAGGGAAGGTGTTAGCACCCTAAACGTTCGTAGTACTCTACGAGAACCTCTTGATTTTATTTATTTATTTTGGCTATAACTTGCTTATACATTTTTTTTTAATAAAGGAAGAATTAGAGTAGTGAGGAAGGAAAAGAAAATGTTTTTTTATTTTTTATAATTTGGAAGGACAAAGTCCTTTGCCTACGTACCCGTGAAGGATCAAAACCTCGTAGTTCGGGGTAAAAAATGACGGTTGATTTCTTTTGTATTTTTTATTGGTTTTTTTAAAAAAAAAAAGGTTTTAAAGATAAAATAAAGGCCAAGTGGCAAAATGAGATTGGTTTGTGTTTTTTTATTTTGAAAATGATTAAAGTGTTATTAAAGTGGATTAATGGTTATTTAAGAAAATAAAAGAGAAAAAAGGACACTTGATTGAAAATCAAGGTTTATTTAAGAAAAGATTTTTTATTTTTTATTTATTTGCATTTTTTTGGTTTTTTGTTTTTAATAAACTAAGACTAAAAACATAACTAAAAAGCTAAACGCGAGGAAATTCCGTGGTGACGTTGGATCACCACGAAACCCTTTTGAAATTAAACTAACCTAATATTTTTTGTATTTTTTTTTGTAAAGCGAAATAAAAAAAAATAAAAGACATAAAGCGGAATAAATAAAGTGCGGGTGTCAGTGCATATTCTCATTTATATTTACATTGTACCTAAGTACATTCTAATAAAATAAAAACGGAATGATAAATATAAATTAAATTGCAAATGCGATAAAATAAACATGCTAAATATGAACAAAGAAATAAAAATGCATGAAATAAAAGAAAAATAATAAAAAAAATGCATGAAATACTATAAGATAAATGCAATGAAATAAAATGCATGAAAGATAAATGAGGAATTAACAATATAAAATGCAAAAAATGATGAGAAAAAAAAAAAAAAAAAAAAGAAGGAACAGGGGAGCTACTAGCAGAAAGGGGGGTGCATGAGAGCAACAGAAGAGAAATAAAGAAAAGAAGAAGTCTGGGCCGCATGGATGAGGTATTGGGCTTGGAGGAGGAGAAAACCGGACCGGTCCGGTTCAAGCAAACCGAACCGGTTCGGTGTTTATAAAAAGAAGTATCCGGTTTTTTCTCATTTTTTTAAGCTTTCTCTCTTTCTCTCCTTCCTCCTTTCTCTCCTTCCCTCAAACTCCGGCCACAAGAAAATCTTCGGCGCAGCGGCCGCCGGCGGCGCCACCGTGCCGGAGTGTTTTACTCCTTCTTTTCTTAAAATTTTTTTTGCTTTTCTAAACCCCTTTTCTCTCCTCTCTTCAAATTCAAAGTTAAAATTTTCAAAAAATCTACTGAAAATCCTAGATCTACGTTTTTAGAACTGGAGAAAACTACCTATTTTTGGGTTTGAATGGCTTCGGTTTTGAGAAATTGTGATTCTGTTTCAATTGACGTTGTGGTTCTGTTCTAATTAATAATAGGCTGGGCTTTGTGGTTGTTTGTATGAGGATTATGGCACGGCTTTTGCGAGTTTATGTTAGGGAGAGAGGCGCGGCCGGTTTTGCTTTGTGTATTGTTAGAGGGGTGGTTGGCAGTGGGTTGGTATGGACCGTGAGTGTTGGTGGTTGAGTGGGTGAGGAGACCGTGAGTGTTGGTGGTTGAGTGGGTGAGGAGACCGTGAGTGTGTGGGTGGGTGGTGTGGAGGCGTGGCCGTGAGTTTTTGAGGGAGTTAGTGGTATGGCGGCCGTGTGTGTGGTGAGGGAGGAAGGGCGCAGTTTGAATAGTGGTGGCTGAGCGGCTGTTTGGTGAGGTGTGGGTCGTGTGCTGTAAAGGGGGTGGGATGTTGAGTTAAATTTTGTGGCTGTTTGTGGTTTGGAAGTGGCCGTACCGTGTGTGGTGGCTGAGTGGTGAGGCGTGTGCTGTGTAGGGGCCGTGGGCCTTGTTTTTTTTATTCTCGTAGTGATGTGTTGTGTTTCTGATTGAATTCACTGAGTTGGTTTTTTCGTGTATCTCTTTTGAATTCTGAATTCGCCCCCCCAGCTACTGTTGACTGACTCTATAATATACACTAATTTGCCATCACTGTCCATAAAGGTCAGTGAATGGCAACTTAAATGACAAATTAAAACACAATAAATTGTAAACAAAGTCTTCTCTAAAAAAAAGTCAGCTGTAAAAATTAAAAAGGCAACTAAAAAAGAAATAATAGTACTAAATAAAATAACAATAAAAACATTTAAAAGAATAAAAATAAAAATAAAAAAAATAATAAAAACAAAAAGACGGACCCGGACGAAATTAAAAAAAATGAGGTATTTTAAAATACCTCTCTGTCGAAATTTCGTCTAAGACAACGAAAAATTCCGAACCAAAAAGACGAGTAAAAAAAAGAAATTCTAGGTCAAAAATTGGGGTATGACAAATATTAATTAAATTCTAGATTATTCCTTCAATTGAATCAAATTAATAATTTATAAACTTTAAAATTTTAAAACTTTGAGCTAAATTCATTCATTTTTATTAATAAATTTTAAATTAGTTGATAATATTTTCATAAAATATAGTGTTTTTAAACAAAAATCAAATGGAAATATAGATAATGGGCCGGCCCGGCCCCATTTTTATATGGGCCAAATGGGCTAGGGCCAAAAAAGTCAGAGTGCATTTTGGGCTAGCTTTTTGAGGTCCGGCCCGGCCCCAAAATATGGGCTAATGGGCCGGCCTATAGGCCGGCCCATTTTTGACATCTCTACAGACAACCCATGTTTTTAGCCAACTGCACCAAATTTCTTCCAACGAGGGCACACGTCATGATTCCTCCTCTATCCACAACCAAAACTCTTAGAGTGTGTTTGGATGGAGAAATGTTTTGAGGGAATTCAAACACTTTTAGATGAATTTCATTGTTTGGATAATAATATGGAGAATTTTCAAAATTATGGAAATTTAAGAAGTATTTTGTTCGAGTTAAATTTAGAGAATTTCAAATGACGCCTAAAAGCTAAAAATTTCAAATTTCTTCATTCTTATAATTTTCAAATTTTGCATTTTGGTCCTCAAATTTTCCAAAATGTTCAAATTGACCCCAATAAATATACAAAAAATTGCAATTTGACCCCTAAAATTTTTTGGAAATTACAAATTTACCCCTCAACTTATTCAAAATTATAAATTGACCCCTCAAATTTTTTGAAATGTACAAATTGACCCCTAATTTCAATTTTCAAATTTGGCCAAAAATAAAATAAAATTTATAATAGTTGCCCAAAAATGATAACAATGAAATTTTTTATTACTCCATCCAAACAAGAATAATTTGAAACGAAGTCAATTTAATTGAAGGCTTAATTGCACTTTTGCCCCCTATCTTTTTCCAATCGTGCGATTTTGCACCCCATACCTTTTTTAGCGATTTTGCACCCTATCATTTACCTCATTTCTGATTTTGTAGCCCCTCATGTGTTTTTTTGCTGATGTGTTGAATTTTGCTGACATGTCCTTGCCATGTGTTTAACTTGTATTTTTAAAAAAATGAAAATTAAAATAATTAAAATTAAAATCAATATAGTCATATTCGACCTCTCCACCACTAGCCCACCACCACTAGCCCACCCCACCATCGTTCTCTCCACCCTCCTCATCTCAGATTCGACCTTTCTCACCACCACCACCTTGCGATACTCATCCTCGGACTAGTGCTTCCTTGCTCTTTTACGAACTAGCCGAAGTGATGACTTAACCGTAGCTAAGGTAAGCTTTTCTCCCTTTTGCTAGTAAGATCTCTAATCATCCAGAAAGCAGAAGCAAAGGAAAAGGCAAATCAAAACCTAATGAAGGTGGTCCGGCCAAAGCAACTAGGGGGAATGAATCAGCGTTTCCCGAGTTGTGGTCGAGTATGATTTGACCCCTGAATTTGAAGACGAAGAGGTGTGTGTGGCTGAACTTGTGCAAGGGAAGCCCTATGAGTGCCCAGCGTTAACCAAACCCAAGTTGCTAGAGGTCCTTCGCATAATTCTACTCTTTGTTTTCCAGGCAGGGACGCCCGTAGTTCCCTGCTCTAACTCCTCGGATTTCCCTTTGCTTTCTTTATTACTTATCACACGTGCCCAGTCTCAACGTCACTTCCCAAACGTAAACCGCCTTTCCCAGATCTATGAAAGGTGAAACGTTGAAGGTCCACAACAAGTAACATAAATGAAACTGGAAAGAAACTGTGTGAGAGTTGGACAAAAATTGAAACTGATGTTGAAATAATTGAAGTTGGTAGTGAGATTTGAGGTTGATTTTAATTATTTTAATTTTGATTTTTTTAAAAATACAAATTACACACATGGCAAAGACATGTCAGCAAAATTCAACACATCAGCAAAAAAACACATGAGGGGCTACAAAATCAGAAAAGGGGTAAATGATAGGGTGCAAAATCGCTCAAAAAAAATATGGGGTGCAAAATCGCACAATTGGAAAAAGATAGGGGGCAAAAGTGCAATTAAGCCTTAATTGAATCATTTAAATTGCCTAGAATTCTAAATTCTTCAAAATTTATCAATTACCTCATCCAAACACTAAATTCTAAATTGGATGGGGAATGTTTTGAGGTAATGTAATATTTTGAGGGAATTCAAATACTTTGAGGTGAATTCTATTGTTTGGATAATAATTTGAAGAATTTTCAAAATAATTGAAATTTATGAAGTATTTTGTTCAAGTTAAATTTAGAGAATTTTAAATGACACCTAAAAGCTACGAATTTCAAATTTTGTATTTTGGTCCTCAAATTTTCCAAATTTTTCAAATTGACCCCAATAAATTTCCAAAAAATTGCAAATTGACCCCTAATATGTTTTGGAAATTACAAATTAACCCCTCAATTTATTCAAAATTATAATTTGACCCCTCAAAATTTTTGAAATTTACAAATTGACCCCTAATTTCTATTTTCAAATTTGGCCCAAAAAATCAAAATTTATAAAAATTGCCCAAAAATACGACAATGAATTTTTTTATTACTCCATCCAAACAAGAATATTTAGAAATGAAGTCAATTTAATTGAATCATTTGAATTGCCTAGAATTCTAAATATTTCAAAATTTATCAATTACCTCATCCAAACACACTCTTATACTTTTGTTTCAAGAATTTCTCTAACCAACACATTGTCTTCAAAGACTTTTATAGTAACAATGGGGCCTGAAGTTTTAATCTGCAAATTTTGGTCTGGTGTGGAGTGTATTAGTCGAATGTGATATGGTGTTAATGCTTCTTATGTGTGATTATTTTTTGGAGTTTTAGTGATTGATGTTGGTCAAAAGTAAGTATATTTTTATCGTCTCCACAGGGACTGGTGCGTTATCTCAAGCCGTTCAACAATCGTTATCGTTTTGAGTGTTGGGTTTATAACTTGTTTGCATAAAAACTATTGGAACCTAAAACCGGAAATAAAGACGACAAGAAATAGGGAATAAAAGCGTTGAGATCGTAGTTCCTCAATCGAGCATCGAAAATAATCTATAATCATGCATATGAATTCTAGCGTTGTAGCGAAATTATCGCGTATCACTCGACAACACCATTCGTGTCCAAATGACGTCGTGAGATCGATCGTATCGTTTAATAGACGATTTCCCAATCTATCAAATGATCCGAAAGCTTTACGTTCCAATACTTTCTGTGATTATCAAAATCAAATTTCATGTCTAGAATTTCTTATTTTGATAGAAGATTATTCTCACCAAAGATTCAAAAGTATTTGTCAATAACATTTAAATCAAAACATAATAATGAATAGCAAGAATAAACTCAATATCACAAAAGTTGCTAGAATCATATATTTAAAGATCAAAGATTGCATCTAAGCTATATTGAGTACCTCCAATCCCAACAAGGGAAGGTTAGTTGATCACTGTCATGACCACTATACAAAAGTGAAAGGAAGATGAAGATACAAAGCCAAGTTCTTGATTTCCCAAAGAGTCTTAGTTGATTCCACACTTCAATCACTCTTGCTCCTTGAAGATCACCTCTCTTAGCCCTATATTATGTCTAAAACTATATCCTAAAATATTACTAAACTGTAATAATAATCTCTGATAAGCTCCCTCAAAAAAGACTGAAACAAAGCTTAAATACTAAAAGCTAAAAGTGACATCTCGCTCTGCGAGCTTGCATTCGCTCGACGAGTTAAGCTTTCTTTGCCAGTGGTTTTCAGCCACTTCTTCAAATAGCATTAAACCGCCTTTGACATCGCTGAACGATGATAATTTATCAGACCGAAATCATTGCTTCCCCTGCTTCTGAAATTCCGTGCCTAAGCTCGCCATTCTTTCGCCTTGAGTTCGCTGGGCGAGTTGCCATATTCTGTTCTTCTTGTTTCTTTGCTCAAATCATGTCCTGGCTTGCATTTTCCTGCACAAATGGATGGGGAAAGAAGTAAAAGCATAATTTGGCATTTATTCATCAATTCTATGCTTTTCCTTGGGTAACTTGTAAAACAAGTAACTTAAAGTGCTTAAATTAAATATGAATTTTAACTCATTTTTGGCACTTATCACTCTCCCCAACTTAAATCTTTGTTTGTCCTCAAACAAAGGACTCAAAACGAAGATCATTTCTTTGTTGCAAATCAAACTCTTTGATTTGAAAAAAAAAAAATTTGAAAGCATGATTCAATTATAAATTGCACTGACAAGTCTTTTGTATCTCACTGAACTGGAAAGAAACAAAAAATGTAAAACAGGTCCTAAACGCAAAATTCAGGTTATGTAGTTCAAATTAATAGCATGGCTAGCAATGAATCACACCTAACATACTTCTTTGCAAGTAGATGAAACAAATTGAAATCATAAAGTGAGGGTTTTGAACACACATCCGGCAAGTTTGTTAACATCCTGATTAAGTTATGTGTTCATCCAAATATCATTTCAAAAAGCACAAAAACATAGATCACAAGGTCTTTGAGGGTTGTAATTTGGCTTGGTTTCAAAAGAAATGTCATATGTGGGAAAAATTGAATTCAATTGGCCAAGCATAGAGGAACATTCTTTCTATTTACACAACTTCCTCCAAATTCATAATCAACCCTTGGGGATTTACAAGTATTACTTTGATCTTGACAACTTTTTTGATTTATTGAATTTTTCTCTTTTTCTCTTTTCTTTTTCTTGGTTTCTTTTCTTTCTTTTTTCTTTTCTTTTTCTTTTTTGTCAAGATCAATTTCAAAATTCACCATTTACTTGACATACACTACCTCCCTTTTCTCCCCAACTTATACAAAATGATACCCTAATTGAATGTTCCTTTATCAATAGGCAAGGGACAAATAAACATGATGGTTAAGGGTTCAAAATGAAAGTAAAAATATCAGAATCCAATAGTGATTTAACTATGAACTAGATTTTTAAAAACTTGGGCAAATTCACTAAGCATTGTGCTTATGAATATTGACAGTTCATAGTTAAGGATTCTGATTCATTAGGCTCAATGGGGTTATCAAATACTCACTTTCTCACAGGGTAGGCTTTTTTGTGGTCAAGTGTTTATTCTCAATTCAAAAGAATGTCTTGATCATTTCTGTGCTTTCATACAATTTAAAACAATAACTCAGATTTAACATAAAACAACCGAGTTAGACAAAAATACCGGTCTCCTGCATATATATACATAGAACTTGAGGATTCCTCACATTTAGGCTAGTTCTAAGTGATTCACATACTAAACATGTTATTGCGGAGAACTGAATGAAATAAATTTTGTTTAAAGTACACATTTCAAATCTCTGTCATCTTTCCAGAAACGCAAGAAACGTGTACCTTGGCTTTGCACAATTCATTGAACTTACTATCCTTACCATGCCTTTGATGTCGCTTTTTTTTCGACTTTGGATCATTCAAATATTTGAAAAGCTTTTAGCATGTGATCCATAAACAAAACCAAAGATAATTATAAACAACAGAATATTTGTTCACAACATTTCTTAGGCAGAAACATTCGTTCAAAATAGTGCAGAATTAAACCAGATTAAAGTTAAATAAACAGAATACCACAATTGTTCCAACATAACCACAAGTTTTAAATCAAGCCCACAAAGTATAAAATAAATACGAAAGATAATTAAATAAAGTTTAAGAAATAAATCGACTGAAAGCTTTAAAAAAAAATTCACTCAGCACAAGGTGAGCTTTTCAGTCAATTATCTCTTTCTCAATCTGAATGCATGGCATCATCATCTTCCGTGCTTTCTTCACTTCCATCTTCAGAGTTAGTAGCCATCACATCTTCCTCTCCACCATAGCCAGCATTGTGAGCACCACCCTCCTCCAAGTAAAAAGGCCTGACCCCAGGCCATGCAACATGCGTCTGGTAAGCCGCTGGTGCCATGATTTGGTGTGCTGGATCCTGAGGAACTCCCATCTGCAACTGCAACCTGTACATAGAATCATGCACTGTACTCAAAGCCCTATGGTTTGACTCGTTCTGGTCCTAGGTGTATGAATAGGCAGATAAGTATCTGGGGTCCCAGTCAGAGAATTGAGGGTCATGTGATGTAGGAGGTGCTTGGGGAGCTGGTGGTGCTTGGGGGGTGCTCTGTCCCTGGGCGCTCTCTTACTCTTGCAGTGCCTATCAATGTACTCATCATCGATTGGGTTTTTGATGGTTTCGTGCACTTGGGCAGGCATAACAATGCGTGCAGCATGACATAAACCCATTATTAGGCCAGGGAAGACTAGGGGGCACTTTTTCTTTGCAGGTGGCTTTATCCCACTCTCAGCCACAATTTTCATTTCCTGAGAAATGACTCTCGCTATGTCAACCTGTTGATTAGATAGGATGTAGTAAAGCAGAGGAGTGACATCAAGGGTAGTGGTGGATGTGTGGCTGCGAGGTTGATAAGTGCCAGAAAGTGGTTAAAATGCATATTTAATTTAGGCACTTTTCTTACTTGTTTTGCAAGTTATCATAGGATAAGCTCATAATTTATGATTAAATGTCAAATTAGTGATCCTATGTCTTACCCCATCTTTTGTGCAGGAAAAAGCAAGCCAGGACTTGGACTGAGCAAAGAAATATGAAGATTTGACAAAGCTTCATCGCTATAGCACAGGATCCCGTCGCAACAGCGAGCTTAGGCAGGGATTTTCAAGATCAAAGTCTAAGTGATTTCGCAGAGCGAGGTTTGGTCGTAGAGCGAAGCAGAGCGGTTTAAACTGTACAAGGCTGAGGTGGCAGAAGCCCATTGGTGAAGAAAGGACTTCGCAGAGCAAAGTCCAGATTTACAGAACACTTATAAATAGGTTCAAAAGCTGAATTTTGAGATAATGAGAAGATTGCTTTTTAATTCAGTTCAATATATTTTTAGGATTTAGTTTTTAGACAGTTTTTAGGGCTAGAAGCTATGATCTTCAAGGAGCAAAAGTGATTGGATTGTGGAATCAACTAAGACTTTGGGAAATCAAGACTTAGGCTATGATCTTCATCTTTTCTCTAAACTTTTGTATAGTTGTCATGAAAATGAACAACTAACTTCCCTTTGTTGGGATTAGAGGTACTCTTTCTAGCTTAGATGTAATATTTGATTATGCAAATATATGATTTTAGCAATTTATATGTTATTGAAGTTATTCTTGCTTTTCATTCTCATGCTTGATTCAATTGTTATTGACAAATACTTTTGAATCTAGGTTTAGAATAATCTTCTATCAAAATAAGAAATTCTAGACATGGAATTTGGTTTTGATAATCGCATAAAGTGTCGGAACGTAATGCTTTCAGATCGTTTGATAGATTGGGAAATCGTCTATTAAACGATACGATCGATCTCACGACGTCATTTGGACACGAATGACG
Organism: Medicago ruthenica; assembly: GCA_018208015.1. Taxonomy (NCBI): domain Eukaryota; kingdom Viridiplantae; phylum Streptophyta; class Magnoliopsida; order Fabales; family Fabaceae; genus Medicago; species Medicago ruthenica. The sequence continues at coordinate 94,951,543 of CM031372.1, read as the reverse complement.
TTGTCGAGTGATACGTGATATTTTCGCTAAAACGCTAAAATTCATATGCATGATTTTTAGATTATATTCGATGTAAGATTGATGAACTCCTATTCCAACGCTTTTATTCCCTATTACTTGTCGTTTTATTTCCGCTTTTACATTACTTTAGTTTTTATGCAACCAAGTTACCAACCCCTTACTCAAAACAATAATGATTGTTGAACGGTTCGAGATAGCGCATCAATCCCTGAGGAGACGATAATTTAAAAATACTTACTTTTGTTACTCAACTAACAAAATGGCGCCGTTGCTGGGGATTAGTGTTTAGATATTTTGAGCATCGCAATAATTGGTATTGTTTTGAGCTTTTGTATATATCTTGTTAATATTTTTCGTTTCTTTTGTACATTATAAATCTGTTTGTGCATTAACCCTCTTTGTTATGCAAAGAAAATTTTCTTGTTAGTTACACTTGTTTCAGATTCTCAATATTGAAAGAAATCATGGCTGATCATCATGATTATTTCAATCTCTATATTCCATTTGAGTATGAATCTTCTCAACAATTTCAACAATATCCGTTTGAAGATGAACAAATGTCAAGAATGGAAAATACTTTGAATATGTTCATGCAACAATCCATGATCAACATGCAAAATACCAACCATAGATTAAGAGCTTTATCATGCCAATTGGAGATTTTGCAGGTTCAATTAAATTTTCTACCAAGAATCATGGATGTTCAGTCCAACAATCAATCCACTTTGGATTTCGGAGAGATTGTTGAAGACGATGTTGATGAGAGTGAGGAAGAGACGATGTTTGAAGGATGTTGTATAAGCAAATTAGTGGAAGAATTAGAGATACCACACAAATTAGAACTTCCTCAAGAAAAGTCAGATTCTGAAGAGGCCAAAACTGTTGATAGTGAAGAAGTGATGGATATTGAGAAAATGGAACAGTTTCTTAACAAGGAATAAATTTGTGAAAAGAAGGGGATGAAAGTGAGCAAGGTAGAATTTGAGTCTGTAATAGATGACATATGTTCCTTGCTCAACATATTCTGGATAGGGAGGTTATGGACTCCACATCAGCTATACTGCAAGTTCATGGAATTCCTCCCAAAGCAAAGGAATACAAAGGTTGATGTGTGTTCCGTCTCATTTTGGCCACCCTAACGAATCAGGCGTCGAGCTAACGACGTAAAACAAGCGTTTGTTGGGAGGCAACCCAATTTTGTAAGTATTTTTGTTTTATTACTGCTTTTTAGTAACCATAGGTGAAGATAAAAATGACAAATTTGTTGAAAAGTTGCAATTTTAAAAATTACAGAACCTGTTATGTTCGCAGAGCAAAGTCTCTTCGCACTGCGAATATTACAGAGTCTGATAACTTCGCAGAGCAAAGTCTCTTCGCACTGCGAACATTACAGAGTCTGATGACTTCGCAGAGCAAAGGTTTACATCGCACTGCGAAGCTAACTCTGAAGTTCACAGAGCCAAGGTACTTCGCAGTGCGAAGTGTGCGAATTCTGTCAGTGCAATTTTCAAAACCACTACCCATCCTTTACTCCTCCCAACCACCCATTCCACTCTCTCACCCATAATCCAACTGTTACCTTTCATTAACTTCACTTTTCATTAACCCTAAAACCCAAACACCTTCATTTTTTCATTAACTTTTCAAAACAAACCCTAAAATTTTAACTTACCCATTTTTCACAAATTCTTCCAATCCCCATTAAATTCGTGTGTTCTAATTCTTTCTATTTGTGCAAGCACACAAGGTACGAATTCTCCACCTTTCTCTTTTCTTTTCTGATTCAACATGATAGGATTGAATGTGACTTAGGGTTTTGATTTTTAAAATTTCAATTTAGGGTTAAGTTTTGTGTTAAGTTTCATTTCTGTTTAAACATTCAATGTGGGTATATGAATTTGAATCATAAGCATGCTAGTTTCAAAAATGCAATTTCACTTCTTTCTTTTGAGAATTTACCCATTTGTAAAAATTGAAATAAATGGGTCTGTTAGTGATTTTGTACCCATAATGATTCTGAATCATCTATCTAAACACACATTGAATGTTTAAAATGAAACAGAACCAAAGGTTTAGGGTAAGATTCTGTGGAAAAATTTGTATTCTGTCAACTTCGCAGAGCAAAGTTCATGGTCGCAGTGCGACCATTGTTCTGGAAAACCCAGAATTCAGTGTTCAACTTTGCTTTGCGAACTCAACTTCGCAGAGCGACCATGACAGAACAGAACTTGATTAATTTTTTCATGCTTCTTTTTCAATTCAATTTGTTTAATCTCATCTTGCCTATGTTTATTCTTATGTGTGCTGTTTTATTTTCTTTTCTCATAGATGGCACCAAAGCAAGCAACCGGAAAGCGACCAAGAGCCGAATCGTCAGGATCAAGGCCACAAGGGGCCTATGACGCTTCGAGATTCCTAAGCCTCCGCAACCAGGAGAGGTATGCAGAGCTGCTCAAGCGAACATTTTGGGCAGAGAGGCAATTTATTATAAACGAGCATGGCACATACCCGGAGATAGCCCATTTGATCAATTCCCGCAACTGGGGAATTTTGGTAAACCCTCCCTTAAACCTAAACTATGACATTATTAGGGAGTTCTACGCAAATGATATCCCTACTGATCCTGAGGGGGAGTTCACTTATCAAACTATGGTTCGTGGTCATATCATTAGATTCGACCGCGAGGCCATAAACAATTACCTCCAAAACCCCCTCCAGCTGGACCAAGAAGAATTGTGTGCCTTTCATAGGCACCAAAACCGAGGAAACTGGAATCATCAACTTGTAGCCCAAACCATCTTTCAACCCGGGAAGAATTATGAGCTTAACTCCTCTGGCCAGCCCACCAAAGCCATAAAGAATAATCTCACCACACCTGCCCAGGTTATATTCCATCTCATCATCCACAACATTAAACCTAAGAGCCACACCTCCTCCACGACATTAGATGTCACCTGATAAGTGCTAGAAAGTAGTTAAAATACATATTTAATTTAAGCAATTAAATAGCTTGTTTTGCAAGTTATCATAGGAAAAGCTCATAATCACAGATCAAATGCCCAATATTGCTTTTACTTCTTACCCCATCTTTTGTGCAGGAAAAAGCAAGTCAGGACTGAATTGAGCAAAGAAATATGAAGTTTTGATCAAAGCTCATCGCTACAAGCGCAAGCTTCATCGCTACAAGCGAGGATAGGCAGAAAAAATCAGGGCTTCATCGCTTCAAGCGCCAGATGCCTCGCTACAAGCGAGCTTAGGCAAGGAAATTTCAGAGTTCATCGCTACAAGCGATGGGTCGGTCGCTTCAAGCGACCAAGGGCGGTTTAATGCTATGTGATGACGTGGAGCTTCCCCATTGGCCAAGAAAACTTCGTCGCTTGTAGCGAGCGTTGAAAATTCCAGATTCTATATATAGCCATTCAACACAGTTTTGTACAGTAGTTCTTTTGAGAGTAGAGTTAGAATATTTTAGGATTTAGTTTTAGACAGAAAAGAGGGCTAGAAGCTTTGATCTTCAAGGAGCAAGAGTGATTGGAGTGTGGAATCAACCAAAGGTCTTTGGGAAATCAAGAACTTGGGTTTGTATTTTCATCTTTTCTTTACACTTTTGTATAGTTGTCATGAAAATGAACAACTAACTTCCCTTTGTTGGGATTGGAGGCACTCTTTCTAGCTTAGATGTAATAATCGATTGTGCAAATATATGGTTTTAGAAATTTATGTGGTATTGAGTTATTCTTGCTATTCATTGTCATGTTTTGATTTAAATGTTATTGACGAATACTTTTGAATCTTTGGTGAGAATAACTTCTATCAAAATAAGAAAATCTAGACATGGATTTGGGTTTTGATAATCACATAGAGTGTCGGAACGTAATGCTTTCGGATCGTTTGATTGATTGGGAAATCGTCGATTAAACGATACGATCGATCTCACGACGTCATTTGGGAAATCAATGACGTTGTCGAGCGATACGTGATAATTTCGCTAAAACGCTAGAATTCATATGCATGATCTTTGGATTATATTCGATGTAAGAGTGAGGAACTCCGATCTCAACGCTTTTATTCCCTATTTCTTGTCGCCTTTATTTCCGCTTTTTATCTTCCAATAGTTTATGTACAAACAAGTTTTAAAACCCCTACTCAAAACAATAACGATTGTTGAACAGTTTAGAATGTCGCACTAATCCCTGTGGAGACGATAATACAAAAATACTTACCTCGTTTGTTGCTGCAATACTACAGCCAACATCACCCCATTGATTTACTACATCCTCGCTAACAAACAAGTGGATGTTGCTAGGGTGATAGCACAAGAGCTTAAGATTGTAGTGGAGAGTGGCATTAAACCACCAGCTAGAAAATGTGCCCTCTTGCATTCCCGGGCCTAATCATGGGTCTCTGCCGGGATGCACGTGTAGTGATCCCCCCCCCCCCCCCACATCTCTGAAACTATAAAGAATCCTATTACGGATGACTACATTGGGAGGCATTGCACAGGGAAGAGAGCATCGAGAGCACAACAACCACGACCCCGAGCCCCACCTGCACCACAGGGCCACCATACCTGCACTTTTTCATGGGACCAGAATGCGTCCAACCATAGGGCCATGGCTACTATACATGACTCTATGTACAGGCTACAGATGCAGATGAGCAGACCGGCGGATCCTGAGTTCTAGATCATGACACCTGCGATGTTTACATCTCATGTTGCTTGGCCTGGGGACATGCCTGTTTACTCAGAGGGGGGTGGTAGCAGTGCAGCTGCTGGAGGACATGGAGATGATGATGATGATGATGGTGATGATGAGGACACTGAGGATGATGAAGCTCACACTCCTTGAGTCGATCCTTTTTGATGCTTTTGCTTGATGCTTTTGTTGTTCATTTTTTTTTATTATTATGTTTTCGTTGTACTTTTTAAGACTTTTTGTGTTTAATGTTATTTGTATTTGTACTCTCTTTTAATGTTATTTGTTTTATCACTCTTTTATTATTTGGCTTTTGAATCATAATTAGTGTCTGTTAATTTTTAATTTCTGAATTCTTTAAATGTCAAAAATTCTGCTTTCGCTATGGATCATTAGTAAAAATGACAAATCTTTTCAAATTTGGATTGATCCAAAGCTGAATGATTCAGCCACAGATGTATGGTAATGATAGGATTTGATTGATTTGCGCAAAGCTAAGGTACATGTTTCCTGTTTTTCTAGGATTAAACTTGGAATGAGAATATGTACTTTGTACAAAAGTTACACCATACAGTTTGCTTTGTTAATATATTTATGTTTGAACCATTTAGAACTAGCCAAAATGTGAGGAATCCTCAAAGTCTTTGTATATATGCAGGAGACCGGCATTTTTTGTTTAACTCGATTCTTTTATGTTAAATCTGAATGTTGTTTTAAATTGTATGAAAGCACTGAAATGATCAAGGCATTTTTTTGAATTTGAGTAGAAACACTTGACCACAAAAAGCCTACCCTGTGAGAAGTGAGTATTTGATAACCCCTTGTTAGTTGAGTAACAAAAGTAAGTATTTTTAAATTATCGTTTCCACAGGGATTAGTGCGCTATCTCGAGCCGTTCAACAATCGTTATCGTTTTGAGTGAGGGGTTTGTACGATTGTTTGCATAAAAACTATTCGAACCTAAAAGCGGAAATAAAAATGACAACTAATAGGGAATAAAAGCGTTGAGATCGGAGTTCCTCAATCGAGCATCGAAAATAATCTAAAAATCATGCATATGAATTCTAGCGTTTTAGCGAAATTATCACGTATCACTCGACAAAGTCATTCGTGTCCAAATGACGTCGTGAGATCGATCGTATCGTTTAATAGACGATTTCCCAATCTATCAAACGATCCGAAAGCTTTACATTCCAATACTTTATGTGATTATCAAAACCAAATTCCATGTCTAGAATTTCTTATTTTGATAGAAGATTATTCTAAACCTAGATTCAAAAGTATTTGTCAATAACAATTAAATCAAGCATGAGAATGAAAAGCAAGAATAACTTCAATAACACATAAATTGCTAAAATCATATATTTGCATAATCAAAGATTACATCTAAGCTAGAAAGAGTGCCTCCAATCCCAACAAAGGGAAGTTAGTTGTTCATTTTCATGACAACTTATACAAAAGTGTAAAGAAAGATGAAGATCCAAGCCTAAGTTCTTGATTTCCCAAAGAGCCTTAGTTGATTCCACACTCCAATCACTCTTGCTCCATGAAGATCAAAGCTTCTAGCCCTATTTTCTATCCAAAAGCTATAACTATATTACTACTAAACTGTAATAATAATGTTCTTTGCAAAAAAGTATGAAACAAAGCTTAAATACTAAAAGCTGAAAGTGACATCTCGCTCGGCGAGATTTTTCTCGCCCGGCGAGATTTGCTGTCTTTGCCAGTAGTTTTCAGCCACGTCTTCAAATCTCCTTAAACCGCCTTGGCTCGCTGAGCGAGGGATAATCTCGCTGAGCGAAATCAAGCTCCCCTGCTTCTGAAAATCCCTGCCTGAGCTCGCCAATGGCTCGCCATTAGCTCGCTCGGCGAGTTTATCAGATTCTTTTCTTCTTGATTCTTTGCTCAAATCATGTCCTGGCTTGCATTTTCCTGCACAAATGGATGGGGAAAGAAGTAAAAGCAATATTGGGCATTTGATCAGTGATTATGAGCTTTTCCCATGATAACTTGCAAAACAAGCTACTTAAGTGCTTAAATTAACTGTGCTTTTTAACTCATTTTTGGCACTTATCACCCCTTTGAGCCTAATGAATCAGAATCGTTAACCATGAACTGCCAATTTTCATAAGCTCAAATGCTTAGTGAAATTGCCGGAGTTTGTAAAAAAATCCAGTTCATAGTTAAATTATTATTGGATTCTGATATTTTACTTTCATTTTGAACCCTTATCCATCATGTTTATTTGTCCTTTGCCAAAATGATAAAGGAACATTCAATTAGGGTATCATCTTGAATTAAGTTGGGGAGAAAAGGGAGGTAGTATATGTCAAGTAATGGTGAATTTTGAAACTGATCTTGACAACAAGAAAAAGAGAAAGAAAAAGAAAAAGAAAAGAAAAAAGAAAGAAAAGCAAACCAAGAAAAAGAAAAGAGAAAAAGAGAAAAAAAAATCAAAAAGTTGTCAAGATCAAAGAAATGTTTGTAAATCACCAAGAGTTATTTTTGAATAAGAAGGAAGTGTGTAATTAGAAAGAATGTTTCTCTATGCTTGGCCTTTTGAATTCAATTTTTCCCACATATGACAATTCTTTTGTAACCAAGCCAAATTACAACCCTCAAAGACCTTGTGATTGATGCTTTTGTGCTTTTAGAAATGATAATTAGATGGACGCATAACTTAATCGGAATGTTAGCAAACTTGCCGGATGAGTGTTCATAACCCTCACAACATGAGTTCAATTTGTTTCATTTACTTCTAAAGAAGTGTGTTAGGTGTGGTTCATTGATAAATATGTTATTAACTTGAGCTGTATGATATAAATTTTGTGTTTAGTTTTATTTCAAATTTTTAGTGCAATCTTAGATTAATGGGAACATCAGAATTGCCTGTGCAAATCTCATATGAATCATGCAATCTGAAATTTTGTTTAAATCTCTGCTTTTGCTGTTTTGCGTCTTACTCGTTGTTTAAAGCTTGTATCCTTATTTTTAGCGTCCTTTGTTTGAGGACAAACAAAGATTTAAGTTGGGGAGTGTGATAAGTGCCAGAAAGTGGTTAAAATGCATATTTAATTTAGGCACTTTTCTTACTTGTTTTGCAAGTTATCATAGGATAAGCTCATAATTTATGATTAAATGTCAAATTAGTGATCCTATGTCTTACCCCATCTTTTGTGCAGTAAAAAGCAAGCCAGGACTTGGACTGAGCAAAGAAATATGAAGATTTGACAAAGCTTCATCGCTATAGTGCAGGATCTGGTCGCTATAGCGAGCTTAGGCAGGGATTTCAAGATCAAAGTCTAAGTGATTTCGCAGAGCGAAGCAGGGCGGTTTAAACTGTACAAGGCTGAGGTGGCAGAAGCCCATTGGTGAAAAAAGGACTTCGCAGAGCGAAGTATGACTTCGCAGAGCAAAGTCCAGATTTACAGAACACTTATAAATAGGTTCAAAAGCTGAATTTTGAGATAATGAGAAGATTGCTTTTTAATTCAGTTCAATATATTTTTAGGATTTAGTTTTTAGATAGTTTTTAGGGCTAGAAGCTATGATCTTCAAGGAGCAAAAGTGATTGGATTGTGAAATCAACTAAGACTTTGGGAAATCAAGACTTAGGCTATGATCTTCATCTTTTCTCTAAACTTTTGTATAGTTGTCATGAATATGAACAACTAACTTCCCTTTGTTGGGATTGGAGGTACTCTTTCTAGCTTAGATGTAATATTTGATTATGCAAATATATGATTTTAGCAATTTATGTGTTATTGAAGTTATTCTTGCTTTTCATTCTCATGCTTGATTCAATTGTTATTGACAAATACTTTTGAATCTAGGTTTAGAATAATCTTCTATCAAAATAAGAAATTCTAGACATGGAATTTGGTTTTGATAATCGCATAAAGTGTCGGAACGTAATGCTTTCGGATCGTTTGATAGATTGGGAAATTGTCTATTAAACGATACGATCGATCTCACGACGTCATTTGGACACGAATGACGTTGTCGAGTGATACGTGATATTTTCGCTAAAACGCTAAAATTCATATGCATGATTTTTAGATTATATTCGATGTAAGATTGCTAAACTCCTATTCCAACACTTTTATTCCCTATTACTTGTCGTTTTATTTCCGCTTTTACATTACTTTGGTTTTTATGCAACCAAGTTACCAACCCCTTACTCAAAACAATAATGATTGTTGAACGGTTCGAGATAGCGCACCAATCCCTGAGGAGACGATAATTTAAAAATACTTACTTTTGTTACTCAACTAACAGAGGTCGGATGTTATGGAGGATGAGATTGAGTATGACTTGTGCAGGCGTATTCATGTGGTGTCTTTGAGCTCTAAATGGTTGATTAGATGGATTCAGCTCATAAGATTTCCCTGGTAGGAAGATTGCTTCAGCTATCTCGGCATGGTTCCAATTGCCCTTATTCTGGTGTTGATGGAAAGCGCAAAGCGCATCATGCGGGAGGTCAATTGGGTTACCGAGATAAGCGTTGATAGCATCTCGGTCGAAGCGGATGGCGCGGCCTGATAAGTGCCAGAAACTAGTAGCAAAGCATATTTATTTTAGGCACTTTTCTTACTTGTTTTACAAGTTATCTAGGTAAAAGCTCTGAAAGAAAGGATTAATATCATTTCATGCTTGTTAGACCTAATCCCTGCTATTTTTGTAGGTTTATGCCATCTCCTTGGACTTAAAGGTCAAGAATGAAAGAAAATCAAATCAAGAGCTTCGCTGAGCGAACTCAAGGCGAAAGAATGGCGAGCTTAGGCAGGGATTTTCTGAAACAGGGGAAGCATGATTTCGCTCTGCGAAATTTATCATCGCTCAGCGAAATCAAGGCGGTTTAAAGGCTATTTGTAGACGTGGCTGAAAACCACTGGCAAAGAAAGCTTACTTCGCTGAGCGAATGCAAGCTCGCAGAGCGAGATGTCACTTTCAGCTTTTAGTATTTAAGCTTTGTTTCAGTCTTTTTTTAGGAGATCACTAGAGAACATTATTATTATAGTTTAGTAGTAATATAGTTATAGCTTTTAGATAGAAAATAGGGCTAGAAGCTTTGATCTTCAAGGAGCAAGAGTGAAGGGATTGTGGAATCAACTAAGACTTTGGGAAATCAAGACTTAGGCTTGGATCTTCATCTTTCTTTAACTTTTGTATAGTTGTCATGAAAATGAACAACTAACTTCCCTTTGTTGGGACTGGAGGTACTTTATCTAGCTTAGATGTAATCTTTGATCTTTAAATATATGATTTTAGCAATTTATGTGATATTGAGTTTATTCTTGCTATTCATTATCATGTTTTGATTTAAATGTTATTGACGAATACGTTTGAATCTTTGGTGAGAATAACCTTCTATGAAAACAAGAATTCTAGACATGGAATTTGGTTTTGATAATCGCATAAAGTATTGGAACGCAAAGCTTTCGGATTGTTTGATAGATAGAGAAATCGTCGATTAAACGATATGATTGATCTCACGACGTCATTTGGACACGAATGGTGTTGTCGAGTGATACGTGATAATTTCGCTAAAACGCTAGAATTCATATGCATGATTTTTAGATTATTTTTGATGCCCGATTGAGGAACTCTTATCTCAACGCTTTTATTCCCTATTACTTGTCGTTTTATTACCGCTTTTACATTACATTAGTTTATATGCAAACAAGTTACAAACCCCTTACTCAAAACAATAACGATTGTTGAACGGCTTGAGATAGCGCATTAATCCCTGTGGAGACGATAATTTAAAAATACTTACTTTTGTTACACAACTAACACGGCCATAAACCATGGTTTGGTATGGAAATTCTACATCTGGGTCAGAGGAGATAGAGTTTGCATAGAACTCCCGGATTATGTCATAGTTCAAATGTGTTGGAGGTCTCACCAATACCCCCCATTAGCGTGAATTGATCATGTTGGCAATACCCCGGTAAGTTCCATTTTCGGAAATGATGAACTCCTTCTCCGACCAGAATTTCCTTTCAAGAAGCTCAGTATGCCTCTGCTGTTGACGAGGGCCTATTAACCATGTGGGATCAAAAGGACCTTGCCCTTGCGATCGGGAGGAACTAGCAGCTATTCTTTGCTTCTTGCTTGCGGAAGCGGTGGTACGTTTTGGCCCCATTCCTATAATACAAAAGATAGACATTCATCAATACAATTAAGTAAGATGGAAACAATACATGAAAACATAGGTTTTGTGTCTGCTAAGTTCGCTAAGAGAACTAAAGCGTGGCTCAGCGAAGCTAAGACAAATTTCTGGGTTTTCCAGAACAATGGTCGCTCTGCGACCAAGAACTTGGCTCTGCGAACTAACCCAGAAAATGAAATTTTTTCACAGAACCTAACCTTGAACCTTGAAATTTTTGGCTCTGTTTCAGTTTAAACACTATGGGTGTTCACAGAGATGACTTAGAATCATAATAACTGCATAATCATTTCCCAAAATCGTATTTGTTTGAAAAAAATTTCAAATGGGTATCCAAAAAGAAAGTGGGAAAATTCGAAATTTTTCATGGTAATTATGTGCTTATGATTCTATTTCATCTACCCAACACAGAATCTAACAAGATTTGGCAATTATAGGGTCATATTTCATGCTTCTATCAACTTACACAAAACCCCCTAACATTCATGATTTTACCTAGTTACTAAAGAGAGAAATAATAATAGAAATACATACCTGATGCAGATCGAAACTAGGCAAAATGCACGAAAATTTTCACAAGTTTTGATTGGTAGTTGAAAATCTTGTAATTTTTTTAAAAAGAAAAATTGTTAGGGTTAGGGTTTGGGGTTAAAAGTGGAAAGGATAAGAGTTTGAAGTTAAGAGATAAAATGGGTGGGTTGGGACAGTTGTGGAATAGGGGGAAGTGAGTAGATGAATTAATTGTGAGTTAGTGACATTGAAATCTGTGCCTGACAGAATTCGCACACTTCGCAGTGCGAAGTAAAACTTTGCTCTGCGAAGCTATCAGACTATGAAGCTCAGACTCTCACTTTGCAGGGCGAAGTAAAACGTCGCTCTGTGAAGCTATCAGATTCTGAAGACCCCAGACGCTGCCAGTAAGTGTCGCAGTGCGAAGCGAAAGTTGGCTCTGCGAACTTGACAGGTTTCAGAATTTTCAAAATTGCAACTTTTCACAAGACTTGTCAATTTTAGCTTCACCTATGGTTACTTGAAAGCAGTAATAAAGCATAAATACTTACAAAATTGGGTTGCCTCCCAACAAGCGCTTGTTTTACGTCGTTAGCTCGACGCCTGTTTTGTTAGGGTGGCCAAAATGAGACTAAACGCACATCAACCTTTGTATTCCTTTTCTTTGGGAGGAATTCCATAAACTTGAAGTATAGCTGATGTGGAGTCCATATTCTCCCTAACCACAGTTTGTTGAGCAAGGAACATATGTGGTCTATTACAAAATCAATTTCTGCCTTGCTCACTTTCATTCCCTTCTTTTCATAAGTTTCTTCCTTGTTAAGAAATTGTTCCTTTTTCTCAATATCCATCACTTCTTCACTATCAACAGTTTTGGCCTCTTCAGTATCTGACCTTTCTTGAGGAAGTTCTACTTTGTGTGGTATCTCTATTTCTTCCACTAATTTCCTTATACCACATCCTTCAAACATTGTCTCTTCCTCACTTTCATCAACATCTTCTTCAACAATCTCTCCAAATTTAAAAGTGGATTGATTGTTGGTCTGAACATCCATGATTCTTGATGAAAAATTTAATTGAAATTGCAAAATTTGCAATTGACTTGATAAAGCTCTCAATCTTATGTTGGTATTTTGCATGTTGATCATGGATTGTTGCATGAACATATTCAAAATATTTTTCGTTGTTGACATTTGTTCATCTTCAGAAAGATATTGTTGATACTGTTGATAGGATTCATACTCGAATGGAGTATAGAAGTTGAAATAATCATGATCAACCATGATTTCCTTTATGTTGAGAATCTGAAACAAGTATAACTAACAAGAAACTTTTCTTTGTATAACAAAGAGGGTTAATGCAAACACAATTTAACAATGTACAAAAGAGAAGAAAAATATTAACAAGATATATACAAATGCTCAAAACAATGTAAATTGTTGCGATGCTCAAAATATCTAAACACCAGTCCCCGGCAACGACGCCATTTTGATGTTGGTCAAAAGTAAGTATATTTTTATCGTCTCCACAGGGACTAGTGCGCTATCTCAAGCCGTTCAACAATCGTTATCGTTTTGAGTGTTGGGTTTATAACTTGTTTGCATAAAAACTATTGGAAACTAAAACCGGAAATAAAGACGACAAGAAATAGGGAATAAAAGCATTGAGATCGTAGTTCCTCAATCGAACATCGAAAATAATCTATAATCATGCATATGAATTCTAGCGTTTTAGCGAAATTATCACGTATCACTTGACAACACCATTCGTGTCCAAATGACGTCGTGAGATCGATCGTATCGTTTAATAGACGATTTCCCAATCTATCAAACGATCCGAAAGCTTTACGTTCCAATACTTTATGTGATTATCAAAACCAAATTCTATGTCTAGAATTTCTTATTTTGATAGAAGATTATTCTCACGAAAGATTCAAAAGTATTCGTCAATAACATTTAAATCAAAACATAATAATGAATAGCAAGAATAAACTCATTATCACAAAAGTTGCTAGAATCATATATTTAAAGATCAAAGATTACATCTAAGCTATATTGAGTACCTCCAATCCCAACAAGGGAAGGTTAGTTGATCACTGTCATGACCACTATACAAAAGTGAAAGGAAGATGAAGATCCAAAGCCAAGTTCTTGATTTCCCAAAGAGTCTTAGTTGATTCCACACTTCAATCACTCTTGCTCTATGAAGATCACCTCTCTTAGCCCTATAGTATGTCTAAAACTATATCCTAAAATATTACTAAACTGTAATAATAATTGTGCGCACCTCGTTTTTTTTAGAAAAAAACCGCGCAATCCCCCGTGGACGTCCTCGAACGCTCGGAGGGCCTTGTGAAGTCGCCACCAAAGTTTTTGTGTAAAGGGAACGTTGATAAACCCTTAAGTTTTTTTGTTTGAAGGGAAACGATAATAAAACCCTTGACGATGAGGAAAAGGACTGGTCATCGCAACCATTGTCGGGTTCGGGAGTCGGTTACGCAAGGGGAAGGTATTAGCACCCCTCACGTCCGTTGTACTCAACGGGAACCTTCTATTTGGCTAAGGCTTAAATTGTTTTTAGATGTTTTGCGCGCATGCTTATCTATGTCAAAAGAAAATATAACAAAGGGGGGAAGAAAGAGATGAAAACAAACGAAAGGAAAAAAGAAAGTTTTTTTATTATTGCGCTTGACAAGATGTCGATCTTGCTCCTACGTATCTCCCGGTAGTCGGAGAATTCAAAGCGTACGTAGTTCTTTGGTAGAAAAACGTACATATGTTGGTTAATTTTAAATGGACGATGTTTTGACCGTATTCTTGCGATTAAACGTAGCTTGTATGTTCGCGGATGGGAGACTTAAGCGTATAGCTTGTATGCTCGCGCATGGGAGGCTTAAGCGTTTGTTTACGAATCGCGCTTAGAATAGGTAAAACATGTCCGTTGGGTAAGAAGGTTCGATTTGGTCGCGTTGGGACCAAAAGAGGTGCAATGGACTCAATTGAGTCGATCATTGACCGGAGTGACTCTAACGAGTCGGGGGATTGAATCTAATGGCCACGGGGGACCAAAAGGTTCGGATTGACCACAAGGGGCCAAGATTTGGTTTGGTTATGGTCACGTTGAAAATGGAATGACGATTGTCCGAACGACGAGACATACGTCACGCATTCGTACAATCGGGGCAATGGAGAGACATACGTCACACCATCCCTTTTTCATTCAAGTTTTTGGTTGAATTTCTTTAGAAATCCCAAAGTATATCAAAACATTTGGTTTGAAACCCAAAATGAAGAGATTTTGACAATTTTGTTTTGAAAGCGCACAAGTTCGGCTCGTTTTGCGAACGATTTTGAAAAGCGAACAAATTCGGCGTATGTTCACGTTTGGTTTTGAAAATCATGAACAACGTTTATTGTTCAAGTTTGGATTTGAAAGTGATGAACATAGCTTGTTTGTTCAAGTTGTTTTGAAAGTTTGTGGACATAACTTGTTTTGCAAGTTATCCACCAAAGTGTTACCCGAACTTGCGAATTTTCCAATATTATGCTAAATCCTTGAACTGGTTTGAATAAAATGAATTTTGAAACTCCTAGGTTCTGAGCTCTTGGGCTAGAACCTCAAAAATTGGCCATTTGGGAGCCTAAACTCAGATTCTGAGTTCTGTCATGGTCGCTCTGCGACCATGACTTCGCACTGCGAACAATGCGAATTTTTGAGTTCAGAAGCTGTTTCTGAACTGTTGTTCAGAAACAACTTCTGAACACACTCAGGACCTTTTAGGAGAGTGAAAAGCTTTGAGTTTTTGCAATGAAAAGGGCTGGACAAACCAGTTTTGATGTTTTGAAAACCTTGGGATTTCTTTTGAAATTCAAAAGGGGTTTTTTAGAACAAAATGGTTTTGGACCAAAATTGCTACGCAAACACAATTGAAAATGCAAGACAAAGGCTTAGAAACTTACAGAGATCCTTAGCAAAGCTCCAGCTGCAATGGATTTGAATTGGTTGAAGGCTCTTGCAAAGGTTTTGATATTGGTGATGAACTTTGAACTTGGCAAAGCTTTGTGTTTGATTGGTTTTTTGCTAATGTTTGAGTAGTGTTTCTTTGTGTGTAATTGCTCTTTGAATTGCTGTATTAACTGCTCAATTCATCCTGCATTGCATCTTGCCTTGCATCTCTATTTATAGGCCAAAATGCAATCTCATGTAATGATGAAAATCCATAGGACCTAGCTGATTTGTGGGCTAAATTCAGGCTATTTGGCTTTGCATTTAATGCTAATGGATAGAGGCAACCTGCCTTGTGCCAAGGGTTAAAGGCTTGACTGATTTCAGCCACAAATTCAATGGTCTTAGGATAGAAATGATGAGAAACATGGCTGGATTGCAATTGGCTAAGCTTGGGGATCAATCCTTGCAATTTCAATGGTTGATCAATAAAAACGTGCACTGTGATGTGCAGAGATTGGGGGATGCAAAAGGCTATATGTGGCTGGTGTGAGAGGTGAAAAGTTGCTGCAAAAACAGGGTAGGCAATCATGGCTTTTTCAAGTGAAAAACCAGCTGGGTTTGACTGGTTTTGGGGGAGCAAGCAGGAAGAAAGACTTCAAGCAGGTGGCTGGCAACCTTGGGGTGGTTAACAGGTCACTTGGGAGGGACAAGAGCTACCCAAGGGCAAGCCCACTTGCTTGTCACATGCTAGGTTGGAAGAAAAAGCTTCCTACCTTGGCATTAATGGCAAGTCTCTCAATTCTGGTTTTGCTTGGCTCAATTAGCCATGAATGCTGACTAAAATAATTATGCAAATGATGTGCAACAAAATCTGGAATTAAATCAAAGAAACCAAAAAACTGCAGAAAAATCGCAGACTTCGCAGTGCGAAGTGAGCTTCGCAGTGCAAAGTCATCATTTTTGAAATGTTGACTTTTTTGTTGACTTTTGTTGACTTTGACCTTTTTCCTCTCTTTGATTTCTTTTGATTTTTTTTGTTTTAAAAGGCTTAGGACAAAATTGGGGTACTACAATAATCTTTTATAAGCTCCCTAAAAGTGACATCTCGCTCTGCGAGCTTGCATTCGCTCGGCGAGTTAAGCTTTCTTGCCAGTGGTTTTCAGCCGCGTCTTCAAATAGCATTAAACCGCCTTTGATATCGTTGAGCGATGATAATTTCGCAGAGCGAAATCATTGCTTCCCCTGCTTCTGAAATTCCCTGCCTAAGCTCGCCATTCTTTCGCCTTGAGTTCGTTGGGCGAGTTGTCATATTTTGTTCTTGTTTCTTTGCTCAAATCATGTCCTGGCTTGTATTTTCCTGCACAAATGGATGGGAAAGAAGTAAAAGCATAATTTGGCATTTATTCATCAATTCTATGCTTTTCCTTGGGTAACTTGTAAAACAAGTAACTTAAAGTGCTTAAATTAAATATGAATTTTAACTCATTTCTGGCACTTATCAGTGATCAAGTCTCTCATCTCAATCCAAGGAAGTAAATTTGAATTGGATTGTAGATGGTGTAGGCCAAGTCAGTTACCCATTTACTTCCTGTTTATCCTTTTAGTTTAGCATCAGTAGGCCAAGTCAGTTAGTCATTTATCTTTTTAGGTAATTTTATCCTTCTGCTACACTATATTTATATCTTTAATAAATACTTTATATTTTTACTAGTATTACGAACCGACACGCACCGAAGCTCTATACTTCAATACGCACCGAATTCTTCTCATGTCGCGTACCGCGAACCCAAACCCGTACACATACCGACACGAATCGCCTATTATGTGACTATCTAATTTTTAAAATACTTGATTCAGTTGATTATTGATTATGTTATATGGAGTAGTAAATTTGCATTCTTTAAATAATTAGACTACTTGATTTGTTCTCTTAGTTTTGTCGTCATAAAAGTTTTATATAGAATCAAATATATACACATGAGTATTGAAAATTCAATGGTCCTGCTTAACCTTTGTTATACTGTTATAATGACATCATAGTTGGCCATTGATTGTTTCCCAAAAGTCAGAGGCTCTCGCCGATACAGTGAGAAGTTGGCCTTTGATTGTTTCCCAGTAATTGATGGTGTTGGAAGTCCATAGTTAATATTATTTCCATTTCTTTTTAATTATCATTTTTTAACATTTTACACAAACTTATACAATTGATACATGTTATTATTTTTGATACAATAATTTATCCATTTTTAATAATACCCTCATTCATTTAATATTTTGTTTCATATATTTTTCTCGCTGTAATAAATAATTAAGGGTAATATTTGTAAAACAACATTTAATATTTGAACTTTGAAAGTGACAGTTAAATAAAAACTAAACTTTTCTAAGAAGAGATACTTAAAAAGAAACGGAGGGAGTATTACCTATGAATTATTTTACAATTAAGTATAGTAAGTGAATTATAATTTTATGATGGGAGAGTTGTTGAACATTTATCGGTTAACTTACTATGTTATTAAATTAATCATGTGGTAATTAACTTGTGGTATGTAATTTGAATTGAAGAATATGGAAATATAACTACCAACCTTTTCACTTTTCAGCTTGTTTAACATGAAACAGTTGATTAACACTTAACAATTGGGTTCTATATTGGATGAATGAATTTCAATATTTACTTTTAAGTGTTGGCAATTATATAACTATACAGGATTACTTTTTTGGTGATTAAAATTTTGGATGGTGTAGGTACAACATTGATTACTATATAGGATCACTTTGTAAGGTTATTTATAATTTTTTTTTTTCCATACAACATTGATTACATTTCTTAATTTATATGAAATGGTCAAAACGACTGTTAGATTAAGACCCACGCCAAATGTTGCGTTGTGTGAACTGATATTAATTTAGTTTAAAAGAAAGAAAATATAAGCGCTTATTATTTTTTTGGTTACAATATAAGTGCTTATTATATTAACAATAATAACAATGCTATAATTATTTTTAGGTTTATATGCATTTTAGTTGTGCCACATGAGCAGGTTCGTCTCTCTCGGCTTTGCATTTCATTTGGCGCTCATGCCTAGCAGAGCCAGACATCGATATCATGTTACCCCTGATTGATCAACATGTCTGTCCATATCTAAAACATTGACAAAATCATAAAAATAATTAACAATTCTGCATCCCTGAACACATTTTAGATTCTAAAATCTAAACAATATCAATTTCAGAGGAAAAAAACGCAATTCAAATGACAAGAATTTGAGTAAATGTGTACTAACTCTTGTGTAGTAGTTGGAAATCTTTAAAATGCAATGAATGAGCAAGATGGCATGAACATGAAGGTTGCAGCTTTTTGTTGACATTGATGTAGCAGCAAGTGATGTTAAAACATGACCTCATCAAATTTAGCAGCAAGTGATGTTAAAATACGACCTCATCAAATCTGACACTTTCAAGTACTACTGGATATAATCCACACCACATGCAGCAGCAACAAGCATATTTTAACCTTAGTGGAATGAATCCAGACCACATATTTAAGAAAAAGAAACGTGCAGATAATAATGATGCATCCACTGTCACTATGTACCAATTAATTCCTCCACCTATAATTATAATATCCAATTAGAAAACTTGTTTGTATATATCTATTTATTGGAGTACTTTTTTTATACTCTTATTATATGGAGACTTCGGTTTATATTCTATAAAATTTAAAATTTGTACGGGAAAAACAAATTATGAAAATTGGGTAATTTATGTATATAACATCAAAGTCTTTTTTTTTATTCAGTCTTATCTATGTTATCGTTTGAGGTGTTTCCTAACCTTGACGAGTCTTCTGGATCTAACTCGTCAAAACTTGTGTTCATAAAGAAAAAGATAACAATTGATTGGGATTATATTATATCATATATAAGTTAATTTCTACTATTTGATCAATAAATTTCACCATTAAATTAAATGATATACAATATGACTTATTGATCAAATGATAAATAAGACACTTGTATATGATGAAAAAACCATTTTATTTGTACATTAGACAAAACCTATATAAGCACTAAATGGTTCCCTAAAAAAGCACTTAAAGGTGTCTAAATAAAGGAATAAACATATGGGGGTGACCATGTCTCTATGCAACCCGTAGTTCTGCATTTGCATATTAATATTATCAATTTATATTAATTTGTTATCATCTTTGAATCATGACCGCTAAATGTGAACTTAACATAGACTAAGACTGTTTGTATAGGATATAATTTTGTAGGGATTGAAAAGTGCGATTTATTTTTATAGAGACAAAATTTGAAATTTTTTTAGACTAGAAACATATTTAACCTCATTTAAAATATATAAATCTTTACAAAATTATTTGAACTTTTTATTTTATTAGTCCTTGGCTCCTTGCCGAATTTATACAAATAGGCTCCATCACCGTGCACATTTGTGGTTGGAATTTATACCAGCATTTAGTAAGAGAACCGTAGTACACATCAAATATGGACCAAATAAACAAATGAAAAATCTACAGAACTAGTGGGTCTATATATTATTGGTTGGCCTCTGTCTAGAATTCAAGAAACAGTGGCAATGAATATTGAAAGAGTTATAGCATGTGTAAAAGGTTTGCTACGCAGGAGAGATGATGCCGTCGCTCTGCATCCTTTGGAGTAGGTCTAATAGCATCATTTCTTTTACGTAGCAAATCTTGCATATGCAAAATGAAACACTATGGTTTTCCTTCAAACGGCTTGGAGAAGAAATATGAACAAAAAAACTAAGGTAAATGCTCTAGAATGATGGTATTTTAAGTTTTTCATGGAATTGTATTTTGAATGATTAGGTTAATAACTAATTTCTGCAGTTTATTTGGTGGTTGATACTAAACAAAATGATCTCTTTAGTTCAAGGGTTTTTTGCGAAGATTCCTAGCTCGTGAATCACTAAGTTTGCATCCTCAATCACTAATCCTCCAATTTGTTTGGAAATAGTAGGAAAGAGAGAAACTCAAAGTTGTACAAAAGTGAAAATTAGGTTTGAGAATCTTTATTTTTTTTGGTAATGAGTTTGAGAAAACGTTAAGTGAAACGCATTTCTGCTTTTGTTCTCGATAATTGGTGCTTTTTTTTTTTTTGTGTAAGTTCCATAATATACAAACCAAAGACAATATCAAAATCTTGGAAATTCACTAAAGGTAAGTGTCCTCTTGTCTCATATTCAACTTGTTGTTCTTGAATAATTGTTATATATGCTTGGTATGCGTTATATTTTGAATCTACTTAAAAAATTATCGTATTCATTATTGTATGTATAACTTATACGAAGCCTATAATTTTCCCTTTGTACAACTGGAATTTAGTGGATGTCGGGCTTAATTGGACATTTGGTCCTCTAATTAATTTTTAATTTTTATTTTGGTCTCATAACTCGTAAAATCAACGTTTTGTTCCCTCAAGTTAACATCTATTAGCCAAATTGATCCCCTCCGTTAGTTTTTTAATGTTTATATTTTTTGATATGATTTTAACCATTTGATTGCATGTCTATTGTATTTAATAGTGAACCATCAACACCTAATTTTTTCACCTTTCATCATCTCTTTTTTTCTTTGTCAGATCTATATCAACATTTTCCAGAATTTTTTTTTCCAAAATACAAATCCAAATAAACACAACACCACACAAAAAGTACCAAATTTTTTTCCAGAATTCCTTCACTCTTCTTCTCCAGATTTTTTTTTCCAGAATTCCTTCACTCTTCTTCTCTCAACACAACACAAAAAGTACCAATATTTTTTTTAAAAAAATACAAAGAAACAACACAACACAAATCTTTTTCACAACCGCCTGATTCATTTCCTCGCTGGAGCTCCGTGTCACCACCGCCATCATCAAATCCAACGACGTTCGCTTCAATTCAAACTAGATCTGCATAAATATAATCCTATTTTCATCAATTTTGACAAACTTACCAATTCAAATCCGAGATTTTTTTAGTCTCCAAAACGTCATATTTATTGTTAGATCTAGACCACCACAAAATATTTTGTGACAAACCACCACCATAAACATACTCTCCTTCATATTCTCTACAAAACCCACAAAGAAAAATCATGATCGGATGACCTTGCTTTGGCGACCACCCTGCCGGAAAATATCACCACCGCTTCGGAAAAGGAAGAAGAATAATTAGAGGGGAGAGATACTTGGAAGAAAACAACATGCATGGTTAAAATAAAATGGAGATAACATTTTGGGAACTGTTATGGATGTCGATGTGCTTGTTTGTGTTAAGGAGATTCTACTAGCATAGTGCACGCATGAATTGTGATTTAATTTTTCATCAAAACGACGGTGTTTCAATTGGATTTGGATTGGATTTTTTTTTATTTCTTCATCTCCATTTTATTTTAACCTTTGTTTTATTTTTGGAACTCTGATTATAAAATAAAACCCTTGCAAATCTTAATTTTCATTTAAGACAAAATTAATGTATAAAATGATGTGAGGAATCGATAGAAATCAATGGTAATGATGATTTGTTGTTGATAGTGGTTGATGAATGTGATGTTGGTGAAGATGATGATGGTGTTTGATGAATGTGAAGAAGAAGAAGAGGAAGAAGAAGAAGAAGAAGAGGAAGAAGAAATGCAAGAAAAAAAAAATGTTGGTGATGCACACTAAGATATAATAAACCTCCATTATCCACGACTTCCTTTTAAAACAAAAGATCAAACTGTCAGAGTTAAAAAATTAATAGGATATATGGTAGGTCACTCTTAAGGTTAGTACACCATAGACATTTGTGGTTAAAGTTAACGGTCAAGGATTTATTTGAATAACGGAGACAGACATAAAAGATCAAAACGTTGGTTTTACGAGTTATGAAACCAAAATGAAAACTGGAAATTAATTAGGGACCAAAAGACTGATTAAACCTAAGATTTACTAGCGTTGGAAAATCAATGTGTCGCCATGTTGCGTTGTACTTGAGGGCAAGTGCAATTCGTTGGCAGTGTTAAAATTTAGGACAAATTTCTCAGATATTGTACTCAAATAATTAAAAGTTTTTCTTTAAGGAACAAATAATTAAAAGTTGAAATTAATAATTACTAAGTTACTCGAATCCCTATGTTATTTAGACAATATAAGTTATAATTGAGAATTTAGAGTCAAAATTGTTTACCAATATACTCCTATTTAAAAATGTCTTTGAAGATGTTTAGTCTATTATTTATAAATAATTAGCAATATCAAAAGTTTAGTTGCTCAATCGATCATGTCCCTTAAAAAAATTGTACAAACGTGTTCTTGTATAATGTTAAAGTTAATAGGACAAGTTCAGATTTTTGAATATGTATACATAAAACATTAACCCTTTTTTAATGTCATCAGACATATTGTAATCAATCATTAACGCGGTTGACATTGTTTTTGTTCAAACCAAACACCTAATATATGGTTGTACATTAACCTGATTGACATTATATTATGAATGACTTGTTGCTCATGTCGTTGTATCCCTTGACCCTTGACCCTTGACCCAATGCTTGAACAACCATAGATAGTTGCTTAGCTGAAAATAATGTTGGACATGACAATTCTTCAAGAATCAAACCTAAGTAAAGTCATCAGTGGTTTATGGAAACAGGTGAACATAAATATTCAATAACAAGAAACAAATCGAAGTTGTTGGTGACATGCTAATTTCAGAAATAGATGTTTTTCAATATACAACTAGTTCGGGATTTCACTCAATGATAGACCGTAATTTTGACTTGTTAGCAAGGCAAAATTTCTCTGTGTGGGTTCTTTAATCTTCTCAACAAGACAAGACCATGATAATAAATTGTGTAGTCATTACCTTTATATGTTTAAGCAATGTCCTAAAGACACTTGTTAGTATTTTTCTTTTTTTATACATTTCAATCTTGTATAAAAAAAATAATTTTGATAATATTTATATTATTAATGTCTAATGATTATAATTTTATTATATTATAAAAAATTTGTTATATTATTTATGATAAATATCATTTTTTAAATTGTTATTATTATTATTATTATTATTATTATTATTATATATATATATATATATATATATATTATATATCGACAATGTTCCCTCCCTTGTGGTACAAAAAAACCCACATTATTGGATCAAGAGGAGATTAGACTCCTCAAGTTCAATTTTGGGGCAGTGGATGATGTGTGTTGTGTGACGTGTGTTGATTGAGTGAGTATAATAACACTATTTTCGACTTGTCCAGTCAACATTTTAAAAGCCTAAAAAATGTTATTTTTAATACAATTTTTTTTGTTTCTTTAACAAATGTCTTAAGACACTAGTTAATATCACTCCAATTTAAAATAAAAATATTTTCATAAGAAGGCTTGGACGATAACAGTGCACACGCGCGCGCGCGCATACACACACACATATATATATATAAGAGAGTGTGAGAAGAGAGAAAGATGTGAAAAATAGAGTACATTTGATGTAGTGTCTATAATAAAAGAATAGAAGAGAAATAGAAGAGAGAGAAGTGTTGTATTGTTAAAAGTACACTTATGCCCTTATGTTAAATAATATTTCCATAAAAGGTAATTTAATTTTTTATTTAAAGTTCATTTAATTAATTGAATTACTTATTATAATATTTCTTTTGGTACAAATTTATTTTAATTATTTAATTAAGTTACCTGAGATTGCTATTATCTAAGCCTAACACAATATGTGAACCACAAAACGAAAAAAGACAAAAATATATAGTTTTGAGAATCAAATTAATAAACACTGTTGTAGTATAAAATGATTTTTATTACTTAAAGACGTTTGTTTATATTTTATTCTTTTGAGAAAAAAAGTTTTTGTGTATATATACACCATTACCTATATATTATCCATTTTTTTACCATAATCAAATGGTTATTTTTTATTTGGAAAATAAAATGCAATTTAACTTTTTATTTCTGCAATATAACTTCTTTATTAAATTCGAAAAGAAATATATATTCTCTTTCTAATTAATTTTACTTCAATTTCTTTTTTAATTATTATATCTCACTCTGGGCTATATTTAATTCCATCTAAAAATAAATTTCAAACAATTTTTTACAAAGGTTAGTTAATTAAAATAAATTTTTGAAAACATATAGTTAATTAGCTTTTTTTTACTATATTTAATTTTTTTTTGACACGGAGCAAAATATATAACTCTATCTCCATTTACAAAGAAAGTTCACACACACCAGAATTAACAAAATAAAAAAACAATTCCAATTCTTTGATCAGTCTCCATACTTCACACCATAATAATACAATAAATCATAAACTTCAATCTCCATACCTCACACCATAATTCAAGAAAATCGAGCTTTCTTTTCTTTCTTCTTCTACCATGTAATGATGAAAATTTAAGCTTTTCTTTTCTTTCGTTTCTTCTTTTCTAGATCAATGCAGATGCAATCTCGAAGAGATGATAAATAATCGGTGACAACTTGGGTACCCATCAATAAAAGGTGCGTAATACAACCCATGCTGAGTTGACACCAATCAAAGTTATTTGTTTGTTTTCTATTATTTTTAATGTTATATAAATACATTGTTTTGATTGGGCCAACTCAACATGGGTAGTATTACCCACCTTTTATTGATGGGTAAACAAGAATTTCCCTAAATAATCATTTGGAATACACAACAAATCGGTTTCAAATTTCAATGGGATTGGTCAATATTTTCTTCTGATTTTTTGTAATAGCTTTTTGTAATGAGTGTATAATTTGAGATTTCTAATTATTAAACCTAGATATTCACATATTTATAATTATCTTTTGCACACTTTACAAAACCCTTGTATATGTAGGGAACAAATATATAATATTCAACCCCTATGAAGTTCAGGACGAAGGAGGAATTTTTATTTTATTTTTGTAACGATTTGGGAACTGATCCCTGCCTGTTGCCTTACCTTTCCATTAAGGGATGATATCTAACAAATTAGTTACTAGTCTACGTAGTACCCTAATTTTGTTCAAGTCCTTTTAAAAAAGGAAAATCAATCATCATCATGCATTAATAAAAAAATCATCACCAATTTTCGTTTTTTCTTTTTCCAAATAAAAAAAAGAAGTTTTATTATTATTTATTTATTGATAATAATTAGGTTTTCTTATGGTTTTTTATAAAAAAAAATAAATAAAAAAAAGAAGAAAAGGACAAAAATACTGTAGACTGCAGAAGCAGCGCCCCTGTCCCTGTTTTCTTTCATCATTCATTGTCCAAATAAACCCAAGTCTTTACAAAAAATAACAAAGTCAAAAACAATGTTCACAGCTTCTGAACACTGTTCACAGCTTCTGAACACTGTTTATAGCAGCTTCTGGAACACATGCAGCGCCCTGTTTTCCCTGTTTTCTTTGCCCAAAATCAGACTCAAGTCTTCACCAAAATCACAAGGCAATGTCACTTCCTTCCCTCTTTAATCATTGTTAACCAAAACTTTTGCCAAACATACACAAATGTCCAGCATGCAATTATATCTCATGGTCCCAAGAAGAACTTCAAAAATGTCTATTTAACAGGGACGAAAATCAGAGGAGAAGGGGAGGATTTGAGCAGAATCAAAAATCACAAAAAAAAGCAAAATCATATAATAAAACCTCTACAAACCACCAACAAACCATCTCACACAAAACAACAACCCATCACACAAAAACACCACAAAAAAAACATCACACAAAGAGAGGAGATTAGTAGCAAAACACTTCTTTTGCTACTATTTACTTTCTTCACCTCTACCTCCAACCAAAACCACACCCACTCAAAAACCCTCACATTTTTCGTGCATCTGAAGCTTTGCCAGGAGTTTGTGAGTATCTTTGACCTTTTTTACTTCAGTTTTCGCATTTGTTTAAGTGTTTGTAGTTTTTTTCATAAATACTGCATTTTTCACCATAAGTTAATGAGCATGACTTAAGGCCAAAATGTAGTTAGTTCTAGGACATCTTTTGGTAGATCTAAGACCTCTAGGATGTAGTACTCGTGTCAAGCTTTACAGTGTTGTTCTTATTTTCATATTTGGTTCAATATTGAGTGAGAAAAAAATCATATAAAAATCCAAAAAAATCATATTTTTCTGCTGCTGCTCACAGAAACCACTTTTTTCTGCTGCTGTTCACAGAAACCTTATTTTTCTGCTGCTGTGTTCTGCTGTTCCTGCATATGTTTCTGCATTTTTACTCTTCATTTTGGTCATTTTAACTCATTTTTGCACCAAAAAAATAATACAAAAACAAAAAAAAAAAATCACAAAGTTTATAACAGTCACTGAAACAGAATTTTTTTTTCCTTCCTACTGTTTTTAACGTTTTGCTCCAGAGGTTCTGAAGTGAGCTTCAGAAATGAGCTTCTGAAGTTGTGCTTCTGAAGGTCAGCTTCTGAAGGCCAGCTTCTGAAGTCAGAGTCTGAACAGTGCTTCTGAAGGTTGCTTCTGAACAGTGCTTCTGAAGGTTGCTTATGAACAGTGCTTCTGAAGGTTGCTTCTGAACAGTGCTTCTGAAGGTTGCTTCTGAACAGTGCCTCTGAAGGTTGCTTCTGAACAGTGTTTCTGAAGGTTGCTTCTGAACAGTGTTTCTAAAGGTTGCTTCTCAACAGTGCTTCTGAAGGTTGCTTCTGAACAGTGCTTCTGAATGCAGCTTCTGAACAGTGCTTCTGACGTTCAGCTTCTGAACATTGCTTCTGACGTTCAGCTTCTGAACAATGCTTTTGACGTTCAGCTTCTGAGGTCTGAGTCTGAAGTCAGCTTCTGAGGTTCATAGTTTGAAGGTCCAGAGTCTAAGATTCAGAGTCTGAGGTTCTGAATCCGAAGGTTCTGAGTCTGAAGGGGCTGTAGCTTATTTTATTTCAAAAATACACAAAAATATGTTTAATTCTCAATAACAAAGTTGAATGAAAAAGGAGTGGTGTACGTCTTTCCATTCCCCGGTTGTACGAGCACTTGACGTATGTTTCGTTTGTTCGGACAATCGTCATTCTATTTTCAAAATACAAAAACATAAAAAACAATTTTTTCTTTTTTCTTCGTGCGAGTGAAAAAGGAAGACTTGGGTAGACACCCGACGCTTCCCCGAATATTCGAAAACGAGGTAGACACTTCGCTTTTGGTCGGATATTCATCCTCCGTTTAAAATCAATCTCAACCCACCAAACTTTATTTTATTCACGCCCATGTGCGCTTTCAAACGGATATCATCGCCCAAGTGTGAGTCCGTCTTTTTTTTAGCAAACTTTTTTAGCCCAAGCGCGACCAAATCATTTTTTATAAATAAAATCAATCAACACACAAACATTTTCTACAAAGAACTACGTAGCTTTGAATTCTCAATCGCACCAGGAGATACGTAGGAGCAAGATCAAACTCTTGTCAAGCACACTAACAAAAAACTTATTTTTGGTCTTTAAATCATTTTTTCTTTCTCTTTTATTCTTTACCAGCACTTTTCATAATAATAATACTAAC
Organism: Medicago ruthenica; assembly: GCA_018208015.1. Classification (NCBI taxonomy): domain Eukaryota; kingdom Viridiplantae; phylum Streptophyta; class Magnoliopsida; order Fabales; family Fabaceae; genus Medicago; species Medicago ruthenica. The sequence continues at coordinate 94,923,663 of CM031372.1, read as the reverse complement.
ACATAATTGAATGCTAAATTAATTAATGGTTCCCGTTGGGTACAACAGATGTGAGGGGTGCTAATACCTTCCCATCACATAACTGATTCCCGAACCCGAAATTTGGTCTCAATGACCTTGTTCTCGTTCTCGAAGGGGTTTATCAACGTTCCCCTTTTAAAAAATAAAACTTCGGTGGCGACTTTACTGTTTAGCGAGCGCTTTCCGCCCGCACATTTTTTCCCGTCACTTCAGTCTATAATTAATTTGTCCAAATCCAACCCAAACATGTTGTAGTAAGACAAACTCAAAATGATGTCTCTTACCATCTTTAGAGGTGAGGCACATTAGATGCCACTAAGTTATAATCCTAGAGAAGAAGAGTATAAAGAATAACTATTATAACCAACTTCAAGAACAGCTACAAACTATTTGTTTAGTACATGCTTTATAGCACTTTCTTTATTAGTAGATTAAACATCAAGACATACATTAAGGGTCCGTTTGGTTCGAGAGTTTTGAAGGGGAGGGGAGGGAATATTTTTAATTTGATGTGTTTGGTTCAATTTTTAGAAGGGAAAGGGAGGGGAGGGAAGGGGAGGGGTTCTCTTTAAAATTTTATTACATTGTCAAAATTATCCTTAGATTAATTTAAAATCTCAATATTATCCTTGTAACAACTTTTATTATTATTAGGTTATACTATCTGAAATTCTGGCAGGTACTGAAACTGATAGTAAAACAGAGTGCAAAAAACGCAGAACAGAGTACGTATCAAAAGCAGCAAAATAAGGACAGAAAATAAAAGAACACAGTTGATTTGTTAACCCAGTTCGATGACAAACACACCTACGTCTGGAGGCTACCAAGCCAGGAAGGAAATCCACTAAATAGTATCAATTTAAAGACTCATGACAACAGCCCCTGTTTCACAGCCTTATCACTTACCATATAGATTTCTACCTAGGAACTCCTAGATATAAGATCCCACTTACTTCCTACTCAAGTAATCACAGCCCCAGTGATTATCAGACTCTTAAACAAATCAAGTATGAAGACACTCTTCAAAAACACAAAAACATCACTTTTGCTTAAAAGCTTTAAGTGAATACAACTCAATAACAAAACAACCAACTCTAACACTTGAGTGGTGCACAGAAAAAAAAAGCATAAAGCTTACAGACTCAAAAACTAAGACTCTCTCTATAATGACTTATGTTTTTATGATGTTCTTCAATAGCAGCGTCCTCCTTATATAGTCTTCAGCAACACATAATTCTGAACAAAATAATCTTCAACAGATATTGTTCTAAAATTCTTTAGAAGCTCATAGAAGCAAATATATTTCTGAAATATATTTTGCAAAGATTCCTTTGAAAATATATTCATAAATAAAAGAATCCAATCTTCAATAAAGATCTTCACGCAAAACAATCTTCCTTCTAGAAACAAAGCTTGGATAATTCTTCAATTAAATCTTCTTATAAAAAATCATGTTCTGAAAATACACATCTCCAAGGCGCACAAAATAGAACGCAGAAAACGTGCTTCTGAAATGCAGCTTCTGAAGGTCAACGAAAGTCAGCGTCTGAACAGTGCGTCTGAAGGTCAACGAAAGTCAGCGTCTGAACAGTGCGTCTAAAGGTCAACGAAAGTCAGCGTCTGAACAGTGCGTCTGAAGGTCAGCTTCTGAACAGTGCGTCTGAAGTACTGTTTCAGCTTCTGACCCAGCTTCTGAAGACATACAATTGAGATATCATCTTCTGATGAACATTTCCAGCTTCTGAAAATCTGTTTTTAGCTTCTGAAGGCACATTTCAGCTTCTGAAGACATACTTCTTGAGATTTCAGCTTCTGAAGCACAAATTGCTTGTCTATTTGATTTTAGCAAACATGAAGCCAACAACCAAATATCCAACAATCTTCCCCTTTGGCAAATTTTTGGCTAAAATCAATTTGAGCATAACGACAAGCAAATTCTGCACACAACAAAGAACGCAACCATGAAGAACATAACACAAATGTAGCAACAGAGTCAGCAACGGATGATTCACTACATTTCACACATATACTCCCCCTGAACTACCTCTGAACAGATACTCATGAACAACCAAACTGAAATACTCCCCCTGAAACACAGAACATCAGCACTCCTGACAGAGACTTCCAGTTCCTGTACAATTATACTTTTCTCCCCCTTTTTAGCCAAATAATCTTGACAAAACACAGTCTTCACACAGAAAACACAAACTGACTTAGTATCAGACTCTGTTTTGACATCAGAACCTGCATCAAACATGGCTTCTCTATAAGAACCAGCATCATCTGCATCTCCCTCACTTCCTGCTTGCTCACCCTCAGCAAACTGTAATTGCTATAATTCTTCATGCAAACAAACTCCCAGTTTACTCCTCAAGTTTTCAAACTGCTTGGCATCCAATGCTTTTGTAAATATGTCAGCAAGCTGTTCTTCTGTGTCAACATGTTCCAGCTGCACAACCTTCTCCTCCACAAGGTTTCTGATGAAATGATGGCGTATATCAATGTGCTTAGTCCTGCTATGATGTATGGGATTCTTTGAAATATTGATAGCACTCAGATTGTCACAATACAAAGTCATAACAGCCTATTCAATATTATATTCTTTCAACATTTGCTTCATCCACACCAATTGGGAACAACTGCTTCCAGCTGCTATATACTCAGCTTCAGCTGTAGACAATGATACACAATTCTGCTTTTTACTGAACCATGAAATCGGATTGTTACCTAGAAAAAAAAACATCCACCAGAAGTACTTTTTCTGTCATCTGCACTTCCTGCCCAGTCAGCATCACAATACCCAACTAACATAGAACTTCCACTGTGTGAGTACATAATGCCATAGTCACTGGTACTATTGACATACTTCAGAATCCTCTTCACTTGAGTCAAGTGACTCACTTTTGGCTCAGCCTGATATCTAGCACAGACTCCAACAGCAAAGGTTATGTCTGATCTGCTTGCAGTTAGATATAACAGACTTCCAATCATGCTCCTATACAGGCTTTGATCAACAGTAACACCTTGTTCATCTTTAGTTAACTTCAAGTGAGTGGCTGCAGGTGTTCTTTTATGGCTTGCATTCTCCATCCCAAACTTCTTGACTATATTTTTTGCATATTTGCTTTGTGAAAAGAATATAGTGTCTTCCATCTGCTTGACTTGAAGACCAAGAAAATATGTTAGTTCACCCACAAGACTCATCTCAAACTCAGATTGCATCTACTGAACAAAGAGTTGAACCATCTGGTTTGACATTCCACCAAAGACAATGTCATCAACATATATTTGTGCTATCATTAAATTTCCATCTTCCTCTTTCACAAACAAGGTCTTGTCAGTTCCTCCTTTTCTGTAGCCTTGAGTAACTAGAAACTGTGTGAGTCTCTCATACCATACTCTAGGTGCTTGTTTCAATCCATACAGTGCTTTCTTCAACTTGTAAACATGGTTAGGGAAGTTAGGATCCACAAATCCCTTTGGCTGTTCAACATAAACCTCTTCTTGTAAGTACCCATTTAGGAAAGCACTCTTCACATCCATCTGAAACAGCTTGAATTTAAGAATACATGCTACACCCAAAAGTAATCTTATGGATTCTAATCTGGCCACAGGTGCAAAGGTTTCATCAAAATCAAGTCCCTCCACCTGAGTGTATCCCTGAGCTACCAGTCTTGCCTTGTTTCTGGTCACAGTTCCATGTTCATCTGATTTATTCTTGTAAATCCACTTAGTTCCAATGACATTCATGCCTTCAGGTCTTGGAACAAGGTCCCACACTTCACTTCTTTTGAACTGATTCAGTTCCTCTTGCATAGCATCAATCCAGAATTCATCAGTAATAGATTCTTTAATATTTTTGGGTTCAAATTAGGACACAAAACATGAATCAGTAGTTACTGCATCTGATCTTCTGGTTCTGACTCCTTGATCAAGGTTCCCAATGATTAAATCTTTGGGGTGATCCTTCTGAATTCTAATTGAAGGTCCTTTACTAGTTGATACATGATCTGGATTAATCTCTCCTTCTTCAGACTCTACTTCATTTTCCACAACTGGTGCTTTTGACTGTTCTTCTGATGTTACATCATCTGGTACCACATCAGAAACTTTTTCAACAGGTAAATCATCTACCACAACATTGATAGATTCCATTACAACCTTTGTTCTGGAATTAAACACTCTATAAACTCTGCTGTTTGCTGAGTAACCAAGAAAATTCCTTCATCACTCTTGGGATCCATCTTTCTTCTGTTTTCTCTATCAGCCAAAATGTAACACTTGCTACCAAAAACATGAAAGTACTTGACAGTAGGCTTTCTTCCTTTCCATAACTCATACAGAGTAGAGGTAGTGCCCTTCTTCAGAGTCACCCTATTGTGAACATAGCATGTTGTATTCATTGCATCTGCCCAGAACAGATAAGGTAAATTCTTAGCATGTAACATAACTCTGGCTGATTCTGCCAAGGTTCTGTTCTTCCTTTCAACCACACCATTTTGCTGAGGTGTTATGGGAGCTGAAAATTCATGCTTGATCCCTTCAGAAGCACAGAACTCAGAAAACTTACTATTTTCAAACTCCTTCCCATGGTCACTTCTGATCCTGACAATGACATTATCCTTCTCTCTTTGTAACTGAGTGCACAGATCTTTAAAACCATCAAAAGTATCTGATTTTTCTCTAATCAAGCTTACCCAAGTGAATCTTGAAAAATCATCAACAACCACAAAAGCATACTTCTTTCCTCCAATGCTCTCAACTTGCATAGGTCCCATTAGGTCCATATGTAACAGTTCAAGAACTTTTGTTGTTACCTGATGCTCCAACCTTGGATGAGACTTTCGTGTTTGTTTACCAATCTGACATTCACCACAAATACTGTCTTCATTAATTGATGACATGCTATCATTACATGTTTTTATCAGTTGTTTTGATGTTTTTATTGAGTCTGTAGCATTATTAGACAACCTGGAGGTGCAAAAAGCAGGAAAACATCAAGATCTTGAAATAATGGCATCGTGACACGATTTGGGCATCGTGTCACGATTTTCTAACCAGATTGGAAGTAAGTCTCTGTCTATGAAATCGTGACACGATTGTATAATCGTGACACGATTTTGTAACTGATTTTGGAGAATCTTGGGGCATTAATGCAGGATCGTGTCACGATTTCATCAAATCGTGTCATGATTTTAGGTGCAGTTGTTGCCTATTTAAGCTAAACTATTTTCAGAAACAAGGGTTCAGAAATTTGGAGATTGGAGGCACGATTTGGAGAGCACAAAACTGAAGAGGTGGCCATTCCATCCAACTCATAGTCAGTTTATGTATGTTTTTATGCTTCAATTGATTATGTTATTTGTAATTCATATTATGAGTAGCTAAATCTCTTAGAGATTAGGTCTGGAGATGAATCTGATGTATTCTGTTTGAAACATGTGGCTGTGAAACTCTATGGCTTATGAATATTAATCTAGTTTTATTCAATTCAATTGTTCTTAATGCTTTCTATATACTGACAATATATAACAATGATTTGGTGAGAATGAATGACTACTGACCCTAGCTTTCAACTTAGACCTAATTGAATTGTCCAAATAAACAGGGTTAGTCTAGGAATGGATAATCGTTTATTTGAAATAATAGGTTAACGTTCGTAAAACCTTCGAGGAATATTAGATCACCTAAGGGATTAGGGGCTGTAATCCGAGAAGAGGGTTCTAACTCAAGGGATTAATTAGGACTATTTTTGTTAATCATCGTAAAACTAGAGGAGGATTCATAGAAATAGGTGCAGTTTACCAAACAGAATTAATCAGAGGATTCGAAAGACTTGATCTCATCTCTCCTTATATATTCAAAACCACTTTTATCAGCTTATTTACTTTTTATGCAATCAAACCAACTGCCTAGGGCAACCCCTCATTTAATACATCCTTAATAATAACGACATTGCGGAGTAGAAGTTGAAACAGTCCCTGTGGAGACGAACTTATAAATTTTATTACTTCGATGCATTTTTAGTACACTTGCTAAAAGTCTATCAAGTTTTTGGCGCCGTTGCCGGGGACTGTTGAATCACTTCAACTGTGAAATTTCGTTATTATTTAGGATTTCTGTCATTTACGTTTTTGTTTGTATAGTGAAAAAAAAAATTATAAAAAAAAATTATGATTTATGCTCTTCATATCTCTTTCTTGTGCTTTACTACTGAAAGATATTTCTGAGTTTTGTAGCAATGTGGGATAGTCGGTCGCTGATTGATTCAGAAGAGATCGGTATCCTTTGTTATGAAAAATGGATGATCTCTCTACATATAAAGGATTTGGAAGCAAGATTGAGTATGAGCTGCGATTTTTGTGGAGGCTATCATAATAGTTACTATTGTGAGAACCAATTCATAGAAAAAGAAGAAGAGCAAGAGGTGATCAACATCGATTACAATACTCAACTACAAAATATTTTAGATGAATTCTTGAGGTTAAATCGAGTTTCATTTGAGAAATTTGAAGTTCAGTGTGGTAATCTTGTTGAAAAAGCATATGAGTCTCAGAAGAATTTGGTTGAGATGGAGACTGAGTGTCAGGCTATTATGGTTGAAGAAAATCCACAGGTGTGGAATGCTGGTCTCTACCTGAAGTCTCAACAAATTGGGTTTAAAGAAACCACTCATGTGCAAATGGATACATGTCCTTCTCCAAGGTGGGAGAGCTCAAATACAGTGGGTGCATGGGAGTATCTGACTCTTTGTGCCAAATTCATGCAGTTCCTACCAAACAAGAGGAAGAAGAAGGATGATATATTTTTTCTGTCATTTCTGCCACCCTAACAGTGGTTGAAGCGTCAAGCTCAATGACGTAAAACAAAAGCGCTTGATGGGAGGCAACCCGTCCTTTTATTTTTCTCTAATGTTTTTTATTTTGTTTGTTTCCATTGTTGAGTCAAATAATTGTCAGCATGTTGGAATAATTTCGAGTATGCTCCTATTTTGTAATGAGTTTTCACTTGTTTATTATTGATGAATTTGTTTGTTTAATTGACTTTTTCCAGTTTCGTAACAATTGTTTGATCAAGTGGTAATCAAAAGTTCATAAGGAGGTAGAGGCTTGGAACTCAAAGGCGAAGTGTACGGCATTGTGCGGATAGGTAGTCACAACTCCCAGAAATCATAACTTGTAAGGTCATTGCTAAAATTTTATTTTTCAATTTACTTTAAAGAGTGTTCCATGCAACTACATTTCTAGAACTTGTGATTTTTCTCTATTGTTGATTGGTCTTGTCATACACACACTAAGGCAAAGTGCTTGGTACCATGAGCCGTTTTGAAGCCTACCTGGAGTATTTTTGTTGAAAACTTATCCTTTTGAAAAGCCAATTTGAACCGGTAGGTGTAGATCCTTTTGTTCGATGACAAACTACATATTAAGCCTAGAGACTTTCAGTTGTATGACCCAAATATTGGTTTGGAGTTAGGCTGTAGGATGTTGCTAAAACATAAGTTTGGGGTTGCTTTTGGAATTTGCAACCAACTAAGTTTGGGGTAGGGGTACTAGAGAACTAAAGAGAGTCAAATACCTCATTGAGATTGAAAAAAAAAATGCACAAAAGGTGCTAGAAAAAAAAAAGAGAAGAGACAAAATAAATGAATTAATGAAAATATTATTGTCTCAAAGATGAAAGAGTTCTCTAGTACTTGTGTTTATTTTATGGGGTGAATGAGGTAAATGTTCAAATGTTCCAATATAGTAGGGAAGCTTAACTCCAATATTTGTTTAACCTACTTTTCCAAAAATTATCTCACCTTCACCTAAGCCCCGTTATAACCTTTAAAGACCTTTACAGTATGTGTTGACATGGACTTTGATTGATGTTTAGAAATTTTTCAAGCGTATGGTAATATGTAGACCTGCATGTCGACTGTGGGAAAACCCTTATCAAACTGTTGCGTGGAGTTGTGAATGGTGGATGTAGTCAAGCCAGCTGGCCCATCAAATGGCTAGCAAGGAGATGAACTTTTGGTACTATCACTTGGTTAGGTAAATTGTTATTTTACTGTCATTTGTCAATTCTACAAGTAATGATTCAAGTTTGGGGTTGTGATGACATGCTGTCATTACATGATTTTATCAGTTATTTGATGTTTTTATTGAGTCTGTAGCATTATTAGACAGCCTGGAGGTGCAAAAAGCAGGAAAACATCAAGATCTTGAAATAATGGCATCGTGACACGATTTGGGCATCGTGCACGATTTTCTAACCAGATTGGAAGTAAGTCTCTGTCTATGAAATCGTGACACGATTGTATAATCGTGTCACGATTTTGTAACTGATTTTGGAGAATCCTGGGGCTTTAATGCAGGATCGTGTCACGATTTCATCAAATCGTGTCACGATTTTAGGTGCAGTTGTTGCCTATTTAAGCTAAACTGTTTTCAGAAACAAGGGTTCAGAAATTTGGAGATTGGAGGCACGATTTGGAGAGCACAAAACTGAAGAGGTGGCCATTCCATCCAACTCATAGTCAGTTTATGTATGTTTTTATGCTTCAATTGATTATGTTATTTGTAATTCATATTATGAGTAGCTAAATCTCTTAGAGATTAGGTCTGGAGATGAATCTGATGTATTCTGTTTGAAACATGTGGCTGTGAAACTCTATGGCTTATGAATATTAATCTAGTTTTATTCAATTCAATTGTTCTTAATGCTTTCTATATACTGACAATATATAACAATGATTTGGTGAGAATGAATGACTACTGACCCTAGCTTTCAACTTAGACCTAATTGAATTGTTCAAATAAACAGGGTTAGTCTAGGAATGGATAATCGTTTATTTGAAATAATAGGTTAACGTTCGTAAAACCTTCGAGGAATATTAGATCACCTAAGGGATTAGGGGCTGTAATCCGAGAAGAGGGTTCTAACTCAAGGGATTGATTAGGACTATTTTTGTTAATCATCGTAAAACTAGAGGAGGATTCATAGAAATAGGTGCAGTTTACCAAACAGAATTAATCAGAGGATTCGAAAGACTTGATCTCATCTCTCCTTATATATTCAAAACCACTTTTATCAGCTTATTTACTTTTTATGCAATCAAACCAACTGCCTAGGGCAACCCCCCATTTAATACATCCTTAATAATAACGACATTGCGGAGTAAAAGTTGAAACAGTCCATGTGGAGACGAACTTATAAATTTTATTACTTCGATGCATTTTTAGTACACTTGCTAAAAGTCTATCATTAATCTTGAGTTTGGGTAGTTCTCTGATGGCTTCCACATTCATGACTTTCTTCATGCCCTTCAGATTCAAGTGACCAAGTTTCTGGTGCCAGAGTCTGACTTCTTCTTCTGAACTTATGAGACAAGTGGACAGGCTTGTTTCTTCTTCAGACATCCACAAATAGCAGTTGTCATTTGATCTACTGCCCCTCATCAGCACTTCACCTTCTTTACCAGTTACCAGACATTCCTCCTTGTTAAAGTTCACTTTCAACTCTTGATCACACAGCTGGCTTATGCTGATCAAATTTGAAGTTAGTCCTTTCACTAATAGCACATTGTCTAGTCTTGGTAATCCATCACTGATCAAGTCTCCAATTCCAAGAATTTCTCCTTTAGACCCATCACCAAAAAATACATAGCTGCTGGAATATGGCTTTAAATTACTTAAAAACTTCTTCACACCAGTCATGTGTCTGGAACATCCACTATCAAAATACCAATCTTCCCTAGAGGAGGCTCTCAAAGATGTATGAGCTATGAGGCCAACATTATTAACTTTGGGTTTCCATACCTTCTTGACATTGATTCTGTTTGCAGCAGGTTCCACTTTTCTGTGCTGAAGTGCTTGGGATAACCATATAGCTTGAAACAGAATGGCTTTATGTGCCCATTCTTACCACAGTGATGACATACCCATGGCTGAGTTCTCCTCTTTCTCTTAGATTTCTGAGGTTCCTTGTGATGTTCCCTCTTAGATGTGCCTATCATTGGATCATAAGTTCCAACAGCAGGAATGAACCTTTTAGCTTGATTTTGCTGTTTAATGCTCAAAGTCCCATCAACAAAACCTATGCCTTTTGGTTTCCCTTGGTTCTGACACTCCAAAATCTCCTCTAGCACATCAGTACCAGTATTTAACATTCTGACTTGCTTCTTCATATGATCCTGTTGAGAATTCAGTTGGCTTACCTCATCTTTGAGATCAGAATTTTGTGCTAGAAGGTCACTCCTTTCAGCATGCAGTTGACTGATGGTCTTCTTCTGATCCACTAGTTGTTTACAAACTTCTACACTTCTGTTGTATAGATCTTTGTAATTGTTAGCCAGTTCTTCATAGGACAATTTATCAACACTGACCTCAGACTCTGATGGAGCTTCAGACTCTGATAGTGCTTCAGACTCTGATAGTGTTTCGGACTCTGATAGTGCTTCAGATTCTGATAGAGCTTTTAAAGCCTTAATTTTAACATCAGACTTGTATTTTCCAGTTAAAGCAACAACATGCTTAGCAGATTCATTCTATACTTCACTTTCTTAGTCATCTTCATCAGACCAAGAAACAGTCAAGCCTTTCTTCTGTTTCTGGAGGTAAGTAGGACATTCTGACTTGATATGACCATATCCTTCACACTCATAACACTGAACTCCCTTTGATTGATTGCTCTTCTCATCAGTTCTTGTCTTCTTCAAATCACGTTGTTGCTTACTGTTGTTGAATCTGATGTTTTGACCATTTGATTTGGATCTCCAACATGTTTCAGAATCTTGTTAAACTGTCTCCCCAGCAACACAAGTGCCTCTGATAAGCCTTCATCATCCTCATTATTTCCTTGTTGATCCTCAGCATCAGAATTTGCTGCAAAAGCAACACCTTTCCCTTTCTTGTCAGTACGATTACAGAAGTCTGTTTCAAAGTTCGCAAGGACCCAATCAATTCCTCAACCTTCATGCTGGAGATGTCGTGTGCCTCCTCAATAGCAGTCACTTTCATGTCAAATCTTTTAGGAAGAGACCTGAGTATCTTTCTCACAATTTTCTCATCAGACATTTTCTCTCCAAGAGAATCAAAAGAGTTAGCCATGTCCAGAACATTCATATAAAAGTCTTATATGTTCTCATCCTCCAACATCTTCAGATTTTCAAATTTGGTGGTGAGAAGTTGAAGTCTGGACAACTTTACCTTTGAAGTGCCTTCATGACTAGTCTTGAGAATCTCCCAGGCATTCTTGGCTATAGTGCACTGCTTGATCAGTCTGAACATGTTCTTGTCCACTCCATTGAATAGAGCATTCAAAGCTTTGGAGTTTCCAAGAGCCAATTCATCATCATCCTTGGACCATTCTTCCTCTGGTTTCAACACAGTAGTCTTCTCTCCATCTTTGTCCAGCACAACAGGATGTTCCCAACCCTTCAAACAACTTTCCAGGTTTTACTGTCTATAGATTTCAGGAAAGCACTCATACGAGAATTCCAATACTCATAGTTGGAACCATCCAACAGAGGTGGTCTGTTAACAAATCCTCCTTCCTTGTCCATAATGCCAGAAAAACCTTCCCTGGAGCTCACCCAATAACAGGCAGGGTGCCTGCTCTGATGCCAATTGAAATTCTGGCAGGTACTGAAACTGATAGTAAAACAGAGTGCAAAAAACGCAGAACAGAGTACGTATCAGAAACAGCAAAATAAGGACAGAAAATAAAAGAACACAGTTGATTTGTTAACCCAGTTCGGTGACAAACACACCTACGTCTGGAGGCTACCAAGCCAGGAAGGAAATCCACTAAATAGTATCAATTCAAAGACTCATGACAACAGCCCCTGTTTCACAGCCTTATCACTTAATCACTACCCGTATAGATTTCTACCTAGGAACTCCTAGATATAAGATCCCACTTACTTCCTACTCAAGTAATCACTGCCCCAGTGATTATCAGACTCTTAAACAAATCAAGTATGAAGACACTCTTTAAAAAACACAAAAACATCACTTTTGCTTAAAAGCTTTAAGTTAATACAACTCAATAACAAAACAACCAACTCTAACACTTGAGTGGTGCACAGAAAAAAAGCATAAAACTTACAGACTCAAAAACTAAGACTCTCTCTATAATGACTTCTGTTTTTATGATGTTCTTCAATAGCAGCGTCCTCCTTATATAGTCTTCAGCAACACATAATTCTGAACAAAATAATCTTCAACAGATATTGTTCTAAAATTCTTTAGAAGCTCATAGAAGCAAATATGTTTCTGAAATATATTTTGCAAAGATTCCTTTGAAAATATATTCATAAATAAAAGAATCCAATCTTCAATAAAGATCTTCACGCAAAACAATCTTCCTTCTAGAAACAAAGCTTGGATAATTCTTCAATTAAATCTTCTCATAAAAGATCATGTTCTGAAAATACACATCTCCAAGGCGCACAAAATAGAACGCAGAAAACGTGCTTCTGAAATGCAGCTTCTGAAGGTCAACGAAAGTCAGCGTCTGAACAGTGCGTCTGAAGGTCAACGAAAGTCAGCGTCTGAACAGTGCGTCTGTATGTTAGCTTATGAACAGTGCGTCTGAAGTACTGTTCCAGCTTCTGAAGACCCAGCTTCTGAAGACATACAATTGAGATATCAGCTTCTGATGAACATTTCCAGCTTCTGAAATTCTGTTTTTAGCTTCTGAAGGCACATTTCAGCTTCTGAAGACATACTCTTTGAGATTTCAGCTTCTGAAGCACAAATTGCTTGTCTATTTGATTTTAGCAAACATGAAGCCAACAACCAAATATCCAACACTATCTTGTAACAACTTTTATTATTAGGTTATATTATCCTTGTAACAACTTTTATTATTATTATTATTAGGTTATATTACCATTGTAACAACTTTTATTTTCATGTTATCTATCACTTTTATTTGCTATATGTAAAAACAAACATCATCGTATATTTAATTAAGTTTAAGGGTAAAACAGTAAATTAATTTTAAAATCCCTCTCCTCCCCATGTGAACCAAACACATTTTTAATTAAAATCTCTCATGTCTCGTCCCCTCCCCTCCCCTCCCCTTCCCTCCCCTCTCCTCCCCTCCCCTCCGTTGAACCAAACGGACCCTAATAGAAAGTAGTAGAAGTTCAAAAAATTTATCCAATTGTTTAGAAAAAAATAAATTATTTGATTGGTAGAGAAGGATAAAATGGTTAGAAAAAAAAACTTAAGCTAAGGGTAATATTGAAAGAAAATTGTTACACACATTTTTATATATTTGAAAATTGATTATTTAATTAAGTAAATAAAAATAAAATAGTTTATACAAAGTGTAAACTTTGAAAGGAAAAAGTCAAAAGCTTGTGTTCCTTCAATTAAGACCGGAAGCAGTATATCTTTTTAACAACCGAATCACAATTAAGAATAGCAGGATTTAAATTTTGAGGATTAACAAATGACAATAAACAAAGGCATATTTTAATAAATCGAACATAATGAATTCAAAAGTAAAATTATTTTAGAGAAAATAGACCACACAAAAAATTGTGCATCCCCTTTATTATCAGTATAGTATAGATATAGATAAAATTCATGTGGATTTTATCATTTTGAAAATAAGAGTTACATGATTTAATAGATTTCACATTAATTTCACCTAATAATATAATGAACAAAACTTGTGTCCACTTTATTGGGTGTTTTTTCATCAAGGTTCTTAACCTAAAATACATTTATCGTGGTTATAAAAAACTTTGAGAAAAATATGAATGTAAAGGAATCATGGGTAGTTAAGAACAACATGAAAAACAAAAAGAAATTGCATCTAAATTAGGTTTAAAATACATGAGTTTGGACTAACTTTTTCATTACCTATTTTACCCTTCATTTAAATTATTTTATTTACTAATTTATCCTTTAATAATATTATTTTAAATTTTAATTGAAAAAATTAAATCTCATTAAAATAGGAAATATCACACTACAATAGAAACAATATTATCAATATTATATATGAAGATGATTGAGGTTTTGGACTGAATTTTTTATAATTCTAATTATAACCTTAAACAAATTTTCATATATTAATCTTATATTGTTGGTGGTATTAAAAAAGTAAAGATTTATATTATATTTGTTAAATTACTGTTGTTATTGAAAAAAATAAACATGATTTTTTTGGTTTGTTACAATTTAAAAGTTACAAATATTTGTACTTAAAATTTCAATCCAAATAAAAAATTCATATAAAACACTGTTCATAATTTACACGAATTAGCGCAATAAAAAAAACAGAAAGATGTGCCCGTCTTTTCGCTAGTCATAATATAATGTAATTGAATTAGTGTTTGAATTTTTTCCTTTTAAACCTTTGGTAGTTTTAACAACGTATCCCCCAAAAAACAGTGTGGATGTTTTAGACATCTAAAATATACTTGATTTTTTTCAAGGAGTAACTAAAATGAGAGATGAGAGGACATAATATCATCCCTTAGATCAAAATCCACGGTCAAGATCAAATTCCAATAAAAAAAGGCTCGGCACACTTGATTAAACAAGCACATGTTTCCTTCTCTCTCTTGAAAAGTGCCGCTTCCTCTTCCTCTTCCTCTTCGGTTTCCTCTTAATTTTTTCATGGTTTTCTTCCTCTCTCTCACTAGCCACAAGCATAGGTTTTCCTTTTCCATTTTGTTAATCTTCATTTGGACTTAGGTGTTATGACTACCGCTTTATATATGAGATACCCCACCAACCCAATTGCTTTTTTTTTTTTTTTGGAATTCATCGCTTTCGTCTTTGTTCAAATTGCTTCTTCAAACCGTACACCACGCATCATCTTCCTATTTATTAATCAATTTAATTGGTTATTTTTATCATGATTATTGGGGTAGAAAAATTAAATTCTAATCGATTCTTTAAACATTTATATTTTTTCTGGTTGAAAGCACAGATCTGGGCTTTGATATGTCAACTTTCAATCAATGTCGAGAAACAGGGCACCAGCAAATTTATTTATGGATAAGAAAGATGGATTTGGTGCTGCTATGAAAAAATAATACATAGATGTAGGCTTTGCTAAGAAGAAATTCAACTTTTTAACCCCATGAATTAATTTTCTTTGTGAAAGAAGATGAGGGCTTTGCTGAAGAATTGGAATGAAAGCACCGAAGGAAGACGAAGGGTGCATGTGAACAGAAAAAAGGAGTATTTTAATCTAAGCCGTTTATTTATATCTAAGAGTTGAGATTAATTCCTCTCCTCTCTCACAATAAGATAGTGCTCTCACTTAATATCCTCCCTATATATATATATATATATATATATATATATATATATATATATATATATATATATATATATATATATATATATATATATGATCAAATGACACAATGGTGTTAAAATTAGTTTGACATCAAATCTTATTTATTCATTCATTACATTTAATCCAAAGGTTAAAAGTTATCCCTAATATAATTCTCCTACACCAATTTCTCTCTTTATCACGTAATTAAAAAAAAATCTTTATAATATATTCATTATCAATCATTTCTTTTTTTTCCTGTTTTACTACTTATTATTCTTACTTAAGGTTAAAAAAATCATGCTTATGGTTGACTGGGTCAGTCATCACCACCGATAATTAAATAAATTGCATTAAAAAAGTCATACATTCAATCATAACACCAAAATGATTATTTTTCTTTCACCATTGTTGCTAACTACCTCTCAAAAAATTACTGCTAATTAGATTATTTTATCACTCATCATGTTTAAGCTTAACTAGCTCTCAACAGTAAGTTTCAATGTCTTATGTAAAAAAAAATTAATGCGTCTTATTACCATTATAAATAGTGGAAGTAATAAAAAAGGGTAATGATGGTTGCTACAAACAGTAAAAAGACGAAATGCACGAGTTTATGTAGTCCGTTGATTTTCACAACTACATGGCCATGATTTCCATAAATAATGGACTAATTAGTTTTTTATTTTTAAAAAACTGCACATGTTATATTATTACTTTTCTTGTGTCAATCTCTTCGTTCAATATAACAATGCTCAATAAAGAAAATAAGTAATAAAAAAATGACAGTAGTAACGATTTCCCCTGCAATCTCTTCTTGTGTTTACTTTTCTTGTGTCAGACTATACCATAGTGTCATTTGATCCTATCCATATATATATATATATATAGTTTGATATTTATTAAAAATTATTTTTAATATTTTTTTAGATTTAATTTTATAAATATTTTATTATGTTAGATGGATCATCGAGATCGAAAATTACTATCAATAGATGATCTGATTTGAAGATTTAAATCATATAAGACTCTTATAATATTATAACAAGGATAAAAAGTCAATTTACTTTTAAAATCTCTCCTCTTCCCTCGTGAACCAAACATATATGCAATTAAAAAATCTCCTCTCTCCTTTCCTCCACTTGAACCAAACAGACACTTGGAGACGAGGTCAAGATGTCATGGTATCACTGTTGTTCTTTCATACAAGTTAACAAAGACTTTCATAGTAGTAGTAGTAGTAGTATTGGGGTTAGTGTGAATGTTTAGAGTGGGATGTCTAATTTTAACTTGTATTTCAATTCCGTATGATTTTGTGATTGTTTCAATCAATTTCGCCTTCTCATGCTCTTTCATCTTGTTCTCCTAAATTCTTCTGAGGATGCGTGAGAGGGATGACAAACATTCTTCTCCTTCCACCTCCATCTTCTTCTATTACAAATTTAACAATAAAAGATTTTGTAATAATCAACTTTATGTCAATGTAAAAATAAAATGTGACGACTTATGAAATTTTGTTATCAATCATTTTAAATTTTGTCATTTACAATTATGTAATCTATACTATATATAAAGAAAATAGTCTCTTTTGGCTCTTTTATGTTGTTTTTTCTCTTTTCCAAAATCACCCTCGATTTTCAATACAAATATCATATATAACAAATAGATAAGAGTAAATTCAAATATTAAAACAAAATGTAACAAACAATATATGTCTGATTTTTTTCCTTATCATTAAAAAAAGATAATGGATGAGAGTGAATTCAAATATTAAAAAAAGTGTAACAAACACAATATTTATTTTTTTGGTTACCACACAAAATATATCGTGTAACAAACACGCCATGAGTATATGTCCAATTTTTTCCTTTATCCTTAAAAAAAGTGTAACAAACTAAATCAAGTATATGCCACTCATGGGATTTCGGGTCGTTTTACTCTCTTTCAAACAGTAGACTTTTCAACCATTTTTGCTCGTGCTAGTGCCCCCAGAAATTCTTGGATTTCTTGCAATATGAGATTGAATGCCATAACTCTGATTTGTATTTTACTTCTTATTGGTGCTGTTGGGAAATCTGCACAGATAGGATCGCATACTTGGTCACCCGAATCCCATTATTGATCGAACCGGGGCCAAACTCATTGGCAAATGGAAAATCTACTGGGCTACTTACTATAAGCTTCAACCTCCTCTTACTTAGATAGAGGCGAGAGTCCTTGAGTACCTATGATGGTGACCACATCTGCTGGCATGTGATGTTTGGACATAGAATCGTTAAATATAATCAATAAGGAAAGGAAAATTATCATCTATACATCGAGATAAAATATTTTATATACATGAAAAACAAAATACGTCGAGTTGATAAATAATTTCGTTATATGCTTTGACAATAATTTGTAGATAAATCGATGTACGAAAAATTTCCATTAATATTTAAAAATTTCAAAATTGTAATCAAAATTATACAAACAAACATAATAAAATATACATACGTTAGCGCAGTAAAAAAACGGACAGACGGGCATGGGGTGTAACACCCATACTAATTTTATCTAGAATATTAGCATGTGCATTAAACTGATACTGGATACATCAAGGTTTTCAATAATAATAATACAACACAACTGAATGAATACAAATTTGCTCGTTTATACAACCAATCAAGTACCATGAAAATACTTATACAAAAGTCCGATAAGCTCCTGAGCTGGTGCATGACGAGCAACTGCACTCCATCCAGCATCTCCCTGATGATCCTCAACACGAACCTCGTGCTAACCTAAAAACCTGCACCAGAAGGAATGGGATGAGACATAATGTCTCAGTGAGCTCCATCCCAACCTACTGTTGGCAACCTCGGGGAACCTAGGGTCGCCATGCCTACTTTTGGCAATCTCGGGGATTCCTATGATCGCCAAGCTTTAACCTTTCCCATATAGGGTATACCTGCATGTTCCTGCTATCCTGTGTAGTCATAATAACTAAACTATATCCTGCTAAACTAGTGATCAAGGGGAAGCCTAGGATCACTGCCTGAGCCTGATAACTGAATAGTCATGAAATCTAGACTATAACATGATAACTTGGTGATCGAGGGGACTCCTAAGATCACCACCTGATACCTACCTGACAGGTAATTCTGCCTGATAACATAATAAAGTATAAACTGATATTATTATGTTAGCTGTTAGCGTTGAACAAACATTATTATCTGAGTTCATTTTATGGAATGCCCCCGGGTGGAGTAACCCCGAAGCACATTCCCATGATAACCGGTGAAAATTCCTATAGTAGGCTAATCACCGGACTCCTCCTGCCTATATTGTGTGGGTTATCCTCGCGGAAAGTTCCTCCCATTCCAGCAATAACTGGAACTCCCTGTGCTCTCTAACTGCGAGATCACAGAAGTCACAATAATCTTTAAATCAACTTATGTGTGGGTTATCCTCACGGAAAGTTCCTCCCATTCCAGCAATACTGGAACCCCCTGTGCTCTCTAACTGCGAGATCACAGAAGTCACATAAATTTAGCCTGATAATTAAATATTCCTGGTATATAAAAATATACTTATCCTGATAAAATTCCTTGTACCATAACTAGGGTACATCCTATCCTAAACTGATACGTGTACCCCCAGTGTCACTCTGACGTGAACAGTTGTGGCACGCCCTGATGTACATATAATGTACCTGCCTGGTTAAGGGTATCTTGAAAAACTAACCCTTAACATGCCTGATACTATTCTCATAAGAATCCTTGAATGTTAAGAAACATTCCTAGTACTCATGTACTTCCAACTGAATACCTCTCAGTTCCTCTTAACCTATTAAAGGTTCTAGACACATCGTCATCATATGTCATACTTATGGGCTTACTATCCCGTCTATAATAATTCCTGAAATCATGTGGGTAAGCTACCCATCACTCTGCATGATACATATCTTTATCCTAGGTTAATCCTGGAAAGTCTATGAGTATCTTCACCCCAAAGCATATCAAAGATCATTGGCATAGTATAGCTGTTTGTTAATAAAAAGAGGTTCTGGGCCATTTCACTCTGCGACCCCTGACATCGCTCTGCGATCCTGCGTCTGATCCTTCGGACTCTGAACATTCAGAGTCTGAACCTTCAGAACCTGGTAATCCTAAGTCTGAAGCTTCGCAGAGCGTCTGAAAGCTTTGCTCTGCGAACCCAGCTTCTGATTACTTTGCAGAGCGAGGTCTAGGCGATGGCTAGGCGAAGATAGGCAGTAGCAAAACTCTGCTACTTTGCAGAGCAAACTCTTGGTCGCTCTGCGACTGTAGCAGAACATGTGATTTTCTGAAAAACGTAGTTCAATCTTAAAAACCTTTATACCCAGTTGTCCAATGATCAATGAAAACATGCCAGGAACTCATTTTGAACTAGAAAAACATACTGTATCCAAGGATTAACTAGAATCATACATATGTATCAAAAAGGGGAAAAACTATCCTTTTTCTAAACCTTAGTAATTAAGTTGTGATCTCACACAATACTGACCCAAAAGGGTAAAAATGTTACTCTAAGGAACCCACATGAATTCTTGCTGGTCTTGCCAAGCTTTCCCAAGTCCTAACTTGATTCTTCTCCAAAACCCTAGCTTTGGAATTCTTCCTTTGACTTGGTTTTGCTTAGTTCATCTTTCTTCAATCTTCCCCAAAAGCTTGCTTACTTGTTTCCAAGAGTTGAGGAAGAAACCTGATGAATTAGAAGCATGGGATGGTGAGAACCGAATTCTTGAGAGAGAGAGGGAGAGAAATTGAACTTCTAGTGAGAGAAGGTAATAAGGATAAATGAAGAAATATCAATCTTCTCCCTATTTATACCCATTCTTCTCGCTATTACCATTTTGTCCCTACTTACTTGTAGTTTCTCTGATACTGATAAAAGTTACGTTTAAGTGGGATGTTACACTTTACCCCCCTTAAAGAAATTTCGTCCTCGAAATTTAGAATCCTCCTGAGATCATGAATGAATAGATCCATTCTACCTCTTTCTCTACTAGCCAAAGCTCCAAAACAATTGCTTATCGGGATTCCATGGCTATTCTAGGGTGAGACCTGTAGATTATCCATGCGCCTCGATTAAACCTGACTGATTAAAACTGCTCCCTAGCCATGGTTTCCATCTCTGTAGGTCAAAATATTGACAATCTCTTCCTTGACTGAAAGTCTGGAGGTACATTACATGATTCTTACATAGTAGGATGTATGGTTGTCTGAACCAATACCCGACTCACTTGTCTATAACTCTTGTTTTCACACTTAGTGCGAATCCAACTTAAGATTATAAAGCATTGGATACTCGTACGGAATTCATAAGTTTCCTTCATTGACCACTTGGTCTTACCTTGACGACATCCGGTCAATTTTATCCTCCTCAATTGATTCCACTGAATCCTTATCTTTGACTTTCGCCTCGTAAGACGGCAACTCACAGTTATAAATATATCATTCTTCATATAGATTCATATTTACCGAAACATTCAAAGCTTATAGGATTTAGTCCAGGTGATAAGTGGTATACATCGTCTCCCTTATCATCATATGATACAATTCATAGCACATGAATTACATACATGATCGAGTACGTGTACACTACTAACGGTACACAGTACATCGCATCATCCTTGTCCAACTAACAGGACATCCTCCTTAATCAAAATATCCTTGAGATAATACCACGTCAACTGGAGACCCTCTTTTATTCTTAACTCATATTTATGCCTTGAGCATACATTATCACATAACATAGATCATGGCTACACTTTTCGATATTGTGAACTCATTTCTCATTTCTGAACATTGAGTTCAAGATCCTTGTTTTCAAAAGAAAGCTCTACTCTGATTGTTACCAAAAATAACACACTTAATCTTTAATCCTTTAATCATAACCTGAACTTACGTAGCCCTTTACTGTAGACTACGAATGACCTTTGACCTGCATAAACTGTTCTTCTTTCTTTACTGGTGAACATTAAGTTCAAGAAATTCTGAACTCTTCAGCTAAGATGTGTTTGATATCAACAAACCTGTTTTGGTCAAAACCTTCCTACTTAAACATTCCTGACTGCGTGCCACGGTTACCAATACATGTCACATAACTGAAAATCTGTTACACTACTATCTGAGTAGTATAAACTCTCCCTGATAATTATACACAATACTAAACATAACTGTTGGTAATTTGAGCTTGGCTACATTGTTTGGTAAAATCAAAGTGCTCAAGCAATGCGTCTCTATGTGTTAAAGAAGTCTTCAGAAGCAAGAAATTGGATTTGAGGAGGTTCAGAAGCTGAAATGGCCTTCAGAAGTAGATTGGACTTTCAGACGCAGTTTTGGCCTTCAGACACAGAAATGGCCTTCAGACGCTGAACAGTACTTCAGACGCACTGTTCAGACGTTGACCAGCATTGACCTTTAGAAGCTAAACTTCAGAAGCTGAACTTCAGAAGCTGGATTTTTGCATTCTTTGTGATTAATCCTATGCGTATCTTTGGAAGATTTATCAAGGATTTATTTAGGCATTTAGTTTCTAGAAGGCTGATTGATTTGGTGAAGATCTTAAGAAGATTTACTTCGTGTTTTATGATTGAATTTAATTGCTGAAGGATCTTTGCTTTATTTGATTCAGAAATATTTGTTTCCTTTTCAAGCCTTTCATAATTCAGAATCATATCAATTGAAGAAGATTGAATTCAGAATTATGCTGCTTGCTGAAGCCTATATAAAGAGACGTGCTGCTGCTATTGAAGACTACGAATCATATATCAAAAATCAGAGTTTAAGAGTCTTTGTGTTTTTAGGCTTTATTTGTACACCACTCATATGTTCTGAGTTGGTTTAGATTGTTTGAGTTGTAAATCATTCAAAACTTTTAAGTACGAATGATGCTGTCTTTGTTCTTTTGAAGGGTGTCTTCATAAACTGGGTTATTTCAGAAGCTGTTAGTAACTGGGTTGTTACTTGAGTAGGAAGTTAGTAGTGTTCTAATACTTAGGTGGTGCTCTTGAGTAGAAATCAGACTAGTGGAGATTGATTGCTTAGGCTGGGAACAGGGGGTCTGTGTCTTGAGTCTTTGGATTAATTCCTATAGTGGATTTCCTTCCTGGATTGGTATCCTCCAGATGTAGGTGGTGTTTACACCGAACTGGGTTAACAAATACTTGTGTTATTTACTTTCTGCACTTTATTTTAGCTGCTTCTGAACCTGCATCTTTGTGCTCTGTTTTGCAAACCATCGTGCTCTGTGTTACTGTCTGAATCTTTAACTGCCAGAATTTCAATTGGCATCAGAGCAGACACCCTGCCTGTTATTGGGTGAGCTCCAAGGAAGTCGTTTCTGGCAATTATGGACAAGGAGGGAGGATATGTCAACATACCACCTTTGTTGGATGGCACAAATTATGAATACTGGAAATCTAGAATGTGCTCCTTTCTGAAATCCTTTGACAGTAGAACCTGGAAAGCAATGTTAAAAGGTTGGGATCATCCAGTTGTGTTGGATAAAGATGGGAATAAGACTGAAGTGTTGAAACCTGAAGAAGAATGGACAAAGGCTGAAGATGATCTGGCTCTTGGAAACTCCAAAGCTTTGAATGCCCTATTCAATGGAGTGGACAAAAACATGTTCATACTCATCAAGCACTGTACCATTGCCAAGGATGCCTGGGAGATATTAAAGACCACTCATGAAGGAACTTCAAAGGTGAAGATGTCTAGACTCCAACTTCTTACCACTAAATTTGAGAATTTAAAGATGATGGAGGATGAAAATATTCAAGATTTCTATATGAATGTCCTGGATATGGCAAATTCTTTTGAGTCTCTTGGGGAGAAGATGTCAGATGAGAAGATAGTGAGAAAGATACTCAGGTCACTCCCTAGAAGATTTGATATGAAAGTGGCAGCTATAGAAGAAGCTCATGACATCTCCACTATGAAGGTTGAGGAGCTTATTGGATCTTTGCTGAATTTTGAAACAGCTTTCTGCAAACAGACTGAGAAGAAAGGGAAATGAATTGCTTTTGCAGTTAATACTGAAGATGAGGATCAACAAGAGTTTGATGAGGATGATGATAGCTTATCAGAAGCACTTGTGTTGGTGGGGAAACAGTTCAACAAAATTCTGAAACAAGTTGACAGGAAATCCAAATCCAAAGGTCAGAACTTCAGACTCAACAACAATAAGCAACAAAGTGATGAGAAGAGCAATCAAGCAAAGGGTGTGCAGTGCTTTGAGTGTGAAGGCTATGGACATATCAAGTCAGAATGTCCTACTTTTCTCAAGAAGCAGAAGAAAAGCCTAGCTGTTTCTTGGTCAGATGAAGACTCAGAAGGAGAGGTAGAGAGTAAGTCAGCTAAGCATGTTGCTGCTTTTATGGTTTCAGAAGGTCTATCAGAGTCTGAAACATCATCAGAGACTGAAACTTCATCAGAGTCTGAAGCCAGTGATGAAGAATTGGTTTTTGAGGAACCAGCTGTTTCTTATGAAGAATTATATCTCAGAAATCAAGAACTGTGCAAGTTATTAGAGAATCAGAAGGAGACTGTCTTTCAACTTCAGTCTGAAAGGTGTGATCATTTAGGACAGATTTCTGATCTTAAAGATGAGGTGAGCCAACTAAATTCCCAGCTTGAGAACATGAAAAAGCAGGTCAGGATGATGAATACTGCTACTGATGTGCTGGAGGAGATTTTGGAAAATCAGAAACAAGGGAAGCAAAAGGGCTTAGGATTTATGGATGAGAGTCTGAACTTCAAGCAGAAAAATCCAGTTACAAAATTTGTTCCTGCTACTGAGACCTATGATCCTATGGTTGGGACATCTAAGATGAAACCTCAGAAGCAAGCTCAGAAGCAACCCCAGAAGCAACCTCAGAAGTCCAACAGAAAGAAGAGAAATCATCCTTGGGTTTGCCATCATTGTGGAAAGAAGGGGCATATAAAACCATTCTACTTCAAGCTGTATGGTTATCCTGAGCATTTTCAGTACAGAAGAGTTGAACCTGCTGCAAAAAGAACCAATGTTCAGAAGGTTTGGAAACCTAAATGTAATAGTGTTGGTCTAATGGCTCACACTTCTCAGAAAGCATCATCTAGGAAAGACTGGTACTTTGACAGTGGCTGCTCTAGACACCAGACTGGAGTTAGTAAATTTCTGGAAAATATAAGACCTTACACCAGTGGATATGTGACTTTTGGTGATGGAGCAAAAGGTGAGATTCTGGGAATTGAAGACTTAATCAGTGATGGATTACCAAAATTGAATGATATGTTATTAGTTAAAGGATTAAATTCAAATCTGATCAGTATCAGCCAGTTGTGTGATCAAGACTTGAAGGTGAATTTCAACAAGAAAGAATGTTTGGTAACTGGTCAAGAAGGTGAGGTTCTGATGAAGGGCTGCAGATCAAAAGATAATTGCTATTTGTGGATGTCTGAAGAAGAAGACAGAATTTGTCATCAGAAGCCTGAGCATTTAAACATGAAGGGTTTGAAGAAAGTCAAGTCTGTGAAACCCAAAGTTAAGGTCAATGAAGACAAAGTTTACAAGGAGCTGAAACATCTTGAACTTCAAATGAATCACTGGATGTCTATGCTAGAAGAGAGCCTTGATGTGAAGAGGAATGTTACTGTTTGTAATTCTTCAAAAGTTTGTCTGCATGAAGAATTATAGCAATTACAGTTTCCTAAGGGTAAGCAAGCTGGATGTGAGGAAGATGAAGTACCTGCCAGTTTTGCAAATGCTGAGTGTGATCCTGAGTTTGAGTCTGATATACATTCAGTTTTGAGGATTTGTGTTTCATATTTAGTTTTTGTTCCCTATATGATGGAGTTTTGTCAAAATTTTGTGGCTAAAAACTGGGAGAAAAACTTGTGTTTAGATTCAGAATGTAGCTGTTCAGAGTGTGTCTTGTTCATAATTCAGACTTTTCAGAAGTGGACTGGTTTGTTCAGAATTCAGAAGCTGACAGAGTTGCTCAGAATTCAGATGCATTACAACAAGAACTGTGAAGATATGCTTGAGGGGGAGTTTGTGTCTCAGGGGGAGTGCATGAGTGTTATGTTCCTGAGTGTTGATATGTTTCAGTTTCAGAAGAAGTTTCTCAGAATGTATTGCAGTTCAGAATTTTCAAAATTTTCAGAATTAATGGAGTGTTGTTATGTGCTGAGTTGCAGGGGGAGTTTTCTGGGAGTTGTGAAGCTGGAGTGTTTGTGTGTTGCTGGTTTGTTTGTGAAGCTTCAGGGGGAGTGTTCATGGAATTTACAAAAGCTGAGTTTGTTGATGTGTGTACTTCAGAACCTGAGAAGTTATGTGAAGTTGTGTTGTGTGCTTCAAGAGTTCAGGATGAGTTTTGTGATTTGTCAGAAGATGATTAGAAGCTGTTTAGTTGGTTTTAACATAGCTGTATCCGCTGTTGCTATCTTTGATACTATGTTTGAATTATGTGGAGTTCTTGAAAGTTGATTATTTTGTGCTGAAATGAAGGACTTGATTTTGTGTTGCATTTGATTTTAGCCAAAAAATTTGCCAAAGGGGGAGATTGTTGGTAATTTGAGGTTGGCTACATTGTTTGGTAAAATCAAAGTGCTCAAGCAATGCGTCTCTATGTGTTAAAGAAGTCTTCAGAAGCAAGAAATTGGATTTGAGGAGGTTCAGAAGCTGAAATGGCCTTCAGAAGCAGATTGGACTTTCAGACGCAGTTTTGGCCTTCAGACGCAGAAATGGCCTTCAGACGCTGAACAGTACTTCAGACGCACTGTTCAGACGTTGACCAACGTTGACCTTCAGAAGCTGGATTTTTGCATTCTTTGTGATTAATCCTATGCGTATCTTTGGAAGATTTATCAAGGATTTATTTAGGCATTTAGTTTCTAGAAGGCTGATTGATTTGGTGAAGATCTTAAGAAGATTTGCTTCGTGTTTTATGATTGAATTTAATTGCTGAGGGATCTTTGCTTTATTTGATTCAGAAATATTTGTTTCCTTTTCAAGCCTTTCATAATTCAAAATCATATTAATTGAAGAAGATTGAATTCAGAATTATGCTGCTTGCTGAAGCCTATATAAAGAGACGTGCTGCTGCTATTGAAGACTACGAATCATATATAAAAAATCAGAGTTTAAGAGTCTTTGTGTTTTTAGGCTTTATTTGTACACCACTCATATGTTCTGAGTTGGTTTAGATTGTTTGAGTTGTAAATCATTCAAAACTTTTAAGTACAAATGATGCTGTCTTTGTTCTTTTGAAGGGTGTCTTCATAAACTGGGTTATTTCAGAAGCTGTTAGTAACTGGGTTGTTACTTGAATAGGAAGTTAGTAGTGTTCTAATACTTAGGTGGTGCTCCTGAGTAGAAATCAGACTAGTGGAGATTGATTGCTTAGGCTGGGAACAGGGGGGTCTGTGTCTTGAGTCTTTGGATTAATTCCTATAGTGGATTTCCTTCCTGGATTGGTATCCTCCAGATGTAGGTGGTGTTTACACCGAACTGGGTTAACAAATACTTGTGTTATTTACTTTCTGCACTTTATTTTAGCTGCTTCTGAACCTGCATCTTTGTGCTCTATTTGCAAACCATCGTGCTCTGTTTTACTGTCTGAATCTTTAACTGCCAGAATTTCAATAACATGATACATGCAACATGTTATCATAACGTGGGTACAATGTGGATTCAACTCACATGCCACTGCATTGTCGTTTCTGATCAATGCTTCAAATTCAAAAATATCATCTTGCAAGTGCAACCTTTACTAATGTTGCCTTATGCTTAATCCTTTTGACTAAACTTACTCTTCAAGTCCACTTAAAGTTACTGAGCTAAAATAGCTAAATTACCGTATTAGCGGTGACTTCCCTTACTCTAGACTTATGGTGCTAGAACACATCCTTCTTATTCCTTATCACATAATCTTAAACTGCTTCGATTTCCATTCCTCATGAGTTTCGAAGTTCATAGTATTCCTCAGCTTAACCTTTCAAAAACTTCCTGTTAGAACTTAGGATAAGTTCGAGTCGTCACTGCTCACTGATATTCTGTGGTTCAATAATTGGACACTTATTGCCTTTCCTGCGGTACATCTGATAAGGACTTCACAAGCATCCTTGTTCCCTAAGCTTCAGCTTAGAATTGTTCGTTAACCCATCCTCGGATTACTTCTCCGCTGCGCAACTCTGATTTTTAACAATTCATCTTAGAATAGGAGTAATACACCACTATTACCAGATCAAATCTCCTGGCCAAACTCGTTCCTTAATGACTTCATAGCTCTCATAGCCAAATCATCTTACGTCTGTTATTTCTCTTGTGACTTAAACCACCTGTTTAACTCACTGATTGGTCATCACCTGACTTTGTGTTTCTTTTCGGACATAAACCATATACTTACTTTCGCGAAAATACGCCGAAACCTGAAAGCAGTTTCCCGCAACTGTTACGAGCCCAACAATGCTCCTGTCAGAACAGCTTATACTCTGGTTCTAACTTTACTCTCCACATTCTGAATTCTGTAACCATCTCTTGGTCAGCTCAACATGTATAATCATTAAAACATTGCAGAAACCCTACTGAAAGCATACCTGAAGCAACTTAAGTTCATACCTTATTCACTTGTGGCAACTTCTAAAAACAAATTATGGCTTTTGGAGATTCACATCTTTCATACACTGAATCCACTGATGATTCGAGTCTCGTTCTATTATTATCCGTAAGGATTTTATACCAATAACCTTCTCCAAGACAACCTGGTCCACATAACTTTACCATATCTCTTAGGTTACTCCTCGAGTTTCTTCGGAAACAATCCTCCTTGATTAGATTCAAACTTTTACCGACTCTCCTGTAAGCCCAAACATAGGTTACGTCTCTTCGAATACCCGATTAATTGATCTTAGACTTCAACATAAGGTGATCTCTGTTGGCTTTCCTGAATACTTGTGTAAGGAACCCATCAAATGAAAACATAGAACTCCTTAATAATAACCACAACCTTAACTTTAACTTGTGCGTTAGCGACGATCTTCCTGATGCTAGAGCCTCACAATAGTTCTTGGCTAATTCTTGATTATTCCTCAAAACCGATCTACTATAATCTGACAACATACGATTCAGTCTTTACTTCACGCCCTTACCAGGGGTTTCCTTCACTTATCGCTAGGCTTGCGTTTCTCTTACAAAGCATCTTGATGACTCATAATAAAAGAAGGTAATCCGTTCCATCTGTCCAATAATTCGCTTAATCCATAAATAAGTCTCTTAACTGCTGAATATTAAATCCTCATCCGGTTCGAGTGCGCGAGTCCTCCGATTCTTACATACTCTATCCTTGCTGGCAGTCTAGAGGTTCCAGTAATCGACTGATAATTCTCATTCCGAGTTCCTGAGTCTGAAGGATGAATCTGTGGCCTGTTTCTGAGTCTGAATCTTCGCAGAGCAAAGTCCTAGTCGCTCTGCGGTCGTGGCAGAACTCAGAATCCGGAAACTTGCGTTTTAACCTCAAAATCTTGAATCCTAGGTTGCAAATCATTCCTCAGAGTATTCCATAAGGAGTCATACTCATAGTCTTTTCCAAGACAACTTCGGTCTCTAAAGTCTCATCATAATTCCTTACTTCTTATGTCTCCTCAGACGAGACATTTCTCAACGACGCGTCCATCTGCTTTAAGGTATTTCACCTTATTCTTAAATATCTTTAATATTCTGAAACTCGACCATTAACAGGCTCCGTTACTTTACGGTTTGATAACCACCACTTGGCATTGAATACCTCTTCGCCAATTCCTGTCTTAAAAATATGACACCTTAAACATCGCACTTCATGCGCTTCATTCCTCCACGGTCACATTCAGCTCTCAGATATTTAACCTAACTGTCATATACTAGAATGAGTTGATCAGGCTTAACTAGATGTGACCCTTAGAACAATATCCGGAACCCAATGGTCCCACTACTTTTATTGAATCTTTAATGACCCAAGGCACGATCTGAATCGACCTGCTCTGATACCAATTGAAACACCCGTACTAATTTTATCTAGAATATTAGCATGTGCATTAAACTGATACTGGATACATCAAGGTTTTCAATAATAATAATACAACACAACTGAATGAATACAAATTTGCTCATTTATACAACCAATCAAGTACCATGAAAATACTTATACAAAAGTCCGATAAGCTCCTGAGATGGTACATGACGAGCAACTGCACTCCATCCAGCATCTCCCTGATGACCTCAACACGAACCTCGTGCTAACCTGAAAACCTGCACCAGAAGGAATGGGATGAGACATAATGTCTCAGTGAGCTCCACCCCAACCTACTGTTGGCAACCTCGGGGAACCTAGGGTCGCCATGCCTACTTTTGGCAATCTTGGGGATTCCTATGATTGCGAAGCTTTAACCTTTCCCATATTGGGTATACCTGCATGTTCCTGCTATCCTGTGTAGTCATAATAACTAAACTACATCCTGCTAAACTAGTGATCAAGGGGAAACCTAGGATCACTGCCTGAGCCTGATAACTGAATAGTCATGAAATCTAGACTATAACTTGATAACTTGGTGATCGAGGGGACTCCTAAGATCACCACCTGATACCTGCCTGATAGGTAATTCTGCCTGATAACATAATAAAGTATAAACTGATATTATTATGTTAGCTGTTAGCGTTGAACAAACATTATTATCTGAGTTCATTTTATGGAATGCCCCCGGGTGGAGTAACCCCGAAGCACATTCTCCTGATAACCAGTGAAAATTCCTATAGTAGGCTAATCACCGGACTCCTCCTGCCTGTATTGTGTGGGTTATCCTCGCGGAAAGTTCCTCCCATTCCAGCAATAACTGGAACCCCCTGTGCTCTCTAACTGCGAGATCACAAAAGTCACAATAATCTTTAAATCAACTTATGTGTGGGTTATCCTCACGGAAAGTTCCTCCCATTCCAGCAATACTGGAACCCCCTGTGCTCTCTAACTGCGAGATCACAGAAGTCACATAAATTTAGCCTGATAATTAAATATTCCTGGTATATAAAAATATACTTATCCTGATAAAATTCCTTGTACCATAACTAGGGTACATCCTATCCTAAACTGATACGTGTACCACCAGTGTCACTCTGACGTGAACAGCTGTGGCACGCCCTGATGTACATATAATGTACCTGCCTGGTTAATGGTATCTTGAAAAACTAACCCTTAACATGCCTGATACTATTCTCATAAGAATCCTTGAATGTTAAGAAACATTCCTAGTACTCATGTACTTCCAACTGAACACCTCTCAGTTCCTCTTAACCTATTAAAGGTTCTAGACATATCGTCATCATATGTCATACTTATGAGCTTACTATCCCGTCTATAATAATTCCTGAAATCCTGTGGGTAAACTACCCATCACTCTGCATGATACATATCTTTATCCTAGGTTAATCCTGGAAAGTCTATGAGTATCTTCACCCCAAAGCATATCAAAGATCATTGGCATGGTACAACTGTTTGTTAATAAAAAGAGGTTCTGGGCCATTTCGCTCTGCGACCCCTGACTTCGCTCTGCGATCCTGCGTCTGATCCTTCAGACTCTGAACATTCAGAGTCTGAACCTTCAGAACCTGGTAATCCTGAGTCTGAAGCTTCGCAGAGTGTCTGAAAGCTTTGCTCTGCGAACCCAGCTTCTGATTACTTTGCAGAGCGAGGTCTAGGCGATGGCTAGGCGAAGATAGGCAGTAGCAAAACTCTGCTACTTTGCAGAGCAAACTCTTGGTCGCTCTGCGACTGTAGCAGAACATGTGATTTTCTGAAAAACGTAGTTCAATCTTGAAAACCTTTATACCCAATTGTCCAATGATCAATGAAAACATGCCAGGAACTCATTTTGAACTAGAAAAACATACTGTATCCAAGGATTAACTGGAATCATACATATGTATCAAAAAGGGGAAAAACTATCCTTTTTCTAAACCTTAGTAATTATGTTGTGATCTCACACAATACTGACCCAAAAGGGTAAAAATGCTACTCTAAGGAACCCACCTGAATTCTTGCTAGTCTTGCCAGGCTTTCCCAAGTCATAACTTGATTCTTCTCCAAAACCCTAGCTTTGGAATTCTTCCTTTGACTTGGTTTTCCTTAGTTCCTCTTGCTTCAATCTTCCCCAAAAGCTTGCTTACTTGTTTCCAAGAGTTGAGGAAGAAACCTGATGAATTAGAAGCATGGGATGGTGAGAACCGAATTCTTGAGAGAGAGGGAGAGAAATTGAACTTCTAGTGAGAGAAGGTAATAAGGATAAATGAAGAAATATCAATCTTCTCCCTATTTATACCCCTTCTTCTCGCTATTACCATTTTGTCCCTACTTACTCGTAATTCCTCTGATACTGATAAAAGTTACATTTAAGTGGGATGTTACACGGGGCATGGTAATGCCCGTCTTTCCGCTATTTTCAATAAATTAAGTTGAATTTGATCAAAATTAGTTAAACAGAATTCAGATTATAAAATCTAAAATACATCAACATGTTTTAATGGTATTTTTTTAGGGAACGTTTTAATGATATTATACTTTCTCATGTTAAATGTCTCACACTCTTTCAATGTAAATATGTAAATTTTTATCGTCAATCTTTTTTTTATTGATCAAAAACAATAGAGAAAAAAAATTAAGTGAGACTAAAAATATGAGTATGAAAAATAAAATTGTTTAAAGATTAAAAAAAAATAAAGTTGTTCAAATGTTTTGTTGTACATATGTCATTTCTTTGAAAAAAAACGAGTGAATATGCATTTTCGTCCCTGAATTTGTATGCATCAATCAATTTCATCCCTTAATTTTTCGAAATAGCTAATATGTCCTTGAATTTTATAAATGTCAATCAATTTAGTCCATCTGTCAAGTCTTGCCGTTAGCAGTGCTGACATGTCATGTTAAATGCTGACGTGTAGTTCCAGTCAGCTTCCACGTGTACAAGGACAAATTTGATCGAAAAAAATTTTCAACATTTTTTTTGACATTTTTTTTAAACGAAAGTCATTACAATTTTTTTATACTGTCAAATCGATCATTGAATTTTTCATTAAAAATCAAGTTGGTACCTGAATTATGTCACTCACTATCAAATCAATCACTAAATTATTTATCTTATCTATCAATTTGATCCCCCGATACTGTCAAATAAATCCTAAAAACTAAAAGAATTTCCGTAACAAGCTCTCATCTTCATCTGACCATGAAAATGGTAAGAAATCTACTCTTGTTCCTACACAATATCTTCCTCGTAAATCTAGCAAATCACAAGGCATGAACAACATTATCTCTTTTTTGTCAAATTTTGTTATACTCCAAAAGGATAAAAATATCATCTCAATAGAAGTAGGAAGAACACTAATCTTTTTTTGAAAGGAAACTCAAATGCTCTCCATCAGATTGAATATAGATGCCACCCTGACCCGGGATATCCTCCATCTCAATAGAATGTACACTACTACAATATAAACAACACTCCAAATGAGTATAACCACAAACCTAAATAGGCCTAAAAGAAACAAGCTAAGGGAAATAATAATAATAACACTGGTGTATGTTGGTTTCCACACTACAATTTTGTTTTTCTACTTTTTTGCTATTGGGTTCTCTAATGTTGCTGCATTGTGTGAACCAGGTATTTTTTTGTGTTGCAAATTGAATTGACTGGCTGCTGTGGGGTACTTTGATTTTGTTGCATTGGGTGAATTGCCTTTAATGTTGTTTCTTCATTCATAAAGAATTTTTTTAGGAAACTGTGTTTGTCTCTTTGCAGCAGCAGCATGAGTAGTTTATTAGCTTTGTTGAATTCTTAATGGTAAATTCAATGAATCAAAGGTATGGTCTTGATTAGTGACAAAACCTAGGCATATTAGTATTTTCCTGCTTTGTTTCATTCCATAAATTTAAATAACTAATCTACTTTTTTTTTTTCTCTAGGTTGCAAATATTCAAGTTTTGGAGTTTCATTATGTGACAAACTTTCATATTCCTTTAAAATCACGTTAATGTCTTCACTTCTACTTCATTTAATTTTTTTAATCCTTCTTTCTTTCACTTTAATGTCATTGTATATAGAGCTTGACGCAAGACACTAACATACTCCCTCCGTCTCAAAATATAAGTAAAAATTGGCCAACAAAAGTTAATGTATTTGGTTCAAAATTTGTACCAAATACATCAATTTATGTTGATTCATTTTTGCTTATATTTTGGGACGGAGTAATATATTAATATATATTTTTAGGTATTTCTTTTAGAAAAATGGTTCCCGGTTTGCACTATGAATGTCTTTGTAAATTGATATGAGGAAGGTGACAATAATTATATTTAATATTTATGGATTTCTTTTACCGCATACAATTGAAATGAGAATAAAAAATTTCCTCTTCCCATATAGATATCAACTAATATATATTTCTATGCTAGAATAAAAAATTTCCTCTTCCCATATAGATATCAACTAATATATATTTCTATGCTACCTTGTGCCCTTTTTATTAGAATCAAAGACTATATTCTAATTCATATTTGCATGTCATGTCATGTCTTCCCGATCCCCTTTGAGCTTTTTTTTCTTCAACATTTTCAACAACTAAAACATCACTCTCTAATCTATTGAAAAAAATATTGTCATCACGCCGTGCAACATACGAGTTTGTATCTAGTTTGGTGTGATTTTCATGCCACCGCGAAACTACATGAGTTCTTTTAGTTTTTAGCATTTGTTTGACAATATCAATGATCATTTTGATAGATAAGATAAGTAATTTAGGGATCAATTTGACAATGACTAATATAATTCAAGGACCAACTTGATTTTTATTGAATAATTCAAGGATCAATTTGCGTTTAAAAATTTGTAATGATTTTCGTTTAAAAAGTCCAAAAAAAATTCAAAATTTTTTTCGATCAAATTTGTCCTTGCACACGTGGAGGGTGACTTGAAACTCCACGTCAACGCTTAACATGACACATCAGCACTGCTAACCGCAAGACTTTACGGATGAACTAAATTGATTGACATTTATAAAATTCTAGAATGTATAACTAAATAAAAAAAACCAAAGTTTATCCACAGCGGTGAAGCAAACAAGGCACGAGAGGGAAGAATATCGATCATCACAGGCAAAGCACGTGAGTACAAGATCTAGAGCGTAAATTTTGTGCGGTGGCGCAGAAGAAGAAGAAGAAGAAGAAGAGAAAGAACCAAATCATGAGAACTCGCCGCACGCAAACTCACTCCGGCGAATATCGATCATCTTCATCTCTTCTTCTGATTCTAACAATAACATGTTTCCTTCTTCTCTCTTTTTCAATTCCCACCAATTCCGAAGTCATCACTTTAACCTCCGATACCTTCTCCGATAAGGTTCGTTATTTAGGGTTTATGTTTAAGGGCAATTTTATTAATTTTTTTATTTACTTCTCTTAATTCTTCTTAATTTCATTTGATTTGTAGATAAAGGAGAAAGATACTGCATGGTTTGTCAAATTCTGTGTTCCATGGTGCAAACACTGGTAATTCATTCTGTTACACTTTGAAATTTGCGAATAGACAAAAAAATGATTATGAATCATGTCGAGCAACTTTCTATCTAATTTAGTGTCACATTAGTCTCTGAATTAGAAATGACACACCATTAAAGAGAGTTGGGGTAACACCTATAGTAGAAAAGATGGTGGAAAATAGATTTAGGTGGTTTGGGCACGTAGAGAGAAGATATGTGGAATCTGTAGTAAGGAGGGTAGATCAGACAGATGATAATCAGATCAAAAGAGGTAGATGAAGACCTGGAAAAATTATAAGAGAAACTATTAGGAAAGATTTAGAGATTAATGAGTTGGATCCAAATATGGTTTATGAGTGTAATTTGATCCATGTAATCCACCACACTTAGTGGAATAAGGCTTGGTTGTTGCTGTATTAGTCTCTGAATTATATCATTTACTAGCAAATTAGTCTCTTAGTTATATCACTTACGTTCAAACTAGTCCTTACAATTTAACAGAAGGACCAAGTTGCTCCAAACTATTTAAAATCAGGTTTTTTTTTTTTGCGTATTTGCAAATTTTAACGGGACAAATGCCCGACCGCTTCAATTTTAGGGGGTTAATTGGTGATTTACTTGGGGAAAAATGTTTGCTAATTAAATTCGGTGTATCATTCAATCATATAAGTGATTTTAGAAGTGGTAATGAGATTTTAACAATTTGGCGAATATAATTGATTAGTATCGATTGATACTGTGTATGAAATAAATCTCAATAATAGTAATAATAATGATTGCTTGTTTGACAGCAAGAATTTGGGCTCATTGTGGGATGATGTGGGTAAGGCAATGGAAAATGAAAATGAAATAGAGATTGGAGAAGTTGATTGCGGCACGGATAAAGCTGTTTGTTCTAAAGTTGATATTCATTCATATCCTACCTTTAAGGTTTTCTATGATGGAGAAGAAGTTGCCAAATATCAAGGTAACCATCCTTCTAGAAAATATATGGTTTCTATTGGATTCTGCTCAATTACCCTGTATTAATTTGACTTAATTCACATGCTCAAGATTAATCTTTCAGTTAACCTTTATTTTATTTTATTTTCCGGAATATGTTAGTATCTATATGTTAGTGTTATGTTGTGGACTTGTGGGGTGGGGATAGAACCCTCAATCTTTCAGGTAATTTTGAATGGCTATATAACCATTTATGACTTGTTGGACTAAATTTCCTATGTACCCATATCCCACAAAATAATTGTCTTTTATTTTACAGTTTTCTTCTATTATATTTGAGAGAAAATAAAATAAAAACTAATTAAGTTTAACAATGCATGTCAAGTGTCACGGGTTTTGTAAGGGGAGTATCCAAGAATTGGGTACTGAATTTTTTTTTCACTCGTTGATGTTTGCTTTATCCATGGGGTATAACCTCTGAAGCACTGATACTGATACGGACACCAAACATGACACGAACACAAACACTAGTAATTTAAGAAAATGTAAGTGATTGAATGTAGCCACATGTGTCACTGTCGGACACTGAACAGGGAATACACCTTTAATATGAAGTGTAATGGTAAATAGATTATAACTTGCCTCACATTAGGATAGAGAGCCTATTTGCTTACTGATTTTCAAACAGCTTTTCGTTTTCAATTCAAATACTACTCTTTGAAAACAGAAAATTGAATGAACTGAACATAATGAAAAGAAGGTGGTATTATCGAATATAAAGTTATAATAGGAAATTAAAATAGAAAATATTTTGACAAATCAAACAGACCCTTGCCCTCCTGACTCCTGAGTCCATTTCTGGAGTAAAAAATTGGGAACACTTTTTAGTATATGTTTAGTTCACTTGTTTTCATGGATTTTTTACATATCACTTCAAGCCACCACAACACTACAACTATCACCTCTACCACTGCCACTGTACCACTGCTGTTATCATTATTGTCACTGCCACTACTGCTGGAATATCTTTAAACTTTCCAAACTTATTCTTTAAACACAACTCATCAAATAAGTTTTTGATATTTTTGTTTTGTAAAATTAAATAATTTTAACCAAAAAGAAACAAGAATAGAATCAAGCATATGCCCTAGAACTTCTCTTGGAATTCTTTTATGATGGGTACCTCAAAATATCAAAGGTAAAAATAGGAAACCGACTGTATGGTGATCAATGAAAGTTCAGGTCTATTTATCGTGGATAGTAATTTGACTCTTGGAAAGCAGAAAAATGTGCAGAAAAAAGCAAAGGCCTACAGGCAAATTATGTTTCTTTCCAAAAAGAATTGCGGCTAGCAAATTATATACATTCTTCTCAGGTTTGAGTATATTCTCATATTTCTTTCCAAAAAGAAGCGCGATTAGCAAATTAGGCCTCATTTATGTTGTGATAAATTTCTATTTTCATCACCTAAAATATGTGTTCATTTTAACTTGCTGATAAAATGCGAGACTCATGAAGTGAACCATTGTGATGGAAAGAATGTGAAATGCTAGCTAGGGATGATGCATTTCTGGAAATAATACAACTCTTTTGGCATTTTCATTGTTTCAGAAAAATGCGCATAATTGTTCACTTCAAGAGTCTATTATCTCTTTGTTAGCAAGTAAATTAACACTTATTTTAAAAAAATGTTTTAAAAAAGTAAAAGGGACCTTATGTTTCATTTTTTGAGTTGATGTTGTTACTACAGGGAGGTCTGAATGAATAATATCTACAAGGCAGGCTGTTTCATCCTTGCTGCTAGATCTTAGAGTTTCCATAACCACTAGCTTTGCAGCAAGCTCTGCATGTAGATCCTGACATGACAAGGTGTCCATATCATTGGATAAAGCATCCCAAATACAATCAAAGGCTATAATTAGCCTTAAACCACCTCCAGCATCTGTAAGTTTCACTTGCTTAACATGTGGTATTGGCACGATATATTCTCTCTCATCTTTGTCTCTTATTGATCTAGATAGGCATAACCCATCAGGCCAGCGGCAACGAAGCCCATATACATCGAGTCTTCCTACTTCACCACCACTAGCTGTAAGCCTGTAACACTCCCCCTCTCTTCTACATTATCTTCCAGTCTGTGATCAATTGTCAGTACAAAAACTACCCCTCCTTTAGTATCTAATAATATGCAACTGGGATCACTAATAGATGCAACAATGACAATCCGTCCATCAACCAAAACAAATGTAGTTGTTGTTCCTAAAGTTTCCCCCCTTGTGCTGAAATTTCGTGTCAGTCTTCACAAAACCAACCACTAGAGTGTGAGTAAGGGCTTGTAGCCATGCATCCCTGCTGGTGCTGATATCTTGCTGTATTGCAGTCAAAACATTATTTAGCAAGTTTTCCTTTGCATAAATAGAAGCTGATGTACTGTTATGCTCGACAAAAATTGCGAAGACAGTAAACGCAATCGAAGGATCCCAGAGAACCCTGTGGTAATCTGTTTTGATCAGATAGTAATCTTCTTTCTCGGCCAAGCCAGCTTGTTCATACTTCACAAAAGGTTTTTCAACTTTCTCATTTCGAAGCTTACGAGCAAATATTGAAAGTATGAACAATATGGCTTGACCAAGAAAGGAGAAGATTACTATCTAATCAAAACAGATTGCCTCAGGGTTCTCGGGGATCCATCAACTGCGGTTACTGTCTTTGCGATTTTTTATGGGCATAACAGTTATGCAAAGAAAAAGCTGCTAAATTAAGTTGAGTGCAATACCGCAAGATATTAGCAGACAGGGATGCATGGCTACATGACCTTACTCGCGCTCTTGTGGTTGGTTTTGTGAAGACTTGCACAAGTTTCAGCACAAAGGGGAAACTTCTGGAACAAGAGCTACATTTGTTCTGGTTCGACTGTCACTGCTGCACTGTTGGTGATTCTTGTTGCATATTATTAGATACTCAAGGAAGTGTAGTTTATGTCCTAACAGTTGACCACAAACTGGAAGATAATGTAGAAGAGAGCGACATGTTACTGCTAGTGGTGGTGAAGTAGGAAGACTCGGTGTATTTGGGTTCCTGGCCTGGTGGGCTATGCCTATCTAGATCAATAGGAGGCACAAATGTGGGACAATACCACATGTTGAGCAAGTGAAACTTTCAAATGCTGGTTATAGCTTTTGATGGTAATTGGGATGCTTTATTCAATGATATGGCCGCCATGTCATGTTGGAGTCTACCTGCAGAGCTTGCTGCAAAGCTAGTGGTTAATGAAGCTCTAAGATCTAGAGGCTCAAGGATGATACAACCTGCCTTGTTGTAGATATTATTCTTTCTGAGCTCTCTATATTACCACCACCAACTCCAAAAAAGAAACCTAATTTCTCAACCGTGTTTCTTTTTGGAAGAATATACTCAATTTCTCCCAAGTCCCGACTGATTCTCACTCTGGAAATGCTTCCCACGACTCTCCCGTAAATCTGATCAGGTGCATCACATGCACCTGGTACAATGATAAGGGCTTAGTTATTATGGCCCTTGGCTTCACATTATTTATATCAAGTTTGGAAAACAAAAGTCGCTGTTGTCATTGCATCTACACAATTATGATCTTTCTAATGTGGAAATTTTGAACGAAACCCTTGTTCATGCTTTCTGCTGATGAATGAAGGTGCAAGATGGCACCTATCACTTGTGTTAAATAACAATAATGTACTTACCAGATCTTGTGGTCTATGTAATTGTATGCCTGTGAGTTTATGGCAATACTAACATGTAGTATGCATCATCAAAACACATGTCATCTACTAAGTTAACTGATTGACAGCATTTTGTAGTAAAATCTTCCCTGTGCATTCAAGAGGTAAACTACTATGAAATACCCAATAGCAAGCTTTTTATGATTTATTTCTATGTAATTTTATCAGCCTTGTAGTAAGAAATATATTCCGTTAATTTTATAGAGAAATTCAATCGTCTTTTTATCATATTCATAGACTAATCTATGACATATTTGTTGTTAATCCCCCTTTCCCCAACCTAAGCTAGGCACAAGTGATAGATCATTAACCAAATCTTATTGTTGTTTGTGGTGACATGGTCAGGTACAAGGGATATTGAATCATTGAAAGCTTTTGTTTTGGACGAAGCTGAAAAGGCAGCAGCAAACGCACAACTTGACAATGATAAAGAATTATAACGAGTTTTGAGGTATGCTACCAAGACTCCCACTCGCTTCAGGTTCATTCTTCTGTTCTCTCTATGCAATTTTTGCGATGGTAGTTCGTAAGGGAGGACTTAACATCTGAGATGATGGTGCTTAATCTGTGTGTAGCAGCCATTTTCTTTTTGTTTTACTTTCGATATTTGTAATGGGAAAGTTACAAACTTGCAATTTAGGATATTTTTATTCTTGTGAACAAATTTTCAATTTAGGATGAGTACCTAAAAGAGTGGTTAATTCAGTCAAAATATTAACCACTTCACAATTTTGGTTAATCAACTCAATTTGAAATACTTACCACCATATTTAAAATTATGATTTTCCCTATAATTTGTCATCCAATAAATTACTGCAATCATTTGATTGATCATGTTACTCTCGTGCAGTCATGACCTAGACTTCAACCAGCTCTTACGGTAGGCAGTGCACACACCAAATTTGTAAAGATCCATTCCGCTATGTTTTGAATTAATCAACATCTTTTTTGTTTAACCTTGCTGTTGTGAATTTAGAACTAATTATGCACACTACCATTTTTTGTATAACTACATAAATTTATGGCGTACTGTTCACATTGAGGTATTTAATTGTTTAGGAATCATGCTTGAGGATTTGTTATTTCAATCACTGTCTTGCTCAAGATGTTGTATTTTGTGGGACCTACGTGTGAGATCATTTTATGCCATTAATCATTAAATAGATACTCATAAAGCTAGGTTAGCTGCGCAGTGCTAATATTCATTCAAACTCTTTATTGGTTTAAAATTGTTAGATTTTTTTTTTGGTACAAAAAATTGTTAGAAATTATTACTTGATATTTATAGTTGTACCAAAATAATAAAAATGTTCTTATTTTTATTATAGATTATTTTACAAATTCATGTCGTTTTAATGCAAAGAATATAAATATCATCATCAATCAACTCACCTCATGTGTGTGTATATATATATTAGAATGATGATAATCAGTGGCGGAGTCAGGAATTTTATATAGTCTGTGGTAAAAATTTTAACCGCAAATTCACATTGCGACATAATATATAAATAGTCATAAATCGAATAGTGTGCTAAATAAAAGAGATGAAACATAACGTGTCAATAGTGTGCTAAATAAAATTAGGAGGTAAATGTCCTTTCTGAGACCTCTTTGCGGTGAATGTTCGAATAATATCAACATCATCAAGTGACTTGAGTATCTTCTGCTCGGTGTAACATATCATCAAGTCATTGAGCCACACATCGTTGATCTTGTTGCACAATTTAGACTTGATAATCTTCATTGCTGAAAAAGCTCTTTCAACGGATGATGTCGACACCGACAATATCAAAGCCAACTCAATGAGTTTGTAGACCAATTTGAACATCTTCATAGCCAAACTTTGAACATCTTCACAAGAAGAAAAGGAAGCATGCCTTTTCACTTGAAGTACATAAGTGCCAAGGTGCTCCCTTATTGTTCCACGGTCATCATCAGAAAAGTGCATCATAAATATCAGCAAGACGGGCAAGCTTATCAACATCAAACTTGGAGAAAGAGTTCTCGGGGTCAAGACATGAGAAGCAATCAAGCACAATGTTTCACTAAAGTGATGATCCATCTCCAAACATACTTTGTCAATAGCAACATAAAATGCTCTTGTAGCACTCCCAAATTGAGTATGAGGAAAACTTGACAAATTTGGTTGCATCGGACCTTTCAATATGTATGCCCTCCTCACTTGGTCTTGAATATCCGGAGCATACACATGAATTTGTTTCCTACGACCTGGATCACGCGCAATCTCATTTGGATTAAACTCATTGGCCACATTAGGCGTTGGTTCTTCTACTTCGGCTTCCGGTTGCACAACATTCACATTCTCAATACTTGTTCTATCAACCAAAAACCTCCTCATCTCTGAAATTTAATGATCCAAAGTTAATAACAATTAACAAAATTAATTCTTAAGCAGAGTCACTGCCAACCAAAATAACAATCAAAATTCAAAAGCACTCAAAAAATGATCATATCAGAATTATCAATCAATCAAAATAACATTTTATTACTAGAAGACAAATGAGTTATGGGTCATCAGAATTATCATTTATCAATCAAATTAAATCCATAATCCCTAACCTCTAATCCTATCAGAATTAAAATTTATCAATCAAATTATCAATCAATTCTTAAATCCCTAATCTCTGAAAGTCATTACCTAACCTAAGTAATAAATAACAAGAAAAGAAAGCAGAAAAAAACCTAAAACTGAAGAGTGAAGAGAAGGAGGAGACGCGAGTTGAGTGTTGAGGAGAGGAGGTAGAAGCTGCGAGTGGTGACTGGTGAGAGGCAGAATCAGCAACTTCAGTGTGGTGTGGTGAGAGTTTGAGAGAGACAGAGCAGAAACGCGTACAAGGAAGAATGAATAAATTTATATACATTGCTTTTTTTTTTCAAGTGGGTTAATGAGCTATTGGGTTGGGTTGGGCAAAAAACAAAAGAAATTATCGGTTGAGCCCGGGCATGTGCCCGGGCTAGCTGGGTGGTGCTGCCGCCCCTGATGAGAATAATTATCAACCATTAGATTAAAATAGAAGACTTAGATTAAAAGGATCCATTATAACAAATTAAAAATATACTACAATTAAAATTGTATACAAAATACGTTAGTTAATTCATGATTGCTGGAAGACGAGTGCAATGTTAACAAATAACGAGCAAAGAAACGAGAGATAATTATAACAAATTGTAGACAATTGTAGAAAAGGGAAAATAACAGAGAGATAACAAGGACAAATTAAGTTTTTAACAAAAAAAATAAGGGTAATTTTGTTCATATAATAAATGATTTTAATCAACCTTTTCCTCCTCTCCAGAAAACTCCAATTTGGAGGGGAGCAAAAAATGGTGCTAGGAGGGTTTTGGCTTCCCTTCCCTCCTAAAAGTTAAACCAAACACAATTATTTTTTTTAAATATTCCCTCCCCTCCAAAAACTCGAACTAAACAAAACAAAAGAAAGAAAAAGAGAACATGATGTGGAATGTGAAATTGTGAAGAATGAATGTCTTATAGGCAAAATGCTCGCACAGAGTGTAACATCAATCAAATCAGTTAATAAAACATGTAAAACACCACATTTTGACCTGATATATGACATTGCCAAAAATTTGCTGACCAAGTCACCGTCCAAATTATGGACTAATTCAAATTATATAATATGAAACCTGTCCAATATTCGTTCAGAGTATATAATCTGAAACATATCAAAATTGTTGAAAAACTTGTACTTTGGAGGGTTTGGTACAACTCAAAATTATATAATACGAACCAGTCAAGTACAGAGTTTTTATGTGGTTCACGACGCATAGAAACTTCTATAAATATAAACACCAAGCTAGTTGCAATGTACTACAACGGGGGGGGGGGGGGGGGGGGTGGTGTTAATCTGTTTAGGGTCCACGTTGACGTCTCACCTGAAGGACCAACTGAATCAACGATCGTCTCAACCACAGAGTTACCAAAAGGGGGACAATGTTGAGTATCATCGTCCGTTGATAGACCAGATGTGCACGTTTGGTTCATCCAGATAAAACTCCAGAACAGACCGTATTTGGTTTTTCTAGACGGGCACGTTGATAGACAAATCAACATGTTCTTTGTATTTGGTCAGTATAGTTCGAATAGACCGATCAGATAGACCAAATGAAAAATTAAGTTTGGTTAATCCATGATTTTGTTTGTGTTTTATTATATTTTACGTTTTTGAATTATGTTGTTGAAATTGTGTTGTTTAATGTATATATGTCGTTGTTGTAAAGTTTAATTTAATGACAGTCTTTTCCAATTTTCTGCGTTTTGGACAAGGTTTGGATTATATAATCTGAACCCGGTCAAACCGTCCAAAGCTATAGTTTTAACACAGTCTGAGCAAATTTTAGATTATATAATCCGAACCGATTTGAGAATAATTTTGGATTATATAATCTGATGCAATTCAAAAATGGACAATGGCGTTACAAGCAGTATTTCAACGATTTGTTGGTGCGTTTAATGCATTTTGGGGCCATTAGACCCATTTTAAACGTTTCATTTGATTCCTATTACACTCTAGGATGATTTTGTGGCTATAAATATCTTTGCATTCTTCTACATTTTCATTGTAAATTCTCTCTTTATTTCTTCTTCACTTTTCATTCTTTGTTTTCATTTAGGAGTGAGTTATGATACTATCTCCAAAATTGATGTACAATTTTTGTGGGGATGATATTAACAAAGACTTTCGTATCAATTATAATATAATTATAATATGTTTTATGAGTTTTGACTGAAGTTATGCAAAAGATTTGCCACGTGAGTGGTCCCATACGATGGTCAACAATGGACATTCTCAACAAATGCCCTATAAAGAGATTGATAGGAGTGGTTCCATAAGAGACATGGACAAGTAGAAAAAAATCGGTATATTTGAGGACATTTGGTGCTCTTTGTTACAATCATGTTCCTGATCAGAGAAGAACAAACTTGCAAGATAAAAGCAAGCCTATGAAATTGATTGGATATCATCCACAGGTGCACATAGGCTATATGATCCATATAAGGAACTCTGGTGAAACATCTTAAAAGAGTACGCGACTTATCACTTATCCTATTGGATTA
Organism: Medicago ruthenica; assembly: GCA_018208015.1. Lineage (NCBI taxonomy): Eukaryota > Viridiplantae > Streptophyta > Magnoliopsida > Fabales > Fabaceae > Medicago > Medicago ruthenica. Next base: position 94,878,984 of record CM031372.1, on the reverse strand, counting down.
AGATTCTAAGGGATTTTAAAAGACTTTTTTATTATGAAAAAATCTTGTGGTATTCAATCAAGACTCTTTGCAACTTAAAAAATGTATTGTGATATTCAATCAAAACTCTTAGCCATTTAAAAAAGTCCTGTGATATTCAATTAAGACTCTTCATCACTTAAAAGAAGTCTCGTGATATTCAAAATCATTCAAATTTCGAATGATTGTTTAATAAATTGGATTTTGAAGGATTTTGTGGGATTTTTTAGTGAAATTTTCGCATAAAAAAGTCTTTCATGAAAACATGAGATTTCTTAAGATTGTTATTTCTTTTAAGATTTTACTATCTCTCTCCTCGCTCCCCCACCCCCTCTCCGCCATTCTCCCCTCTCTTCTCCCTCACTCTTTCTCTTCCTCTCTCTCTCCCTTCTCTCCTCTCTCACTTTCTCACTCTCTCTCCCATTTCCCTCTCTCTCTCTCTCTCTCTCACCTCTCTCTCTCTCTCCTCTCTCTATGTCGCTCGTAAAATAAAATAAAACAAAATAAATAAAAGAGTCTGTATTGAGAATATTGTGAAAAAGAATGTGTTATAATCATTTCTTTTCAATTAGTTCTAAAAATTCATAAAATCTTGTGAAATCTTATAAATCCTTAAAATAATTTCAAATCCTTTAAAATCTTGTAGAGACATTGATGCATTTGCAAGAAGGGTGAGGCCTACTTCTGTGGTATGTCTATGTTTGCACTAAACATAGCCATTTTGTTGAAGAGTGTGAGGACAACTTATTCTTTGAGTAATACCATGGTCAGTAAGAAATTTAGAGAACACAACATATTCCTCACCATCTGTTTATGGAAACTTTATTTTGAGATCAAGCTGATTTTCAATCACTTGTCATAAAGTGAACAAATCATGATAAGACTTGAGATTTAACTTGTAAAAGATAACTCCCTTTGAATTTTGAATAAGCATCAATAAGTGACCTAATTTAGCAACTCTTGCTACAACAGAATGCAGTAGTAGTGGTCGGACTTTTGCCACATCGCCAAACATCAACATATGGAGGAGATTCTCCTACGCTCCAAGTAATCTCAATGAGATAGCTCACAAAATGGATCTTTTACAGCCGGTTTTATGGTATAGTCAATTGCAGACCGTTAGATTAAGAGAGTCGGCTGCAAAGGATCCAAGCCTGATATTTCGATATTCCTACGAAGCTATATTAATAAGTATATTTGAGTACTGCTTATATGGATTGCTTTTTACTTGAGTACTGCTTTAATTGACCAAGTTCGTAGGAGTACTGATTGCTTACCTGATGACATAAATCATGGCAAGGTTGATAATGTGTATTGGGTGTTAGTCCTGTTTGGAGGTATAAACTTTGTGTATTACTTCCTTTGCTCTATTTCTTATAAGCATTACAATGTTTAAGAGGATTTGATGTTATGATAAATGTTATCACTGTTATGGTTGGATTGTAATAATTAATAATGATGATAAGGTTTTCCTTCCTACATTCTATGAAAAAGACCGTCAAGATATGTGGCAATTCTTAGTGGCTTGCCCAACAAGTTAATTATCTAACAAACTTTGATCAAGCTAGTTAGCTTGTTGTAATTAGTTACAGTTAGTAAACCAAAGTAGAAAGTTAGTTAGAGTACTATTTCACATCTATGTATGATGTCACATTGTCACTAAGATGAGAAATCATAAATTGTCATCAATTTTTCATTACCTTTCTCTCAATCTAGTTCCTAAATTAAGTTTCTTGTTATAGATTATTTATGTGACATACATTGCATCTGTACTACTATCAGTCATATATTTGTGGAGAGTTTGGGTCTGCTGGTTTGAATTTTTGGATCCAACTATAGTAATTTTTTATTTTTAATTGAAAACTATTGATCAGTTAGTTCATATGTGACCTATTGTCATCTAAGAGCATCTACAATGGAGTCCCGGTTTATGTGTTTAAACGGATCTGCATGTACACCCACTTTTGTCCTCGACAATTATGAGTCTCCAAATACCGTGAACAAGATTCAACTATCGTGAACCACCACAGCGGTTGTGACATTAGATCAATTTAACGGTCGCGATTTAAATGTCTAGAAAGTTGAGAGAAAAGTTGGTGGAGAGAATCCAATCCAATGATCTTAGTCCTTCAAAGCTCTTCCCTCCAAAATCCACTCCCAAATAGACACCAACTCATGAATATGTGCCTTAGCTCTCAAATAACCAAGAAATCAAACATGTATACATGGACTAGACTATCAAATCATGTTTAAATCAGTATAAATTGATAAATAATTAGAATCACCTTCGCATAAATCATCTGAATAAGCTTATGAATTAAACTCCATGGAAAAAAGTTCTCAAATAATGTAAAATGCAACAATAAGAAAATAAATTTATAGCCCTCTCCTTATGATATTTTTTTTATTATTCTTTTTGAGTTACACCCATCTTCTACAAACTGCACCCATCTTCTACAAACAAAATCACATTTAGTAGCTCAAGTTGGTGTCATGTCTTGTGACGAGGGAAGGAGGAATATATCTTTGCTACTATGGTTCCTACTTAACTGTGGTAAATCCCTTTAGATATGATGTTTACATCCTTGGGCTATTTTAATAATGTACTTCCTAACACTACTTCAAATCCTTATTCTTCCAATAATTACAAGAATACTTGTAAAAAGTAATTAAATCTCAATTGGCTATGATTTTTTTAAGAAGTTAAATTAGCCAACTTAAATTGTCATCGAGGAGAATCAAAATTGAAACCTTGAGGAGGAACACACACTCCAACATAGATTAAAAATTCAATTTGATCTTCACATTTTTCTTACAATCCAATTTAATATCTGACAAAACATAATATCAAACTAATCTAACATTTTCATATCGAAGGTAAATTAGCCCCCATGCTATAATGAGTTAGAGACTAATTTGTCGTTCGTAAAAATGTCAGGAATTAATTTGAGTATCATTTTTTGTTATGGGCTAAATTAGGTTGTGAGAAAATAGTAAGAGATCAAATTGAATTTTTACTCTTACATATATTTCCATTGAACACAATATCTACTTTATTATTTCAAAGATAATAATAGTAGTAATTGAAATAATAACTTAAGCATGGTAAGTTGGGATGTTATACCCCTAATTACAGGACAATTTGCATGGCCTTTAATTTTCATATAGAGATGATAGCATAAAAAGAAAGCTACAACCTCTAAAGAAATATACTCTAAAAGTGTATCACCTTACAAAACCATAGTATACGCCTAAATATCTATAGCCATTAACCTTATGCAAAACATGGATGGTGGACCAAGCTTCCGATCTTTATCTTAGCAATAATGCATCCTAGAAATTAGAAAAGGAACAAAAAAAAAAAACTACTACATCTACTTTAATTTATTCAACATTTATGTATCTTCCCACATTTACTAAAATGTTACTGATAACTTTATTATTGATGGTGATTTTGCACCAACTTTCCAAACCAATTGTTCCCAAATAATCTCATACAATCAACAACACTTTTGTGAAATTTTTTTGACGTTCACTTTTGTTTTGTATAGAGAAGTTATGTATTTTTTCCCAACAAAATGTTAATTTATTCTGCATGTTTTCGACAAAGGCTAATGTTTAGGGAAAAACATAATACTTAACTAGAAGAATAATAGAAAGTATAAATCAACATTTCCTATAAAAAGAACACCAAACAGCACAAAGTGAAGTGCAACAATGGATGGTAAGCTAGAAGCATCCTCAAAAGAAGCACATGAGAGAAAGCGTGGCGGTTGGATAAGTTTCCCCTTCTTCATTGGTCTCTCTCTTTTTCGTTTCATCTTTTAACTCATCAAAATCATTTTGTTTGAGTCTTATTAGCTAGATAAATGTTTATATTTTATTAAGTATAGGTATGATAGCGGGGATGTCACTTGCAAGCACTGGAATTGTTGGAAACTTGACTGTATATCTTATAAGAGAATTCAATATAAAGAGCATCACTGCAACTCAAATTTCAAATGTTGTCGTTGGAAGCACCAGTCTGTTTCCAGTAGTGGCCGCAATCGTTGCTGATTCTTTCTTTGGTTCTCTCTCTGTTGCCTTTGCTTCTTCTTGTATTTTATTGCTGGTAAACTTTAACACTCAATCCAAATTATGTTGCATATATGCTAATATTTACATGCATCTAATATGGTTAGTCTATTCCATCATCACTCATCACATATTTCCTCTATTAACTTCTTTTTTTAGAAGTGGTTTTTGAGTAAGTCATTAGGACGTTTGTTTACTTTTTTCAAGCTGGATATTGCATGTTCGAATTTGTGTCCCAGCGTACCAAATGTCCTATTTTACCATATGATTTGCATTTTCATAACCAAACATACACTTATTTGTGGTAATATCTCTTTTAAACTTTCACCTTTGCACTTGCAGGGCACAATTCTATTATTCTTGACGGCAACTATCAATTCCTTAAAGCCTCATCCATGCAGCAATGATTCATCCATCACATGCAAACCACCAACAGGAATCCAATACACAGTTTTATACATAAGCATAGTCCTAATATCAATTGGTTTTGGTGGTTCACGTTTCACAGCAGCATCACTAGGTGCAAATCAGTTTGACAAACCAGAACATCAAGGAACATTTTTTAACTGGTACTTTTTCACTTTCTATGTCGCTTCTGGAGCTGCATTAACTGGAATTATTTACATTGAAGATAATTTGGGTTGGGCTTTGGGATTTGGTATCTGTGCTGTGGCTGCTTTTGTTGGTGTGGTTGTTTTTTTGTCGGGTTATCGATTTTATCGAGCTGAAAAGCTTCAAGGAAGTGCAGTTTTGGATTTGGGACGTGTTTTTGTTGCATCTGTTCATAAGTGGAAGTGTAAGCTCTCATCCAGAGTAGAGGATTACTATGATAGTTCTTCTGGTTGTGATGATGTTATGGTTGAAGTGCTGCCTCCGGCAACACCAGGAAAAAGATTAAGGTACTAAGTATTAACCACACTTGACAATCTTACATTTTTTTAATATTTACTTTCGTGAAATTCATGTGGGTCACACGGCATTGAAAATGTACCACACATAAAGTACAGAGATTCACACAATTTTCGACAAATATAAGATTAGATGTTGAAAAATGAGTATTTGAATCAATGTCATTAATACTACTCATGTTAGTTTAACATCAATTTAAGACATCAAACTTCAATAATTTTTTAGTAATGGGCACAACTGTCCATAGTTATAGTAGTTAGGCTAGTTGACCCAAGTCATGTAAAAGTATATGATCTTTTTTTGTGTGATTCATTTAGGATATATTTATTTAGATTGACTTATTTGATTTATTTACTGACATAAACATTTAGAAAATTGTTTAGAAGAATTTATGAAAAGAGTGTATGGTATTAAACAACTCTTAAGGATAGTTTATTAAATGATCAGTAGTATGGGACAATAGATAAAGATATATTAGGTGATGAAAAGATAAAAAAACATCCTAGATAATAGTTCAAATGTAGGGGAACGTAGTAACCTTGAATGCAGATAATCTTATTCTCATATAAAAACAACTTATAGCTTATATTCAAATGATAGCTGATAGTTTAGGGGTCCAACATCGTTAGGATGTCTATTCTGTTATGTGTTGCCTCCGCACTCTAGTTTATGCTTAAAATGAAACTTATAACTTATATAAAAACAATTTGACTTTATTTTATCTTTTTTATAACAATAACTTATAAATAAACGTCTCATTAAGCTATTTATCCAAACAATACTTTGATTTTTTTTTTATATGAACAAATTTAAATTAGGAGAGGTTCAAAACTAGAACTACAAACTTCAACAAGTCTTTACACTGCATACAATCTATCAACGAAAGAATTTCAAATTAAAATCCAACCATCTAGACCAGTCTTTAATGACTTGTTTGTTTCATTTTTCTGTTATGTTAATAGAAACTAGAAGTTCCATAAACTTAGCATTGAATTCAGAATATGCTTGTAAATTTTTGCTATATATTATGTGCTGATCTATATGCAAATGCAGGTTTTTCAACCGTGCAGCTCTAATAACTGATGCAGACCTACACTCAGATGGCACAATTAAGAAATCATCATGGAGACTATGCACAATTCAACAAGTGGAAGATTTCAAAAAATAATTGGAATATTACCACTATGGGCTTCAAGTCTATTCCTATCAATTCCAATAGTAATGCAAATGGACTTCATTGTACTTCAAGCTTTAGTCATGGATCGTTCATTAGGACCCCATTTCAAAATCCCAGCTGGTTCTGTTTCTGTTATAGTCTTGATATCAACATCCATTTTCCTCACCTTTCTTGACAGAGTGTTATTGCCAGGTTGGCATAAGATAACCGGAAAATCACCTATGCCGCTCCAACGAATAGGAGTAGGACATGTGTTGACTGTTCTTGGCATGGTTGTCTCTGCTCTTGTTGAATCAAAAAGACTCAAATTAGCATTTGTGCATGATGTTTCAATGTCTGTGTTATGGTTGTTTCCACAGTTAGTGTTGGTTGGTATTGGAGAAGCTTTTCATTTTCCTGGACAAGTTACATTCTATTATCAACAATTTCCACAATCCCTTAAGAGCACATCAACAGCAATGATTTCAATGCTTATAGGAATTGCTTTTTACTTGAGCACTGCTTTAATTGACCAAGTTCGTAGGAGTACTCATTGGCTACCTGATGACATAAATCATGGGAAGATTGACAATGTGTACTGGATGTTAGTCCTATTTGGGGGTATCAACTTTGTGTATTACTTATTTTGTTCTTCTGCTTACAAGTATGAAAATGTTTAAGAGGATGTGATGTTATGATAAATGTTATCACTGCTATGGTTGGAGTAAGCAATAATGATAATAAGTTCTTCTCTCCTACATTCTATGAAAAATATTATCCATGACATATATTGCATCTATACTAGTGTCAATCATATAGTTGTTGAATAATTATCACAAGAAATTTCTTGTAGGGATCTACAAGGGGAGGAAGGTGGTGGTGGGGGAAGAATTTTGTCTTATTCATTATTCCCAAAATAATGTGATAATGATCTCATTAACAGAAAACAATAATAATGATGACCAAGAATAACAAACAACAAAAGAACATGACAAAAAGAAAAAGAAAAAGCCTAATAGACTTCTAGTTCTAACAATCTAGCCCCTCTTATAACTTCAACACCGTCTTATTCAATCTCCATAATCATCATGTCATGATTGTAACAATCTTTGGAAGCATCTTGGAATCCGATTTCTTTTCATAATTCTGTTCTGCGGGTACTATAACAGCCTCATGTTGTGCATTAAGGATGTTTTGCATTGCATCCTCACTCACTCCAAAAGCAGCAGCAAGTTCAGGTCCCATCATGCTCTTCATAAGTGATGTGGCACCGACCAAAAACTGTGGTTTGTTCTTCTTAGCTGAAGTTGTGAACCCAAAGAAATCAAGTGGTTCATTGCTTGATGCTATTTGGCAAAATGCAAAGTATCTTGGTATAAAGAAAACATCTCCTTGTTTTATATGTGTGTCCATTGCATTGGTTCCATTTGGAAACACTATTTGAATTCTACCAGAACCTCTTATCACTATGCCATACTCTGTTGCCCTTGGATTTACATGGGGTGTCATCATGGATCCCTGCCATATAGATTGATGCAAAAGAATTAATTATATGTGTTATGCAATAAATAAATATAGTTGACATATTACATAGTTTATATTAAGTATATTTTATTGATTAATTGTGAGAAGCAAGTTTTTAAATATTAGTAACGGTAAAAGTTGCATCACGGTTCTTTATATTGTGAAGAATCACAATGAAATGTTGTCGATTCAGCCTCAGTTGCAGTAGTGTTGTGGTTACGACAACATCAAAAACAATTATGTTGCTATCCAACTCGCTGTCAAGGACATATATTTAAAAGAACTGTGTGCAATGTGACTACACTCAGCCACATTTGAAAGTGATTTGACAGTCTGTTCATGATTGAACGTTTAAAATATGGCTGACTGGTTACAGTAACGGGATTATGATTCACAACCTAGATCCTTGCAAATAAACATTTAACAATAATAGGCTTGCGTACCGGTTTGAGATTGACGTGGTAAATTCCAATGCCGGAACTTTTAAGTGGTGAATAATCAGAACCGTCTAGAGCAACACTCCAACCATAACTGTTCTTGAAATCTGGTTTTCTGTCATAGAGGTTGCAAGAGTGAGGGGATTTATGTGCAACCTTGTCCTTTTTCATATTTTTTATTTCATCTCCAAATACAGATTCCAATAACTTCCTCCAAGACCAACTTGTTTTTTGCTTTACTTCTTCTTCAACATCATCTTCTTCTTGATCTTGAATCATTTTCTTCATGTGGTGCAGTTTCTCATCCTCTTTTAGTTGAAGGAATTTAGTCCATATGCTTGAAGCACTTGCATGTGAATGGCCCACATGTACAATTGGACCTTCATGTTTCCTTGTGAAGAATTTCATCAACTCTGATCCTGATACCTGTGATGAGTTAATTATTTAACACATTAATCAGTTTGCTAGTTATGAAACACTAAGAGAGACGTAAACATCGAACACGGCATTGACACATAGTGAAGTTGTTTGTTAGTTGCCTTACATTGAATGCAGATTCAAGGATTCGAGGCTCGAATCCGGAAAGCACCGACACTGGAGCTCCTCCTCCAATATAGAAAGACTACAAACATGTAAACCAACCATATCATTTAATGGATTAGCAAGACTAATAAAAATATATATATAAAGGTATTGATTATGCAAATGCTTGTATATACCTGGAAAATACCGATTCCCAAACTCTCTGAGGGGTCAATGCTGCAAATGATGTGAAGTTTTTGACCCTCCCCAATATTCAACAAATAGAATGCAGAACCAGCTGGAATTTGATACACATCCCCCTTCTTCAATTCACTCTCCTCCAATTCATCCCCATACATGAATCCAACCTTTGCTTCCCCTGAAATTCATTTTCAACTTAACTCATAAATTCTAAAATTTCCGACATACAGTTCTAACTAGGAATTACATCTTGGAGTTTCACAAGTGATCTCAAGTTCCTATATTTTTACTTCACTGTAAATTTTAAAAATCTAACTATGTTACTCCTAAGATTTTTAGTCATGCAGATCATACAGTGCAGTTTTTTGATCAAGCAACCAAAACTACTATCAAGGTTTTATATGGTTTTTGTTATTTCTACCATGCAAAGTGACCACAATTATCTGGTCTTTAGTTCATGGTTCAATTTCTGGTCGGTGTGTATGAAAAACATTTGTTGATAAAAGTTAACCTCTTAAATGGATCTCAATTACCTTTTGCCATTGAATAAGCATGGTTAGGAGGTGAGATTCAAAAAGATGATCTACTAAATTTCTTCGGTAGATATTAGTTATTGACAAAAGTCGACGATAGTACTTCGCACCAATAACATAATTAAAAAATAAATAAATATTCCTCGATATTTTGTTTACCATAATTTTCGAATCCATTTTCTTTCATATATATATATATATATACAGATTTTTTTATAGACAAAATTTGTTAATTGGTAGTATGATGCGTTAGCAGCTACTAGCTAGAGTTTCAACTCTACATTTGTAACATAGGATTCAATTATACACTGTCTCATTAGCTTTATTCGTATCCTTTCAATTTTTTAGCACATATGATTTACATTGAAAATCTAAATGAGTTAATGATATGATACCTGTAAGGACAAATATGATGAGAGTGGAATCAAGATATTGAGGAACAAAAAGTGAGCTTGGTTCCATAGTAATGAAACCAACGTGTAAGCGTCTTTCAGATATTCTACCACCATGACTCTCCAACACTCTCATCTCTCCTGCATCAGTCTTCACCACATGCTTTGAGTTTTGCAACAAGAACAATTTTTTGTCTGGCGTTGAAGGTCCATTTTCTCTATCTTCTGCTTCCCACATTCCCATTGTCATGGACACACCATGACAAAGAATAAGAAGCATGATCAAAAGAGGCGCTTTGTTTCCCATGATTTTTGACTGTTTTTATATTGCTTACAATTTGAAGCTAGCTTGAGTGATAAGGAAGAACAAGGAGAGTCTATTTATAATAAAAAAATAGTGGGAGATAATTTTTTTTGGAGGAGACACATGTCATACATGTAGAAATTTAGGGATCTTGTTGACCAATGTATTGTGCTATTTTGGAGACAAAGATTAATTCTATCAAGGACAGACAATGTCTTATGATTGAAAACTTCTACTATTCCAACATTCATGCCATTTTTTATGACTTTTACTCCATTGCAACATTTTCATTCTTATTAATTATAATTATAATTATTGGATGTTTTGAGTTTAGAAAAATTATTTGAAAAGTGAGGTAACCTTATAAAATATCATTTTGTAAGAAGAAATGATAAAAAGAATTAGACCATGTTCTTAATTGTTTTCTTATTGTGTTAATGTTGTAGTAAGTACAAAATAACATTAGTCATACTTGTTAGTTTTATGTCAAAATATCTCTAAAACATGCAGGTTGTTTTTCTCTGTTAAAAGCAGGTTTTAACAAAAATAAACATATTTATCTCATAAATCTTACATGTGAGACATGAATTAATGTTTACATGTGAGACATGAATTAATGTTTTCTTATGAAAATAATTTATTTAATTTTGATCTTACATGTAATATTCATTTTGGAAATATATGTTATTTGATAATTTGAGTTGTGTAACTACTTTCCTAATTATTAATTTTTTTCGATAATTTGAAATTATATTAAAATTTCCAAACAAAGTTGGACTTGAATCAATGACAATTGCTAATTTCACTTTTAAAATTGCTCTTTTTTTCATCTGTCGCTGGCCCAACGGCAATTAACTATCGTCGGTCACTTCTTAAATCGGCTCAACCGAAAAATGGGTTCTTAGAAGTTATACAATGCCGAGCTTCAATCGATCACTTAGACCAAGAAAGCCACAAAATAAAAGCTATGATAAAACATACGTACATATATAATTAATTAGTTAAAAGTAATCGGAATGGAAGAACAACAACTAGAAGCATAAGTTTCATGAGTTGATGTCAAAGACTCAAAGCCCTAGGAATTAAATTTTAATAATATTAAATACAATTTATATATATATATATATATATATATATATATATATATATATATATATATAGAGAGAGAGAGAGAGAGAGAGAGAGAGATAGAGAGAGAGAGAGATAGATAGATAGATAGAGAGAGAGAGAGTTTGTAGAAAATTACGTAGGAACGAATGACAAACAGACAACAACAAGCTATGTCACTAAACCTTTCATGATGAAAAAACCAATCATCATAAAAAAAAATCCAATCAACTCACATATGTAGGAGAGATGAATCACAACCCCAGTCCTGATAGACGGCTTTCTTCAATTAAACTATCTATACTAAACAATCCAATCAACTCACAGAATAATCAAACACATGGACAAATTGTGAAAAATATTATATTTTAGACATGAAACACTTTTTTTTTTCTCTGAATTTTTAGAAGCATAATGAGATAAACTTCGGCTATAACAAATGGGATCAATTCCACACTGAGATTGAACAATTGGAATAAAACCTACTAGAATGCATGCACTGAGTGCTCTAACAAAGAAAAACCTAAAGCAACAAGCAAACTAGGCTAGTTCTGCTGCTAGTGTCTTGTTGCCAAAGACGACACCGCAAAACAGATAATAGGCTATAAATAATCAATAGCCAAAGAGAAATGTAAGACCCCCAAATAACTGTCGGAATCGGAAGTAGAGAGAGAAGCTGTGGGAAGGGAGGGGACAGTGAGGGAGTTTCAAAGAGAACAAAGAGGGAAAACACAGGTGAGGGCTGGTGGGAGTCACATACACAAGGTCACTATTCCGTTTTTTGTCACAAATTTTTCGGAGGAGGTGGGTACTACAGATCTTTGGAAGCTTTTTGTGAGATTCGGTCGTGTGGGTGAGGTGTTCATCCCAAAGAAACTTGACAAATGGGGAAAAAGGTTTGGTTTTGTGAAGTTTAAAGAGGTGGATGATGTGGAAGGCTGGAGAGGAAGATGGAGAGGTATGGTGGGGGGAGCACAAACTGAAGGTGAATAAGGCTAGGTTTGGTAGAGAAGAGAAAGAGGTGAAGGGTGGCTACCTAATGAATAGGTTTGAGGTGGATAGAGGTAAAGTGGTTGAAGGTATGTCTTTCAAGAATGCTTTGGCGAGCAAGGGTCAGCATGGTACGACGGTGCGATCGGAAGGGGCGGTCATGGAGGTTACGCCATCAGAAGAAGTAATGGAGGAGTTAAGACACTGTTTTGTTGGTTTTTTATCTCACCATGAAGAAGTGAAAACAATCCAGCAAAGCTTTTTTATGGAGGGATGGCAGGGGGTGGAGGTGTGTCCCATGGGGGAAAAATGGTGTTGTTGAGGTGCCAATCGGTGGAGGACTTTGAGCTATCTAGGAATGAGAAAAAGCATGGTGTAAGGCTACTTTCAAGGAGATTATTAGGTGGACACCACAATTAGTTGCTCAAACTAGAAGAACTAGGATTAGATTGAGAGGTGTTCCATTACATGTTTGGGATGAAAGTTTTTTTAAGAGGATTGGGGGTATGTTTGGGGAGTTGATTGATTTTGAGGAAGAAACAGTGGAAAGGAAGTGTTTTGATGTTGCTAAATTACTCATTTCAACAAAAAGGAAAAATAGAATTGAAGAGTGGCTGCCAATTAGAGTTATGGGGGCGGTTTTTAGGTTGTGGGTGGAGGAGGAGGTTGGTGGGAGACAATGGTTGAAGGAGGATGGAGGTGAAGGAGGAGAGAGAGGGTCGTCGGTGGGAATGCTGGAAAATTTTCATTTCCCGGTGGTGGTGCACGATGGTTCTGACGGCGGTTCTGCAGGAGAAGACGGTGGGGACGGTGACGGTACAGAGGAGGAGGGTGGATCTGAATATTTGGGGGATAGTGGAGAAGATAATGTTGGAGGTAGGCGATAGATGGAAGGATCAAGGGCTAGGATGGTGATTGGTGACAATAGGGAGGGAAATGATGGCAACTTTTCATTGGGTTAGAACAAAATTGACCTTTTGGGTGAAAAAGTGTTAGAGGACCCTATGGAGATGGGACATGCGGCTGGTATTGTACAGGGAGAGCAGTTTTTGAATTCACAATTTGTGGATATGTGTGTGTGGGCGGGTGGGCCTTGTTCTAAACCTATGAAAGCTGGACACGTGGTAGGGGATGAGAGAGTGATGAGGTGTGTGGAGAAAGTTTGGGGAAAGTTAGGCCAGGGAAGGTGAAAATTGTTGTTGAAGATTGTGCTGATTGGTGGGGTAGTGTGAGGCCTAATGGGCCTTATTTGTTGGAAAACCAAGTACTTTCAAGTAGCACTCAGCAACACCCTGGGGGTGCTAATAGAAATCTGGGCAGATTCTCCGATTTTTCGGAATCGCAGGAACGGAGGGCAACGGAGGAGCCCCAACTCGAGATGGGTGGGCCGATTGATAAAAGGGGTAAAATTAAAAATAATGGTAAGAAGAAACATATGAAATCAAAGGCGTGGGGATATCCAAGATGGGCGAGTAGTGGAGACGGTGAAGGATGGTAAGGGAGGTAAAGGGGGGAGTAGTTATAATGGAGGGGGTGATGCCAAGAAGAAGAGGAGCAGGAAGATGGTGGAGGTTGTAGAGAAAATTGGCAAAGAAAATAATAGCTTTAATTTAGAGGTTGTTTTGCCAATTTGTCCGGTAACTCCGTCATCGGGGTTGAGGTTGCTTATGGATGACAGTGGGTCCTTTGTGCAAGAAACACAATTTGAAGTCGGTGAGGCTGCGTGATAAAGGGGTTAATGTGACACGGGAGAAAGCAAGGGTTGATCAATGATTGTGTCCTCTTTTAATACAAGAGTTTTGGGGAGTAGGGTAAAGAGAAGGAATAAAGAATTGGTGGCGCACCAGAAAATTGATTTTTTGGCAATTCAAGAAACAAAAAGGGAAGCTATTTCAGATGCGTTGTGTTATAGTCTTTGGGGTGGTGAAGATTATGAGTGGGCTTACCTTCCATCAGTGGGAAATAGTGGCGGTATTCTCTCGTTGTGGCGGAAGTCTACTTCTAATCTTATTTTTTCGGTAGTAGGAGATGGTTTTGTAGGAGTTTGCTTGGAATGGGGCTCTCTTAAAAAAAGGTGTTTTATTGTTAATATTTATTCGAAATGTAGTATTGCGGAAAAGAGGAGGTTATGGGAGAGCTTATTGGTGCTTAAGGCCACGTTCGGTGACGAGGCTTGGTGCTTTCTTGGAGATTTTAATGCGGTTAGTGGCGAGGAAGATAGAAGGGCGTGTGATAAGAAATTAGCAAGTGTACTAATTCAAATCGGAGTAATAATTAAATTCGTCTCCACAGGGACTATTGTGACTTCAATTTAGCAATGATGTTCATATTTAGGATGTGTAAATGAGGGGGGTTGCCTTTGGCAAATAGGTTTTGGTTGCAATAGTGAATAAATAACTGAAAATAAAAATGGATTTCAAATTATGATGAAGAAATGATTAGGTCTTTCGAATCATCTATTCGCCGCTCATAAGTAATCTGCTTTTGAATCTTATTAGTGTCAACTAGCGCAAGACGATTAACAAAATTAGCTTAGATCAATCCCTTGATTAAAAGCCCTCTTCTCTAATTATAATTCCCTAATTCCTTAGGTGAACCTATAATCATCAAAGGTTTTTAAGTCCGTTAATCCAATGTCACAACTTATCAACGTTCCATTCCTAGATTGTCCGATAAGAGGTTCAGTATAAATAGGTCAAAGATTATAAGCTAGTGTCAATAGTCAAATAATCTTTCAAATCAGTTATATTGGGTCAGAATCATAAAAGCATTAGGCACAATTCATACTGAATAAACTAAATTAACATTCATAAAATCCAGAGTTACAGATTACATGTCAACAAGCTTAGAACAGATTCATCACAAGACCTAATCACAATTAACTTAGCTACTCATGGCTAAAGCACAAATAACTAACTCAATTTGACGACTCATTACATGAATTGAAGAACCGGCTATGAGTACTTGATGGTCTCCCACCTTGGCTCAGATCTCCAGCTCCAAAATTGTCAGTTTTTCCTCTTCAAAATCGAACCCCTGCTTCAGAAATGGTTTTGGCTTTTATAGGAAAATTTCAGAAACGCACACATCGTGCTCCGATGGTAAGAAATTGTGCTCCGATTTCTTCAATCAATTCAAATTCAAGCCTGACGCACCTTCAAATCGTAGCACGATTGGAAACCATCGTGCTCCGATATTTTACGAACCAAAACTTCTTCAAAACTGCTCCAAATCGTGCTCCGATACTACAAATCGTGGCACAATTTCTTTGCTCCCAGGGATCATGAAAACTGCTCTTTTGTGGCTTGTTACCCACACAAAATCATCTGAACTCAACCAAAACAGTATAAACTTGCTAAAGAAAATAAAATATGACCAAGGGTCATCACAACCCCAAACTTGCATCGTTACTTGTCCTCAAGGAACAAACTTTTAACATGAAATTCACCAGTAAAACAACAGTTTCTTCACCAATGGTATAATTCAAAGTTCATCCCCTTGTTAGCAATTGATGTGCTAACTCGTGTTCCAACATCCAACCCACAACTTCTCGCAACAAAATGGATATTACAAGGTTCACACAGTCGACATGCCAACTACTATATTACCAAGACTTGCAAAATTTCTAAACATCAATCAAAGTTACATCACAATACACACGTTTAAGGACTTTAAGGTTATAATGGGGCTAGGGTTAAAGGTGGGATAATTTGGGAAGTAGGTTAAATCAAACACCACTAGAGTTAGGCAAATCCTACTTATTTGAGCAAGTAACACCCCCACAAACCATAAAGGAACAAAAATTTTGTCTTTTTTTATCACAACAAGAGGTCTAGAGAACTCACAATAATGCATCAGTCTCACAATTTTTTTGTAAGTTGATTTTTGGGTTCAACTTGTTATTATTATTTTTTCATTTCATTTTTTTTATGAGACAAAAGTGATCTTTTCAATTCTTGTTCTCTAGTACCCCTACCCCAAACTTAAAGTGTTGCTAGTTCCAAGAGCAACCCCAAACTTGAACTTTGAACAAGAATAAACACATATACACAATGCCTAACTCCAAAATAAATTGGGTTACATACTCTAAGGTCTCTAGGCTTGTAACATGGTTTATCACCGAAACAAGGGGTCTAACCTATCGGCTCAACTTGGCTTGAAAAAGGATAATTCAATACAACAACAAGTTGGCTTCAAAGGCTCAAGGTACAAGCACTTTGCCTTAGTGTGTAAAAGATATAACCAACTGACATAAAGAAAAATCGCAAGCCCTAGAAATAGCACCAACATGGAACACTCATTTTTGTAAAATTGAAAAATAAAATGTGGCTATGGAACTTACAAGCTGAGGTATATGGAAGTTGTGGCTACCTAAACATCCAGCGGCCGTACACTTCACCATTGCAAAATCATGAACACATCTACCTCCTTTGAACTTCCAAAAATACCATTGGTGAAAACAACCTGTCACTAAACCGGTAAACTTCAAGAGAAAAGAAAGCTCGTCAATAACAAACAAGTTCAGATGCAATTACAAACAGCGGGGAATAGCAAGTTTACACAAACAGACACTACAAAGTTCAAATATTACAGACCAAGAAATTAAACAAAAGTACTGCTAAAACAAATGCGAGAAAAAACAAGATCAAAACAAGCTTGGGTCAAACGCAGGTGCATCAGCGTGGCCCCCCAACAAGTCGTCAAGCTCCTCATCAACCCCCTGGTCAAAGTCAGCCTCAATCTCTTCTTCCCTCCGAGAAGCTCTACCCCTTTGCTCCCTGAAGTAAGCTCTCATCCTATCCTTGGTGCCAAATCGTGCAAAGGAACCTCTCGGCTTCTCTCTGTGTAAGGCAGCCGCCTCAGTAAAGTGCTGAGAAAAACGTGGAGGCTCCACATACAGCTGGGCAGAAGTTTCCTCCATCCAATTTGCCGCACCAAACATGTAGTCTGCCATCAGAGGGTGAAGTGGCGGATAATCTGCTTCAGGTTGCTGCTGCTGCTGAGGTTGTCCTTCTGGTTCAGCCGGAACCCCCCTTGCTCCTCTCAACTCTCTCATATACCGTTCATGAGCTTTCTCATATTTTGCCATCGCAGTGTCATTAATCGATATTTGAGAGCGGAAATAAATATCCGACGGCTCCGGTAAGACTCCAGCTTCTTCACACAGGAAATTAATCAAGCAACTATGCCCCAATGTGGTGTTTTTGGTATGGACCAGGTCATTCAAATTCTTGGCCATCAGCTGCCCCATATTCATCTGCTCATACTCAGAAAGCAACACCAAATGGATGAAAACTCACGAGGTAATCATCTCAGCAGCTGCCGAAGTATTGACAATCGTAGACAAGATGAAAGATGCCCACGCTCTAGGTACCGGCAACAAATCCGCAGTGTCCACACGTTGAGGGTTGTTTTGAGGCGTTCTTCTTCTCCACCCCTTCCCTTCCTTCATCAAACCTACCAGCAGCTCATCCCACGCCTCCTAACTTTCGGGCCAATTTTGAGGTAACCTTCTCCTCTCTACATCACAAACCTCCGGCACTCTCAAACCCAAAACCCGGTTAATGTTGTGAGGGCTGAAGTCTATCTTTTTTCCCCTCACTTCAGACACGTACTCCTGCTGTTTCTAGTCAAAAGCATTGGCAAAAAATTCCAATGCAATTGACTTATTGCTTGACTTCGTCACCATTTTGTTCAGACCTTCCCATCCTTTCGCCCCAATAGTTGCTTCAAATGTCCTGTGCTCAGTCAAATTCACCAAATCAAACCCCCTTTCCCCTATAAAATCAAATTCCTTAATCACCTGATACCTTTCTTCTGCCTCCTCCGATTCAAATCTTCTGTATGGTGTAGGATGGGTAGGAGGGTTAGGAGGAGGGATGGATGAAGTGGCTTCTGGGTCAGTTCCTCTTCTTCTTTTAGCAAGGTTTGTGTTTCGGGAAGTTTTGGGTGCCATTTTTGTGGATTTTTGAGTGAAAATGATGGGTTTTGATGTGGTGGATTGTTTAAGGATGAAGATGAATGAGTAGTAATGTTTGGAGGGATGAAGGATGAGTGGTTAAGCAAGAAAAGGCGTGTGCTGGGAAAAATTTGGCAGAGCTTCGCTGAAGATTTTGATGAGAACAACAGAAAAATTTTCTGGTATAAATAGAAACAGAGGAAATCGTGCTCCGATGCCAGGACATCGTGCTACGATTTTCTCTGTAACGGTCAGATTTTGAAATTTTTTTCAAATATCGTAGCACGATCTGACCGTATCGTGCCACGATTTTTTACGAGAGGAACAAGCTTGCTGGCCTCAAGCATCGTAGTCCGATTAAGAACCATCGTACTACGATATTTTAAAAAAATGTTGACTTCCAATTGACTAAAAATCGTGGCCCGATCTGTGAAAATCGTACTACGATTTTTTACGAAAGAACTTGCTCAGCTTCTGAACAAAATCGTGCCACGATGCTACAAGATCGTACTGCGATTTTGTTAAATCGTGCCACGATACTACAAGATCGTGCTACGATTTTCCAAAACTTGTTTTTTTTTTCTTATCTCACCCACACACACATTTTTTTTATTTTTTTAATTTTTTAATTTCTTTTTATACTGAAAACCAAAATGTACCTGAAAAGAGTGGGTTTCCTCCCACCAAGCGCTTCTTTATCGTCACTAGCTTGACTTCAAGCGACCTTTACAGGTCCGCCAGTACCAGTCCTACCCTTTCTTTTGGTAGGTCACCTGCGAGATAGGGCTTAAGTCTTTGCCCATTCACTTTGAAAGTTCTGTCCCCTTCTGGAGTTATCAACTCCACCGCTCCATGTGGTGATACATTTTTGATCACAAATGGTCCTGACCACTTAGACTTGAGCTTTCCAGGAAACAGCTTCAACCTGGAATTATACAACAAAACTAATTGCCCAGCGTTAAATTCCCTAGGGATTAAGTGTTGGTCATGGTATCGCTTGGTTCTTTCTTTATATATGAGCGCATTGTCATACGCTCTCAGCCTCATCTCCTCTAACTCGTTGAGTTTCAAGAGTCTTTTCTTACCAGCAAGAGTTTGATCAAAGTTTAAAGATTTGATTGCCCAAAAGGCTTTGTGTTCCAACTCTACTGGTAAGTGGCAAGCCTTACCATAAACCAATTGATATGGGGACATCCCCATGTGGGTCTTGAAAGCTGTCCTATAAGCCCACAGTGCGTCGTCTAATTTCCTAGACCAATCCTTCCTATTTGACGCAACAATTTTCTCTAAAATCTGCTTAAGTTGGCGGTTTGAAACTTCAACTTGCCCACTAGTTTGAGGGTGATAAGGGGTTGCAACTTTATGCTTGACATCATATTTCTTCAAAACATTTTCAAGATACTTGTTGCAAAAGTGTTTCCCCCATCACTAATCAAAACTCTAGGGGTTCCAAACCTAGTAAAGATGTGTTTTCGCAAAAAATTAACAACCGTGTTGGAATCATTAGCAACACAAGGTATTGCCTCAATCCACTTGGTTACATAATCAACACAAACCAAAATATGCAGATAAGAGTGAGAGGATGGGAAAGGCCCCATGAAGTCGATGCCCCAACAATCAAAAGGTTCTATTTCAAGAATTCCATTTTGGGGCATCTCATTCCTTTTAGAGATATTACCTGTGCGCTGGCACTTGTCACATTGTTTCACAAACTCATGGCAGTCTTTGAAAAGTGCGGGCCACCAAAAACTGCTTTGCAAAATCTTGGCGGCGGTTCGGTCACCACTATGGTGGCCCCCATAGGCTGAGCTATGGCAGTGCCACATGATCCTTTTGGCCTCCGCACCTGCAACACAACGTATAATCAAACCGTCAATGCTTACCTTAAACAAGAAGGGATCGTCCCACAGGTAATGGTTGGCTTCTTTGAAAAACCTCTTCTTTTGTTGCCAATCCATATAATCAGGGACCAAGTTCCCGGCCTTAAAGTTGGCCATATCAGCGAACCATGGCCTCTCCTCCACAACAAACAACTTCTCATCCGGAAATTCTGCAGCAATTTCCTTCTCTCTTGCTGTGACCTCCCGGTTGTCTAATCAAGAAAGGTGATCTGCTACCACATTCTCGACTCCCTTCTTGTCCCGAATTTCAAGATCAAATTCTTGCAGCAGCAAGATCCATCTCAATATTCTAGGTTTTGAGTCCCCCTTTGTCAACAAATACTTTAGAGCCGCGTGATTTGTAAAAACAATGACTTGGGACCCAATTAGATAAGACCGAAACTTTTCCAACGCAAACACTACGGCAAGCAATTCCTTTTCAGTTGTGGAGTAATTAACTTGATTTTCATTCAGAACTTTGCTTGCATAGTAAATTGCATGGAAAAATTTCTCCTTACGTTGGCCTAAAACTGCTCCAACCGCATAATCACTTGCATCACACATTAATTCAAAAGGAAGATCCCAATCAGGAGCAATGATTACGGGTGCAGTTACCAACTTGGTTTTAATCAAAGAAAAAGAATTCAAACAGTCAGAGTCAAAATTGAAATCATTTTCTTTAACTAGAAGGTTACAAAGGGGCTTAGCAATTTTAGAAAAATCTTTGATAAATCGCCGATAAAAACCAGCATGCCCCAAGAAACTCCTTACCCCTTTCACATTAATCGGAGGAGGTAGTTTTTCTATAACCTCAACCTTAGCTTGATCCACTTGAATGCCTTTCTCTGAGATTTTATGCCCCAAAACTATACCCTCTTTAACCATAAAGTGACATTTTTCCCAATTTAAAACAAGGTTAGTTTCGGTGCACCTCTCAAGAACATCATTCAAGTGGTGTAAGCAAATATCAAAAGACTTACCAAATACAGAGAAGTCATCCATAAATACCTTTATGTTTTTCTCCAGCATGTCAGAGAAGATGGAAAGCATACATCTTTGGAAAGTGGCAGGTGCATTACACAGCCCGAATGGCATCCTCCTGTATGCGAAAACACCAAAGGGGCATGTGAATGCTGTTTTTTCTTGATCCTCCGGGGACACTGCAATTTGATTGTACCCTGAGTATCCATCCAGAAAACAATAGTACGCTTGCCCCGCTAATCTCTCCAACATTTGATCCATGAAGGGTAAGGGAAAGTGGTCCTTTCGAGTGGCCTGATTCAACCTCCTATAGTCAATGCACATCCTCCAGCCTGTTACCGTTCGGGTAGGTATCAATTCATTCTTTTCATTTGCTACCACAGTCATTCCACCTTTTTTTGGTACCACATGCACTGGACTTACCCATGCACTGTCCGAAATAGGATAGATCATTCCTGCATCCAAAAGCTTGAGGACTTCTTTCTTGACAACCTCCTTCATGGTGGGATTTAAGCGTCTTTGGGGTTGTACCACCGATTTTTACTCCGCTTCCAAGTGGATTTTATGCATGCAATAAGCTGGACTGATTCCCTTGAGGTCTGCGATATTCCACCCCAGTGCACTTTGGTTTCCCCTCAGTACCCTCATAAGTTTTTCTTCCTCAAGGGCAGATAAAGAACTGCTGATTATTGCTGGCCTGGTGGCATCTTCACTCAAAAACACATATTTCAGATGTCCTAGAAGTTCTTTCAACTCTGGAGTGGTTAACTTTTCATCTTTGACTATCTCCAATGCTTCAATTTTTCTGGCCACTGACTCAACCTTGGAAGCGTTCAGCTGCTGCACACACTTGTCAATCTCATCACCCTGGTCTTTGTCCCCAATGTTAATGGAGTTAACCATTACTCTTTCCAAAGGATGTGCATGTGTTTCTTTTTGTGTCGTGTTCTCAACCAACTCATCAATAATATCCACCCGATAACACTGTGGATTCTCATTCCTATGTTTCATGGCCTCAAAAATATTGAACACGACCTGCTCATTCTGAAATCTCAGCATCAACTCCCCCATCTCAACGTCTATCAAGGCTCGCCCAGTTGCTAGGAAAGGTCTTCCCAACAACAATGGAGTCTCATCGTCTTCTTCCATATCTAAGATTACAAAGTCAGCAGGGAATAATAGATCATTCACCTTCATGAGCACATCTTCTAACACACCATAAAGATAAGAAACTGAGCGATCTGCTAAGGTAAGAGTCATTTTAGTAGGCTTAGGCTCCCCACATCCTAACTTCTTCATCATAGACAAGGGCATCAAATTCACGCTAGCCCCCAAATCACACAATGCTCTTCCAATACTCACCTTTCCAATAATGCAAGGAATGGTGAACGCACCAGGGTCTTTTAGCTTGGGAGGAAGTTTCTTTTGAAGAATGGCGCTTCAGTTTTCTGACAAAGCAATGTTTTCGCCATCTCTCGGCTTCCTTCTCCCAGATAATAGATCCTTCATGAACTTGGCATACACTGGCATTTGATCAAGAGCCTCACTGAATGGAATGTTCACTTGTAATTGGCTGAACAACTCCATGAACTTCTTAAACTGACCTTCTTGCTTTTCTTTCTTTTTCAACAAATGAGGATATGGTAATTTAACATATGATGGCACCTCCTGCTTCTTATCCCCTTCTTTCAAAATCTGGCTTCTTGTCCTCATAAGAATAGAATCTACATCAATCAACTTCTCACTTTTTTCTCCCTCATTTTCTTCTTCACTTTTTTCTCCCTCTGAATTTTTTCTTCCTTTTCATTTTCAACTCCACCATTTTTTTGTTCAACCAACACCTCGTCCTCCTCTTTCTTTTCAACTACACCATTTTTAGTAGCCTTTGGAGCCACTGGTAACAATATTTTTTTACTTCTCAACTCTATTGCCTTGCAGCTTTCATTCTTTGGATTATCTTGAGTATTTCCTGAAAAGCCTCCATTTGCTTGATTAGCTATTTGTTTTGCAAGCTGACCAATCTGATTCTCAAGATTTTTCATCGAGGCCTCATTGTTTCTTTGGACAGCTTCCTGATTCGCCTTGATCTCTTGAAGGTTGGTTTGGGTAAACTTAACAAAACTGGTCATGGCTTCTTCAAAAGCTGATGGCTTTCTCTGTTGTTGAGGTTGGGGATTAGGTAGAAGAGAGTTTAAGGTATTGTTGTTTGAGTATTTGAGGTTGGGGTGTTGTGCCCATCCTGGGTTATAGGTGTTAGAATAAGGGTTCCCTTTTTGAAAATTTCCCATGTAGTTAACATCCTCACTCACTCCTTCAGGTACGCACTCCCCATTCGCATGTCCTTCACCACAAAAATCACATTTGAGAGCGGTTGCTTGTTGAATTTGTTGGACTTGAGCTTGCTGAGCTTGTAATTATCCCATAGTAAGTGCTTGAACTTGTTTGGTTAGAGCCTCCATTTGTTTGGTCATCAGGGTTTGGTTTGCTAGAACGACACTGCTCTCACTCACCTCAAACACTCCTCTTCTCCCCTTTTCAGTTTCAACACGATACTCATTCTGGGCCATGTTCTCTATAAGGGTCTGGACTTCAAGGTCAATTTTCGTTCTCATACTTCCCCCAGCTGAGGCATCTAACAACATCCTATGGTTAGGTTTCAATCCCTCCGTGAAAACATGCATTTGAGTTTTCTCGCTCAAGTCATGTGCAGGACATCTCTTAAGTAATAGTTTAAACCTTTCCCATGCATCATACAACGATTCATTGTCTCCCTGCTTAAAGTTTGTGATTTCATGTCTTTTCTCCCAATATCTGGACATGGGAAAAAATCTCTCAAGAAATTTCAGCTCCAGCTCATCCCAGGTTTGGATAGTTCCACTTGGAATAGATAACAACCAGTCTTTAGCCCTCCCGGTGAGAGTAAAGGCAAACAGTCTAAGTTTCTTTTGATCCTCCGTGACATGGGCTGGTGGTACACAAAACTGACAGGTTTCATAGAATCGGCTTAAATGTTCATGAGGGCTTTGAGCATCTCTCCCCTCATATTGGTTTTCTTTCAGACCTTGTTGAACAGAGGTCTTAATGTCAAAAGCTACGAGGTTGGCTGGTTGAAAAACATGGGTCAGTTGTCCTCTGTTGGCCGCCAACCCATAGTCTCCCATCATAGGTCTTAGAGGTGGTGGTGGATTACCTCCAGGATCTCCCATAGTAACAGTTTCAGTTTCAATAGGTGCAGGTTCAGTGTATTGTGTTCTGGGACTAGGGTCAGCTGATCGAGCTAACCGGACAGCTCTCCGATTGGCTCTTGCGGTCTTTTCGATCTCAGGATCGTGCAACAGTTCTCCAGGCTGCACTCTACCTCGCATAAACAGCAAATGAATACCTTAGTAGCACTGCACAATACAAAATAATGCAACTGTTTTAAGCTTTTTCGTACAAAAATTTAAAATACAGAAATTAAATTGCAGAAATCCTAAATAATCACAATATTGCCTTGTTGAAATGATTCAACAGTCCCCGGCAACGGCGCCAAAAACTTGATAAGAAATTAGCAAGTGTACTAATTCAAATCGGAGTAATAATTAAATTCGTCTCCACAGGGACTATTGTGACTTCAATTTAGCAATGGTGTTCATATTTAGGATGTGTAAATGAGGGGGGTTGCCTTTGGCAAATAGGTTTTGGTTGCAATATTGAATAAATAACTGAAAATAAAAATGGATTTCAAATTATGATGAAGAAATGATTAGGTCTTTCGAATCATCTATTCGCCGCTCATAAGTAATCTGCTTTTGAATCTTATTAGTGTCAACTAGTTCAAAACGATTAACAAAATTAGCTTAGATCAATCCCTTGATTAAAAGCCCTCTTCTCTAATTATAATTCCCTAATTCCTTAGGTGAACCTATAATCATCAAAGGTTTTTAAGTCCGTTAATCCAATGTCACAACTTATCAACGTTCCATTCCTAGATTGTCCGATAAGAGGTTCAGTATAAATAGGTCAAAGATTATAAGCTAGTGTCAATAGTCAAATAATCTTTCAAATCAGTTATATTGGGTCAGAATCATAAAAGCATTAGGCACAATTCATACTGAATAAACTAGATTAACATTCATAAAATCGAGAGTTACAGATTACATGTCAACAAGCTTAGAACAGATTCATCACAAGACCTAATCACAATTAACTTAGCTACTCATGGCTAAAGCACAAATAACTAACTCAATTTGACGACTCATTACATGAATTGAAGAACCGGCTATGAGTACTTGATGGTCTCCCACCTTGGCTCAGATCTCCAGCTCCAAAGTTGTCAGTTTTTCCTCATCAAAATCGAACCCCTGCTTCAGAAATGGTTTTGGCTTTTATAGGAAAATTTCAGAAACGCACACATCGTGCTCCGATGGTAAGAAATCGTGCTCCGATTTCTTCAATCAATTCAAATTCAAGCCTGACGCGCCTTCAAATTGTAGCACGATTGGAAACCATCGTGCTCCGATATTTTACGAACCAAAACTTCTTCAAAACTGCTCCAAATCGTGCTCCGATACTACAAATCGTAGCACGATTTCTTTGCTCCCGTGGATCATGAAAACTGCTCTTTTGTGGCTTGTTACCCACACAAAATCATCTGAACTCAACCAAAACATTATAAACTTGCTAAAGAAAATAAAATATGACCAAGGGTCATCAGCGTGAATGAGGAAATGTCTCCGGGCCAGGTATTGGAAATGAATATTTTTAATATTTTTTTGAGAGATTTGGGACTTGTTGATGTTAGTCCGCTTGGGAGGAGGTTTACTTGGTATCATGCTAATGGGCGTGCGATGAGTAGGATTGATAGAGTGCTTGTGTCGGATGATTGGATTAATCAGTGGGGGAATGTTGTGTTGTGGGTGATCCCGAGAGATATATCGAATCATTGCCCCTTGGTGTTAAAGGTTAATTCTTGTGATTGGGGGCCAAAACCTTTTCGTTTTAATAATTTTTGGTTGAAAAACCGGAAATTAAAAAAGGTGGTTGAAGAGATGTGGAGAGATCAAAGTACAATGGGTTGGATGGGAGTAGTGTTGAAATCAAAACTTAAACGCTTGAAGGAGGGTTTAAGTATTTGGCATAAAGAGGAGTATGGGAATATGGATGCGAAAATCTCAAAATTGGTGGAGGATATTGCGGAGTTGGATGTGAGGGGTGAGGTGGGGAGGTTGTCCTTGGAGGATGTGGATTTAAGGAAGGTAAAGTTTGCGGAATTGTGGAGACTTTTGAGATGTAATGATTCAATGATGTATCAACGCTCAAGGTCGAATTGGTTGAAAGAGGGTGACATGAACTCAAAGTATTTTCATAGATGTGTGAAAGTTAGGGAAACCCGAAATTCTTTAAAGGCGCTTAAAGTGGGGGGTGTTTGGGTGGAGTCTCCAATTGAGGTTAGGGGGCGGTGGTGGACTATTTTTCTACTCAAGTGGCGCATACTCCGTGCTTGCGGCCCACTTTGGATGGGGTAACCTTTTCTACTCTCTCCGAGGATGAGAATAGAACCTTGGTTGGTAATTTTACTTTGTTGGAGATAGAGTTGGCGGTGAAGGAAAGTGATGGTAATAAGAGTCCGGGTCCGGATGGCTTTAACTTTGCTTTTTTCAAATAATTTTGGTATCTTATGAAGCATGAAATCCGGATTATGTTTGATCAATTTCATGCAAATGAGAGAATTCCAAAGAGTTTTCTATCCTATTTTGTCACCTTGATTCCAAAGATAAAAGCCCCTCTATCTTTGAAGGATTATCGTCCGATTTCTCTTTTGGGTAGTCTCTATAAACTACTTTCTAAGGTGTTGGCGTTAAGATTATCAAAGGTAATGAATTCGATTATCTTTATGTCACAATCGGCTTTTTTGAAAGGGAGACATTTGGTGGATGGTATGTTAGTTGTTAACGAAGTGGTAGATTTGGTGAAGCGGTCAAAGCCCGAATGCTTGATTTTCAAGGTGGATTTTGAGAGAGCCTATGATTCGGTGGATTGGGGTTTTTTGGAGTATATGATGAGAAGGGTGGGTTTGTGTGACAAATGGGTGGCTTGGATGAGGGCGTGCATTTTCGGAGGTAATATGTCTATTCTTGTAAATGGGAGCCCTACGGAGGAAATTAGTGTGCGGAGGGGCCTAAAGCAAGGTGACCCGTTGGCTCCGTTTTTGTTTTTGCTTGTGGCCGAAGGGTTTAGTGGAGTTATGTCTAATGCGGTTGAAAGGAATTTGTTTAGAGGTTTTGAGGTGAAGAGCGGAGGTACATCAGTGTCGCATCTTCAATATGCGGACGACACGCTTTGTATAGGAGAAGCGTCGATCCAAAACCTTAGGACTTTGAAGGCAATCTTAAGGGGTTTCGAAATGGCTTCGGGTTTAAAAGTTAATTTTTTGAAGAGCTCGTTGATTGGAGTAAATGCGTCAAAGGTGTTTATGGCTATGGCGTGTGGTTTCTTGAATTGTAGACAAGAGGTGTTGCCTTTTAAGTACTTGGGGCTTCCGATGGGAGCTAAGTCGAGTAAGATGGCTACTTGGGAACCTTTCCTAGATCAATTGAGGAATAGACTTCATTCTTGGGGGGAACAAATATGTGAGTTTAGGTGGCCGCATTATCCTCCTAAATTCGGTGTTGAATTCAATCCCAATTTTCTACCTTTCCTTCATGAAAGTTCCGGCGAAGGTCCTTAAGATGATTGTTCGTATCCAACGGGAGTTCCTATGGGGTGGTGTACGAGGTGGTCGTAAGATTTGTTGGGTAAAGTGGAGGAAGGTGTGCCATCCGAAAAATAAGGGAGGTTTGTGGGGGGGGGGGGGGGGGGGGTAAAGGATGTGACTTTGTTTAATTTAAGCCTTTTAGCGAAGTGGAAATGGAGGTTGATCCATAAGGATCAATCTTTATGGAAAAGGGTGTTAATGGATAAATATGGTAGGGGAGGGATGGTTGGTTGGGTTTGTTGGATGTGGTGAGTCTAAGGTTGGCGTCGAAGTGGTGGAAAGATCTAATTGAGTTAGAGGAAAGAATTTGACTTAATTGGTTCAAAGATGGGGTGGTAAGAAAGGTTGGCGATGGTAGAGGTACGAGTTTTTGGTTGGATAAATGGGTGGGAAATTCCCCCCTTTGCGATGCTTTCCCTCGTCTTTTTTCTCTCTTTAACCAAAAAGAGGAAAAGGTGGGAGAAGTTTGGGGTATGAGAAATGGTGTTGAGGGATGGTGGTTATCTTGGAGGAGGAGTCATTTCACTTGGGAAGAGGAGTTAATTAAGGAGTTGTTGAGGGTGGTACAAGGCTTTAGAAGAGGACAAGAGGAGGATGTGTGGTGGTGGATTCCAGATGAGGGAGGGGTTTTTTCGGTTAAATCTTCGTATAAGGTGCTTTTGGAGGGGTTCGTTGTGGAGGATGAGTTGAGTATGTTGGAGGACGGTGTCTTCAAAATTCTATGGAAAAGTGTCGCGCCTTCGAAAGCTATTGCTCTCTCTTGGGCAATCTTATTGGATAGAATCCCGACGCGTAGCAATCTTGCAATGTGTAACGCTTTGCCATCGGATGGGACTTTGACGTGTGTGTGGTGTAATAGTGGTGTGGAATCAAATAACCATCTTTTTTTGGAGTGTGAGGTGGTTAAAGTTGTGTGGCTAAAGATTGGTTTGTGGCTTGATTTGAATTTCATAACTCCGAACAATCTATTTTTGCATCTAGAGTGTTGGAGGAATGGAGCGAATTCGAATAAGCTTAAGAGAGGGTATTTATTGATTTGGCATGCCGTGATTTGGGCCATTTGGTGAGAAAGAAACGATCGCATCTTTAATGACAAGGTGAAGGAGATTGATGAGATTGTGGAAGAAATTAAGCTTTTGTCATGGCATTGGGGGATGAGTAGGTTGGGGATTGCGTCTTGCCTCTTTTACGAGTGGTGTTGGAATCCAAAAGAGTGCCTAAAAAGGTAGTTCTTTTTCGGCTGGACAGGATGTGCATGGCTTGCCTAAGGTTCGGTTGCCTGGGCTGTTGGTGATGCTTTCGTCGCTGTTTTGTGGGACAGTTCGGATAAGTACTGTGCTAGTTGGTTGCTGGTTTTTTGGCAGCTGCTGGTCTTGTTTTGGCGTGTTTTTATTGCTCCTTGGGGATTTTCGGCTTGCTGGTTTTGGCTGCCATATTGTATATTTCTTGTGTCCTTGTTAGGTACTTCTTGTGTCGGGGACATTGTTGCTGGTTTCATGCAACAAAAGTTAACCTCCATATCAAACTATGAGCTTAAAATCGAGAGCAAATCTTAGTCTCTTGCACTTTATACTTAATACCTCTGATCATTTGTGTCCTTAACAAAGTCTTAGACTTATGGTACGTAAGTTGACCTCTACCACTATCAAGGTTTTTAAATAAAGGCAAGGTCTTAATAAGGTTTTTCCTATTTTTACACCCCCAGTCTAATTAGACGTTTCAAATTAGACCTCTACCACTATCATTTGTTCATGCAGTTCCCCGTAATATTAAGATTCGCATAATTGCAATTACAGTTTAAAACCTTCCTCAAAAGCAAAATTTCAGATTCAAGCCTTGTAGATGAATGTTGAGATGTGAGACTCCACTAAAGATGGCATCTATAGTCCTCAATAGAGATTATTCAATGACAAAAGTCGATGTATACTTTGAAATGAAGATAAAGGAGGATTTTATACTATTTAAGACTAATTTTAAATGTGAATATGTTCACGTTAGGTTATTATTAGCTAGGGTTCAAATTCTAGATTGGTAATATAGCATTCAATTGTATCTTGTCATGTAATAATAGCTTTATTCATATCCTTTCAATCTGTTAGTTTTTAAGCACACGTGATTGAAAATCTAAATGGATTAATGATATTATACCTATAAGGAAAAATACGATGAGAGTGGAATCAAGATATTGAGGAACAAAAAGTGAGCTTGGTTCCATAGCTATGAAACCAATGTGAAATCGTCATTCAAATATTCTACCACCATGACTCTGAAACACTCTCATCTCCCATGCATCAGTCTTCACCACACACTTCAGTAGGTTGACCTTCCATTGAGAACCTCATTTTCGGTATTTAAACATCTTCAATTCACTTGAGTAGATGGACATTCCACTGAGAACCTGGTCTTCTGATATTCAAATAACTTCAATTCACTTAAGAAGGTTGACATTCCACTAAGAACCTTGTATTCCGATATTCAAATATCTTCTATTCACTTAAGAAAGTTTTGACCTTCCAATGAGAACCTTGTATTCCGGTATTCAAATATTTTCAATTCACTTGAGTAGGTGGACCTTCCACTGAGAATCTCGTCTTTCGGTGTTCAAATATCTTCGAATCACTTAGGAAAGTTGACCTTCCACTGAGAACCTCATATTCTGTGTGCTATCACCTATTTCTAGTAATTTCTACTACTTTTGTTTTTTTGGTCAAGAATTTCTACAACTTTTAACTATGTAAAATGAAATTTCTAATGGATCGGTTTGCATTTCACATTAGTGGAATGGTAACTTTGCAAGTTGAAGAGTTAACTTGTGAGAAAACAAACCAAAAGTTAACTCTTAGTGTTGACTTGTTCTTGACTTGAAAAACTTTGAGTTAACTTGAAAATCTCATATCCAACGCGGGAGTCCATTAGTGTTGACTTGTTGCCACTATCTTCCCATATATGAATTCTAACTCATCACAAAAATTTAAACCTTGAAGGCGAAATTTTGCATATTATAGAACCAACAAATTAATTTTAATTATCCTTAGTACGTATATGTCCTTTTCTTTTATGTCCCCCCAATTTGTGTATCTCTTTCTTTTTATTTAATATATTTTCTATTTTGCCTAAAAAAAGTCCTTTTCTTTATTTAAATCAATAATAAATATATTTATATCGCCAATATATTTAAGTATAATTTTTTTTATAATAAATATAATTATCCTTACAATTTGGGTTATATGTTCGGTCCACTATTATGACAAAACATATCCGTAATACTAATATGATTTTTTTTTCAGTCCAATGTAAAAAAATTATCATCCACTTGTTTATTAATATCAATATGTTTTGTCATAATATTGGACTGAAAATATAACCCATATTGTAAGTATAATTATATAACTTAGTTCAATTAGTGAGAACATTACATTATATATGCAGGTGTTGGGGTTTTAACCCCTAACTCTCCACTTACTCATCTTCAAAATGAATTTTTAGTCACTAGACTACTTGACAAAAAATACATGATGAATTCCTTCAAAAAAAAAAAAATACATGGAGAATCAATTCACTTCCCACAAACAACTGTATCATAAAAACTTAGAGCCCTGATACAATGCAAATTCAGATACTTCACCCAACCAGAAATATAATACACACAATATCTCAATATTATATACAAATACGTTAATATAATGCTCAATCCGAAAACAAAGCAAACGAGGTTTAAGTTTCAATAAAAAACAGTAACGTTTAAACTTCACCCTAATACAATGCAATACAAATGCGTTAATATAATACTCAATCCGAAAACAAAGCAAACGAGGTTTAAGTTTCAATAAAAAACAGTAACGGTTTAAACTTAACCTTAATACTTTACCAAACCCCCATCCAAATTCCTCATTTTCACGTTCACTTAACACCGACCACAATATCCAACTTCAGGCCTAAACGGACAACCCATTTCTGCCACCCGAGCTCATCTGGCACCCAATGGAGTGATTCCATTGATGTCCATCCAGGAAGTGGAATCCTGAAGTAGTACGGGTGGATATCGCAAAAGACGGGAGAAGTTATCGAGACAGATGAGGGGAGAGATAGAAAAGGAAGGAAGAAGAAGAAAGTTGGGAAATGAGATATCACAAAAGAGGAAGAAGAAGAAATTTGGGAATTTAGGGATTGGAATCCAAAATGGGTTGGATCCATGGGTCGGGTCTTATTTTACCCATTTTCGTTCGGCCCAATCCATTTAAAAAGTAAAAAAAATTGCCACATCACCATTCTGTTTGGTGACTAGATAGAAATTGACAGCAGGGACTATTTATGATAACGGAGAAAAAATGTAGGGATTTTAAAAACATTTATTGAAATGTAGGGACTATTCTTCAAAGTCGCGCAAAATATAGGGACCAAAAACATATTTAACCCTTAATTTAATAAACAAGTGGATGATCATTTATTTACATTTATAGGGGTGTTGGGAAACAAAATGTTATAAAACCGTGTGTCTCCTAACAAATGTTTAACAATTAATCAAACAATACATAGTCAAATCATGTAAAAAAACAAATCAATCTAAATTGAAACTAGCCTTCATTTTTGTTACTCTTTCAAGTACTTTTTATAATGACAAACGAGTCAATCTAAATTGATCTATTTGGTTCATTTAGTGACCTATTTGACTTGGAGGAAGTATTTTTATTTAAACATGTAATAAAAACTACTTTAACTAATAAAAAATATGGATTGCACTTATATATTCATCGATGAAAGTTAAGAAAACTGTTACCTATTAATCATGGAAATCACAGTCATGATGAGCCGACGAAGCAGGATAACATGTACCGGCCAGCGACGAAAATGGTACATATCAGATAAATAAAATTAAAAACTAGGAGCTACTATCATTTTATTCTGTCGTTTGATTTTAAAGGTCAGGAAGGAATATAAAATACAAACACAATGAGATAAGAGATGAAGCGGCAGCCACATGAGATTAGACGGGGGTGGACAACGGTTCACCCCATGGACTGAGACACGGATTTGATGTTTCAACTTTTAATATTTGTCTCAAGCTTTAGAATCTTAAAGATGGGAAGAAAGACAGAAGACAGTGAACAAAAGAAAGGGTGAAAATTACTTTGTTATTATAGTACGGGTCATGTTAGCCTATGGAGCACTTGTTAAAAAAAAAAAATTGTATGAAAAAAAGTATTTTTCTCACTTTTAAAAGTTGTATTGTATACAAATTTCAATATGTTATTAATATATTTCCTTAACTAGTGTCAATTAAAACAAATATTTGTTTCAAAACAGAACTAATAATTTTTTTTAGACAAAACAAAACTAATAATTATAATTTAGTGATTGAAATATATCAAGTTGAATTGGTACCAATTAAATTCTTGTGACTCTAAATCATGAAACGGAGAATGGACTCTAAAAAAAAGAAACGGAGAATGGGGAATCTAAAATACATTATCAATTTATTTTTACGAAACTATCAAGTTGGTATATACGATCTTTCAAAAAAAAAATTGGTATATACGTATTATTATATTTATACATCAAACAATTGTCACTTGAGAAAATCAAGTTCATTTTCACTCAATCAAAAGAAAGAATTAATTCATTCAGAGTTTCAGACCCATTAATATATACAGTTAAGTGAAATTAACGGATTAACATTTTTGCATAGAATACGGTCCATGTAGTAGTGGTGGTGGACCCAATAAATTGAGTACCAAAATATAACATCAAATTAGTGATCCACTCACATGCGCATGCCAATGTATCTATAGCACAAACTTCATTTCCTCCTTTTTATAAAGTTTTTGATTATCAAAAAGAAAATATGTACTCCTGGTACCCAACTGTATAAATTTTTACGACATCAAATATGTACTCATAATAGTTTTTCTTATAGGTTTTTTTTGTCACGTATGACATAAGTTAAAAAAGTTACATGCAAGATGCATTTTCACCGTAGGAAATAATTGCAAATTTTAGCTGATATATAAATCAATTAAGTCGAAGCATCGCCACATTTATTCAAGTTTTCATTACCGTGCGAATGAAATGAAGCCATATTCACATAAATACAATGATTCCATCTGCTTTGCATACTAGGAATCAATATTTGATATGTCTCATATTCAATATTATCCATAAAATTGACAAGATAATAATTGTGTGTTCAACCTTAATTATTCTTGGATTATTATATTTGTGTGTCATTTACAAAATAATGTGAATTGAATACATATTATTGTAGAACCTGAATTTAAGAATAAGTATGAATCATATGTATATGTTGGAGACGAATGTCAAGTAAATCGAATATTATAAAGGAATTAACGTCAAAGTAAGTATTATTAGATGATTATGTTCATGATTTTCTATAGTATTAAGTGTAAGTATTTTCTTAAATGGCATAATCAGTTTTAGGTGTACGTATTTCCCTCCTCAAAAAAAGTATAAAGTATTTTCGTTCTATTTGAATTGTTAAAAATTTATCACAAATACATGGAAATGTTATTATTTTAATGGACTATTATCTTCAAACATTTAAGTGAACTATTATTAGTATCACTATGACCTGACCCAAACTTATGAATTAATTTTATTCGGAAAGAATCATGAGTTGTTTTAGCTGTTGTGAATAGGATGAGTTTAAGGCTGCTGGAAGTGGTGAACCATATGTTGTAAAAAATACAACAGGTAATTTGACTAGTATATAAGCTAGAGAAGTGCATTAGGAATGTTGTACATAGTTTATAACTCAAGAATTCATGCATAAATTCCAATGTGTAGGGAATAATGGGACTTATCATGCTTCTGTGAGACTGAAAAACAGGAATTAT
This sequence comes from Medicago ruthenica, assembly GCA_018208015.1. NCBI lineage: Eukaryota > Viridiplantae > Streptophyta > Magnoliopsida > Fabales > Fabaceae > Medicago > Medicago ruthenica. The sequence goes on along the minus strand of CM031372.1, from coordinate 94,844,410 downwards.
GCAGCAATCATTCACCTCCGCTTCGCGTCTTGTTCAGCCCTCACCAGAAGTTCAATCACATCTCATCTCTCTGACCTCACCAAGTCGCGTACGAATGAATAACAACCACATCCATCTCATTTTGTTCTCTTTGAAACTGTAAAAATATGCTTACTCCCTCTACTTTGTTTATGTTATTGATGAATGATTGCAATCGTGTTTTGGTTGAAATTTATAACATAATAGTGTGAGTTATGATATTGATCCTTAAGATCAGTATGTCAATTAATGGATAATTTTATGGCTTTTTATTGTGATGGAGAATATCATAAACAATATGCTAATGATCATGATCATGAATCATAGACAACATGGACTTCTTCTTCACTATAACTGATAAAAGTGAGCCTCGTGTTTCATTTCATTCATTGCATAATCAAAATGAACACATAATGTTAGCCTCTAGATTCAACAACTCTTAAAGTTGAAGCATTTATCATACATTTCAGTTGTATTTTCCTATAAATAAGACTCACATTGTAATAGAAATTCTATGAGAAGAGAATAATATAAATACTCTCTCATATTCTCTATCTCTATTATCTTGCTCCATTATTAGCAAATGCAAAATTATTAGTTTTCACATCAAGCACCCATCAACCCTTGTGCATATGAATTAGGAATTTTATTGTCCAGCTTGTAATGCAGGTGCAGCCCATGGGGTAGGTACTATAACAGCCTCATGTTGTGCATTAAGGATGTTTTGCATTGCATCCTCACTCACTCCAAAAGCAGCAGCAAGCTCAGGTCCCATCATGCTCTTCATAAGTGACGTGGCACCGACCAAAAACTGTGGCTTGTTCTTCTTAGCTGAAGTTGTGAACCCAAAGAAATCAAGTGGTTCATTGCTTGATGCTATTTGGCAAAATGCAAAGTATCTTGGTATAAAGAAAACATCTCCTTGTTTTATATGTGTGTCCATTGCATTGGTTCCATTTGGAAACACTATTTGAATTCTACCAGAACCTCTTATCACTATGCCATACTCTGTTGCCCTTGGATTTACATGGGGTGTCATCATGGATCCCTGCCATATAGATTGAATGCAAAAGAATTAATCATATGTATTGTGCAATAAAATATAGTTGACAAACAACATAGTTTATTTTAAGTATATTTTATTGAGTAATTGTGAGAAGCAAGGTTTTATTGTGAAGAATCCAATCAAATGTTGCCACGATCAAATGTTGTCGATGCAGCCTCAATTGCAGTAGTGTGGTGGTTACGACAACATAAAAAACAATTATGTTGTTATCCAACTTGTTGTCATGGACATTTATCAAAAGACTATTGCGAATAGGATTTAAATTGTGTGCAATCTAACTTCACGAGTCAGCTGTCAGCCACATCTAGACCGTTTGATCGAGATTGAACATTTAAGAAGTGGACTGGTTACAATAACGAGATTATGAATGCACACAACCTATATCCTTGCAGGTAAAAATTTAACAATACTAGGATTGCGTACCGGTTTGAGATTGACGTGATAAATGCCAACGCCGGAACTTTTGAGTGGAGAATAATCAGAACCGTCCAGAGCAACACTCCAACCATAACTATTTTTGAAATCTGGTTTTCTATCATAGAGGTTGCAAGAGTGAGGGGATTTGTGGGTAACTTTGTCACATTTCTTATTTTTTATCTCATTGCCAAATACAGATTCCAATAACTTCCTCCAAGACCACTTTGTTTTTTGCATTACTTCATCTTCTTCTTGTTCTTGTTCTTGATCTTGCACCATTTTCTTCATGTGGTTTAGTTTGTCATCCTCTTTTAGTTGAAGGAATTTGGTCCATATGCTTGAAGCACTTGCATGTGAATGGCCTACATGTACAATTGGACCCTCATGTTTCCTTGTGAAAAATTTCATCAACTCTGATCCTGATACCTATGATGAGTTAATTATTTAACACATTAGTAAGTTTGCTAGCTATGAAACACTGACAGAGACAAGGACATTAAACACAACGCCGACACATAGTAAAGTTGTTTGTTAGTTTCCTTACATTAAATGCAGATTCAAGGATTCGAGGCTCGAATCCAGAAAGTACTGACACCGGAGCTCCTCCTCCAATATAGAAAGACTACAACATATAAACAAGCCATATTAATTTATTAGAAAGATTAATCATATTATATATAAAAGTATTGATTGATTATACAAATCATATATATATATACCTGAAAAATACCAATTCTCAAACTCTCGGATGGGTCGATGCTACAAATAATGTGAAGCTTTTGAGCCTCCCCAGTATTCAACAAATAGAATGCAGAACCAGCTGGAATTTGATACACATCTCCCTTCTTCAAATCCCTCTCTGCCAATTCATCCTCATATATGAATCCCACCTTGGCTTCTCCTGAAATCCATTTTCAAGTTAACTCCTAAATTTTCAAAATACATTTATAGCTGGGAATTACATCTTTCACAAGTGATATCAAGTTCTTAATTTTCACTTTCTCGTAAATTTAAAATATCTAGCCATGTCACTCCTAAGTTTTTTAGTCATGCAGATCGTACATTTGAGTTTTTAGTTCATGCAACCAAAAATACTATCAAGGTTTTTAAATAATGGCAAGGTTTTATAAATTTTTTTTTTCTAATTTCAAAGGCTGCAAAGTGACAACGATTAAATTAGACGTCTCATTCAATTGCCGTTCTCAACAGTATTACGAATCACATTGCCATTGTGATTGCATTGCAATTTAATTTAAAACATTTGTTAATAGCAAGGTCTGGTTGGGATACGAGACCCACAAAGGTGGCTAGATCCAAATTCATCGGAAGTGTTAGTCATTTGCAAAAGTCAATGAATACGTTGCACCAATAACACAATTAGAAAAGAAAATCCTCGTTATGTTGATATGACTCAATACTAACTTACTGTATAGAGAAATGTTACTTGTTAGTATGTCATATAAGTAGCTAGAAATTAAACTCAAGGATTGTAATATAACATTCAATTTCACCTTGTCATATAATATATAGCTTTTATTCACGTCCATTCCATTTTTTTTTTCACATGTGTGATTTACATTGGAAAATCTAAATGGATTAATGATATGATACCTGTAAGGACAAATATGATGAGAGTGGAATCAAGATATTGAGGAACAAAAAGTGAGCTTGGTTCCATAGTAATGAAACCAACGTGTAAGCGTTTTTCAGATATTCTACCACCATGACTCTCCAACACTCTCATCTCTCCTGCATCAGTCTTCGCCACACGCTTTGAATTTTGCAGCAAGAACAACTTTTTGTCTGGCGTTGAAGGTCCGTTTTCTCTATCTTCTGCCTCCCACATTCCCATTGTCATGGACACACCATGACAAAGAATAAGAAGCATGATCAAAAGGGTGGTTTTGTTTCCCATAATTCTTGGCTATTTTGTATTGTTTGCAATTTGAAGCTAGCTTGAGTGATAAGGAAGAACAAGGAGAGTATATTTATAATAAAAAGATGGTGGGAACATGGTTTTTATTAGGAGACAAATGTCAGACATGTAGAATTTTAGGGATCTTGCTGACCATATATGTTGTGCTCTTTTGGTGAGAAACATTCGATCAAGGACAAACATAGTCTTATGATTGAAAACTTTTACTATTTCAGCACTGGATGTCCTGTGCTTTGTATGACTTCTATTCCATTGCAGCATTTTCCTTATTATGGGGTTTTTTTAATTTAAAAATGAATTGAAAAAATGAGGTAACCTTAGTACTAAATGACAAAAAAAATTTACGGTACATTCGTCAATTTAATGTGTACCAATTTTTTTTTAAGAAGTTAAAATTAAATTAAATTAAACAATTATCATCTTATCACAAGATGTGTAATAGTAATGAACAAGTCATATAAAATACGACAAAGCTAAACCAGTTAAACAAACATAATTGAAGTGCTAAGTGGGCATCTCAAGATAAATTAAGGGATTTATCCACCACACGTGCAAATCAAAAGATAAATTGTAAAACTTAGGTTTAAGCCACCAAAAGACTAACATTTTCACCTTATCAAGTATATGAATCAGAAGCCCTTTATTATTACAAAAAAAAAGAGCATTTCTCTCCTTTCAAATACTCCAAACACTAGCAAGTCAATTAAAACGAAGACTTGCCTGTATCTCGTTAGAGCACAACACTAAGCCACCAAACTGAGTGGCATGATCAGAAGCATAATTAGAGAGAATGCTATAAATACTAAACCAATTTAGATCCCAAATTTCACCAAACCAATACAATAAGAAAACAAATGATCAACATATTCATCTGCCCCACAACCTCCAATGTATAGACGAGAACCATCATCTAAAATTTCATGATGTAACAAGTTATCCTTTGCTGAAATTCTATTGTGAAAAAATCTTCAAGCAAACACAGACACTTTCAACGGGGCTCTCTTGTTCCACATGATTTATGTAAGAGTATAGGGCACCTCCATCACCATATGATAGACAAATTTAGCAAAGTAACCTTCACCGAGATCTAGTTGTCAATCTCAAACATATGTTTTGTTTTCCTGCAAAAATATATTATACAACGGCAGACAACACTCATCCAACTTCTCCTCCTCCGAAGCATGGAGCCTCATACGCCACCTCTACTCATCACCTTCAACACCTAACATAAATCCCACATCTCAACAGACACAACGATTATCAACAAATTCAAGCAACCTCCTAAATCTTAAACATAAAGGTCCCCTTTTCAGCCAATAGTCTAACCAAAATAAATTATTACTTTTCAGCCAACGGTCTAACTAAAATAAATTATTAGCTTTATCATCAAACAAATTATCAACTTCTCCCTGACATCTTTCTACCACATTGAAGCTTTGTACCCACTCACCCACACACACGACCACCCTTTAAACCATACTGAGACGCCAACACCTTCAACAACAACCCCCTGATCCACATGCATCTCCAACATCATTTACCTAATAAAGAAAGGCTAAACTCCCTATCCTTACGAACTCCATTTGATCTTTAAATTAATAGTTAAATGAGTTTTTTTGTTAAAAAAAGATATTTTCTATCATTTTAATTAAAAGTAAATATTGTTTACCGAAAATGCCGATGAGATAAAATTTATTTTATTTTTTAATTTTTATTACTCATAATATTGAATATTTTTTACTCTAAAATATTTATAAACAATGAAATAATATTTTTTTTTTCTTATGAATTAATCATTCCTGAACTGCGAAAGTTGACAAATCATTATTTGATTCATAAAAATGATTGTCAATCCATTGGTTTAGAAAACAAATATATTAAAACATTTCAATTTGTAAATATATCGTACAAGACGCTGTATTATAATATTCTTAATTCGACTAGCTAGACGCATGTCATTAACTAACATCTTACATTCTTAAAATAAAAAAAAAACTAACATCTTAAATATCTTCATCATTGGAGCCTGCATTTTTTTCTAAGCATATTTTCTTTGTCAAATAGCCTAGTGATTGGAGCTCACATATTTTAAATATGGAGAAGTGGGGTGTCTGGGGTTCGAACTCCGGCCCTTGCATATATTATGCATTTGTCCCTACCAACTGAGCTAATTTTAGGTTTATTTTTTAACAAAAATAAGCAGAAAAATTTACCCTATACACCAACAATTATACTCCTACCTCAACAAACCATAAAAAATGTCACTTTTAACTATTTTTAAAATCACACTCATTCACCTCATTCGGAATTGAAAATAGTGAATAAGTTTTCTAAAATTTATTGATGTATCAGAAAAATTAAAGAATGTTTTCCGGAATTGTAGTCACGGTTAAAAATAGCGTTTGGTTCTCACATTTCTCTCAATGTTCGTCGCTACTTCATTTTCCTTGTCATAACTATTTTCACTAAAACTCATCAAAATCATACAAGTTAAATATATAAAAGGTCCCTGCAAATATGGCATAAAGATATTATGGGTGTCAGAAGAGGTGTTGAGGTAGAAGATAATAATTTGTTTGATGATATCTTAGTAAGAGCAGTTAACAATTGTCGCGGCGAATTTCGGATGTCAAGCTATGGACTAGCATTGAATCACTAATTCTAAATTACGACTGAACTTTTAATTTTTCGGGGAAAAAGGAAAAAAGTTCTAAATTACCTTGAGAAAAGATTCTAGGTTCGAAAGTCGATTATGCGAGGGGAAGGTATTAGCACCCCTCACATCCGTTGTACTCAACGGGAACCTCTTAGTCGGCTTAGGCTTAAAATGCTTCGATGTTTTACTTACGTGTTTATACATGTATAAAAGGAAATATATAAAAACATAATGCGAGATGAAGAAAGAGATAAAAACAAACGAAAGGGAAAAACAAGTTTTTTATTAATGGGCTTGACAAGATGTCGATCTTGCTCCTACGTATCTCCCGGTAGTCGGAGAATTCAAAGCGTACGTAGTTCTTTGGTAGAAAAACGTTTGTATGTTGGTTCGTTTTAGTTAAAAAGATTTGATCGCGTCCGAGCGAAAAAGTTTTTTAAAAAAGGAAAAAAAAAGTAATGAAAGTAAATGTCAACTGTTCGGGTTGTTGCCGAACTGGCCATTGACGACAAGAAAATAAAAGTAAATGTCAGCTGTTCGGGTTGTTGCCGAACTGGCCACTGACGACAATGCATAAAAGTAAATGATTTGATGAAAAAAAGTTTTCCACTCGGACTTGAACAAAGGTTTTAAAAACGTACGAAGACGTACAAAGTTTTAAAATGGTGAAAGATGGACGCTAGGCGATAAGCTCGCGCAAGGCGTGAATGTTTTAAAAGGAATAAACAAAAGACAAACGCACTGAGGCGAAAAATTCGCGCAAGGCGCAAAAAAGTTAAAAAAATAAACGCGCAAGGCGCGAAAGGTTCGGATTGACCACGAGGGCCAAGAAAAAGGATAAAAATGGCCACAAGGGGGCCAAGGGAAGGTTTAGCGTGCTAGACGCGTCAAGGGTGGAATGACGATTGCCCGAGCGACGAGACATACGTCACGCATTCGTGCAACCGAGGTTTGGGGAGACATACGTCAAGCCATTCCCGTTTCATTCAAGTTTGGTTTTGTCACTCGGAGAAACCTCAAAGGGAACCAAAGCTTTAAAAAGAAAGTTGTAAAAGAAAAGAAAACACGAACAAATTTGTTGTTCGATCTTATTAAAAATCATGAACGTTACTTGTTGCTTAAGTTATTGAAACTCAAGAACAAGCTTAGTTCAAGTTTGAATTACAAACACAATTATAAAACATGCACAAAATTGGAAAGTTCACAAGTTTGGCTCGATTCGAGCTTGGTTTTAAAAAGAATGAGCAAGCTTGGCTTAAGTTCGCGTTTGGATTGAAAATCATGAACAACATGGTTGTTCAAGTTTGTTTTGAAATAGACGAACTTAGCTTGTTGCTTAAACTTGGTTTTGAAAATATTAAAGAACATAACTTGTTTCACAAGTTACTCAAAATTTGTCGCGCGAACTTGTGAAATCTTCAAAGTTGTTCGTGATTATGAATTGGATTTGGACCAAAATGGTTTTAACCCTCTTTAGGTTCTGAATCAAGGGCTAGAATCCCAAAAATTTGACATTTGAATGCCTGATTCATGTTCTGAGTTTCATATACTTCGCAGAGCAACCAGAACTTGGCTCTGCGAAGTCAGGTTCTGGTGTGTTCGCAGTGCGAGCAATACTTTGCTCTGCGAAGTATGCGAATTTTCAAACTCAGAAGCTGTTTCTGAACAGAAGTTCAGAAACTGCTTCTAAGCAAGATTCAGAACCTAAAGGAGGTTAAAAAACTTGACAAAATGGAAGAAAAAGGGGTGGAAAATCACAGTTTTAAAGCTTGGCCCCTTTGAGGTCCTTTTTTGAGGTTCAAAAGGGGTTTTTGTTCACAAAGCAAAATTGGACAAAACAAGATATGCAAACAGCAAACACAATAAAAAAGAAGGATTATAGGAGACTTACAGAACTCCTAGCAATGCTTGAGCAAGATTGGAAGTGGCTTGCTTGCTTTGTGAGAGGTTATGAACAATGTTCTAATTGTTTGTGATGGACTGATTTTGTGCTGCAATGCAAGGGATTTTTTGTGTGGATTTCGTGTGTATTGGCTCTCTGAATTGGTCTATTGATTTGTGATTTCAACTGGTTTTTAATCCTTGGGCCTTGGCATTCCTTTTATAGGCCAAAATGCAAATCTTTGTAATGATGAACAATGATGAACAAAATCCTAAAACACTAGCTGATTTGGGCTAAATTCAGGCTAGAACACTTTGCATTTAATGCTAAAGGATAGAACTTGCTTTGCCTTGTGCCAAGGGGCAAGGTCTTGACTGATCTCAACCACAAATGCCATTAATTCTAGAAGGTAATGATGGTAAAAACTGTAAAACAGGGCAGCTGCAAAAGGGATGATTCTTGGGATCAATCCTTGCAATCTTGGAAGGTCAAGCAATCAAAACGTGTACTGCCATGTACAGGGAGATTGGGGGAAGCAAAATGAGCATGTGGGCTTATGTGTGGGAGGAGAAATCCAAGTCAAAACAGGGCACATCAAACAGCCTTTTTGCAACAAAAACCACTTGTGATTGACTGGTTTTGGCAGGGAAAAAGGGAAGGAAAGGGATCAAGCAGCTGGCTGGCAAGCTTAGGTTGGGTGAGGGGTCAATTTGGAGGGACAAAAGCTGACCAAGGATAGCCAATTTGTTTGATCACATGAGAGGTTGGAAGAAAATCCTTCTTTCCTTTTACCTTTAATGTCACACCTTAATTCTTGCCTTGCTGCACCAAATTAGTCACAAAATAGCAAGAATAAAAGTAATAATGCTAATAACAACAATTGTAGTTGAAAGCAAAAAGGATAAATCAAAGTTTGAAATTCTGCAGAAAATTTCGCAGAGGTCGCAGTGCGAAGGTGATTTCGCACTGCGAACTCCCCTTTTTTTGTTTTTTGTATTTAAAAATAAAAAGGTAAAAATGGAGAAATAATAATAATATATAATGATAATAATGATGATAAAAAATGCAAAAAATGCAAATGATAATGATAATAAGGAAAATAGTAGATGATAATAATAATGAAAAATGATGATATTAAATAATAATAATAATAAAAATGATAAAAACTTAATAATATTAATTAAAATAAAACCTTAATAGTAGTAAAGGATAATAATAATATTATTAAAGAAAAATAGAATAACAATAATATTAATAATATTAAGGATAATGGAAATGCTAGTAATGATATAAATAAAATGCAAACAAAAATACTATAACAAGAATGAAATAATACAAAGTAATAATAAGTAAAATAATAAAAGATAAAACACACAAAAATATAAGTCAAAAAATGGGGTATGACAACAATGAAGCTAACAAAACACACGAAATGATATAGGGTTTTGTTTTATGGAAGTCCGGGTATTGTTTTGTTTTTCTTCAAAAAAATATTAAATGAAATTGACAAAACTATCATTCAACTTTAAGTGACTTAAAGTAAAGGATATTGGTTTTTAGTCAAATTCAAGTAGGTTTAAGTTGTTAATTTACTTCTAAATATTTTTAGGTTGTTGTAAGTTAGCAACCCCATTTTTATTTCAATCATTAAATTATAATTATTAGGTTTGTGTTGTTTTGAAAGAAATATATACTATAAAAACAAAGTCATCTTAACCCTTTCAAAAGAAAAATATGACCATTCACCATTGTTTGCCTTATTACATTCTTTTTCCTGGAATAAACAAATCATTCAACATCCCAATTTCATTCTTCCCTCAGCTTCCTTACATAATATGAAAAATGACATTTGTACAATTATTTTGTGACAACTTTATCTCCATACTCACACTATGTTTTTACTTGCTCCCTATTTGCTTTGGTTTCTGTGTCAATATCTACTTTTCTTTGTAAATTTATGGTTGTACCAAAAGTTGCCACACAAATAGTTGTTCAAATAACACATCTCTTACATAGTACTCCTATTTGGAAAGACAAAAGCATAAGAACAATTTTTTACGTTTGATATTTTTTTTATGTTGTTATCTACAAAAACAATTTTTTACGTTCAATATTTTTTTGAGAGAATGTCCGATATGATAAAATTTTGAAAACTCATGAATATTTCCAAAATACCAACATTAATTTAGTATTACTATAAAACAATTATTTATTTTCTATGTAAAAATCCAGTAAATATTTGCACCGCACTCGTTGCGGAATTATATCCTTATATATGCGAAAACAAATTTTTTTGTTCACGTCTAATAAAATTATGAAAACTCGTAAGTATTTTTAAAATATCAATATTAATATGGTATTTATATTATGCAAATTACTTTTCTTGTTTCTTATCTTAATTTCAGATGATGAATTTGGCCTTTATATTTTCTTTCGGTCATTTTGGTCTTTTTAGTCCATTTGTGTATGGATTTTCACATTTCTAAATCAATAGTGAATAAGTTTTCCGAAATTTATTGATGTACCAGAAAGGTTAAAGAATATTTCTAGATACCCATTTTTACTGAAACTCATAAAAATCATACACATGCATCTCAACAAGATTCGTAAAACTTTTGATGACACTAGAATGTGAACAATAATTTGTTTATCAATCACTTGATTTCTTATCATATCAATGGAGAATGAGGCAACAATGTGAAATTTAATTTAGTCATGTACTGGCTGTGAGTACAATGTATGGAAACTAGGGTTTTTGAGTTCTGTTTAGGTCCAGCCTTGGGAATGATCCCAAGGTTACTATTTGTAGCCTCTCTTGGGCCTACCTGGTCATGGTTTTGGGCCCAAATCGTAAAGGGCCAAAACCATGGCTAGGGCGCCCTCGTAAGCTGCTGAGGGCGCCCCCAGAGGGTGTCCTTTAGGAAGGTCACCTAGGGTTATTTATGACAGTAAAGTGGGCCCTGCGCCCTCCTGGAGGGCGCCCAGCCTTACTCCAAGGGTTCACACCCTTGTCTTTAGGATCTCAAGTCCTAGATGGTGAGATCTACGGTCCACAACCCAACGAGCACGAGTCTTGGTACAAGACGAAGTGATTAAACTGTTTACGGGGGGATTTGCCTATGACCTTTTGCCCAGCAAGTGGGGCTTACTAGTCACGAAGCTATATGAAAAAATTTTATGAGTACTAGTCCAACATGGATGCTTGCCCAATCATGGGTGCTCGCCCACGATGAGTGCTAGCCCAACATGGGTATTTAACCCTGTGTGGGTACTAGCCCAACACGGATACTAACCCAACATGGGTACTAGCCCAACACGGGGACTAGCTCCATGTTTCTGTTTTGAGTGCCTTAATGGGCGCTAGCCCAACGAGAGTATTCATATTATTCATATTAGCCCAACAAGCACGAGTCTTGATACAAGGCGAAGTGATTAAGCTGTGTGTAAAAACGGCTCCTTTGAGTAGCGCCGGGACTGGCCCATTGTGGGCGCGGTCCCTATGAATCTTCAGGTTGAGGGCGCGCCTTAGTGGGATCCGACGGCTGACGTGAGGCGACCGTTCGCTCTCGCTGACGTGTTCGCATCGCAACGGCTCTCGGAAATCGTGTCAACTTAGGTGACGTCATCTGCGCGTTTTCCCAGGCTTTTTTACTTTAAACTGAAACGGATCTACTTTTCCTCCTACTTTCAGATTTCTTTTATCCTTTCCCCCTATTTTACCTCCGTCTTTCTCTTCCAAATCGTTTTTAATCGTTCAAGCGGTTACAGTCTTTGTGGATCGCTGCGCCTGCTGTTTTCGGATCGTTCGGAGCCCGTGTTCGTTCTCAAGCCATTCACTTGTCTAAATCCAGGTAACCCTATTCGATCTCGTTCTTTTTTATTTTAAATCGGTAGTATGTTGGTAATTAGGGAGTGCGATGAGGTGGGTAGGGAGCTATCCCCAGCTAATTCGGAGGAGAGGTGTAGGTTGTGGAGGGAAAGTGTTAGGCATGCGAAGCAGTCAGATGGAACCATTGATTGGGTGGTGTTTGATAAGGCCTACTACGACCACTCCCTTTTGACGAAGTTTTCGAGTGATTCAGACGAGGGTGAAGGAGGGAGTAGTAGTGGGAATTCATCTGACTCTATTATTCATTCTGTTCGCCCAGGTCCGTTCTGTAGGAAAGGAATTTGTTACATGGCGTCTTCTAGTGGTTCAGAACAAGAGAGTTTCGCCGACGAGGTGCTTCGTTCAGAGTCCGTGTACATGGATCCCCAACGGGCCATAAGGTCCACGAAACACTGGGCGTTGGTCTGATCATATGACACCACTATGAACTTGGCATTTTTTCGGAGTAAGCTGCACGTGTCCTCTACAGGATTTGAGGAGGACGTGGTCTTGGAACATTGTCACCCAGGTGAGAAAGTGTGCGCACAAAGGCCGAAGAGCGTGAAGAGTGAGATGTTTCATATGTACACGGCAGTTTTTGAGGATCTGGGTGTGAAGTATCCCTTCACGCCCTTTGAAGTTGGCGTACTCAATTGTCTAAATGTGGCGCCTTCTCAGCTGCAGCCGAACAGCTGGGCTTTTATACGTGCTTTTGAGATTCTATGCGAGGGGTTGGGTTTCCAGCCCTCAGTTGGATCCTTCTTCACGTTTTACGGCACGAAGGGGGTAGATAAGCAGTCTTGGGTGTCCATCAGCGTGCATCCTAGTAAGAGGTTGTTCCCGCCCTACGCCTCTCATTACAAGAATTGGAGACAAACGTTCCTCCAGGTCCGGGGACGAAAGGATTGTGAGGCAGCTGCTGTGTGGGTTGATGGTAAGTTGAGGTTTCCCATATGTTGGACGAGTGCTCCGGCGTCTATCATGGGATTTGACTATGAGAAGCTGGATGCATACGACCAGGGCGTCGTCTGTTTTTTGGACAAAATGTTACCTATGAACATCCGGGAGTTGTTGAATAGGGAAGGGGATATAGATAGCTTAGACGAGTACCTACGTGAGTCAAATTCATTTATTTATGCCTATATTTTGCTTTTCTATTTTCTTGTCCTCTTAACTTTTCTGCTTTATTTTCTGTAGAGGATATGGCGCCCATGACTGCGGCGGAGAGGAAAAGATATCTCGAAGAAATGAAGGCTAAAAAGGCTGCTGATCATCCGCCCGAGTTTCAAGCTGAGTGCCTCAAAGCGGCTACGCATGATAAAGCGTCGCCCGGGAAAGATGATAAAGGAAAGGCGACGGCGGAGAAAAAAGGAAAGAAAATGCCTTCTCCTTCCTCGATTAGCGCCATCAAAACCAGCAGGTCAGTGCCATCTTTTTGGGATAAAGGCTTTGACTACGGCGCCTACGTCAAGGAGAGGCTGGTTTTCAGTCCAGAAGACGCGGAGGCGGGAAATCAGGGCGTTGTGCCCTTTATGACGAGGGATATCGGAGTTCATTGTTTGCGGACTATAATGCTTTTAGACGCGGTGGATCGGAAGTATGAGGAAGTGGTGCAGAATGAGGAGGCTCTCCAAGCTACGGTGAGGGCGTTGGAGAAAGAGGTGGAAGAAGCCAGGAATGTGAGGGAGAGAGAAGTGCAAGAAGCCAGGGAGGCGGTGAAGCTTGAATGTGATAAACGCATCTCCGATCTGAAGATTGGTTATGCATCGGATCTTGCTGGAAAGGACGGGGTCATTGCTAAGCTGCAAAACGAAGTCGCGGCTGGAGCAGAAAGGGAGGATCGGCTTAAGGCTGAGGTTTCCGAAGCGAAGGGCGAGCTGGCTCTGAACTTCGATGCTGGCTTTGAAAAGGCCAAGGCTCAAGTCGCCCTTCTCCATCCTGGCGTCGATATTTCCGCCCTTGATCCTTTTAAAATTATTGTAGATGGCGTCCTAGTGGACGAACCCTAATTTCGTTTGTTGTAATTTAATTTCCTTTAAACTCAGTACTTTTCTTGAATTTGTATTAATGATGCATCGTTCTCTTTTAAGCTTTTCGTTTGTTCCTTTTCTCTTCAAATTTATGCATTTTGGAAGGCCCCTCCTGGGCGGTGATCACGTTTGTTTCATAATAATGTTGAGGATTGTGGGTTTGTTTCTTTTAGCGCCTGATGCTTTAAGGTCCCTATTAAAGGGTTGAGGAACTAGGTGACGATCTCGTTTACGGTTCGCGACGTCTTAGAGCCCTCATTGGGGTTAAGGAATTAGGCGGCGAACTCATTTTCAGCTCTCGACGTCTTAGAGCCCCCTTTGGGGTTAAGGAATTAGGCGGCGATCTCATTTTCGGCTCGCGACGTCTTAGAGCCCTCATTGGGGTTAAGGAATTAGGCGGCGATCTCATTTTCGGCTCGCGACATCTTAGAGCCCTCTTAGGGGTTAAGGAATTAGGCGGCGATCTCATTTTCGGCTCGCGACGTCTTAGAGCCCTCATTGGGGTTAAGGAATTAGGCGGCGATCTCATTTTCGGCTCGCGACGTCTTAGAGCCCTCTTAGGGGTTAAGGAATTAGGGGGCGATCTCATTTTCGGCTCGCGACGTCTTAGAGCCCTCTTTGGGGTTAAGGAATTAGGCGGCGATCTCATTTTCGGCTCGTGACATCTTAGAGCCCGCTTTGGGGTTAAGGAATTAGGCGGCGATCTCATTTTCGGCTCGCGACGTCTTAGAGCCCTCTTAGGGGTTAAGGAATTAGGCGACGATCTCATTTTTGGCTCGCGACGTCTTAGAGCCCTCTTTGGGGTTAAGGAATTAGGTGGCGATCTCATGTTAAGCTAACGACGTCTTAGAGCCCTCTTAGGGGTTAAGGAATCAGGTGGCAACCCTCGTTGGGGTTCACGCGTCAGATGGCGAACTCATTTAAGATTCGGTGTTGGTGATCTGCTACAGGCAATGAAAGTTTGATAAACAAGTGATATATAGGATAATAATAAAAAAAAAGTGGGGCCTCATTAAAAACCCCCATTACTACGGGGGAAAAGAGTGCCCCTTGCTCCTTCTCTACAAGGTTGTACAAAGATGTTGCAATACATAAGATAAAGACAGTAAAAATTAAAGTGGCTTTGTTGACCCTCTAGCTCGCCTTTGAATTGTTGTGGCGAGTTTCTTCCTGCTCTGTGCTCAGCTCTTTAATCAAACCGCATTTGGCTAGCTCTGCATGGAGTATCAACAAAGGAGTACTTGTTTCCTCAACCTTCTTGATCTCGCCGAAATCCGCATCCTCTTCCACAACATTGACATTTGGGTTGGCTGGTTCTGCATGGAGTATCAACAAAGGAGTACTTATTTCCTCAACCTTCTTGATCTCGCTGAAATCCGCATCTTCTTCCACAGTATTGACATTTGGGTTGGCTGGCTTTGCATGGAATATCAACAAAGGAGTACTTATTTCCTCAACCTTCTTGATCTCGCCGAAATCCGCATCCTCTTCCACATCATTGACATTTGGGTCTTTATAACCTGGCAACAGATTGTTCTTCACCTCAGGTCCATTCTCTTTGAAGGGTAGGCTTTTGTTACTGATTACCTCTTCGTCCATCGAACTTTCCTTTGGACCTCTTACTGTTCCTATGCGCTCTTGATGAAACTCTTCTTTTAGGTTTGTGCTAATGAAGTTCACTTGATGTGCTTTCAGGTTGCTGTTTCCTTTCTTCTCTTTTTGCAGCTTCAAATTGTTGTGGTAACATTCTCGTGCAACTTTCTGATCTGCTATGATAGCGCCAACTCGTCCATTGTCCAGCGGATATTTCATAATGAGGAACTTGGTGGAAAGATAGGCGTCAAGGACGTTGAAGGCCGGGCGGCCTATGATGATGTTGTAAGAACAGAGCAAGTTGACTACCAAATACCTAATCCTGATGGTTTTGGCGTTGTTACCTGTACCGAATGTTGTCTTCAATATGATGTATCCCCGAACGTGCACCTGCTCCCCTGTGAAGCCGGCTAGTATTCCTTTGAAGGGCTGCAACTGGTCCTCGTCAAGTCCCATTCTCTCAAAAGCAGAATAATAAAGGATGTCTGCAGAGCTGCCGGGATCAATCAACACCCTCTTGACATCCCAATTGAAGATTTGCACAGTAATGACCATGGGATCGTCATCGTGGGGGATCACTCCTCTGCGGTCTTCACTTGAGAAAGTGATATCCGTTTGGCGCTCTGGCTCCTTCCTGGCGTGGTCGTCGAGCAACATTACCTGCCTCACATATTTCTTCCGAGAGGTGCTGGACTCCCCTCCTCCTGCGAAGCCGCCGGATATGGTGTTCAAGGTGTGGCGCTCACCGTCCTTCGCCACATCTTTCTCCCTTTGGGGGTCTTCGAGGGGACGCCTGTCTCCTTCTCTGCCTTCCTTCACATATCCTCTTAGTCTGCCGTTCTGAATCAATTTCTCAATCTCTCTCTTCAGGTGGATGCAATCATCTGTGGTATGTCCTTTAATGCGGTGATACTTACACCAGACTTCCTTGTCGCTTCCCATGATGTTTCCTCTCGGTGGTGGAGGTTCGGGGATGATTCTAGAATGGTAAACATCTCTCCAGATTTGTTCACGGCGGGTGTTGAGGGCCGTGAAGGATTTTGGTAGGGGTGCGCGCCTGTCCTGGATGTGGCGCTTGTATGTCACTCTGTCTTTGTTGCTGGGTGGGTAATAGTTGCGGCGATGGTCATAGCCGTAGGGAGCACGCTCCCTGGAATCCCTTGCTTTCTTTTCGGCGTTGCTCTCTTCTCCTTTTATGTAACATTCTGCCCTGGACATGATTTCCTCCATGGAATCGGCCGGCTTCTGCGCCAGCGATTCGTTGAACTGACCAGCACGGAGGCCATTTTGGAAAGCTCCCACAAATAGCTCCTGGTTCGGGTTCACGGCTTTAATTGTGGCGTCGTTATATCTTGCAAGATACTCACGGAGGGTCTCATTCGGCCCTTGGCAGACGTTAAACAGGCTGGTAGATGACACCTTGTGGTGGCGACTGGCTGAAAACTGGTGTGTTAATTTGCGCGTCATGTCCTGGTAACTGACGACTGAGAAACGCGGTAAGTTCATGTACCACCTGAGGGCGGCATCTTTGAAGGTCCCTGCCAGAACCTTACATTTTAGGGAGTCAGCAGCGCCGATGATGGCCATCTGGGTGTTGAAAGCCGTTACGTGTTCTACCGGATCGCTCTTTCCGTCGAAAGGCGAAAGTGAGGGCGGCTTGAAGTTTTCTGGGACCGGCGCGTTCCAGACTTCAGCGGAGAGAGGTTGTGGATCTGGATCTACCGACTCGTCCTGCTGGGATCCATTCCCCTCAGCGTGTTGTTGCTACTGGATTGTTTCCATTGTCGCTTGCAGAGCTTCGTTGTGGTCGCGAAGCTGCTGGATTTGTTGCTGTAAGGCTTCTAGGGCTGCTGGGTCCGCCATCGACGGCGACGATGATGGTTGTTTGGGCCGGTTATGAAGACTAAGGTTGGTGGTTGAAGATTAGCGGTTTGGGGCGAAAATGACGGAAGATAGGATTGGCTTTTCAACAAAGAACAGGCTAGGTTGAACGTTTGATTAGGGTTAGGGTTGAATCGCGGCGAATTCGGAAGTTTCAGGGTTACTCCTAAGAAATACGGTGGATTCACGGCGTCCTGGTGACTTTCAGGGGCCGTGGATCAACTGCCTTTCTTTCGGAGACGGTGGCTAGGTCAGTTTTACCGTAGCCCCACGGTGGGCGCCAACTGTACTGGCTATGAGTACAATGTATGGAAACTAGGGTTTCTGAGTTCTGTTTAGGTCCTGCCTTGGGAATGATCCCAAGGTTACTATTTGTAGCCTCTCTTGGGCCTACCCGGTCATGGTTTTGGGCCCAAATCGTAAAGGGCCAAAACGATGGCTAGGGCACCCTCGTAAGTTGTTGAGGGCGCCCCCAGAGGGTGCCCTTTAGGAAGGTCACCTAGGGTTATTTATGACAGTAAAGTGGGCCCTGCGCCCTCCTGGAGGGCGCCCAGCCTTATTCCAAGGGTTCACACCCTTGTCTTTAGGATCTTAAGTCCTAGATGGTGAGATCTACGGTCCAAGTCCATTGTATTTCATTTAGTGCATAGTTATACATTCACTACGTCCACGAGTTCTATTCAACTGATAAAAATATCGAAATTGTTAGGTAGAATATTGTGACTGAGGTTCAAACTCCGACTCTTCCACTTATATGTGGAGTTTTCAATGATTATTGTGATTTCAATAAGCATTTATTATCATTTTTTTTCTCATTGATACCCATTTTCACTAAAACTCATCAAAATCATACACATGCATCATAATAATCATATGCACAAATAATATTTGCTAAGGAGCAACTTATTAAGTTATACTGCCCTCGTTTCATTGTTTATAATTACTAGACTAAAATGCACTTTGGCCCCCCAAGTTTATAAAACTAGCGATTTACGCCCCTTTAGTTTGGAAATTGCACCTTTAGCCCCTCAACTTTCACCCCCTTTACAAAAGTTAGGCCCATCTTTAATTTTGACTAGTCAACGCTTATGTGGACACTATTTTTTATTAAAACAATTGCCACCTATGATTATTATAATCCACCTGGATTTAAAATAATTATCATTATTTAAAATCAAAATCTTAAATCAAAATAAAAAAGAAAAACATATTATAAATACAGAAGTTCATCAATCTTCAACATACAACAAAATTCAGATCTTCAACACCAAACTTAAAATAAGGCTTAAGCTGATGGAATATCAAGATCAAGATCATCTAGGCCTTCTTCTAATCAAGAAAGCCCTTTCACCATTTGGCTTGAACTAATCAGTCCTTCTGCTGCTTCTTTTAACATCTTCAACAGTAGAGGTTTTGCTGAAGGAATCTCCATGGCATGTACCAAAGCATTCTCCCAACTCATGTAATTTAGATTGAAACAAAACGCAGCCAAAGATTGAAGAGGGAGCGTCGTGGATAGAGAGGGAGAAACAGGGAAGAGATAGAATCAGAGCAAGAAGTCAAAAATCTAGAAACAAATCATAAAATAAAATTTGAAAATACAAAAATTGAAAAGAGAGGGAGAAAAACCTTCTTCACTTCCATTTCACCCATCACCGCAACAGAACTCACCAAAAAACAGCAGCAAGAAGTAGAAGAGGATGAAAGATTTCTATTTCACCAACCACCAGATATGTCATTGCCGGTCACCATCCATCTCTCACATCGTATGCAAACAAGCACCACCGCGCCACCATCCCCCACACTGTCACCGCCGTTGCATTTCCGACAACCACTGATCTTTTCCTCTCTCACGACAACTTGATCTCTTCTCTCTGTCCGACTCTCTCTCTTCTATGTTTCTCTCTCTTTTTTGATTTTTTTTTTTGTTTTATCATTTAATAGATTAAAACTCAACAATCTTCTTTTTTGATAATTCACGGAATGAATGAAGATAATGGAAAGAAATGCTAGATCTAGATTAAATATTGATTTTTTTGGGTTTTTATGTGTGATTGATTCTGAATTTCTGATTATTGAAGATGAATATGGAAGTAGAAGATGAAGATTGTTGAGTTTTAATTTAATAAATGATAAAAAAAATAGTTAAATTCTTTAAAAAAGATTAATTAAATGATAAATGAATTTTTATTAATAATTAAATAATAATAAAATGTCCAATAATCTATTTACACAGTCATCATATTGCATGTCATCCATATCAGCGATGACTGTTCAAAATTAAGGGGGGCCTAGCTTTTTGCAAAGGGGATGAAAGTTAAGGGATTAAAAGTGTGATTTTCAAACTAAGGGGGCTAAAATCGCTAGTTTTAGAAACTTGGGAGGCCAAAAGTGCATTTTAGCCTAATTACTATTATTTTTACAATTTTATCCTTTAAGAGAGAGAACGTTAATTTATGTTTTTAATATAGTATTTATTGATGATTAAAGAAAAATATGTAAAATAAATAGGTGTATGCTGGTAAAAAGAATAGCTAATGTAGTTGCAAATACCAAAAGTGTGTTATAAAAAGGGACAAAAAATTCTGAAAAAAGGTCTTATATTTAGGATAGAGCTGTAGTACAAGCAATTAATCAATTATCAATATTGGATTGATTCAAGTGGGAAGAGACTTTGACCGTTAAACAAGTTGTCATAAATGCAATTTCTGACTCTTGTGTATGGAGAAGATAAAGTTTAAAGAAGAGAATCATTGTGTGTAAAAAAAATATACTCAATAAGCTGCCCCTCAATAAAAAAAAACTATAATGAATAAATATAATTTCTGGATCTCACTATTTAATATAGGTGATTTGCCCATATCCATATGAAGATTTTAAGATAAACATTTATTGTATAAAAAATAAATTTGCTAATGGTATGTTTGGATCAAGGGTTTTGGAAAAGAGGACTTATTTTTATCTTTTAAACCATGGGCACGGCAAAGTATTCTTTTAAATTTAGCTAAGTGTGATAATATCGAAGTATTATATAATCATTTATCATGTTGTTTTTATTTATTTATTTAAATATCAAAATATTTTAAAATATAGACTTATCACTCTAAAGTCATCCCCTTCAAAACTCTCCTGAACAAACCCAAAAAAATTTTGGTTTTAATGATTGCTATTTATTTACTTCAATCAAAATTGAAAAATAAATAAAGATGACTTAGGCAAAAATTTATATGAATATGAGGGGAACACTTGAAAATTTTCATAGATACAATAACTTTACTTTATAATATAGAATTATGGAATTGTATAATAGACATTTCTTTGTCTAATCAAATAATTGAAGAGGGTTTTTTGGTATCCTCAAAGGTATACCGGATCAAATGCAACACTAATGGTGTTGTTAATCATAACCCTGGAGGATTATTTAGAGATACTTCTGCAGGTTTTATTGGCTGTTTTGCTTACAATCTAGGTATCAATAATGTTTTTCATGTTGAGTTGATGGTTGTTATGATAGCAATTGAGATTGCTCACAAAAAGGGGTGGCATTGTCTCTGGATTGAATTTGATTCACAATTGGTAACTACTGTTTTCAAGTCTCACTATGGTTCGTTGGGATTTAAGAAATTGTTTGCTCAATTGTATGACTCTTCTACTTTTTTTTTTTCTTTTTAATAATATTTACAGTGCCGCAAATGATAGGTAGAATTGATGGAGTGCAACTGCAAACATTGTTGAGATGTTATTCTTTTCGTATGACGTTTTTGCTCTCTATTTAGGTTTTTAAAAAAATGATTTCTTTTTTCAAATAATCAAATAAAATTTGGTCAATCTCATTTAAATAAATACGTAAAGTCCGATTCATTCATTTTTAACTTTCTCACAAATCAAAATTATTAGTTTTCACATCAAGCACCATCTTCTAATGCAGAAGAAGATATCAATATTGAATTTTCATCTATCGTGGTTCGTGTGCAGCATTAACGCTGGTCCTCATTTTTGAAAGATGGCAAATGAATCATCATATCTATATATGACAAGACTTCAAGAAGAAGCCAGATTAACGCTGGTTGCTAGCTGGTCCTCATTTTTGGATTATGGCAAATGTGAATCATGTGTATATTAAGTGTATAACAATACAATATCAAGGAATAATCCAGATTAGCGATCAAACTAAAGTCTCAAAGACAGGAAGAATATCAGAATTTGAGTAAGAGCGATTGATCATGACACATGAGGCATCATTTTCTACTAAGATAACCATTGACCAATATAATTTCACATAACTATATGCAATTATATATAATGTCGTACGATTTTTCAACCATTGACCATTGCTTTATTTCCATATACACATCGTATATAGTCATTGAAAATAATGCAACGTACAACAACCATTCTTATTTGTTTATTTTTCAAAAATAAATAATATGCTCAATTTACTTATATATTATTTGTATTCTTTGTACTAGCAAAAAATACAATAACATTTCACTTAGAAAGTTTATATTTTGATTAATTAAATTCTTCAATTTAATCATCAAATAATAAAATAATTCTTTAGCAAGAACTAGAACACTCGTTTGTGTGTGACTCTGTAGGTTCAATACTAAACCGGTAATAGATTAATCAAATTAATATATTAATCAAGGTAGACATCTAGTAACACTCCTTGACGTCCAGGTAGTATGAAATATTACTTTACTTTCAAGAACCAATTAGAATAACATAATATTTTTCTTCCGTCGTTACAACTCTTGTTAACTCTAGAGCATGGTACAATTGTCAGGGTCTATTTGGCGAAAATAGCGGATAGCTGATAAGCTAGTTGATAGCTTATAGCTTATGACTGATGACTGATGGCTGATAACTGATATCTTATAGCTGATGACTGATGACTTATTGCTGATAGGCTAATTGAAGTGTTTGGTAAAATTAGCGGTTCAACTAGCTGATAGATGTAAAATGACATAAAAGGACATTTTTATATCATTCAATTTTTTATGAAGACAAGAACAACATACATTAATAATAATAACAACAACAACAACAACAACAACAATATCATTGTCATTTAAAAATACACTAAAAATGACACATTGAGATTGAATAGTTTTTTTTTATAAGACATAGCTCAAAAATGTCTTATAAACAACCTACAGAGCTCAATGACCAATTAACTACATATATATATATATATATATATATATATATATATATATATATATATAATCTACAGAGCTCAAAAATACTTGCATATTCAATCCATAAGCTCAAACGAGGAAGAAAACATAAGGGGTAAAACCGGTATTTAAATAAAATAGTAAGGGTAAAAGAGAAAGAAAAAACAATGGTCTGAAAAATTATTTCAAATTATTTATAAGAAAAAATGCCTTTATTTTTTATTTTAAATTATAATAAAACATAAGGGGTAAAACTGGCATTTAAATAAAACAGTAAGGGTAAAAGAGGAAGAAAAAACAATAAGCTATAAGCTCAAACGCTACTTGAAATAGCGTCTGAAAAATAAGCTATAAGCTCTTGAAATAAGCTATAAGCTCCTGACGAAAAGACTGTTACCAAACATGTATTTTTTTGCCAGACAAGCTTATAAGCTATAAGCTGTAAGACATAAGCTTGTTTTTGTGTCTTGCCAAACAGACTCTCAAACTCTAATAAGTTAACATATATGACTTAAGAAACTCATTTCTTCTTTCATTCAATTTCCCTGGCTGACGGATCTCATCTTGATTAGTCATTAATTATACAAGTATTTAATCGTATTCAATATCCTTTCAACTAGCACACTAAGGTATTAGGTGTTCAGAATCAAAATACAATACATAACATGTTAATTACCATGACAATCTCAGGTCAAAGAAAATCATTATATTCTTTCTTGAGAATTTTTCTATTGACATTTTAAGGTAATATCGACCATTAGAAATTCTCAGTTGAGTCAGTTCAATGATCACATCACTATATGCATCATCTATATATGTAATTTAATAAATGAGACCTATTAATCTTTATCCAATAAAGACTATCACATATATATATATATTGATCTATCCGAATTATTGATGTCCTACTCACAATAATCATACGATCAAGAACAATTTAGATTAAAAAAATAATAAAAGACTTGTTTCTCATTATCATAATCTCTATCATGATAACAAGTCTATAATTTTAATCAAGGACTTTATCAAATTAACTATTTCACTAAACAGTAAACAAGATAGTGGATATTTATTAAGTCTAAAATTGGTTACATAATTGATTGGATCTTGGGCATCTCCAACAAAATATTGCAAAGATTACATGGTATTCCAACATTAAAATGATAGAGGGAACTAACCTACTGCTACATAAGCTCTCCATAACATTATTGTCTCCATAATATTCCTTATAGAGGGAATAACATATGTTCTGGCTAACCTAGTAACTTTGATATTAGATCAAAATTGTAATTTTATTCTTTATAAAAATTGGGGAAAGGGGAAAATTATTAATGATTAAAAAGGTATTAATGAGTATTTTACAACTATCTTCGAGAGGATTTGAACTTCATTCTTTAAGGTTATAAGATCAAGCTCTTACTGTATCTCATGAACAATTCTAAATTATAATTGATTCGCTCATCTTCTCCTTTAGAGTAAATTATCAATAGTTATTCTTCATGTCCAAAGAGGCTCCCACAATGAATTTGGGCTAATGTTGTCCTCAAAGAAGTTGAGATTATTTTGATAATCACTGCTGCAGGCAGGACTTGAAATGAAGTTGTCCGCTGATTGTTGTGGAGATTCATTTGGAGTTTCTTTCATTTCCATGCAAATCAAAGCTAGGAGATTGGATTGTTGTAATTGCATGTTAATAAGCTCAGCTTGTGACTTAGCTAGTTGTGCTTGAAGCTCATTGACTTGCTGTTGGAGGTGACAAATTGCACCTGCACATCCATATACAGGGTCTCTTATTCTTGCACTAGCCTCATAAACCATGCTACTAACTGCATCAGCTCTTTGAGACTCTGAAAGTTCCTGAAAAAAATGGAGGAAAATAATTTTATCATTAATTATGAGTGCTTGAATCAATGCTTGTCTTGAACTCATAATTGGTCACACTATACAACTTTGACTCAAGTGGTTAATAAGAGTTGTTTGAGAAAATTCGAGTTCGAATCTTGATGAAAATAATCATGCTTAAATTTTACTTAACTTTTGTCCGAACTTTGAATTATATGAATAAGTTATTTAAAACAGAAAAATGGTCACAGTATACATTTAATGTCAAAAAACTAGACAAAATCATTTTATGAAATTGAATTTTCAAAGGACAAATTAAATATGTGTAAATGTCAACTATATTGTCTTGAGTATTAAATGGTTTTCTTGTTAGAATTAATGCAAGAGGCCCACACCACAAGGTATATGTTAAATTTAGGTTGTTGAAAATTCATTATTTTGAGGCCTTTTGTCGCCAAGAGTGAATTGCATTCCTTCTACTAGATAACAGATGTTGATTCATCTATAAAAATAAGACAACCTCGGATGATAAAGAAACTCTAAACCCATTACAAGTAGGGGTGTTTACAACCAAACCAATCCAATAGAAAAACATAAAACGAACCAATCTAAAACGAAACCGCAAAAAACTGCATTTGATTTGGATGCATCATATTGACACAAAAAAGAAAAACCACGTGTCATATAAAGGGCATGATTCTGAGCGTTAGTAGTATTTTTCAAGAATAATCATGATGGCATGATGCCGTTAAAATATAGATCATGTTACGTACGTGATCAAATGGTGAAATATATAACAAATGTGCAGTGCATTTTTTATAGATCAAAATAGGTGAATTTGACGGAATCAGATGTGTCACATTAACTTTTACAAAAATAATATTTTAGAACTAAACAAAATCAACATATCATTGTAATTTTGTTAAATTAGTCGTCATTCCAAATTCATACCAAGTTTCTTTTTTGTACAAAAAAGAGCCGAACCCTCTACACCAAGTTAATAAGTCATTGAAAATTAATAATCATGTAATGCTAGGTATGACGTTTGCTCAATTGTTTGCTCAATTGTATGACTCTTCTACTTTTTTTTTTTTTTTAATCTTTTTAATAATATTTACAGTATAATATTTACAGTGCCGCAAATGACAGGTAGAATTGATGGAGTGCAACTCCAAATTGTTGAGATGTTATTCTTTTCGTATGACGTTTTTGCTCTCTATTTTGGTTTTAAAAAAAATGGTTAAATAAGTAAATGGTCTCCCTAAATATACCAACATTTGATTTTAGTCCCCCTAAAATATTCTTTAGGTTTTTGATCCCTCCAAAATTTTTCATTTATGAAATTAGTCCTTGTTCTCAATGTAGAGTAGGGACTAATTTCATGGATGAAAAATTTTGGAGGGACCAAAAGCCTAAGGAATATTTTAGGGGGACTAAAATCAAATGTTGGTAAATTTATGGGGACTATTTACTTATTTAACCCTAAAAAAATGATTTCTTTTTTCAAATAATCAAATAAAATTTGGTCAATCTCATTTAAATAAATACGTAAAGTCCGATTCATTCATTTTTAACTTTCTCACAAATCAAAATTATTAGTTTTCACATCAAGCACCATCTTCTAATGCAGAAGAAGATATTAATATTGAATTTTCATCTATCGTGGTTCGTGTGCAGCATTAACGCTGGTCCTCATTTTTGAAAGATGGCAAATGAATCATCATATATGACAAGACTTCAAGAAGAAACCAGATTAACGCTGGTTGCTAGCTGGTCCTCATTTTTGGATTATGGCAAATGTGAATCATGTGTATATTAAGTGTATAACAATACAATATCAAGGAATAATCCAGATTAGCGATCAAACTAAAGTCTCAAAGACAGGAAGAATATCAGAATTTGAGTAAGAGCGATTGATCATGACACATGAGGCCTCATGGGTTAGGGTATAAGGGACTAAATATATTTATTAATTTCTTCTAAAGTGAATAATTTAAATAAGTGATTTCAACCGTTATACATTCATAATTAATTATTACTCCTCCGAATTTCAATTATAAGAAGAAAAATATAAAAACCAATGAAATTATTTATTATTGTAATTTTTTATATTTTTTAAATATATCTTTGTGAAAAATTGTGTGATATTAAATACACTCACTAATATTAAAAAATATATATATATTAAATGAGGGTAAAGAATCGCAAAAATTTCTTATAATAAAGAACAAATGTACTCCCTTAGTTCCGAAATACAAGTCGCATTTTTACAATATACTAGACTCTAACCCGTGCGATGCACGCGTTTTGTAGAGCTTCATATATAACTATCAAATGACTATATTATTACTTTTATAGTTATATTCAGTATTATGTTATCAAACTATCTCAAAAAGTAACAAAAATAAAAGATGGACTGCAATAAAAATGACAAATCAAAAGAAAAAATATATACAAAAGCTAGCACCAAGAAATTGATCCTAACCGCAAAAGTTGTTAATCGAAAGAAAAAAATAAGGAAAAGGAATTGTTATTTAGTAACCGAAAGAAAAAAAAATAAAAAGGAACGTTACGTGGTAATTGAAATAAAAAATATTAATAATAAAAAGGAACCGCTAATAATGAAAAAGAACTACTATCAAAAAAGGAATTGCAATGGCGTTAGTGACTTTTAAAAAAATGACATTTTCATGTGTTATCTGATTCAATTCCTTGCATATTTTTTTTTCATAAAAATTAATTAGGTCCGTCAAAAAGGGTGGTGTTATGGTTATTAGGTTCAATTGCAAGATGGTGAGAGAGATGAAAGTGAGTGAGAAATGATTTAGGAATTGTGAGATTGAAAGAAAGAGGACCCGAGATTTGTGTTGAATACACAACATTGAAACAATCACATGTCATAAAAAACATTAGTACCTTGGTGGTAAGAGTTGTGAATTGAAAGCATGTGGTACCTGGTTCGATCCCCATCCGAAGTTTTTTTCATAAATTTTTATAACTAAAAAGTAGGGCTAATCATTAGGGTTAGAGCAACACAGCAACACTACTTAACATTTAGTATGAAAAAAAGAATAATGAAGAAAAAGCTAAAATTCACACAATCACATAACAAAATCAATAATTTTCAAACCCTAATGTCAAGGATTCGAAATTAACAAAATTCAGACAATCAATATCAACATTGGTCATAATTTTTTGTCAATTCGATGAAAGATGGTGTGAATCGGTGAGAGAAAGCGAGTTATCGGCAATGACATTTATGGCAGTCAGTTGTTGGTGAGGTGGCAGTTGCGGCGGCGGCGTGATGTGTGTGGATCAGTGAGAGAAAGTGATTTTCCGGCGGTGGCAGTTACGGCGGCATGTGTTGTTGAAGTGGCAGTTGCAACGGTGGCGGGATGTTGTTATTGGGGTCACCGGCGGCGGTGAAAATGAAGTTGAATCGCATGATGTGTGTGAATGACGTTCAATTCGTGTTCAAATGATGTTGGAATTCAGGGTTGTGAGAATGACTTAAAGCGAACTCGCATTTGTGCTAGATAAATAAAATGAAAGCAACTATAAGTCACAAAAACTTTAGTGATCTAGTGGTAATGGTTGTGATTTACCAGAACTTGGTCTGTAGTTCAACTCTCAGCAGGCATTGTTTTTCATAAATTTTGTGATTGATTGCGACATGTATTTATAAATGGTGTAATATTTATGTACAGTTCAAACTATTTATTTTATATACTCTGAAGTGAATTATTGGACGAATATGCACAGTGATCGGATACCTCTTTCGGATACTGTATTCAATTTACTCACAAAATTGATGGCAAGCACATGCACATCATCGTGTTTGTACTAAATTAAGGAAAGATAAGACGATAAATTTGAACGAGAAACTACTGCATAATCAAATGCAACATATTAGCGATGTTTGATTAAATCGTTTAAAATAGAGCAGTGCTATTTAGTACGATGTCAAAAATTTGTAAAACCGAAGAATGATAATGTGTTTAAAGTTGAATGGATGCAACGTCCGGTTTTTGTGGAATAAAGCCACTGTGGTGGTATAAAAGTTGGTCAATGCGATTGCCACGGCTGTCGTCAATCTTCATTTCGTCACACAAAGCATTTCCCTTTAAAAAAACTATATTAAGATCTTAACAGTTAGTTATGACATAAATAATGATGTAGTCAAACAATAAATCATAATTGTAAACTTGACCCTTATCCTATCTAAAACTTGAAGACAACAGTTACATCGTATTGTATTAATTCTATTTAAAAAATAATATCAATAATCATATATTATCTTAATTACTGATCGAACATATGGGGTGGTGGTGATTAACGAAGTGGCACACCTTGCAAAGAGGGATAAGAAGGAGCGTATGATCTTTAAGGTGGATTTGAAAAAAGCCTATGATTCGGTGAGTTGGAATTTTTTGGATTCAATGCTAAGAGATTTGGTTTTGATGAAGAATGGAGAGGTTAGATGTGGGCTTGTGTGTTTTCGGAGAGTTTGTCGGTTTTGGTGAATGAGAGTCCTAAGGAAGATGTGACAATAAGTGAGAGGCTTAAGCAAGTTGATCCACTAGCACCTTTTTTATTGTAGTTAGTGACGTAACTAAATGAAATTCAATAAATAAAGGCATGGTCATAAAAAAAAAATTATAATAATAAATTTTAAATTAGTATTCTAAAGTGACAGTGATTTCAAGACAAGAAAAAAATGAAAATAAGACACTTCTAAGATGGAGGGAGTAGCATATTTTACTAATACTAGATCGCCGTCCCGTGCTATCGCACGGGTCATTTTGATGGTAGCAACGAATATAATGATATAAACATAAATGTTTTTTCTCAATAAAACATAGATGATAAACATTGATCCACATTAATCATAGCATAATAAGAGTAGATTTTTAAAGTATCAAGACAAAGCAGGATCTTTGACCCGTGCTATCGCAAGGGTTCAATAGAGTTGAAATTCTCATATATTTTAACAATTGAAATTTAACTCATTATTAACATATTAAACTATATTATATGACGGAAATTGAACTCAATTGAAAACAAAATTTGTGAAAATAATGTAAACGTCTTGATCATTGATTTCCATATTATTAATGACCATAACTATTAAGCAAAATCAATGAAAGTATTCTTCAACTTAGTCAACCTTCAAGGTTATAGAATATTAAGCAGTATCGATTGCTATCATTTAGCCTTGAGATATTGCTCAATATTTTCTATTTCAAACATCTTATTCATTCATTAAGCATATTCAAATCATTAGCAAATTAAAAGAAACGTCAAATGATAAATATGAAATGATAACTTAATAAAAAGTATTTTATTACCTTCACCTAATAATCTATAATAGTAAAAGAAAAGAAAGCCAATAAAGCTTTACAAACCACCCTAAAAAAAAGTTTTGAAAACTATAAAAAAAAAATTTGAAATAAATCTCTCAAGTTAATTAGCATTTTTTTTTACTAAAGTAAGTTCGCATCCCTGTAAAAAAATTGTAATTCTTCTCGTATGCAAGTGCATATTTCTATATGGAAAAACAAAAATAATATTGATATACAAAGTCAGTCTCAGTCACATACTTAAAATCGTATTACATCAGAACCACAATATATCAACCAACACTATAATACATCATTTATAAAACAAAACAACACCCATTCCTTTGACTTACTACATCGTTGCTTCTTCTCTTTATACAACACCCACCTATGCATACAAAGCACAATATTACATTAGACTTAACTAATATGTTCTGCACAATGTAAAACTTAGTTCCGCTATATGTTCTTTTATACATTTTCATGATCCAATAAAAAAGCACAACACAAAAATACAATTTCAATCTTGCTTTTGTCCTGTTTTTTTCCTTATGGTTACATGCTTTTATAGTATAACTTCTTTAGCATCAATGAACATTGTAGTTACAGTTGGGAATCTCATGTTAGCAAATATAATGAAAATATATCTATTACCTTTGGTGCTCAAGCTTTTTGGGTCCTCTTGCTTAAACTTATCAAGAGATTTCTGGTAATTCTTGGAATATATTTCAGCCCAAAATTTAATTAAATCAGCATGACATGTAGTCCACTCTTCATGTTTCTGCTTCAAGCATGTTAATATCAGCAAACAATGTGTTAAAATCAGCAAGACATTTAGCCAAAAAAATTTGATTACATAAAAAAACTCAGTGCTTCTCTATAATCAGTGCTTTAAAAATCGATGCTTCTCTGTAAATTCTTGTCAAAAGAATCTGAAGCAAATTTTAAACGCTCCTGAATAAACTTCTAACTAAAAAAAGGAACATTCAATTTTAGAAAAGCAAACTTTAGCCTGAAAAGAGAGTTACCTGAAGTTGTTCTTAAAGAGCCATTGATTTCCAGCAATATTCTCATGGAAAAAGTACAAATAATCATAAAAGGACCCTATAATTAGTAAAAGTAAAGGTAAAGTAATCATATATGCAGTTCTTAAAGAGCTATTTGTTCTTAAAGAATCAGAAGCAAACTTTAAAGGACCCTATAATTAGTAAAAGTAAAAGAGATGGTATATTAGATAGTTATTTTAGCATTATTCTCGTGGAAATAAGATTTGCTCAGTTGCTGCAATTAATTTGTAAAGAGATAATTAAAAATGAAAAAGACAACAAATGGAACCATTGTTTCAAACAACTGGAATGGAATATCAAGTGAAAATCTAGAACCACATCGGAGATGGAATAAAGAGGTTTAGCCATGATAAAATGATAAATAAAAAACTATAAAATAACAAAGGCAGAAAACCAAGTGCAAATGTTGTAGATAATGGTTTTTGGTTAGCCTTCATATTAGCCATCATTCATCTTAAAATGTATCAAACATACCAATTCAACTGAACATCTCATAGGCATAATATTATTTGAATGAAAAATACCAATTATTAAAACAATCAAACAAATCAAGCCAAAAAGGAGGATTATCAAATGAGTTGGTGGAGATACCCTACAATGATACATTTAAAAGGTCAATTACTAAGAGAAACATTAACATAATTATAATTATATTAAAAGCATCAGTAAATGCATATAGAAAGTGTTGACAACTAATTTCTAAATCAAACCAAAAAGGAGGATTATCACATGAGTTGGTGGAGATAGTAAATGCAAAATAACAATAATTAGTAAATGCAAAATAACAATTTCAGTGCTAGGAATGTGTATCTGACGGAGGAATAAAAAGAGATGAGAATTGAAGTAAAAAAACAAAGAAACAAAAGTTACTTTATTGCGGCATTCCATCAAACATGTAAAAGAAGAAATAATTAAAGCATTTTTTTAGAGACATAAATTGTACCTATATGAAGAAAAACTATAATATCAGTCGAAAATCCAATATAAAAATCCCTAAATTCATTTCTAAATTAAAAACTCAACGTTAATTTCCATGAAATAACTCCTATCATCCCTCCATTGAGAAATCAAACCACATATTACTCCTCTCCTAATTGCTTTAGCCAGACAAAATAACATATCAGAAAGATAAAAAAAGATGAAAGGGACTCATAGGCATCAACAACTTGGAAAACTGTTGGCCCAATCAAGGAAATCATGCAAGTTTCAGATTGAATTTGTGCCATGACATGATGTTGTTCAATCGCCAGCGGTTTCTAAAAGCCATATCTGTAATATCCCGCTCATGCATGATTTTTAACAGTAATAGAGGAATGAAACGTATGAAATGGCAAAAGCGTAATTTCACGTATAAGGGCTTTAAATACTATGCCAAGGCAATAATCATTCATTTGCACTTATCCTTTCTCTCTCTAGCAAGCTGATTTCTCCTCCCTCTCTCTCTCTAGAAACTTGGCCACCATCATCATCAAGCTCTAATCCATCAATTCCCTCCCTAGATCAGGTGTATTACAAGCAAGCAAGTGTGGGGAAGCTTGGAGCAAGAGAAAAGTTAAGGAAAAATCAAGAAAAGAGTAAGAACCAAGCTGGGGTTTTAGTTGTAAAGCTTGGCAAAGATCATCATAAGTACTAGGTGAGCTCCCTAGGGTTTTGGAACCCACTTTGAGTGAGTTGGGTGTGTTTATGCTTTTGAGCAAAGTTTTGTAAATTATACCCTAATTCTCTATGCTTGCCAATTCCTTGCTTATATATGTTTAAAACTATCTTTTTGTAATAGAAAATCATTCCTAACATGGTTGAGAAGCTTGGGTAACTTTGGTTGAGCAAAAATGGTGGAAAACACGTTTTTGAACAAGTTCTGTACTGTCATGGTCGCTACAGCGACCAGTCCGTCGCTATAGCGACCAGACAGCTTTTTGAGTTCTGCCTACGGTCGCTTGTAGCGACCAGGCCGTCGCTGTAGCGACCACACCAGAACAGCTCATGACAGTTGAGCTGTTTTGGGTGTTCTGGTGCGCGTAGGCGTGGCTTTTCGCAACCGTTTCCTCCTGAAACATTTTAGAAACATTATCCACCATTTTAACTCATCCAAAAGGCTTCCAATGGTTGAGATATTATAGGAGCAAGGAATACGCAATGTATGGGAAATGCAAGAATGAGGGTTAAATGAATAGGTAAGCCCTAAGAACGGCATATGATAACGATATGTCGAATCCTTTGATAGGAAAACTAGATTTAAGAGTATGAGGGTAAGGATTAGATGGATAAATCCATTACATGTGAGTGGATAACTCTTAAGGAAGGCATACGACTTTGATAAGTCAAGAACCTACATTAGGTAAGCAAGATTAGAGAAGTATTCAGTTTAGAATACAAGAGTAATAGGAATGTTTAGACAATCAAAGTTTCAGATAAGCTTATAGTGTTGGTTCTCCAACAATTAATAGGTGGCTTATGAGAACGATAAACCAAGAATCTTAAGTTATAGGTTAAGTGTTATGTGACTGTTATTATATGATTAATGCATCATATATGCATATGTAAAGTTAAAGAATTATATGTTAAAGTTATAGGCGTGTTCAGCAGACTCTGGGATTCGCCGGATGGGACTTCTCCGAGAGGGTTGTCCACACGTATGTTACAGTTATAGGCATGTTCAGCAGACTCCGGGATACGCCGGATGAGACTTCTCCGAGAGGGTTGTCCACATGCAATTAAAGAGGAGTCCGATGATTAGCCTCAGATAGGAATTTTCACCGGGTTATAGGGAGATGTACTTCGGGGTTACTCCACCCGGATGCACTCCGTAAAATGAACTCAGATAATAAAGTTTGTTCAACGCTAACATCTAACATAATATGTGTTTATATGAAATATGTTTTATAGTTACAGTTATAGTTATAGGCAGTTTACAATTATAGTTATAAGCAGTTTACAGTTATAGTTATAGGCAGTTTACAGTTATAGTTACAGGCGGTTTACAGATATAGTTACAGGCAGACTTATAGTCATAGGCAGATTTATATCCTTTGTGGATAAAGGTAAGACTTGGCGATCATAGGAAATCCCCAAGATTGCCAAGGTAGGCATGGCGACCCTAGGTTCCCTGAGGTTGCCAACAGTTGGTTGGGTGGAGCTCACTGAGACATTATGTCTCATCCCACTCCTTCTGGTGCAGGGTTACAGGTAAGCCAGAGGTTCGTGATGGAGTTCTTCAGAGAGATACTGGATGGAGTACAGTTGGTCGTCGTGTACCAGCTCAGGAGCTTATTGGACTTTTGTATAAGTATTGTAATGGTATTTGATTATTTATACAGACGAGTAAACTTGTATTCATTCAGATGTGATGTAATATTATTATTGAAAATTTTAAATGTATCCAATATCAGTTTAATGCACATGCTAATATTCTAGATTAAATTAGTATGGGTGTTACAATATCGGTGTATTCGACAAAGTAAATAGTCTTTAACTCCATCTCTTCAAAGCTTTTAATCATCTTCACACTGTCCTCTTGGAATTGATATCCTCATTGGTGGTAATTGTTCGCCGACTATTTGTCAGCACCACAAAACCACTCGCCATCACCGTTGAGACGTATTCTGATAATGAGATGAGTGCAATGCTGACTTTAAATATTGTTTAAGGAAGGAATTACACCAATTATTCCAAATGTAGACATCCATTTCAAAATCAATTTCAAAATTCGGAGTCATCAAGTTTCCTAATACGTAAGACAACATATTGTCATTGAAGCATAAAAGTAGTGTTGGTCAAAATGGGAGTCACAAAATATCTAGCTCAAGGTGGATAGGCAAAACCAAAAAAATCAAAAGAACACATGTTTACAGATGCTTAAAGACTAATTATAAAATTTCTCAACAAATGTCACATTGTATGCATTTGAAGACACGATAAATTAACAAAAAGGAACTCAGTAATAAAAAGTCATAGCAGATAGTGAACTCAATCAAACTTAAAGATGGAAGAAAAATCAATTAACAAACAAACCTGCCTTCTAACTCATAAGCATAATACATCAAATGCAAATATGATATAGTTGTTTTCTTCTTTTTACTTAGATATATTGTGAAACTTGTTTTTTTCTTTTGGCATAAAGCTGAATTGGTCCATCAAGAAGTGTCGCAAAATAGTTAATAGAAATTTTTTGCCAACATGCACTCAATCACAACCAAATTCACCAAATCTTACTAAAAAACGAAATTTAAATTTTAAACAAAAATCTGAAATGGAAAGCCCTGAAAATCTTACTGTAAACTACACATACCATGATGGGTTGAAGTGACCCTCCTTGAGTACACCGCAGAACACCAGTCACCGTTAAAAACATCATTTGATGCGCCATCGAAACTACAATCCTTTTGATCACATCAGTTTCAGTATAGTCCATTGCACGAGAATAACCAACATGAAAACAAATCGAAGGGGGCAGAGCTTGGAACCGGAAGGACCCCGAACTGAAGGAAGCTCCGTTTTTAAACCCAGCCAAGATGATTATAGGGTTTGTCTCTGAGTACTTATTTGAGATCAGATTTGAAGAACCAAATGAGAAGAGTAGAGATTGAAGATGGTTTATGGAAAATGAAGATGGAAAGAGCATAGTTGAGATTAGTGTCGTATTTATATATGAAGAAAACAAAACATGCCTTAAAATTTCTGCGAACCTGCTAATAGGCAACCACAAAACTCCAAGCAGCAAAACCACATAAGACACAAAACCAGTGAGAAGACCTTACTTTCTCAAGGATGATTGTTAATTGACGAACCTCAGTGTGAAATAAAGATGAAAGGTTTGTCAATCATCCTTGCCACTGTCATAGAAAGATTAGGCAACTAACATTTAGCACATCAAAACAATGGGGGGAAATATACACAAAAGAATCCATAACAGCAAGAACATGAAATAAAAACACAAAAAATAAAGAGACTTTGAGTATCAGGCTATCAGCATAATGGAATCATCTCCATGTGCATCAAACTACTCCAACCAGAAGACCTATAAATCAGAGCACTGAGCAAACATCATGCAATTTCTATACTACCATTTATCACTCACACCTCTTAATATATTTTCCACACAACAATTTATAATTAACAAAAAAAAAATAGAACCAAACCCAAATGTTTCAACAACATCATTTTTTACATAAAAGAAAAAGAAGTAAATTAACTATAGTCTAACAGAAATTGTTCAACACCCAGTTTTTTATTTTGAAATGATAAAACAAATTAAGTTCACGTGATTCACAAAAAAAAGGGTTAGTTGATTGAGTACCTGGAGAAATTGAACCAAAACCAGTCATAGAAGCGGTCAATCTGTGCTAACGTCTAGAACAACTTGTTCAACCTCCAAATTTCACGATCCTCCAAAGCCATCCCTAATTATGTCTTGCCGAATCCACAAATCTGAACAGTGATGGAAGAGAGCATTGAGCATAGTGATGTTTGAGATTCAGCGACGGGAGAAGTTTTGTTGACGAAGGATGGTGGTGAGCAGGACGATGGTGATGGTGGGTTACAGTGGAGAGGTGGTGGTAGCCGATGATGGAGGAGGACGATTGTGATGGTGGTGATGGGAGGACGGTGGGCTGGTGGCGGTGGAGGAGAGGGTGGATGGTTTGAGAGGAGAAAGAGAAGACAGAGAAAAGGAGAGTGAAGGAATGAGAGGGTGGCTGGTGGTGGAGGGTCTAAGTATAACGATTGAGTCTATTGGGGGTTTTTTCGAGAGAGAAAGGAAGAAAAGAAGCTCAAGAGGAAACGTGTGAGAGGATTTTTTAGAAGAGAATTTTTTGCGTGGAGTGTAAATCTTGGTGGCAGTACTTGAGCTAACTTGAACCAAGTGAAAATAGGGTATAGGCCATAGGCTATGATACAATGATGCAATTTAAGCAACCAATACAGATTACTTTCTGCTCAAGAAAAACCAAGGGCAAGGATGTCATTTTAAACCTGCAAAACCAAGCAACATTGGCGCCCAGCAAGGGGCAAAACAGTAAAAATGTATATGGTTGGCTTAGGGTTTGTCTAGGGTAAACCTGCAGACCTGTTTCTTCTATTTGTATTTATTAAGATATCATCCTTTGGGAATTTCAATGTCAATATATTGAGTCTTTTTCCTTTGTTACTTTTTAAGTTTAAATAAATTTTTTTGTCCATATAAATATATCGAATTTTGTTTTTGTACTCATAAAAAAAGTTGAATGTTTGTGCCCCTATCATTTTTTTCAGCAAGCAAATTTTAGTCGCTTCTAAATTCAAATTTATTTAATTAACCTTAAACTTTTAAAATATTTGAATGATTTTTTATTTGCAGAGATGTTTACCATATTATAAAATTTTCTCCGCAAAAAAAAGATTAAAATACGCTTAAAATCTCCAAATTTTCATTATTTTTATCTTGAATTTTCAGCGGTTAATAAAAATTCATATTTCATTCATTTAATGTTTTTGTAAAAGAACTTTTTATAATGTTATAAACATGTATGCGAAAAATCATTTAAAAATTTAAAGAAAATTAGTGAGTGTTTGACACTACGGCACGTTGAGCCAAATCACTGTAAAAGACCACGTTGCCACAAAAGCTAAGACTTGGAGCTTCTAAAAAGTTGTGGCGGATGCAATGTTGAACGTGAGTTTAAGCATTCAAACATGTAACCAAATACTCGCTTAAAAACTTTGGTTTAACATAAACTAAAATTATGTGCTATAAAAATTTTATAAGAAACAAAGATACCATTTTTATGAGGATGGAAAAACAAATTTTGCTATATCTATAGAATAAAAAATTTATGCGAACCCTATTTTTTATGGAAAAATGATTAACAAAACAACCATTCATATGACCACTAATCAAAATTAACTACTCCAATATGAAAATATACGTTTCAAATCAATTATAAAAAAATTACATTTCAAATGACCTATGTAAATCTACATTCAAGTCAAATATAAAAGGAGCTATGCTAACTTACGATCTACGGACACATTAAATAACTTAAAAGTAAAAATATTTTTTTTTTAAATTTTTGCCTTCAATTAATATAAAATTTAAAATTAAATTCAATTTACGGATTTCAACAAAATATTTGTACATTTAATTCGTTTACTTATGCTTTAAAATGCACAACTTAGCCCTCCTTTTATGAAAAGCTAGTATTCCCTTCACACGCAAAAGATTATTGCATGTTGGGTGAAATAGGGTTTTCTGTTTATTTTGTTTATTATTTATTTATAGACGAGAAAAAAAAATGGAACATCAATTTTTTTTGAAGGACAAAAATGGAACATCAATGAATTGCCGACAGGTGACATTGTAATAATTTACTGCGTCCTCCTAAAATTGTTGATTGCAGTTCTATTGTCTCTTCAAAATAGTACTCCAATTAAAATGTTTCAAAACCTAGGTCTCATTTAAACATAATTACTATAAAATAAAATTATACTACTATGATCTTGATAATGAGTGCTTTTAAGGGTATTGGTTGAAGAGTTTACTTAAAGAAGTTTTGTCACAAAAATACAAATTGTTAAGAAGTTGTAGAGTTGGTCATCCCACCCCTTCAAACTTAGCATTGTGTTTCTGAATTATTGTCCACTTCGGTCTTGTGTGACCCCCCGACAATCTTGTCATTTTTAAAGAGGTATAAGCCAAAGAAGTGTATGTTGTTCATATATAAACTACTTTTAGGTTCGATTCACAAATAATTTGGAACTTTTGGTGTATCAAAAAAGTATTCAATTCTTTTTGACAAAAAAATACTCCCTCCGGTCATTATAAGAAAATGTCACAACTTTTAAGGTGTAGTTATTACAAGACTTTTCTACCTCTCATTTAATGATTGTCATTTTAATATTAGTAAATGTATTTAATGTTTCTCAACTTTTTATAAGGGTATATTTGTAAAAATATTTAAAAAGTTAAAACAATTAATGATTGTATTGGTTTTGATGTTTTTTTTGTTTTTCTTCTTATAATAAGGACACTGACCAGCATTCAATTAATGAAGCTTCTTTTTGGCTTTTCATGATCGTTTGCTGTTGTCTCCAAAACTATTAACACGGGGTGAGAGAAATTATAAAATAAACGCTCTAAACTACCATAACAATAATAATTGACTTTTAGGAATTTTATTTTTTTCTAATGGCAACTTTTCTAACGTGTGCAAATTAAAGCTATACTTGGGTTGTTGTTCAATCTCCCATCTTGATGTTGCCTAGATTTGTCTTTTACATTAACATACTCTATATTGGAATGAAAATTTGTTTTCTGGTTGAACTATAACGAATCCAAAGCCACAAAGTCAAAAGCAACCTTTGAAGAGGAAATTAGGCACACTCATGAGGAGAACAATTTTTTTAATATTAGGTGACCAAAAAGAGTTTAAGATTAAAATATCAGCAGCATATATAAA
Organism: Medicago ruthenica; assembly: GCA_018208015.1. NCBI lineage: Eukaryota > Viridiplantae > Streptophyta > Magnoliopsida > Fabales > Fabaceae > Medicago > Medicago ruthenica. Next base: position 94,805,203 of record CM031372.1, on the reverse strand, counting down.
CACACCAAAATAAAATATTTCCCCTTTTAATCTTGAATATGTAGTAAAAAATAGTGTTCATAACACATGCAACGGAATCAGTGGCGTATCCAGGACCCTGGACTAGGGGGTGCAGACTATTTTACCTAAATAATTTTCCGCTTCAAAGAGTTGTCTCTTATTGCACCATAAACAACTTAGTTTCTTCCGGTGTATCAATATATCTCACAATTAAATTAAATGAAATATGATGTGTCTTTTTTATTCAATGGTAAAAAAACATTTGTACTATTTTTTAGTAAAATTTAGTAAAATCTCATTAAAATAAATTTAGTAAAATTTATATTTTTTAAAACGTTATTAAATTATGTAACATTCAAATTTTGGTGAAGTAATTTAAGGGTCCGTTTGGTGTGCAGGATATGATTGAGACATGATATGATTATAAGTTAGATAAGGATAGGATATGATAGTATCAGGATAGGCATTATCCTCTCATACGTTTGGTGCACACATGATAAGAAAGATGATATCATTATTTTATCATATCATGTGTTTGGTGCATATTTGTTATTGACATGATAAGAAGTATATTATATTTAAATGACAAAATTATCCTTGTGAAACCTGCACAATCAAACGTCTCTCTATCATGATAGGATAATTTTATCATATCATGTCTCTATATCATGTACATCAAACGTGCCCTAAACGTTTAACATGGTCATAGTTCTTTTTTTTTTAAAGAGTCATAGTCCATGTAGACAAAAGAAATTGAAAACAAAATAACATAAAATGCAAAAAGTAAAACTTCAAGATATTGTCTCGTCCAGTATATTATATATTACATATACGATGGAATTTCACAAAAACTTTAATGGTGTAGGGGCTGAATCAGTTTGAATTTGAAAATAAGCTTGTTTTCACATTTAGTTGGAAAAATAAAAATAAAAAAAGAAAAAGTAAGAGCTATAATCAAATAATTAAACAAGTAAAAAATAAGGATGAATATAAAAAGCAAAAGTGAGATACAGTACAAGCATCTAAAAAAAGTACAAGCAAGTCAGCATCTAATACTAAAGGGGTGTAGGTCAGCAGTAGCTTTGATGTGAGAGAGTCTTTTAGGCAGGTGCAAAGTAGGTGCAAAATTAAACTGTCAGGTTATGCAAAATAGATATAAACTATGATTATTGAGAGAAACTTTCAAAATCCAGAGTGTGCAGGTGCACACCCTCATAGAGAGCTGGCTCCGCCCCTGAACGGAATAAAGTTTGGATCAATTTTGCGCTTAAATTATAAAAGATATATTTTGATACTAAAATTGTACCTTTGTATCAATTCTTGAAGCATGAAAAATTCTTCAAAGATGTGAAGACTCTACGTGTATTCACACCGAGACCAATTCTTACCCTCAACCTTTGAGTAATGGAACAATAAAACTAGAGCATATTTGTATGTTGTATTTTGTTGTTGTTGTGTGTTGTGATCAAATCACTTAAGGTCTACTTATAAGTGACACACACTACTATCAAATAAGAGGTGTTGACTCATCTTAATGGTCCTTTCTTTCATATGGTCAATCATTATAAAAACAATTAACACATGTTAATGCTAATTTATTTGAAAAAGCATTTTCTACTAAGATAACTATTGACCAATATAATTTCACATAACTATATGTAATTATATATATATATATATATATATATATATATATATATATAATGCCGTACGATTTTTCAACCATTGACCATTGCTTTATTTCCATATACACATTGTATATAGTCAATGGAAATAATGCAACGTACAACAACCATTCTTATTTGTTTATTTTTCAAAAATAAATAATATGCTCAATTTACTTATATATTATTTGTATTCTTTGTACTAGCAAAAAATTCCCGTCTCATCGCGGACACAAACGCCTATACCTGTCCGATGGAACCGCTCCGAAAAAGTCGCGTCTATGTTGCACTTGTAACAGCCCCTGCTAGGCGGCATCCAGTGTGTGACAGCAACTGCTGCCAGGTGGTGAGGCTGATGAACAGCAGGTTGCACCTGGACAGCAACAGGGTGCGCGTGGGCAGCAAGAGGCATCTGCTGAGCGCCAGCTTGCAGGAGCACATCAACGCGCGGCAGATTGGCTTCTTGACAGTCGTCCATCAGTTGTCGAGCTCTGTCAACGACATGTGCACTAACCTCGAAAACATCCTCCCAAATCTTGAGGTTCCTATGCTTCCATAAGCTCCAGCAAATTACCGCGAATCGATGTTGAAGATTTGAGGGTAGATTTTGAAGCAGATAGAAGATGGAATTAACAGCAGAATCCGTATGAATGGCCGCATGTTGGACATCATACCACATTCCAGCTGAAGACCACACCTAAATAGCAAAAGGACATTCGAATAAAAGGTGATTTAGGTCCTCATAAGCAGAACTACAACTTACACAATTCGTCGGACATGTAATCCCCTTATCCTGCAAACAAACTCTTGTTGGAAGACAACCGCGACACATACGCCATAACAGATGCTTAACTTGGTGGGATTTTCAGTCTCCAAATATCACGCCAATTGCCCGGACAATGGAGGTGAGAAACATCAATAAGTTCTTCAACACACAGTCTATAAGCACTTCAAACAGAGTAGCAACCATTTCTTTCTGCTTTCCAGACTAAACTATCCTCTAAAACTTGTTCATACAGAGGCGTATTTAGAATGAGATCAGCTATGTCGTGACTAAAAACCTGTCGAATTAGAGGCACATTCCAAGTCTTACCATGAGCGGACAACAAACTATGAACTGTAAGATTACTCACCAGGTATCCCCCTTCCATATTACCATCAACACATGCACCATTAGACAGCCAAGGTGTGTCAAGAATTGGAATTGTGGCGCCTGAACCTATACTCCATCTCGCCCCACCGCGCACAATAAAACGAGCGCGCAAAATGCTACGCCACACAAAACTCGGATTGTGCCCAATTTGAGCAGTAAGATAGGATTGAAAAGGGAAGTATTTTGCTTTAAAAATGCGAGAAACAAGAGAATGAGGCTCAGTAAGGAATTTCCAGCCTTGTTTCCCCAACATAGCGAGATTAAATGCCGAAAGATCCTTGAATCCCAACTTCTAGAAGCTTGTTTCAATCCATAGATTGATCGTTGCAACTTGCATACTTTGTTGTGATCAGACATGGATGTGAACCTTTCAGGTTGTGTCATATACACTTCCTCTTTTAGCTCACCATTAAGGAAAGCTGTTTTTACCTCCATTTGCCATATTTCATAATCTTAGTATGTTGCTATGGCGAGTAGAACCCGAATCGATTTGATCATTGCCACGGGGGAAAAGGTTTTGTCATAATCTATTCCTTCTTTTTGACGATATCCTTTGGCAACAAGACAAGCTTTATAGGTCTCAACCTTTCCATTTACTCCAATCTTTTTCTTGTAAACCCATTTACAACCAATAAATTTAATATCCTTTGAAGCCTCAACCAAAGTCCAAACTTTGTTGATCTTCATCGATTCCATTTCAGATTCCATAGCACTTTGCCATTTATCACGATCCAAGCTTTGCATAGCCTCTTATAACTCTTACGATCATCATCATTATGATAATTCTCATTCGAAGTGTCATCTTGCACCATTAAATTTAATCTTTCAGGTGCACGATGTTCTCGACTAGATCTTCTATGAGGCTCTTGCACTGGATTGATTTGTTGTTGAACATGTTCTAAGATTGGTTCATTAACTTGTTCTTGAACTGTAAGTGGTTTGATAAGTGCCAGGAACTAGTTATAAAGCATATTTATTTTAGGCACTTTTCTTACTAGTTTTGCAAGTTATCTAGGTAAAAGCTCCAAAATAAAGGATAAATATCATTTCATGCTTTTTAGACCTAATCCCAACCATTTTTGTAGGTACATGCTATTTCCTTGAGTCTGAAGATCAGACTCTGAAGTTCAGCATCTGAAGGTCAGAGTCTGATGAACAGTGTCTGAAGATCAGCGTCTGATGAACAGTGTCTGAGCTTCAGAATCTGAACAATTTTGCAGAGCAAACTATCATTGTAGAGTGAAGTCAGACAGTAGGTTCGGAAGCTCCAGACTCAAAAGTTCAGAAGCTGAGGTGGCAGAAACCTTCGCAGAGCAAAGTATTACTCCGCAGAGCAATATTACTTCGCAGAGCGAAGTAGGGCGGTTTGGACTGTTCAAGGCTGAGGTGGTAGAAACCCAGTGGTGAAGAAAGGACTTTGCAAAGCAAAGTATGACTTCGCAGAGCAAAGTCCTTAATATCAGAACACTGATAAATAGGTTCAGAGCCGAAAAGTAAAAGTTGTAATATTTATTAAGTTATATTTTTAGGTAGAAAATAGGGATAGAAGTTCTGTTCTTCATAGAGCAAGAGTGATTGAAGTGTGGATTAACTAAGATTCTTTGGGAAATCAAGACTTAGCTTTGGATCTTCATCGTTCTTTACACTTTTGTATAGTTGTCATGACAATGATCAACTAACTCCCCTTTGTTGGGATTGGAGGTACTTTATCAAGCTTAGATGTAATCTTTTGATCTTTCAATTATATGATTCTAGCACCTTATGTGATATTGATTTTATTCTTGCTATTCATTCTTATGCTTGATTTAAATGTTATTGAAAAATACTTTTGAATCTAGGTTTAGAATAATCTTCTATCAAAATAAGAAATTCTAGACATGGAATTTGGTTTTGATAATCACATAAAGTATCAGAACGTAATGCTATCGGATCGTTTAATAGATTAGGAAATCGTCGATTAAACGATATGATTGATCTCACGACGTCATTTGGACACGAATGATGTTGTCGAGTGATACGTGATAATTTCCCTAAAAAGCTAGAATCCATATGCATGATCATTAGAATATATTCGAGGCTCGATTGACGAACTCTAATTCCAACGCTTTTACGCCCTATTACTCTCTGTTTTTATTACCTCTTTAAAAAGTTGAATAGTTCATATAAAACAATTTATAAACCCTAATTTAAAATGATACCAACTGTTGAACGGCTTACGATATCGCACTAGTCTCTGTGGATACGATATAAAAATACTTACTTTTGTCTGATCAACAAAATGGTGCCGCTACCGGGGACTGGTGTTTAGATATTTTAAGCATCGCAACAAATTGTATTGTTTTGAGCATCTGTATATATCTTGTGAATATTCTTCTTTTCTTTTGTACATTGTAAAATTTTGTTTGCATTAACCCTCTTTGTTATACAAAGAAAAATTTCTTGTTAGTTACACTTGTTTCACATTCTCCACATAAACGAAATCATGGCTGATCATGATTATATCAACTTCTATACTCCAATCGAGTATGAATCCTATCAACAGTATCAACAATATCCTTCTGAAGATGAACAAATGTTAACAATGGAAAATATTTTGAATATGTTCATACAACAATCCATGATCAACATGCAAAATACCAACCAAAGATTAAAGAATTTATCAAGCCTTTGGAGATTTTGCAAGTTCAATTAGATTTTACACCAAGAATCATGGATGTTCAAACCAACAATCAATCCACTCTTGAATTCGGAGAGGTTGTTGAAGAAGATGTTGATGAAATTGAGAAGAGATAATGTTTGAAGCATGTGGTATAATGAAAATAGTGGAAGAAATAGAGATACCACATGAAGTAGAATTTCCTCAAGAAAGGTCATATACTGAAGAGGCTGAAACTGTTGATAATAAAGAAGTGATGGCTTCTGAGAAAAAGGAACGGTTACTTAACAAGGAAGAAATTTATGAAAAAAATTGGGTGAAAGTGAGAAAGGTAGAAATAGATTGTGTAATAGATAACATTTGTTCCTTGTTCAGCAAACAAAGGTTAGGGAGGATATGGACTCCACATCAGCTCTACTTCAAGTTCATGGAATTCCTCCCAAAGAAAAGGAATACAAAGGGGGATGTGTTGTCCGTCTCATTTTGGCCACCCTAACGAAAAAGGCGTCGAGCTAATGACATAAAACAAACGCTTGTTGGGAGGCAACCCAATTTTGTAAGTATTTATGCTTTATTACTGCTTTTTAGAAACCATAGGTGAAGATAAAAATGACAAATATGTTGAAAAGTTGCAATTTTGAAAATGCCAAAACCTGTCAACTTTGCAGAGCAAAGTTTCCCTACGCACTGCGAAGCTTCAGAGTCTGAGCTTCGCAGAGCAAAGTAACTGCGCAGAGCGAAGTTTTCGAATTCTGTCAGGTACAGTTTTCAAAGCCACTAACCCATCCTTTACTCTCATTCAACTACTCCCACCCACTTCACTTCCACAACCGTTTCAAACCCCAAAAACAGTTTCTATCTCTAAAACCTTATCCTTCTCCTCCAAAACAACCCTAAAAATATTTTTTTCACTTACCCATTTACACAAATCCTTCCTTTTTCCATTAACATTGTGTCAGTAGCTTCAAATTCTTTCCATTTTCGCAAGCACACAAGGTACTATTTTTGGGTTTCCTCTTTTCTCATTTCTTCTTCAAAATGGTAGGATTGCATGTAACTTAGGGTTTAAGTTTTAAACTTCCAATTTAGGGTTAAGTTTTGTGTTAAATTTCATTTCATTTTAAATATTCAATGTTGGGTAGATGAAATAGAATCATAAGCATACTATTTTCATGAAAAAAAAAATCTGTTGGATATTTGGATGTTGGCTACATGTTTGCTAAAATCAAAATGTACAAGCAATGTGTCTTCAGAAGCTAATTTGTGTCTTCAGAAGCTGGAAACTGGATTTCAGAAGCTGGTACTGTTCATCAGAAGCTGAACTGGTCTTCAGACGCTGGTATTGTTCATCAGACGCACTATTCAGACGTTGACTTTTGTTGACCTTCAGAAGCTGCTGTTCAGACGCTGACTTTTGTTGACCTTCAGAAGCAAGTTTTCTGCGTCTGAATTCTGTTAAATCTTTCACAATATCTTTTGAAAATTTAATTGAAGATTTATCCAAAGCTTCATTTCTAGAAGGAAGTATTTTTGCGCAAGATATGTTCTGAAGATTTGATTCAATTATTTGTGAATATATTTTCAAGGAAATCTTTGGAAAATATATTTGTGAATTTTATGTGAGCTTCTAATTGCTTCTAATAGAATTCTGGAAACATATCATTGAAAATTTGGTTCAGAATTGTGTGCTGCTGAACCCTATATAAAGATGACGCTGCTATTGAAGACTATATAGAAAAAAACCAGAAGTTGTCATTGAAAAGAGTCTTAGTGTTTTTTTTAGTCTTTGAGGTGTTGCTCTGTTTTGTACACCACTCATCTATTAGAGTTGGTTTAGTTTGTTTTGAGTTGTAATTCACTTAAAGCTTTTAAGCACGAGTGATGTCTTTGATGTTTTGAAGTGTGACTTCTTATTTGTTTGTTTAAGTGTCTGATAATCACTGGGCTGTGATTACTTGATTGGGAAGTAAGTGGGTTCTTATATCTAGGAGTTCCTAGGTAGAAGTCTATACGGGTAGTGATTAAGTGATAAGGCTGGAAAAACAGGGGTTGTGTCTTGAGTCTTAGAATTAATACTACTTAGTGGATTTCCTTCCTGGATTGGTATCCTCCAGATGTAGGTGAAGTTTGCACCGAACTGGGTTAACAAATAACTGTGTTCCTTTACTTTCTGTCTGTTTAATTTTCTGCTTCTGAACTATTGTTTTTCAAACTCTGTTTTTAGTTCAGAACCAGTACCTGCCAGAATTTCAATTGGATCAGAGCAGGCACCCTGCCTGTATTTGGGTGAGCTCCAGGGAAGGTGGTTCTGGCAAGAATGGACAAAGAAGGAGGATTTGTTAACATGCCACCTCTGTTGGATGGGACCAACTATGAATATTGGAAATCTCGTATGAGTGCTTTCCTGAAATCTATTGATAGCAAGACCTGGAAAGCTGTTCTAAAAGGTTGGGAACATCCTGTTGTGCTGGAAAAAGAAGGAAAAAAGACATTTGTGTTGAAACCAGAAGAAGATTGGTCCAATGATGAAGATGCTTTATCTCTTGCAAACTCCAAAGCCTTGAATGCTATATTCAATGGAGTGGACAAGAATATATTCATAATGATCAAGCAGTGCACAATAGCTAAAGATGTCTGGGAGATTCTCAAGACTACTCATGAAGGCACATCCAAGGTAAAATTGTCCAGACTTCAGCTTCTCACCACCAAGTTTGAAAATCTCAGAATGTTGGAGGATGAGAACATACAGGATTTTTACATGAATGTTCTGGATATGGCCAACTCATTTGAGTCTCTTGGAGAAAGAGTATCTGATGAGAAACTTGTGAGAAAGATCCTCAGATCCTTACCTAAGAGATTTGACATGAAGGTGACTGTAATTGAAGAAGCACATGACATCTCCAGCATGAAGGTTGAAGAATTGATTGGGTCTCTTCAAAACTTTGAAATAAGCAGAACTGATAAGAAGGGGAAAGGTGTTGCTTTTGTAGCAGATGCTGAAAGTGTGGATGATGAAAGCCCATCAGAAGCTCTTGTGATGCTGAGTAAACAATTTAAGAAGTTTCTGAAGCAGAAGACAAAAAACAGAAGAAAAGTCTGACTGTGACTTGGTCTGATGAAGAGGATTGAGAAGGAGAAGTGGAGAATAAGTCTGCTAAGCATGTTGCTGCCTTTACTGGAAGATGCATAACTGATGATGAAGTTATGGGTTCAGAAACTTCTTCAGAGTCTGAATGCAGTGATGAAGAACTGTCTTATGAAAATCCTGCTGCTTTTTGCAAGAAGTTGCATGTTCAATTTGAAGTAGTATGCAAGCAGCTGGAAGAACAGAAGAAAACTATCACTCAACTTCAGATTGAAAGAAGTGAACACTTAGAGAAAATTTCTATTCTCAATAATGAGGTAACTCAACTGAATTCTCAACTTGATCATATGAAGAAGCAAGTTAGAATGATGAATTCTGCTACTGATGTGTTGGAAGAGATTTTGGAGAATCAGAATCAAGGAAAACCAAATGGCTTAGGATTTGTTGATAAGAATCTGAGTATCAAACAGCAAAATCCTGCTAAGAGCAAACCTAAGAACAAACCTCAGGGATCTAAAGACAAGAAGGCTTCTCATCCTTAGGTATGTCATCACTGTGGTAAAAAGGGACACATTAAGCCTTTTTGTTACAAGCTGCATGGATACCCCAAGCACTTTCAACAAAGAAACCCTGAACCTGTTGCAGTCAATGTCAAGAAGGTTTGGAGACCAAAATGTGAAAGTATTGCCCAGAATCTGAAAGATAGGAAAGGAAAGGCTGTTGCTGCTGACAGCAGGCCCACTCCTGTAGCAAAGAAGATTTATGTTGATAGACCATCTAAAGTCTGGAGCAAGGTGTTGGTTCTTGTCCCTGTTCAGAAGGCACTAAAAGGAAAAGAAGTAGTTCCTAGTAAGTCTGAAGATGTTGTTAAGCATGATACCATGCCCTGTGTTTAGAAGAGAATTGCTGATCTTGAGAAACAGATTACTGGAAGAAGATTCTGAATGTGCCTGAAGCACACATCAACTGAGCAGCATCTGATGTTGTGTCTAATGAAGACTAAGCAACTTCTGATGCTAAGTCTGAAGACTGTCAAGTTTGTGACTGATGTCTTGGATTTATGTTTGTGTTTCTGGTCTGCAATTATGCTGCACTCTGCAGTTTTGGTTTGTTCTTCTGTGTGTGGATACTATGTGGTTCTGATCCTGATGCTGGTGCTATGCTGAGTTCTGTCCTGTTAGTTTTGTTGCTGATTTTTTGTGTGTTGTTCTATGTTGTGCTTATGCTCTGTCACTTCTGTTTCTTGCTCATGGTGTTTGCTGGTTGTTTTGTAAACATTGCTTGGCTAAAAAGGGGGAGTTTCTGAATGTCTGTTTCAGGGGGAGTTCCTAAATGTCTGTTTCAGGGGGAGTTCCTGAATGTCTGTTTCAGGGGGAGTTCCTGAATGTGTGTTTCAGGGAGAGTTCCTGAGTTGTGTTGTTCTAGAGTATATGTTCAGAGGTAGTTCAGGGGGAGTATATGTGTGAAATGTAGTGAATCATCCGCTGCTGACTCTGTTTCTACATTTGTGTTATGTTCTTCATGGTTGTGTTCTTTGTTGTGTGAAGAATTTGCTTGTTGCTATGCTCAAATTGATTTTAGCCAAAAATTTGCCAAAGGGGGAGATTGTTGGATATTTGGATGTTGGCTACATGTTTGCTAAAATTAAAATGTACAAGCAATGCGTCTTTAGAAGCTAATTTGTGTCTTCAGAAGCTGGAAACTGGATTTCAGAAGCTGGTACTGTTCATTAGAAGCTGAACTGGTCTTCAGACGCTGGTACTGTTCATCAGACGCACTATTCAGACGTTGACTTTTGTTGACCTTCAGAAGCTGTTGTTCAGACGCTGACTTTTGTTGACCTTCAGAAGCTGCTTTTCAGAAGCAAGTTTTCTGCGTCTGAATTCTGTTAAATCTTTCACAGTATCTTTTGAAGATTTAATTGAAGATTTATCCAAAGCTTCATTTCTAGAAGGAAGTATTTTTGTGCAAGATATGTTCTGAAGATTTGATTCAATTATTTGTGAATATATTTTCAAGGAAATCTTTGGAAAATATATTTGTGAATTTTATGTGAGCTTCTATTTGCTTCTAATAGAATTCTAGAAACATATCCTTGAAGATTTGGTTCAGAATTGTGTGCTGCTGAAGCCTATATAAAGAGGACGCTGCTATTGAAGACTATATAGAAAAAAACCAGAAGTTGTCATTGAAAAGAGTCTTAGTCTTTTTTTTAGTCTGTGAGCTGTTGCTCTGTTTTGTACACCACTCATCTGTTAGAGTTGGTTTAGTTTGTTTTGCGTTGTAATTCACTTAAAGCTTTTCTGCTTCTTTTCAATTCATTTTGTTTATTTCAATCTTGCCTAATGTTGCTATATATATGTTTTCTGTGTTATTTTCTTTTGTTGTAGATGGCACCAAAAGCAGCTGGAAAACGACCGCGAGTGGAGACCGGTTCGTCTAGTGCAAGGCCACAAGAGGCATATGACGAGTCTCGATTCCTAAGCCTCTATAACCAGAAAAGGTACAGATACCTGCTCAAAAGGACATTCTGGGCCGAGAGGCAATTTATCATCAATGAGCATTGCACATACAGGGAGATCGCTCACTTGATCAATTCCAGAAATTGGGGAATTTTGGCAAACCCTCCCCTAAACCTCAAATATGACATAATTAGGGAGTTTTACGACAATGCCATCCCTGCTGACCCTGAGGAGGATTTCTCCTATCAGACCATGGTTCGCGGCCGTGTCATTAGATTCGACCGCGAAGCCATCAATGACTACCTTAGGAACCCCCTCCAGCTGGATATCGATGAATTGTGTGCCTTCCATAGGCATCAGAACAGAGGAAATTGGAATCACCAACAAATTGCCCAAATCATCTTCCAACCTAGGAAATATTATGAGCTCAACTCATTCGGCCAACCAACCAAAGCCATCAAAAACAATCTCACCACACCTGCCCAAGTCATATTTCATCTCATTGTCCATAACATCCGCCCCAAGAGCCACACCTCCTCCACTACATTAGATGTCACCCCCTTTGCTTTACTACATCCTCACCAACAAACAATTGGATGTCGCAAGGGTGATTGCTCATGAGCTGAGAATAGTGGTGGAGAGTGGAATTAAGCCACCAGCTAAGAAAATGTGCCCTCTTGCATTCCCGGGCCTAATTATGGGTCTCTGCCGGGATGCACGCATAGTGATCCCTCCCCAGATCCATGAAACGATTAAAAATCCAATCACTGATGATTATATTGGGAGGCACTGCACAGGAAAGAGAGCACCCAGAGCACAACAACCACCTCCCCAAGCCCTACCTGCACCACAGGGCCCACAGTTTTCAGCATGGGACCCGAGAGACAGAGCTGCATGCACATACACATGGGATGCTTTGGAAGCAAATAACAGAATGGGGCTGGGAATTCAGGAGTCTTTGTATAAATTGCAGCTGCAGTGGTGACTTCCATCAGATCCTGCTCAGCATTTGATGACTCCAGAGGTTTTTCGGTCATATGTTGCATATCCTGAGGACAGACCTTTTTTCTTAGAAGGGGGTGGCAGTAGTGCAGCTGCTGGAGGACATGATGATGATGATGATTGTCGCGTCGAATTTCGGATATCAAGCTATTGGGAAGCGTTGAATCACTAATTTTAAATCACGACTGAACTTTTAATTTTTCGGGGAAAAAAGGAAAAAAGTTCGAAATTACCTTAAAAAAGAGATTTTAGGTTCGAGAGTCGATTATGCAAGGGGAAGGTATTAGCACCCCTCACATCCGTTGTACTCAACGGGAACCTCTTAGTCGATTTAGGCTTAAAATGTTTTCAAAGTTTTGCTTGCGTGTTTGAACATATAAAAGGGAAAAAGAAAATATGATAAAAGGGAAAAAAAGATAAAATACAAAGAAGGGGAAAAAGAAAGTTTTTTATTAATGGGCTTGACAAGATGTGAATCCTGCTCCTACGTATCTCCCGGTAGACGGAGAATTCAAAGCGTACATAGTTCTTTAGGTAGAAAAAAATTGTATGTTGGTTCGTTTTAATTAAAAAAGATTTGAAAACGCACAAAGGCGTAAAACGTTTTGAATGATAAAAGACGGATGCACATTAAGGCGATGGAAATCGCACAAGGCGTAAAAGTTTAAAATGAAAAAGACGGACGCACATTAAGGCGATGGAAATCGCACAAGGCGTAAAAGGTGTTGAAATGAAAAAGACGGACGCACATTAAGGCGATGGAAATCGCACAAGGCGTAAAAGTTTAAAAATGCGCAAAGGCGCGAAAAGTTCGAATTGAAAACGCGCAAAGGCGCGAAAGGTTCGGATTGACCACGGGGGCCAAGAAAAGTTTTAAAATGGTCACGGGGACCAAAGAAAAGTTAAGATTGACCACGAGGGTCAAGAAAAGGTTTAAACGCGTTGGACGCGTATGAAAATGGAATGACGATTGCCCGAACGACGAGACATACGTCACGCATTTGTGCAACCGGGGTTTGGAGAGACATACGTCAAACCATTCCTTTTTCATTCAAGTTCTCGTCTCGTTGAAACTCAAAGAAATCTCAAAGGGACAAAACACTTGGTTAGAAGCTTAGAGGAAAATTGTAAAAAAATCACGAACAAATTTGTTGTTCGAGTTTATTGAAAATCATGAACATCACTTGTTGCTTAAGTTATTGAAACTCAAGAACAAGCGTAGTTCAAGTTTGAACGATGAACAAATCATGGAAACATGCGTAAGTTTGGAAAATACACAAGTTCGGCTCAATTTTGAGTTTGGTTTTAAAAGTGAGCAAGTTCGGCTCAAGTTCGTGTTTTGATTGAAAATCATGAACAATGTCATTGTTCAAGTTTAGTTTTGAAGAAAAGAACTTAGCTTATTGCTCAAACTTGATTTTGAAAATTTGAGAACATAACTTGTTTTGCAAGTTACTCAAAATTAATTGCACGAACTTGTGGAATTTCCAAAGACATGCAATATTCCTGATGTGGTTTGAACAAAAATGCATTTTTAACCCTCTTTAGGTTCTGAATCAAGGGTCAGAACCTCAAAAAATTGGCCTTTGGAAGCCTGATTCATGTTCTGAGTTTTACAGACTTCGTAGAGCAACCAGAACTTGGCTCTGCGAAGCCAGGTTCTGATATGGTCGCACTGCGAACATAACTTTGCTCTGCGAAGTATGCGAAAAATTGAACTCAGAAGCTGCTTCTGAACAGAAGTTCAGAAGCTGCTCCTGAGCAAGCTTCAGAACCTAAAGGGGGTTAGAAAGCTTTGCAAATTTGGAAGAAAAGGAGTATAACAACTCAGTTTTGGTGCTTTGCAACTTTGAGATTCCTTTTGAGTTTCAAAAGGGGTTTTTGCACAAAATGAAATTAAACAAACACAAATGATGCAAACAGCAAATCAAAATGAAATATTGAGACTTTAGGATACTTACAGAACTCCTAGCAATGCTTGTGCAAGAGATAGGAAGTGGCTTGCTTGATTGATTTTGCAAAGTTGGGATATTAGAGGTTATGGACAAATAACTATAATTGGTTTTTGCTTTGAGTTGAACTGTTTTTCTACTCTCACAATGCTGCAATGTAATGGTTTTTCAAGTGTATTTTGGTGTAAATTTCGTGTGTATGACTGTGTGCATTGCATTCCCTTAAATAGGCAAAAATGAAATCTATGCAATGATGAAAAAAATCCTAGAATCCAGCTGATCTTTGGGCTAAAACCAGGCTATCTTGCTTTGCATTTAATGCAAAAGTAAAGAAGGGAAATTGCCTAGCAACCTTGGTCAAGAGATCAGCCAAATCCAGCCATTAATGCAGCTGATCTTGGATATGCAATGATGAGAAAAATCTGAAAAAAAAAAACAGGGCAGCTGCAATTGGGTGGTTCTTGGGATCAATCCTTGCAATCTTGAGAGGTCAAGCAAGGAAAACGTGTACTGCCATGTACAGAGAGATTGGGGGAAGCAAAAAGAGCATGTGGGCTGGTGTGAGGGAGGAGAAATACAGCTGAAAACAGGGCACACCAAACAGCTTTCTTGGGCAAGAAACCACTTGTGTTTGATTGGTTTTGGTGGAGAAAGGAGGAAGAAAAGGGATCAAGCAGCTGGCTGGCAAGCTCAGGGTTGATGATAGGTCAATTGGGAGGGATAAGAGCTGACCAAGGGCAGCCAATTTGCTTGGGCACATGCTAGGTTGGAAGAAAATGCTTCTCACCTTGAACTTTAATGTCACACCTTTGATCTTTCTTTGTGCATCCAATCAGCCACAATTGATGATCACAGTGATAATAATAATAATAGATAATAATAACAATAACTAAAATGAAAACAAAAGCAAGATAAATCAAAAAATAAAAAATCTGCAGAAATTTCGCAGAGTTCGCAGTGCGAAAGTCACTTCGCAGTGCGAACTCCCCTTTTTTTGAATTTTTTGTTTTAAAGTAAAATAAAAGGTAAAAAATAAATAATAAAAACAATAATGATAATAGTAAATGATGCAAATAACAAAGATGGTAATGATGAAAATGATAATGGAACCAAAAATAGTAATGCTAATAGTAATAAAGATAAAAATAATAAAATGATGAAAAAGTTAATAATATTAGTAATTAAAAATAATGATAATAATAAATAATAAATCATTAATAAAAAGAAGATAATAATAATATTAGAAAAAGGCATTAGCAATAGTATGATAATATTAATAATAATGGTAGGAATGATGATGGTGATACACATTAATAAAATCTAAAAATGAAGATAAAAATAACAAAAGGTAAATAAAATGAAAATTATAAATGGAATGAGAAATAATTTTATGATAATGAATTAAGAAAAATATTAGTCAAAAAATGGGGTATGACAGATGCCCCTATTTAAGTTTCTTCGCCCCGGAGATTGAAAGTGAAATTTTGAAATTGACGGGTCGAAGAGATTTAAATATAAAGTACACCATTTTTTACTAAATATTTTTCTCGAATTGAAAAAAAATGCTATGAATGTATGCATGCAATGACAAGAAAACAAAGGTGGTTATCAACTGTTCGGGTTGTTGCCGAACTGCCATTGACGACAAGAAATAAAATTGAATGTCAACTGTTCGGGTTGTTGCCGAACTGCAATTGACGACAAGAAATAAAATTGAATGTCAACTGTTCGGGTTGTTGCCGAACTGCCATTGATGACAAGAAATAAAATTGAATGTCAACTGTTCGGGTTGTTGCCGAACTGCCATTGACGAAAAGAAATAAAATTGAATGTCAACTGTTCGGGTTGTTGCCGAACTGCCATTGACGACAAGAAATAAAATTGAATGTCAACTGTTCGGGTTGTTGCCGAACTGCCATTGACGACAAGAAATAAAATAGAATGTGTGCACAAGCTGCTCGGTAAAGAACTGTCACTTGGCGACAACACTGGGGAATATGCACAAGCTGTTCATTGAAGAACTGCCACTTGTCATAAAGACATAATAAAAAGATGCGCAAGCTGTTCGTTTGAACTGCCACTTGGCATAAAAAGGTGACATCTCTGGACCAGACAGACTGGGGATGACACTTGGGGAAAAGGAGTTTATGAATTGTTCATGATTGATTGGTGAGACTCATGGTGGTTAGAGCAACCATGTATGAATGATATTGTAGTATGTTGTATGCATAAATGTACGTATGCATGAATGTATGAATGTACAAACACCTGAATGTGCGAATGTACAAATGTATGAATGTACGATTGCATGAATGTATGAATGTACAAATGTACAAATGTATGACTTTCACTGGGAATGTTGTGTGAAAGATTGACTCGCAATGGGGATACACAGATCGTTCGTTAAAGAACTGCCCCTTGGTATAAGAATATGACGAAGGATGCACAAGCCGTTCGTTAAAGAACTACCACTTGGCATAAAAATGGGTGACATCACTAGACCAGACAGACTGGGAATGACACTCGACTGATTTGATTAATTGTACGACCGATAAACTTGGTGAAACAAGATTAGACCGGTAAAATGAACAGTGGACCGACGTCGCATTGCAAACACTCGGTAATCTTCAAGGGGGATGATACCACAGGGGATACATCCAAAAACTGACGGGGTAAAACCGCAATAAAGAGATAAATACCTCACGGGGAGATTGTCAATCCACTAGGGAATCGTGCTAATCCGCTGGGGAGAAGAACTGGTGATTCTGCCGGGAATGCTTATGCTTTGGTTGGCTAATCTTTGCCTGAATCGTCCTTTCGGGTTTTCGATTCATTGCGATATTCCCTATTGATTGACTGATGACTTTGCAGGGGAATCCCTTTTAGCAATTTACCATGCTTGGCCTGCGAAGCTTCATCTGCTTTCAGGACAGACATTGACGCACACTTCAAATATTCATAAGTTCAGAAGGAATGTGTTTGTTATTTTACAAGAGATAAAAGACTCACAAAATAAAATTTTTTTGAAAAAGTTTTGTTTTTAAAGTACTATCATCAAAAAATAGAAATGAATGAATAGAATAAATGGGAATTTTGATAAAAGGCAAAATAATGTTGGGAAGTGAATTTATTATTGGGGTGGTAGCCTGCCAAAGGCGTGGCTCCACAGATCTTACAAAGTTTGGAAAAAAATGGTAAATATAAAAAGGGAGGGTACATTGAACACGATGACCACTATTTTTCCTAACAACTTTGAATCCTTCGTTCGGATGCTTCAGATTCGGAGTCTTCAGACAATTGATGTGCCCCAGACGAATCACGATCAATCCGATGTAGTTACTTTGTCTTTTGATCCTTAATTTTTGCATAGGCCTGTCTTTCGGGTTTTCGACCTATCAGGATGATTATTTCTGTTTATGTCTCTAATTTTTGCCTGGACCGCCTTTTCAGGTTTTCAGTCCACCGAGACGCTCTTTTTTTTTTTGTTTTTAGACAAAGTATTTCTTGACTACATCGGAATTCACAGGACGCGGAAAATCCTCGCCGTCCATTGTTGTGAGAATCAAGGCTCCCCCGGAGAAAACTCTCTTGACTACATAAGGGCCTTCATAGTTAGGCGTCCATTTTCCCCTAGAGTCGGGTTGAAAAGATAGGATCCTTTTGAGTACGAGGTCTCCTTCTTGGATTTCACGGGGGCGAACCTTTTTGTCAAAGCTTGTTTCATCCTCTGTTGATACAGTTGTCCATGACACAAAGCAGTCATGCGTTTTTCCTCAATTAAGTTCAACTGATCATATCTGTTTTGACACCATTCAGCCTCTGACAACTTGGCTTCCATCAAGATCCTCAATGACGGGATTTCGACTTCTACGGGGAGCACTGCTTCCATGCCGTATACTAAAGAAAAAGGGTTGCCCCTGTTGATGTACGTACTGAAGTACGATACCCGTGCAAGGCATATGGTAGTATCTCATGCCAATCTTTGTATGTGACTACCATCTTTTGCACTATTTTCTTGATGTTTTTGTTTGCAGCTTCAACTGCGCCATTCATCTGGGGCCTATAAAGAGAAGAGTTATGATGTTCGATCTTGAACTCTTTGCATAGCTCCTTCATCATTTTGTTATTCAGATTAGTCCCATTGTCCGTGATGATCTTGTTGGGAATACCATATCGGCAGATGATATGATTCTTGATAAATCGGACCACCACTTGTTTGGTGACGTTGGCATACGATGCAGCTTCAACCCATTTGGTGAAGTAGTCAATTGTCACTAGGATGAAGCGATGTCCATTTGAAGCTTTGGGTTCAATCCTACCAATCATATTGATGCCCCACATGGAGAAAGGCCATGGGGAAGAAAGGACATTGAGAGCAGTGGGTGGCATGTGGATCTTGTCCGCATAAATTTGGCATTTATGGCATTTCCTGGCATGCTTGTAGCAATCGCTTTCCAAGGTCATCCAGTAATATCCGGCACTCAAGATCTTCCTAGCCATTGTGTGTCCACTGGAATGAGTTCCGAAGGAACCTTCATGTATCTCATGCATTATGAGATCTGCTTCTTGCTCATCAACACATCTGAGCAGCACCATATCAAAATTCCTATTGTATAAAACTTCTCCATTTAGAAAGAAGTTGCCAGCTAATTGTGCGCACCTCGTTTTTTTCCTCGGGAAAAAGACGCGCAGATTCCTCCGAGGACGTCCGTAAACGCTCGGAGGTGCCTTTGTGAAGCCGCCACCAAAGTTTTTGTGTAAAGGGAACGTTGATAAACCCTTAAGTTTTTTTTTGTTGTAAAGGGAAACGATAATAAAACCCTTTTGACGATGAGGATAAGGATTAGGTCATCGCAACCATTGTCGGGTTCGGGAGTCGGTTACGCGAGGGGAAGGTATTAGCACCCCTCACGTCCGTTGTACTCAACGGGAACCTTCTATTTGGTTAAAACTTGAATTGCTTTTTAATACTTTGCGTTCATGTTCATTTATGCTAAAATATAATAAGGGGGGGGGAAAGAGATAAAAACAAACGAAAGAAAGAAAAAAAAGTTTTTATTATTGTGCTTGACAAGATGTCGATCTTGCTCCTACGTATCTCCCGGTAGTCGGAGAATTCAAAGCATACGTAGTTCTTTGGTAGAAAAACGTATGTGTGTTGGTTGATTTTAATTGGACGATGTTTTAACCGAATTCTTGCGATTAAACGTTGCTTGTATGCTCGCACTTGGAGACTTATTAAGCGTTCGTTCGCGAATCACATTAGAATTGTTAAAAGGTACGTCCATTAGGGTAGAGGGTTGAATTGGTCGCTATGGGACCAAAAGAGGTGCAATGGACTCATACAAGTCAAACATTGACCGAGTGGACTCCGAAGAGTCGGGCGATTGTTCGATTGATCCACTGAGATCAAGAACGGGTACAATGGACTCGGATGAGTCGAACATTGACCGAGTGGACTCTAACGAGTCGAGGGGTTGAGTCTAATGGCCAACGGGGGACCAAAAGGCTTGGATTGACCACAAGGGGCCAAGATTTGGTTTGGTTAGGGTTGTACATATTGAAAAGAGGAATGACGATTATCCGAGCGACGAGACATACGTCACGCATTCGTACAATCGGGGCGATGGAGAGACATACGTCACACCATCCCTTTTTCATTCATGTTTTTGGATTGAACTCTTTAGAAATCCCAAGGCATGTCAAAACATTTGGTTTGAAAACCCAAAAATGGGAAGGTTTAGCAAATTTGCTAAAAACGTGCAAGTTCGTCTCATTTTGCGAAAATGCGCACGTAAACGGTGTATGTTCATCTTTGAGTTTTGGACATCATGAACAATATTTATTGTTCAAGTTTGGGTTGAAAAGATGAACATAGCTTGTTTGTTCATGTGGTTTTGAGAATTTGGGAACATAACTTGCTTTGCAAGTTACCCACAAAATGGTTATACGAACTTGTGATTTTGCCAAAATTAAGCAAAAACCTTGTTATGATTTGAAGAACATAGGTTTAAAAACTCTTAGGTTCTGAGCTCTGGGGCTAGAACCTCAAAAATTGGTTGTTTGGACACAAAAACTCAGGTTCTGAGTTCTGTCATGGTCGCACTGCGACCATGACTTCGCACTGCGAAGCATGCGAAATTTTGGGTTCAGAAGCTGTTTCTGAACATTTGTTCAGAAACAACTTCTGAACACACTCAAGACCTTATAGATGGGTGAAAAGCTTTGAGTTTTTGGGGTGAAAAAGGTTGCACAAACCAATTTTGATGTTTTGAAAACCTTGGGATTTCTTTGAAATTCAAAAGGGGTTTTTTAGGATCAAAAGGTTTTGAGCCAAAATACTATGCAAACACAATTAGAAATGCAAGATAAAGAGCTTAGTAACTTACAGAACTCCTTAGCAAAGCTCCAGCTGCTCTTGGCTTGTATTGATTGAAGGCTTTCACAAAGGTTTGAATATTGGTGAAGGCTTGAACTTTGTAATGGATTGGTTTGTTTCTGGTTTTTTGTGGAGATTTGTAGGTTGAAATGAGTAGAGTTTCTGCTCTTTGAATGTTGTGTTTTCTGTCTAATTGTGAGTGTTTGTATCCTTGGGCATTGCCTTGTATTTATAGGCCAAAATCAAATCTTTGTCATCATTACACAATCCCTTGATTCAGCTGATTTGTGGCCAAGATCAAGCTGAATCCCTTTGCATTAAATGCTAATGGATAGAGGCAACCCTGCCTTGTGCCAAGGGGCAAGTTCCAGCTTGATTTCAGCCACAAATTCAACTTATTCTAGAAGGTAATGATGAAGAACAAAGCTGATTTGCACATGACTAATGCTTGGGGATCAATCCTTGCAATCTCAATGGTTGGTCAATAAAAACGTGCACTGTATTGTGCAGAGATTGAGGGATGAAAAGGCTAAAATTGGCTGGTGTGAGAGGGTGAAAAGCTGCTGCAAAACAGAGTAGGCACTCATGGCTTTTCAAGTGAGAAAATCCAGCTGGTTTGACTGGTTTTTGGGGCAGCAAGCAGGAGGAAAGTCCTCAAGCAGGTGGCTGGCAACCTTGTGGTGGTTAGCAGGTCACCTGGGAGGGGCTAGAGCTGCCCAAGGGCAAGCCCACTTGCTTGTCACATGCTAGGTTGGAAGAAAAAGCTTCTAACCTTGGCATTAATGGCAAGTCTTTCAACTCTGGCTTTGCTTGGCCCAATTGGCCATGAATGCTACTTAAAATAATTATGGAAGTGATGTGCAACAAAATCTGGAATTAAATCCAAGAAACCAAAAATCTGCAGAAAAATCGCAGACTTCGCAGTGCGAAGGGAGCTTCGCATTGCGAAGTTCTTAATTTTGAAAAGTTGACTTTTCTGTTGACTTTTGTTGACTTTTGACTTTTTCCCCTCTTTGATTTTTTTTGATTTTTGGTTTTAAAATGCGTAGGACAAAATTAGGGTACTACAGCTGCCCCTACTTAATTGTGTCTTCGCGTAGAGTGCGTGAGTGCCGAGGGCATCTCATGAACTCTTTGCGGAGATCAATTAAGTAAAAAGAAAAAGAAGGACCCGAATTTTGTCCTTCGCGAAATGCAAATGAAAGGGTTGGTAGGGTTTGATCGTATCCAGCCGCTAACACTGGAGGTAGATCCACTGGGGAATGAAGGTAATCTTATCTAGGCACTGTCACTAGAGGCCGATTCCTGAGGGTGGTGTTTTACTCTAGGCACTGTCACTAGAGGTGGAACATTGATGGCGGTGATCTACTCTAGGAATTGCTTCTAGAGGTCGATACCTAAGCTAGGTGATCTTATTCAGGTACTGCTTCTGAATATCGATTCCTAACGAGCTGTGATCTTATTCAGCCGCTAACACTGAAGGTCGATACACTGGGGGAGGTGATCTACTCTAGGAATTGCTTCTAGAGGTCGAACAATGAGGTAGGTGATCTACTCTAGGAATTGCTTCTAGAGGTCGATACCTAAGCTAGGTGATCTTATTCAGGTACTGCTTCTGAATATCGATTCCTAACGAGCTGCGGTCTTACCCTAAATAGGTGCCCCTGGTTGAATGTTGATGGATGCTGGTGAATATGTGATACTCACTGGAGAACCCTTGTTGATGATGCATGATTTATGAAATGAAATGCATATGTATGAATAACTTTTTTTTAAAAAATGCATGCATGAATAAAATAATGTTGGTTGGGTGCCGAGCAAAGTCGGTCTTTGTTTGTGGTTATGTTCATGACAGTTGGGCTCTCTTTTTTTGTTTTTTGGTTGGTCGGTTTGGAAGGACAAGGTCCTTTGCCTACATACCCAAATGGGATCAAAACCGGTGTAGTTCGAGCCTAAGCCCGAAAATTTGTGTGGGTTTGCCAATAATGATTGGACTTTTGTTTGGGGTTGAGACTCCCTGGGGAGTATCAATGAGGTTTGGCTTTTGGGGATAAAGGATCATTTTGGAAGCATGATCGATATCCAGCCTTGGTTGGTGTTTGGATGCTTAGGGTGTTTACTGGGGAATTTTGTTCCTCCTGACCCTCGGGTTTTATGAAACAAGATTAGGCCGGCGAGATAAAAAGTGGACCGGCATAAACATCCGGTAATCCTTACAGGGATAAACTCTCAGGGGATATATTTAAATATGGACGGGGTGAGACCGCGATAATTGATAAGGAATGAATACCTCGTGGGGATTGTTAACCCGCTGTGTAAATTGTGCTAGACTGCTGAGGAGCATAACTGATGGTTCTGCTGGGAGACGCTTGTGCTCTGGTTAATTAGCCTTGCTTGAATGGTTACTTCGGGCTCCTGATTTGATGGGGAATTTCCCTTTTGATCCACCGGTGACCAGAAATCCCTTTAGCAATTAACCGTGCTCGGCCTGCGAGGCTTATCTGCTCTATGGATAGATTTTGATGCACGTTTTTTTTTTTTTTAAGTATTCACAAATTCAGAGAAAAGGTGCTTGTTATTACTTATTCAAAAACATAAAAGATTCCACGTAATTTTTGCTTTGGAAATATATACACTATCATAGATGGAAATTTCGACAAAAGTAAAAGATTTCGCTTGGGAAGAATTTCGTTAATGGGGAAGTAACTTGCCCCAAAGGTGTTTAGGGTTTGCTGATGCATCAGCCGATTGGGCCCTTTGGTTGAATATTTGAGGAACGTAAAAGGCAATTGGGCCCTTTGTGAGCTGCGGGGAGAGTACCAAATATGGTTGGACTCTGAATGATTTGTGCACCGGGTGCAAACAGGTTTTGGTTTAAAATCGTGGGTGGAGATGGAAATTGTGCTTTATTTGTTGGTTGCCGAGCGAGGTCGGGCTTTTTGATTTTGGCTGCCGAGCGAGGTCGGGCTTTTTGATTTTGGTTGCCGAGCGAGGTCGGGCTTTTTGATTTTGGTTGCCGAGCGAGGTCGGGCCCTTTGGTTTTGGTTGATTCATATGAAATTTGCGCACGCAATTTTATGCCCCTATTATTCCGAGATTGTACTGAAAAAGTCGAAATAAATACCACACAAAATCATATTGTACAGTTCAAATTAATAACATGCTTATCAATGAACCAACCTATCACTCATTTAAGTAAATAAACAAATTGAATATTAATGGTGAGGGGTTATGAACACTCGTCCGGCAATTTTGCTAACATTCCGATCGAGTTATATGTCCATCCAATTATTGTTTCTTAAAAACACGAAAGCATTGATCAAAAGGTCTTTAAGGGTTGTAATTTGGCTGGGCTTCAAAAGAAATGTCATATGTGGGGAAATTGAATTCAAATGGCCAAGCAAGAGGGAACATTCTTTCTAACTTACGCCTTTTCTGGTTCAAAAACAGTCTTGGTGAGTCACAAATGCTTTTCTCCTTGATCTCGACAAACTCCTGGATTTTATCGGTCTTCTTTTCTCTTTTCTCTTTTTCTTCTTTTTCTTGGTTTGCTTTGCTTTTCTTTCATTCTCCTTTTTTTTTCTTGGTCGTCAAGATCAATTTAAGAAATTCAACATTGCTCGACTTTCACATCCTTCCCTTTTTTCAACTCGTTTCAGTACGATACCCTATTTGAATGTTCCCTCCTCTCTTGGCAAGGGACATTAACCATGATGTTTTAAGGGTTCAAAAATCGAAAGGAAAATATCAGAATTTAGTGATGTTTTAACTATGAACTGAAAATATTTTTTTTACAAACTCCGGCAATCTCATTAAGCAGTTGAGCTTATGAAAGTTGGCAGTCCTTAGTTAAAAATTCTGATTTGTTAGGCTCGAAGGGGTTTAACAAATACTCACTTCTCACAGGGTGGGCTATTTGTGGTTGATTGTTTTCTCTCTTTTTCAAACAAATGCCCTGATCATGTCAATACTTTTATGCAATTAAAAACAAAATTCAGATTTAACATAAAAAGATCGAGCTAAGCAAAAATGTCGATCTCCTGCGTATGTATTATGATATCTTTGGGGATTCCTCACATCTGGCTGGTTCTAAAAAAGGTTCAATAGAACAAGCATATTAAATAACGTGAATTGCATGGTATAATTTGGTGTGGAATATACATTCTCCTTTCAAATATTAATCAGGGAAAGAAATAGGAAACATGCATTTGCTTTGTGAAAATTAACCACACTTACCATTACCATTTGTTTACAGTTAAAACTTTGGCTTATTCGGTTGCGGAAAGTTTTGTCGAATTTGCATTACCAATGATAGATAACAAAAAATTTCAACATTCACATATATTAATAAATAGGCATGATTATGGTGCAAACGCTAAGTAATAAAACAAAAGTACTCGAATAATAAAGCGAGAGTATCAATATAGCTACAAAGTACCAAACAAACAGGAAACTCTAAAAGTGTACGAAAAAGATGACATAAACATGAACAACAAAATATGAGAAGTCATAAAAAAGGTCACTCAAGGCGTGAAAGCCTCATCATCCTCGGTCTCCTCATCCTCGTCCTCCTCGTCCTCATCCTCCTCATCACCTCCTCCCTGGCCTCCGGCCGCTGTACCACTGCCTCCAGCCTCTGCATGCTCTGGCCTATCCCCGGGCCAACGACCATGAGCCGCGAACACCTGGGGTGTCGGTATCTGATCATCAGGATCTGTCGGCCTCCCTAACTGCCTCTGCAGACGATACATGGAATCATGCATCATAGTCATGTATCGATGGGAGGAGGCATTCTGCTCCAATATGAAAGTGCAAGTGCGACAATCTCCTGATGCTGGAGGAGGCCTAGGCCGTGGCTGCTGTGCCCTCGCTCTCCTCCCCGTGCAGTGCCTGGAGATGTACTCGTCCGTAATGGGGTTCTTAATGGTTTCGGACACCTGGGGAGGGATAACTACGCGGGCGTCCCGGCAAAGTCCCATGATAAGACCCGGGAAAGCAAGTGGGCACATCTTCTTGGCCGGTGGCTTGATGCCACTCTCGACCACTATCTTAATCTCCTGGCAAATGGCCCTGGCCACATCCACTTGCTTACCGGTGAGGATATAGTAGATAAGGGGAGTGACATCCATGGTGGTGGAGGAGGTATGGCTTTTAGGTTTTATGTTGTGGACAATGAGGTGGAAAATGACCTGGGCATAGGTGGTAAGGTTGCCCCTGAGGGCCTTTGTGGGTTGCCCTGCTGCATTAAGCTCATAGCTCTTTCCGGATTGGAAAATGGTTTGAGCGTAGAGATCGTGGTTCCAATTACCACGATTCTGGTGCTTATGGAAAGCACACAGCTCATCATCTTCCAATTGGAAAGGGTTTCGGAGATAGGTATTGATGGCGTCGCGATCGAATCGAATGATCCGACCACGCACCATGGTCTGGTATGTAAACTCCCCCTCTGGATCCACGGGAATGGCGTTTGCATAGAATTCCCGGATTATGTCGTAGTTGAGGTTAAGGGGAGGGTTTACCAAAACTCCCCACTGGCGGTGGTTTATTAATCGGGCCAACTCCCTCCAAGGGCCCCTGTCACTTATGACGAACTGTCTCTCCGGCCAGAAGGTCCTGCCAAGAAGCTCTTCATATCTCTCCTGGTTTCGAAGACTTAGGAAGCGTGAGGCATCAAAACCCCCTTGTGGTCTCGATCCGGATGCCTCACCCCTTGAGCGTTTTCCTACTGGTCTTGGTGCCATCTGTAAAGAAAAGATAAAGTCAGTATACAAGGTTCATGATTGTAAGTGATATGGGGGTGGAATTGAGGGAATTGGAGAAGAAACAGTGGGAACCAGAGGTTCTGTTTCTGCTCAGGTCGCACTGCGAAGGTAGGTTCGCAGTGCGAAAGTACTCGAAGATTTCTGGGCTGCCCAGAAAAAGGTCGCAGTGCGAAGTTGAACTTTGCTCTGCGACCATGACAGCAAAAACCCAGAAATCTGAACCTGCACCTCTTGGCTTAAGCTTCTAACATACAGTGCATGCTACTAAACGACCTCAGAATCAACTAATGGGTATCAAAAAGAACCCTTTAACAGCTCTTTTTCTTTAAATTTTCGTAAATGGGTTTTCAATAAAACAATTTGGAATTTGAAAGAAAAAGGCCAGTTGCAGATACCCATGATGCATGCTTGCTAAAATCCAACTTAATACAGTAAACTAAGGCCTAAATGCAGCTTATTATGAACTTAAATTCTAATATGGGAACTCTAAGATCATAAACCCTAAAACCCCTAAATAGTTACAAAACGAATTAAAGATGAACAGAGGAAAAGAAATAAAAGAAATCATACCTGGTTGTTGGTTCTGGAGGGAATAATACAAAGTTTAGATGAAGAAAAGGGAAGATTAACAAAAATGGGTATGCCCCCTTTTTTTTGATTTTCTAGAACTCTCCCTTTTTTAAACTATGGCAAAAAATAAAATGTGTATTTTTGTTTTAAGAGTTAAGGCAAAGAAGACAAACGGTTGGGGCAAATAATAATAAAGAAAAGATAGTGGAAATGGGTGGTTGAGGGGAGTAAATGAAAGGTCAGCTGGGCTGACAAAATTCGCGTACTTCGCACTGCGAAGTACCGTCGCACTGCGAAGTATTTGAATTTTTTTTTGAAAATCTTGCTACCCTTCAACCATTGGCCATTCATATCCCCAATTATGATCATGCATAAAAACAAGTAATAAACAACTAAAAGCTGATTGCCCCTGATAAAACATAACGTAGCAAACACGAGTGAATGTGAATGGATAATATGTAGAGGCTCGGAATTCTCCCCCATCCTCACATGTAGGCTCTAAGTTGTGAAATTTCCTAAGAAGAGGTCCTTAGAGTCATAGACCTCACATGGAATTAGGGTTGTCTATGGACATACGTCGACATGACTTCAATTAATTCCACGTGAAAATCTCATCTAAGCGGGGTTGGACATCCTACCTCACGGACATACGTCAACGCGGGCTTCCGCACACAACCTCCTTCTAACTTAGTGTTTTTCTCAAGCTCGGGTGGAGAGCCTCACACGTCCGGCATTAACCCGAACAATGTGGAGTAACATCACTCAAGTAACCCCCACATTTGATATATAATATGAATATAAAGCAAATAAAGCAAATATAAACATAAAGCATAAATATAACATGCATGGATAAAATAAATAAACATGGCACGCGAAGAAAATAAAGCAATTGTCTTTAACCAAAATAGGTTAGGCTTGACTCGCTTGTGGGAACAGGGTCCCCAGTGAAGTCGCCAGCTGTGCGCACCTCGTTTTTTTCCTAGGGAAAAAGACGCGCAGATTCCTCCGAGGACGTCCGTAAACGCTCGGAGGTGCCTTTGTGAAGCCGCCACCAAAGTTTTTGTGTAAAGGGAACGTTGATAAACCCTTAAGTTTTTTTTTGTTGTAAAGGGAAACGATAATAAAACCCTTTTGACGATGAGGATAAGGATTAGGTCATCGCAACCATTGTCGGGTTCGGGAGTCGGTTACGCGAGGGGAAGGTATTAGCACCCCTCACGTCCGTTGTACTCAACGGGAACCTTCTATTTGGTTAAAACTTGAATTGCTTTTTAATACTTTGCGTTCATGTTCATTTATGCTAAAATATAATAAGGGGGGGGGGGAAAGAGATAAAAACAAACGAAAGAAAGAAAAAAAAGTTTTTATTATTGTGCTTGACAAGATGTCGATCTTGCTCCTACGTATCTCCCGGTAGTCGGAGAATTCAAAGCATACGTAGTTCTTTGGTAGAAAAACGTATGTGTGTTGGTTGATTTTAATTGGACGATGTTTTAACCGAATTCTTGCGATTAAACGTTGCTTGTATGCTCGCACTTGGAGACTTATTAAGCGTTCGTTCGCGAATCACATTAGAATTGTTAAAAGGTACGTCCATTAGGGTAGAGGGTTGAATTGGTCGCTATGGGACCAAAAGAGGTGCAATGGACTCATACAAGTCAAACATTGACCGAGTGGACTCCGAAGAGTCGGGCGATTGTTCGATTGATCCACTGAGATCAAGAACGGGTACAATGGACTCGGATGAGTCGAACATTGACCGAGTGGACTCTAACGAGTCGAGGGGTTGAGTCTAATGGCCAACGGGGGACCAAAAGGCTTGGATTGACCACAAGGGGCCAAGATTTGGTTTGGTTAGGGTTGTACATATTGAAAAGAGGAATGACGATTATCCGAGCGACGAGACATACGTCACGCATTCGTACAATCGGGGCGATGGAGAGACATACGTCACACCATCCCTTTTTCATTCATGTTTTTGGATTGAACTCTTTAGAAATCCCAAGGCATGTCAAAACATTTGGTTTGAAAACCCAAAAATGGGAAGGTTTAGCAAATTTGCTAAAAACGTGCAAGTTCGTCTCATTTTGCGAAAATGCGCACGTAAACGGTGTATGTTCATCTTTGAGTTTTGGACATCATGAACAATATTTATTGTTCAAGTTTGGGTTGAAAAGATGAACATAGCTTGTTTGTTCATGTGGTTTTGAGAATTTGGGAACATAACTTGCTTTGCAAGTTACCCACAAAATGGTTATACGAACTTGTGATTTTGCCAAAATTAAGCAAAAACCTTGTTATGATTTGAAGAACATAGGTTTAAAAACTCTTAGGTTCTGAGCTCTGGGGCTAGAACCTCAAAAATTGGTTGTTTGGACACAAAAACTCAGGTTCTGAGTTCTGTCATGGTCGCACTGCGACCATGACTTCGCACTGCGAAGCATGCGAAATTTTGGGTTCAGAAGCTGTTTCTGAACATTTGTTCAGAAACAACTTCTGAACACACTCAAGACCTTATAGATGGGTGAAAAGCTTTGAGTTTTTGGGGTGAAAAAGGTTGCACAAACCAATTTTGATGTTTTGAAAACCTTGGGATTTCTTTGAAATTCAAAAGGGGTTTTTTAGGATCAAAAGGTTTTGAGCCAAAATACTATGCAAACACAATTAGAAATGCAAGATAAAGAGCTTAGTAACTTACAGAACTCCTTAGCAAAGCTCCAGCTGCTCTTGGCTTGTATTGATTGAAGGCTTTCACAAAGGTTTGAATATTGGTGAAGGCTTGAACTTTGTAATGGATTGGTTTGTTTCTGGTTTTTTGTGGAGATTTGTAGGTTGAAATGAGTAGAGTTTCTGCTCTTTGAATGTTGTGTTTTCTGTCTAATTGTGAGTGTTTGTATCCTTGGGCATTGCCTTGTATTTATAGGCCAAAATCAAATCTTTGTCATCATTACACAATCCCTTGATTCAGCTGATTTGTGGCCAAGATCAAGCTGAATCCCTTTGCATTAAATGCTAATGGATAGAGGCAACCCTGCCTTGTGCCAAGGGGCAAGTTCCAGCTTGATTTCAGCCACAAATTCAACTTATTCTAGAAGGTAATGATGAAGAACAAAGCTGATTTGCACATGACTAATGCTTGGGGATCAATCCTTGCAATCTCAATGGTTGGTCAATAAAAACGTGCACTGTATTGTGCAGAGATTGAGGGATGAAAAGGCTAAAATTGGCTGGTGTGAGAGGGTGAAAAGCTGCTGCAAAACAGAGTAGGCACTCATGGCTTTTCAAGTGAGAAAATCCAGCTGGTTTGACTGGTTTTTGGGGCAGCAAGCAGGAGGAAAGTCCTCAAGCAGGTGGCTGGCAACCTTGTGGTGGTTAGCAGGTCACCTGGGAGGGGCTAGAGCTGCCCAAGGGCAAGCCCACTTGCTTGTCACATGCTAGGTTGGAAGAAAAAGCTTCTAACCTTGGCATTAATGGCAAGTCTTTCAACTCTGGCTTTGCTTGGCCCAATTGGCCATGAATGCTACTTAAAATAATTATGGAAGTGATGTGCAACAAAATCTGGAATTAAATCCAAGAAACCAAAAATCTGCAGAAAAATCGCAGACTTCGCAGTGCGAAGGGAGCTTCGCATTGCGAAGTTCTTAATTTTGAAAAGTTGACTTTTCTGTTGACTTTTGTTGACTTTTGACTTTTTCCCCTCTTTGATTTTTTTTGATTTTTGGTTTTAAAATGCGTAGGACAAAATTAGGGTACTACACTAATCTTCGCAGAGTTTTCTTATCCTTGTTGGATGCCCCATGTGGGTACTCTTGCTTTTCGAGGAAACTTTTAATGTCATGAAACCATGGCTAGCTATCTATGACTGCTTCGGCTGCAAACACATGTGCGGGCCTTTCTAGGTGCTGAACCCTGATTGTTGCAATTTCATTCCAGCGGCTGACCTCATACATAGAAGACAAGGTTGCCAAAGCATCTGCCATTTGATTCTCATCTCGAGGAATGTGATGCAGCTTGACTTTGTTGAAAAAGGTTAGCAAACGTCTCGCGTAATCTTTGTAAGGAATCAAGCAGGTGTGGCGAGTTTCCCAATCTCCGTTGATTTGGTTAATCACAAGAGCTGAGTCTCCATAAATATCGAGGTCCTTGATTCTTAGATCAATGGCTTCCTCAATTCCCAAGATACAAGCTTCATACTCTGCCATATTGTTTGTACAGTCGAATGATAGTCTCGCAGCAAAAGGGAGATGTTTGCCCTCATGGGTGACGATGACTGCCCCAATTCCATTGCCATATACATTGACGGCTCCATCGAAGATTAACTTCCATCTAGATTCGGGATCTGGACCTTCGCCGAGTAGTGGCTCGTCACAATCCTTCATCTTTAGATACATGATTTCTTCGTCGGGGAAGTCAAACTTAATCGGTTGATAATCCTCAATTGGTTGATGAGCCAGATGGTCGGCAAGAATACTAGCTTTGATGGCCTTCTGAGTGTGATACTCGATGTCATATTCTGATAACAACATCTGCCAACGGGCGATCCTTCCGGTTAAAGCGGGTTTTTCAAAGATGTACTTGATCGGATCCATTTTGGATATCAACCAAGTAGTATGATTGAGCATATAGTGACGAAGACGCCTAGCAGCCCAGGCTAATGCACAACAAGTCTTTTCAAGTAGAGAGTATCGGGACTCGCAGTCCGTAAACTTCTTGCTTAGGTAGTAGACGCCGTGTTCTTTTCTACCGGTCTCGTCTTGTTGTCCGAGTACACAACCCATGGAGTCCTCCAATACGGTTAAGTACATGATCAAAGGTCTTCCTTCGACTGGAGGAATAAGTATTGGAGGTTCTAGCAGGTACTCCTTGATGCTGTCAAAAGCTCTCTGGCAATCCTCTGTCCATACCACCACTTGATTTTTGCGGAGCAGCTTGAAGATAGGCCCACAAGTGGCTGTCATATGGGATATGAATCTAGAGATGTAATTTAAACGTCCTAGAAATCCCCTTACTTGCTTCTCAATTTGAGGAGCAGGCATTTCTCTGATAGCTTTGACCTTATCGGGATCTATTTCGATACCCTTCTGACTAACAATGAAACCTAGGAGTTTTCCCGATCTTACGCCGAATGTACATTTGTTGGGGTTCAGGCGAAGCCGATATTTTCTCAGGCGTTGAAACATCTTTAACAAATACTCGACATGCTCCTCTTCAGTTCCTGATTTGACAATCATGTCGTCGACATACACTTCAATTTCCTTGTGTATCATGTTGTGGAAGAGGGTGGTCATGCCCCTTTGATAGGTAGCACCCGCATTTGTTAAGCCAAAAGGCATCACTTGATAGCAAAAGGTGCCCCAAGGTGTAATGAAAGACGTTTTTTCTCTATCTTCAACAACCATTTTAATCTGATTGTACCCAGAGAAGCCATCCATGAAGGAAAATACCTTGGATTTGGCGGTGTTGTCGACCAATATGTCAATGTGGGGTAAAGGGAAGTCGTCTTATGGACTAGCTTTGTTCAAATCTCGGTAGTCGACGCACATCGTGACTTTACCATCCTTCTTGGGAACAGGCACTATGTTGGCCAACCATTGAGGATATTTTGATGTAACAAGAAATCCAGCATTAATTTGCTTTTTCACTTCCTCTTTGATTTTGAGAGCCATGTCAGGGCGAGTCCTTCTCAACTTCTGCTTGACTGGCGAACATTCAGGTTTTAGAGGTGAATGGTGCTCCACAATCTCAGGATCCAATCCTGGCATATCTTGGTTTAACCATGCGAAGATATCCACATACTCTTCAAGAAGCTTGACTATTTTCTCTTTGACGGACGCATCCAATAATGCTCCAATCTTAATTTCCTTCTTTTCTTTTTCAGAACCCAAGTTGATGACCTCTACTGCTTCCTCATGAGGTTGAATGGTCTTCCTCTCTTGCTCTAATAGGCGCTCGATCTCATTCGGAATTTCTTCATCATCTTCCTCTTCCGCTTCGTAAACAGGGAATTCAAAGTTGGGAGGGAGCCTAGGGTTAAGGTGTTCGACGGGTTTATTGGTGCTTAGTCTGCATATGATGGATGATTGATTTTAGTAAAAAAGAAAAATGCAGACTCTTTGAAATTGAAAATAGAAAATATATTTTTGGTTTTTTTTTTGTATTACCATTTTTTTGAAAAATAATAAAAAGAAAAAAGACAACGTATAAATACGTAAAGGTTGTGATAGAAACAACGATTTTTATTAATTGATGATAGTACATTAGACAAGCCCTACATGAGCCTCCCTTCGCTTCGGGCGAGACGAAGGGTTTTTTTTGAAAAAGATAAATAAACAAACACATTACTTTGAAGACTGAATAACAGAAGGAACATCGACAGCAACCCAATTGCGGCAAGCTCCTCCGGGCGTTACAAGGACATGTGCTGTTTCTTCCGGCCCATCTTCAGTGATGGCATTAGCTTCTTTTGTGGAATGAATGAAACTGGCACTGCGGAAAATGTTCTCGAGCGATTCAATGCTAGTATTTGGCTCGGTAACTCCTGTAGTTGGAGTATAACCTAACCCTTCTCTATGCTCACGCTCCGGCAGACTTATCGTCTTTCCCCAATCCGGGAGTAAGTCATCTTGTACCACTCTTCGTGCACTCTTGAAAGAAGACATGGATGCTCCGTTCTTTATGGCACTCTCATCATCTAAGGAAAGAGCTTGGAATGACGTCCCATCAACGATATCAGCACCGATGAAAGAGAAAGCTGACAGATGGCTGATCAACAGAGCTTCCTCTCCTCCCACAGTTACTAGCTTTCCATTCTTCACAAATTTCAGCTTTTGATGCAGTGTGGATGTCACTGCTCCGGCCTCGTGGATCCACGGTCGGCCTAACAAACAACTGTACGTTGCTTGTATATCCATTATTTGGAAGGTAATTCGGAAAACGGATGGCCCGATTGTAATAGGTAAATCCACCTCCTCGATTACTGATTTCTTCGAGCCATCGAAGGCTTTAACAACTACCCCACTTTGCCTCATGGGGGTCCCCTGGTAGGAAAGCTGGTCAAGGGTTGTCTTGGCCATTACATTCAATGAAGAGCCGGTGTCCACAAGTACGTTTGATAAAGCATCAGACTTGCAGTTCACCGATATGTGTAATGCCAGATTATGGTGTCTTCCTTGCTCGGGGAGTTCTTCATCACTGAAGCTCAAATTATTGCAGACAGTGATGTTTTCGACGATGCCTCCGAATTGGCCAATGGTTATGTCGTGCTCCACAAAGGCTTGGTCCAAGACTCTCATTAGTGATTCTCTATGAGCGTTGGAGTTTAGCAATAAGGACAACATAGAGATTTTGGAAGGCGTTTGCATCAACTTGTCCACGACCTTGTATTCGCTCCTCTTGATTAGCTTTAACACCTCATCGAGATCCGAATCGGCATTAGCCCCACTGGGTTGACCTACATCTTTGTTTGTGCAGGGGTCTTGGGTTTGCTTTGGTTTAAATACCGGGGCACTGACCTTCTCTTGGACTGTTGTGGGAAGAACACGTCCACTCCTTAGCACTTTGCTACTGTCCATGATGTTACCGACAGGGGCTAAGGGGGGAATAGGTACCTCTTGACCGTTGTTCAACATGGTTGCAAGGTACTTGTAAGGAACTGCTTTGTTGGAAGTGTATGGGGTAGGTCCCGGTAAACATATTACGAGTGGAGTAGAAGCAGGCTCTTGGCTGCTGAAAGCTAACTCCAAGTGTTCCGGGATATCAAACTCTGGGATTATAACACATACACTTTTGTCCCTTTTTGTGGCAATAAGCTCCTTCATGTCCATTAGTCCTTGTATGTCGTTTTGGATTTGCATACATCCTTGAGGACTTTCCGAACACTCCTTGCAACTAGCATGATCATGCTTGAACATAGTTGCCTTACACATCTTGACGTGTAGCGGAACCAGAGGCGTCCTGATGTCTTGGGCCTTCAAAATAGGATTGGCTTCTTGATGTTCTTGAACCATGTTGATAGTGGAGCCATGGTTTGGCAGATGGTTGGTTTGGACATTTGGATTTGAGTCCTTGAAGGTCAGAACCTTGGTACGGATTAGCCTTTGGACCTCATTTTTTAGAACAAAGCAATGCTCAATGTCATGACCCGGTGCCCCTTGATGGAATGCACAAGTAAGGTCAGAGCGATACCATGTAGGTAATACATTTGGTACGGGAGGTGGTGCTCTTGTTTGTACAAGATTTTTTGCAATTAAAGCAGGGAGCAAGTCCGCGTACTTCATGGGTATCGGGTCGAATGTCGTTCTTTGGCGATTCTGATGATTGAAGGGTTGTTGAGGTGCTTGAGGTCGGTATTGTTGCTGACCTTGTG
Organism: Medicago ruthenica; assembly: GCA_018208015.1. Lineage (NCBI taxonomy): Eukaryota > Viridiplantae > Streptophyta > Magnoliopsida > Fabales > Fabaceae > Medicago > Medicago ruthenica. The sequence continues at coordinate 94,770,153 of CM031372.1, read as the reverse complement.
GGCGAGGTTGTTGATATGATTGTTGTGGGTTTTGGGGGTGTTGTTGTTGATATGATTGTTGATAATGAGGGGGAGGCCTTTGTGGGACCTGAATTTGGTAGTTTGGAGGTGTAGAGATGGAAGGTGAAATGGCAGAGACATGTGGATATGCCGAGTACCCTTGGTGTGGTCCTCCATGGCCAATCATGCCAATATCCTGCTCTTTTTTTCTTGGGTAGCTACTCCCGAATCTTTTTGTGCTGCTAGATGGAGCACTTTCCTTCACTAAGCGTCCTTCCCGGACCGCATCCTCCAAACGTACGCCCATGCTCACCATTTCTGTGAAGTCACTTGGCGCACTCGCAATCATTCGCTCATAATAAAAGGAACCAAGAGTGTTCAAAAAGATCTTGGTCATTTCCTTTTCTTCTAGAGGTGGGCTAATCTGAGCCACCACCTCTCTCCACCTTTGTGCATACTCTTTAAAGGTCTCTTTGTCCTTTTGGGTCATGGCTCGGAGTTGGTCCCGGTCCGGGGCCATGTCCAAGTTGTATTTATACTGGCGGACAAATGCCTCTCCCAAGTCGTTGAAGGTTTGGATCTTGGTACTATCCAAACCCATGTACCACTTTAAAGCGGCACCGGTTAGACTATCCTGGAAGTAGTGGATGAGCAATTGATGGTTGTCGGTTTGAGTCGACATTTTCCTAGCGTACATTACTAGGTGACTTTGCGGGCAAGTGTTCCCCTTATATGTTTCAAAATCCGGGACCTTAAATTTAGGAGGGATTTTGACGTTGGGTACAAGGCAGAGGTCATGGGCGTTTTTCCCGAATAAATCCTTCCCTCGGAGGGCTTTAATTTCCTTTTGCATCTCATCGAATTTTTCTTGGAAATCAGCCATCCTATCTTGGGCACCTAAGCTTTTGGCATGAAAGATAGGCCCGTGATCAAATGGAGTGGTATGAACCACTGGTGCTGAGAAGGCCGCAGTAGCCTGGGTGAAGATAACTTCGGGTTGAGAGACCGGAGTCTCTTGAAGAGTAGTGGGAATAGGGATGAATTCCTCACCAAAGTCAAATGGCATGCCCCATGTACAACCGGGGGGTCTAGTGTATTGCTGAGTACCGGCATGTAGTGCTGGGGTTGAAGTAGAAGCTGACGCTTGAGCTTGAGAGCTAGAAGGAGGAGGAGGTGTTGGGATTTGTGCGGCCGCTAGTAACTTTACTAACTCCGTTAACTTTTCCATCTCCGTCCGTATAGATGTCAACTCTCCACGGAGCTCCTGATTCTCTTGTTCTAAATTTTCCATCCTTTTCTTTATGGTTGCTCGGGTGTTGTAGGTGTGGGTTGGTTTGGGACGACGAGCCACTTTTCCTTACTTGAAGACGCGTAGTGTTGCGAATGAAATGCGAACACTGAAGACTCAATTCGGATTGTAAGAAATCCTGAGGATAAGAAAAGGGAAATGAGTTTCGAACTCGAAGACGAACGTATGCATGATATGAATGATGTATGTAAATGCATGAAAAAAATTTTTTGTTTTGCTTTACAAGGGAATTAAAAAGTGTGCAAATAATATTAGCAATTAGAAATATTTAAAGGCCGGGAAATTAACATTGTCCAAAATATATTTATTTGATTGAATAACATTGAGATTACAAAGTGTTATTAATGCTAATAGAAATCAAATAGCCGCTCGCTTTTCCGCTTTGTCCATCTCCTCCCTATAGAAGTTTACAGTATCCTTGCAGAACTTCATGAACTTTTGGATCTCTTTTGGGATGACAAAGTAAGGCATGACCATCTCGGCCTTTGCTAGTTTCTTTGGAAGTTTGGCAATGACCAAGTTTGAGAATGCGACCAATCTTGTGAAGTTCTCACTTAATCGGGTGGCGTCTTGCCATACAAACTCAATTACTTCCTTGCGTTGGGCTAGCTGGATATTTGCACTTCTAATCTCATCAAGGAGTCGTGCGATATGGTTTCCATGCTCTCTTGCAATCTTATCGAAGTATTCTTCGAATTTCCTGATGTCCGCTTCGAGACGATTGCATTGTAGCTTCCCTTGATGAGAAAGGCCTTCATATCTTTGCCGTTGGACATGTTCGGCTTGGAGCTGCTCTTTGTAGTCCTTGACCACTTCTTGGAGTTGTCGATCTTTCTCTTGAAACTTCAACCTCCATTTCTTTTGAGCTTCGATGGCTAGCTCGCCGAACCTTTTGAGTTCTTGGTTGGAATGCAAGACTCTTTCCAACTCCTCGTCCTTGGCCATAAGGTTGGCATCCGCACTAACCAAACCACCTCCGATCCAATCTCTCTTCCCCTCGGAGATCTTTAGCCGCTTTTGGCACACTAGGAGAGAATTTGTCGCTTCATCTCGATCTCTCTTTGTCCTAGTGATTTCTCCTAAAGCTTGGAGGTGCTTTAATTCTAACTCTCCATTTTTATTTTGGAGTTCTCGAATTTTAGCTTTGAGCTCCTCCACTTCTTTGTTGGGAATGGTTGTGCTTGGCTTAGGTGTAGGAGATTTTGGAGGGCATATGACCTCAAAGGGTAGCTTGACTGTTTTAACCCTCTTCTTCACCCATTGAGTATAAAGAGGCTTGGCCACACAATTCTTCTTGCCAACCCTTCCTTTGCGCACTTGGCTCCAAGCCCTTCGGATTCTTTCTAGCAAGGCCGGGTCTTGATCTTCCTCCCTTAAGAAGAAAGGTTCTAACAAGAGATCACCGGGTTTGTCCTCATTTGGATAGCCTAGCTGGCGGAGAGAGAGGACCGGATTGTAGTTAATGCATCCCTTAGTACCAATGAGGGGTACATTAGGGAAATCCCCACAACTTAGAACGACTTCCGGGTCCTCTAAATCCGGAGAAAACCAATGAATGTCTTTCTCGGTGAGAGCTAACATCCTTTGCGACCATTGAAGCTTGGCCCGGTTTTCCATAAAATCCCGGCTTCTCGGCATGTGGGATGTCAACCAAATTTGTACCAAAGAGGTACAACAAGAAATTGTGCGCCCTCTCCCTTGTTCATGCCTTGAATAAAGGGAATGATAAAAATCCGCCAAAAGGGTGGGAACCGGATTTTTGGTCATGAATACTTTTATGGCTGGAAGGTCTACAAAGTCGCCCATATTGGGGAATATAACTATTCCATACACTAAAAGGGCTAGGATTGCGTTGAATGCTTTCCCCTCTTTGTTAGCCAACGAAAACCGAGCTTGGGTCTCCAAGAACTTTCTCGTGAAACCCTTAATGTTCCCTCTAGTTTCCAAATGAAGTGCTATGTCTTGAACATTAAGGTGTAAGGATTCGGCGAGGGCCTCTAAAGTAGGGCATTCCTCCGAACCGAGATAAAGCTCATGGTCCTTCATATTGCATCCCAAAATCTTCTCAAACTCCTCCAATGTTGGGGCTAGTTGGAAATCTTGAAAAGTAAAACACCGGAGAGGTGGGTCGAAGAATTGAGCCAAAGTGGTTAGAGCCACTGAATCTATCTTCATAGGCAGGAGGTCGAGTATTAGCCCATAACTTGCTTCGAAGTTGCTCTTGTCGACCAAAGAGAGCCGTCTACTCAATGCTAGCAAACTTTCCACTTTAGGGGCCTTGATCTTGAAAGCGAGCGTATTTCTATTTTTGGAAGCCATATTTCTCTTGCTAATATTTGGTTGCTCTTTTTTAATTTCCTATAGAGCAAAGTGATATGCGAAAATTATTTTCCATGAATGTGAATGTATGGTATGCATAGGTATGACATGTATGTTCAAAATTTCCCCCATCCTCACGTGTAGGCTCTAAAGATGAGATTTCCTAAAAAAGGTCCCTAGAGTCATGGATCCCACATGGAATTAAGGTCGTCCATTGCTGATTTGCACGCAAGACTTCAATACCTTCCACGTGAAAATCTCCTCTAGGCGGGGTTTGGCATCCTACCTCACGGACATACGTCAACGCGGGCTTCCGCTCACAACCACCATTCTAACTTAGTTTTCTCTCGAGCTCGGGTAGAGAGCCTCACACGTCCGGCATTAACCCGAACAATGTGGAGTAACATCGCTCAAGTAATAACCCCACAATTGATCTATATAGATATGAAGCAATATGAAATATAAATATAGAGCAAAAGAGTAGAAACAAATAATGATAACAAGCTATAAGCACACAAGTAAAATAAAAAATTTTAGCCTAAAAGTCGACTAAGATAGGCTTGACTCGTCATACACAAACAAAGTGTTTTATGCACGTCCCCAGTGAAGTCACCATTTTTGTCGCGTCAAATTTCGGATATCAAGCTATTGGGAAGCGTTGAATCACTAATTTTAAATCACGACTGAACTTTTAATTTTTCGGGGAAAAAAGGAAAAAAGTTTGAAATTACCTTAAAAAAGAGATTTTAGGTTCGAGAGTCGATTATGCGAGGGGAAGGTATTAGCACCCCTCACATCCGTTGTACTCAACGGGAACCTCTTAGTCGATTTAGGCTTAAAATGTTTTCAAAGTTTTGCTTGCGTGTTTGAACATATAAAAGGGAAAAAGAAAATATGATAAAAGGGAAAAAAGATAAAATACAAAGAAGGGGAAAAAGAAAGTTTTTTATTAATGGGCTTGACAAGATGTGAATCCTGCTCCTACGTATCTCCCGGTAGACGGAGAATTCAAAGCGTACGTAGTTCTTTGGGTAGAAAAAAATTGTATGTTGGTTCGTTTTAATTAAAAAAGATTTGAAAACGCACAAAGGCGTAAAACGTTTTGAATGATAAAAGACGGACGCACATTAAGGCGATGGAAATCGCACAAGGCGTAAAAGTTTAAAATGAAAAAGACGGACGCACATTAAGGCGATGGAAATCGCACAAGGCGTAAAAGGTGTTGAAATGAAAAAGACGGACGCACATTAAGGCGATGGAAATCGCACAAGGCGTAAAAGTTTAAAAATGCGCAAAGGCGCGAAAAGTTCGAATTGAAAACGCGCAAAGGCGCGAAAGGTTCGGATTGACCACGGGGGCCAAGAAAAGTTTTAAAATGGTCACGGGGACCAAAGAAAAGTTAAGATTGACCACGAGGGTCAAGAAAAGGTTTAAACGCGTTAGACGCGTATGAAAATGGAATGACGATTGCCCGAACGACGAGACATACGTCACGCATTCGTGCAACCGGGGTTTGGAGAGACATACGTCAAACCATTCCTTTTTCATTCAAGTTCTCGTCTCATTGAAACTCAAAGAAATCTCAAAGGGACAAAACACTTGGTTCGAAGCTTAGAGGAAAATTGTAAAAAAATCACGAAAAAAATTGTTGTTCGAGTTTATTGAAAATCATGAACATCACTTGTTGCTTAAGTTATTGAAACTCAAGAACAAGCGTAGTTCAAGTTTGAACGATGAACAAATCATGGAAACATGCGTAAGTTTGGAAAATACACAAGTTCGGCTCAATTTTGAGTTTGGTTTTAAAAGTGAGCAAGTTCGGCTCAAGTTCGTGTTTTGATTGAAAATCATGAACAATGTCATTGTTCAAGTTTAGTTTTGAAGAAAAGAACTTAGCTTATTGCTCAAACTTGATTTTGAAAATTTGAGAACATAACTTGTTTTGCAAGTTACTCAAAATTAATTGCACGAACTTGTGGAATTTCCAAAGACATGCAATATTCCTGATGTGGTTTGAACAAAAATGCATTTTTAACCCTCTTTAGGTTCTGAATCAAGGGTCAGAACCTCAAAAAATTGGCCTGTGGAAGCCTGATTCATGTTCTGAGTTTTACAGACTTCGCAGAGCAACCAGAACTTGGCTCTGCGAAGCCAGGTTCTGATATGGTCGCACTGCGAACATAACTTTGCTCTGCGAAGTATGCGAAAAATTGAACTCAGAAGCTGCTTCTGAACAGAAGTTCAGAAGCTGCTCCTGAGCAAGCTTCAGAACCTAAAGGGGGTTAGAAAGCTTTGCAAATTTGGAAGAAAAGGAGTATAACAACTCAGTTTTGGTGCTTTGCAACTTTGAGATTCCTTTTGAGTTTCAAAAGGGGTTTTTGCACAAAATGAAATTAAACAAACACAAATGATGCAAACAGCAAATCAAAATGAAATATTGAGACTTTAGGATACTTACAGAACTCCTAGCAATGCTTGTGCAAGAGATAGGAAGTGGCTTGCTTGATTGATTTTGCAAAATTGGGATATTAAAGGTTATGGACAAATAACTCTAATTGGTTTTTGCTTTGAGTTGAACTGTTTTTCTAGTCTCACAATGCTGTAATGTAATGGTTTTTCAAGTGTATTTTGGTGTAAATTTCGTGTGTATGACTGTGTGCATTGCATTCCCTTAAATAGGCAAAAATGAAATCTATGCATTGATGAAAAAAATCCTAGAATCCAGCTGATCTTTGGGCTAAAACCAGGCTATCTTGCTTTGCATTTAATGCAAAAGTAAAGAAGGGACATTGCCTTGCAACCTTGGTCAAGAGATCAGCCAAATCCAGCCATTAATGCAGCTGATCTTGGATATGCAATGATGAGAAAAATCTGGAAAAAAAAAAACAGGGCAGCTGCAATTGGGTGGTTCTTGGGATCAATCCTTGCAATCTTGAGAGGTCAAGCAAGGAAAACGTGTACTGCCATGTACAGAGAGATTGGGGGAAGCAAAAAGAGCATGTGGGCTGGTGTGAGGGAGGAGAAATACAGCTGAAAACAGGGCACACCAAACAGCTTTCTTGGGCAAGAAACCACTTGTGTTTGACTGGTTTTGGTGGAGAAAGGAGGAAGAAAAGGGATCAAGCAGCTGGCTGGCAAGCTCAGGGTTGATGATAGGTCAATTGGGAGGGACAAGAGCTGACCAAGGGCAGCCAATTTGCTTGGGCACATGCTAGGTTGGAAGAAAATGCTTCTCACCTTGAACTTTAATGTCACACCTTTGATCTTTCTTTGTGCATCCAATCAGCCACAATTGATGATCACAGTGATAATAATAATAATAATAATAATAATAATAATAATAATAATAGATAATAATAACAATAACTAAAATGAAAACAAAAGCAAGATAAATCAAAAAATAAAAAATCTGCAGAAATTTCGCAGAGTTCGCAGTGCGAAAGTCACTTCGCAGTGCGAACTCCCCTTTTTTGTATTTTTTGTTTTAAAGTAAGATAAAAGGTAAAAAATAAATAATAAAAACAATAATGATAATAGTAAATGATGCAAATAACAAAGATGGTAATGATGAAAATGATAATGGAACCAAAAATAGTAATGCTAATAGTAATAAAGATAAAAATAATAAAATGATGAAAAAGTTAATAATATTAGTAATTAAAAATAATGATAATAATAAATAATAAATCATTAATAAAAAGAAGATAATAATAATATTAGAAAAAGGCATTAGCAATAGTATGATAATATTAATAATAATGGTAGGAATGATGATGGTGATACACATTAATAAAATCTAAAAATGAAGATAAAAATAACAAAAGGTAAATAAAATGAAAATTATAAATGGAATGAGAAATAATTTTATGATAATGAATTAAGAAAAATGTGAGTCAAAAAATGGGGTATGACAATGATGGTGATGATGATGGTTATGGAAGTGAAGACACTGAGGAGGACGATGCCCGTACTCCATGAGTCGCTTCCTTTTAAAGCTTTTGCTGATTTTTGTGTTTTATGTTTTCTTTGTACTTTTGAGACAATATTGTTGTTTAATGTTATTTGTATTAGTACTCTTTTATTATTTGGCTTTTGATTCATAATTATGGTGACTGTTATTTATATGAATATGCTTTTAATGTTCGAATATTCTGCTTTGGCCATGGATCATGAGTAAAAACAAAAGCTTCTCAAATGCTGATTGATCCAAAGCTGAATGATTCAGCAACAGATGTATGGTAATGATAGAAATTGATTGATTTGCTCAAAGCCAAGGTACATGTTTCCTGTTTTTCTAGGATTAAACTTGAAGCGTGAATATGTACTTTGTACAAAGGTTATACCATACAGTTTTCTTCATTAATATGTTTATTCTGTGAACCGCTTAGAACAAACCTAAATGTGAGGAATCGTCAAGTTCTATGTATATATGCAGGAGACCGGTATTTTTATCTAACTCGGTTGTTTTATGTTAAATCTGAAAATTGTTTTAACTGTATGAAAGCACAGAAATGATCAAGGCATTCTTTTTGAAATTGAGAAGAAACACTTGACCACAAAAAGCCTACCCAGTGAGAAAGTGAGTATTTGATAACCCAATTTGAGCCTAATGAATCAGAATCCTTAAACTTTGAACTGCCAATATTCATAAGCAATGCTTAATGAATTTGCTCAAGTTTTTCAAAATCCAGTTCATAGTTAAATCACTATTGGATTCTGATATTTTTACCTTCATTTTGAACCCTTAACCATCATGTATATTTGTCCCTTGCCTATTGATAAGGGAACATTCAATTAGGGTATCATTTTGTATAAGTTGGGGAGAAAAGGGAGGTATTACATTTATGTCAAGTAATGGTGAAATTTGAAAATTGATCTTGACAACAAAGAAAAAGAAAAGAAAAAGAAAAAGAAAAGAAAAGAAAAAGAGAAAAATACAATAAATCGAAAAAATTGTCAAGATCAAAGTACTACTTGTATATCACCAAGGGTTGATAAAGAGAATTTGGAGGAAGTGAGTTCGTTATTTGTTTTGTGTAATTAGAAAGAATGTTCCTCTATGCTTGGTCTTTTGAATTTATTTTTCCCACATATGACATTTCTTTTGAAACCAAGCCAAATTACAACCCTCAAAGACCTTTTGATCTATGCTTTTGTGCTTTTTGAGATGTGTCGCGTCGAATTTCGAATATCAAGCTATTGAGGAGCGTTGAATCACTAATTTTAAATCACGACTGAACTTTTAATTTTTCGGGGAGAAAAGGAAAAAAGTTCGAAATTACCTTAATGTTAGAGATTTTGGGTTCGGGAGTCGATTATGCAAGGGAAAGGTATTAGCACCCCTCACATCCGTTGTACTCAACGGGAACCTCCTAGTTAGCTAAGGCTAGAATGTTTTTAACGTTTTGCTTACATGCTTGAATATTGAAATTTCTGGCCAGGCAATAAGAGACTAACAGGTTCTGAACCAGCAGGTTCTGAACAACACGCAGGGCACAATAATTTGCTTAAAACAGAGCACACACACAAACACAACACAAGCAGCAAAATAAAGTGCAGGAAAGTAAAAAGCACACAAGGTTTGTTAACCCAGTTCGGAGTAAACACCTCCTACTCTGGGGGATACCAATCCAGGAAGGAAATCCACTATTGGATTTAATCCTTAAGACTCAGACACTGACTCCCAGTTCTTATCCCAAGCAATTAACCTCCACCTAGTAAGACTTCTACCCAACTCTGAGTATTAGAATCCTCTAACTTCCTATTCAAGCAACTAAACCCAGCTACTTGAACAACCCTTAACAATACCCTGTTTTTGAACAAAACTTCAATAACAAACCTTCATTCGTACCTACAGGCTTAGAATGAAGTTACAACTCAATAACAATCCTAAACCAACTCAAACTGAGTGGTGCACAATAAAAACTCTAAGTTTTAAAACAAAGACTCAATTCTCTTGAATAAAACTCTAAAATCGTAAGTTGAATAGCAGCAGCCCTCCTCCTTATATAGCCTTCAGTCTTGCAGCATAAATAACAAACTAATCTTCTGAATTGATTTGTTACTGGAATAAGAATGATCCAATAATGTAACAAATAAAACTGCATTGAATCTTTGAAAGATCATAACAGGAAAATACGAATATCATGAAACTGAACCAAATCTTCAATGAGATCTTCTCCAATTTAATCAGCATTCTAGAAGCAATTATACAAAGATAATTCCTTGCTAAATCTCCCAAGATACGCGCAAAAACTAATCTGAAAACCCAGCTTCTGATGTGGTCAACAGAAGTCAACGCTGGCATCAGAACCTGAAATCAGCTTCTGAAGTGCTACAGTGCTTCTGATGCATTCAGCTTCTGATGGCATTTTCAGCTTCTGAATGGCTTCAAAACACAAAACTTGTAACTGAAGAATTGTTCTAAATAAGGAGATGCTTCTAAACAACACTTTGGTTTTGCCAAAAAATGCAGCCAACACCAAATTATTCAACAATCTCCCCCTTTGGCAAATTTTTGGCTAAAACCAATGTTCACACATGACAAGTTCTTCAATTCTCCCATAACCAATCTTAACAATCAAGAACTCCACCGATATTAATCATAACAAGGAGATAAGCAGCGGATTCAGCTATGATTAACATGAAAAACACAACCCAGCTTCAGTTTGATGGTCTCAGCTACTGAAGCACACATCAACCAAGTACTGACCAACTTCTGATCGCAACCATGGTATCAGAGCTACTGATCAACTCCTGATCATCACAAATACTCCCCCTGAAGCTTCACAAATACATAGACAAACACTCCAGCTTCACAGCACTCCCCCTGCAACTCAGCTTCTCATACAAACTCCCCCTTACTACTGAACTGCAGTGATAAATGGTATCAGAGCACACTTCAGAGCACACTTGATCTTCAGGACCACTCTTTAGGAACACAAAAACACTCAGGATCATAACAACCTTGTACTCCCCCTGAGACACATATTCCCCCTTGATCATATCTGGACATATCTTGTTACTGCAAAGGTTCTTCAGGAGCATAATGCTTGGTATCAGAGTCAAACTAGTCACCTTCTGAATCAATGGCACACATTCTGAACAACTCTTGTCTGAACTTAAATTTTTCTCCCCCTTTTTAGCTACAAAATTATGACAAACTTCAGACTTCAAATAGGGATTAAAATCAAAATAAGTAACACAGTTCCTTGAAAACATATCAGACTCAGACTCAGGTTCAGGATCACACTTAGCATAGGCACAACTGGCAGGTACTCTATCTCCTCACATCCAGTTTGCAGTAACTGCTATAACTCTTCATGCAAACACACACCTAACTTGCTCCTTAAGTTTTCAAACTGTTTAGCATCCAAGGCCTTTGTGAAAATGTCAGCAACTTGTTCTTCAGTAGCTACATGTTCCAGCTGAACAATCTTGTCCTCCACAAGGTTTCTGATAAAATGGTGTTTGATGTCTATGTGTTTGGTTCTGCTGTGCTGAATTGGGTTCTTAGAGATGTTGATAGCACTCAAATTATCACAAAATAATGTCATAACACCTTGTTTCATGTTGTACTCTTCCAGCATCTGTTTCATCCACACCAGTTGTGAACAACTACTCCCAGCAGCAATATATTCAGCCTCAGCAGTTGACAATGAAACACAATTTTGTTTCTTGCTGAACCAGGAAATTAAATTATTTCCTAGAAAGAAACATCCTCCTGAAGTGCTCTTCCTGTCATCAGCACTTCCAGCCCAGTCAGCATCACAATATCCCATCAGTTCAGAACTTGAACTGTGTGAGTACATGATTCCATAGTCACTTGTGCTGTTCACATACTTCAGAATCCTCTTCACTTGTGTCAGATGACTCATCTTAGGATCAGCTTGATATCTTGCACATACTCCAACAGCATAAGTGATATCAGGTCTGCTTGCAGTTAAATACAATAACCTTCCTATCATGCTTCTGTACTGACTTTGATCAACTGATACTCCTTGTTCATCTTTGGTTAGCTTCAGATGAGTAGCAGCTGGTGTCTTCTTATGAGCAGCTGATTCCATTCCAAACTTCTTCACTATGTTCTTGGCATATTTACTCTGAGAGATGAAGATTGTATCTTCCATTTGTTTGACTTGTAATCCAAGAAAATATGTCAGCTCACCAACCAAACTCATTTCAAATTCAGGTTGCATTTGCTGAACAAACAGTTTGACCATCTTCTGAGACATCCCTCCAAACACTATATCATCCACATAAATCTGAGCAATCATCATACTCCCATTTTCATCTTTCACAAACAAAGTCTTATCAGAACCACCTTTTCTGTATCCTTGAGCAACAAGAAACTGAGTTAATCTTTCATACCATGCTCTTGGTGCTTGCTTCAATCCATACAAGGCCTTCTTCAATTTGTAAACATGATTAGGAAATTTATGATCCACAAATCCTTTAGGTTGTTCAACATACACTTCTTCTTGCAGATATCCATTCAGAAATGCACTCTTCACATCCATCTGGAATAGCTTGAACTTGAGAATGCAGGATACACCCAACAGTAATCTTATAGACTCTAATCTGGCCACAGGTGCAAAGGTCTCATCAAAATCAAGTCCCTCAACTTGAGTATAGCCTTGAGCAACCAACCTTGCTTTGTTTCTGACCACAGTACCATTTTCATCTGTTTTATTCTTGAATATCCACTTAGTGCCAATCACATTCAGCCCTTCAGGTCTTGGAACCAAATCCCACACTTCACTCCTTTTGAATTGATTCAACTCATCTTGCATTGCTTCAATCCAAAACTCATCAGTCAGGGCTTCTTTCACATTTTTAGGTTCAAGCTTTGACACAAAGCATGAATCAGTAGCAATTGGTTCTGATCTCCTGATTCTGACCCCTTGATCCAAACTCCCAATGATAAGCTCCTTAGGATGATCCTTCTGAACTCTAATTGATGGCCCTTTATTGGTAGGATCATGATCTGGATGCACTTCTGCTTCTTCAGACTCTGGATGCTTTTCTGCTTCTGAAGTTTGTTCTTCTGATGCTTCAGACTCTGGAACAACTTTAGACTCATGTCTTTCTTTCTTAGCAGACAGATCATCAATCACAACATTTATGGACTCCATCACAACCTTGGTTCTGGAATTAAACACCCTATAAGCTCTGCTGTTCATTGAATAACCCAGGAATATCCCCTCATCAGACTTAGGATCCAGTTTTCTTCTATTTTCTCTATCAGCCAAAATATAGCATTTGCTCCCAAAAACATGGAAATATTTGACTGTAGGCTTCCTTCCTTTCCACAGTTCATACAATGTAGATGTTGTTCCCTTTTTCAAAGTGACTCTATTGTGTATGTAACATGATGTGTTCATTGCTTCAGCCCAGAACATATATGGCAGCTTCTTAGCATGCAGCATAACCCTTGCACATTCTGCTAATGTCCTATTCTTCCTCTCAACTACACCATTTTGCTGAGGTGTGATAGGTGCAGAAAACTCATGTTTTATCCCTTCAGAAGCACAGAATTCTGAGAAACTCTTGTTTTCAAATTCTTTGCCATGATCACTTCTGATTCTGACTATGCCACAGTCTTTTTCTCTTTGTAATTGAATGCACAGGTCTTTAAATACTTCAAAAGTATCAGATTTTTCTCTAACAAAACTGATCCATGTGAATCTTGAGTAGTCATCTACCATTACAAAAGCATACCTTTTTCCTCCAATACTTTCTACTTGCATAGGCCCCATCAAATCCATATGAACAAGTTCTAGTACTTTAGTAGTTACCTGGTGAACTAATCTGGGATGAGACTTTCTTGTTTGTTTCCCAATTTGACAATCACCACAAACATTGTCCTCATTGATCTTCAGATTAGGTACACCTCTGATAGCTTCAGTACTTAGGATTTTTTTCATGCCTTTTAAGTGCAAATGTCCCAGTTTCTGGTGCCAGAGTTTGACTTCCTCTTCTGAGCTCATAAGACAAGAAGTCAGACTTCTTTCTTCTTCAGAAACCCATAAATAACAATTGTCTTTGGATCTGCAGCCCCTCATTTGAATTTTGTCCTCCTGATCAGTAACAATACACTCCTATTTGTTGAAATTCACTTTTAAATCCTGATCACATAGCTGGCTAATACTGATCAGATTAGAAGTTAACCCTTCCACTAGCAGCACATCATTAAGTCTGGGCAACCCTTCACTGATCAAATCACCAATACCCAGAATCTGACCTTTTACACCATCTCCAATTGTCACATAACTTCTGGAGTATGATCTGATATTGCTCAGCAGCTTCTTCACACCAGTCATGTGCCTTGAACACCCACTATCAAAATACCAATCTTCTTTTGAAGTGGCTCTCAAAGAAGTGTGAGCTATAAGGCCTACATTCTGAACTTTGGGCTTCCACACCTTCTGAACATTGTGTCTGATAGCAGCTGGTTCCACTCTTCTATACTGAAAATGTTCAGGATAGCCATAAAGTTTGAAGCAAAATGGTTTGATATGCCCTTTCTTTCCACAATGATGACAGATCCATGGATGATTTCTTCTCCTTCTGTTTCTGAAAAATTTCTGGGGTTGCTTCTGAGGTAGCATCTGAACATGCTTTTGACCTTGCATCTGAGGTCTCTTCTGAGCTTGCTTTTGAGGTCTCATCTGAATATGCTTCTGACCTTGCATCTGGGCCTGTTTCTGAGGTCTCGTCTTTGATGTTCCAACCATATAATCATGGGTTTGAGTAGCAGGAACAAAATTCGTCTGTTTAGGAATCTGAGTCTGATCAATAAAACCTAAACCAGTTTTTCCTTGTTGCTGATTCCCCAAAATGTCCTCCAACTTATCAGTAGCAGAGTTCAACATCCTCACTTGCTTCTTCATTTGATCAAGTTGGGAGTTCAGTTGGTTCACTTCTTCTTTTAAATCTGAATTCTGCACTAACAGTTCACCTTTTTCAGCCTCCAGTTGAAGAATAGTCTCCTTCTGATCCAAAACTTGTTTGCAAACCTCAGCACTTCTGGTATACAGCTTCTTGTAGTTATCAGCTAGTTCATCATATGAGGTTTTAGCAGCTTCAGACACAGATGAGGCTTCAGACTCTGAGTCAGACTCTTAAAAGGTCTTAGACTCTAAAACAGCTTCCTTCTTCAAGATAGCTCCTGACCTTACAACCAGACCAGTATCACACATACCAGATTCACTTCCAGCATCTTCTTCAGAATCATCATCAGACCATGCAACTGCTAGGCTTTTCTTCTGCTTCTTAAGAAAAGTAGGACATTCAGACTTGATATGTCCATACCCCTCACACTCATAGCATTGCACACCTTTAGCTTGATTACTTTTCTCTTCAGACTTGGTCTTTTTCACATCAGTTTGTTGCTTCTTGTTGTTGAATCTGAAGTTCTGACCTTTGGCTTTGGCTTTTCTGTCAACATTCTTCAGAATCTTGTTGAATTGTTTTCCCAGCAACACTAGAGCTTCTGATAAGTCATCCTCATCAGACTCTTGTTGATCATCAGCTTCAGAATTCACACTAAAGGCTACACCTTTTCCTTTCTTCTCAGTCTGTTTGCAAAAGGCTGTTTCAAAATTGAGCAATGTCCCAATCAGCTCCTCAAGCTTCATAGTGGTAATATCATGGGCCTCTTCAATTGCTGTCACCTTCATATCAAACCTTCTGGGCAGGGACCTGAGGATTTTTCTTACTAACTTCTCATCAGACATCTTTTCACCAAGAGAATCAAAAGAATTTGCCATATCAAGCACATTCATGTAGAAATCCTGGATATTCTCATCCTCCTTCATCTTCAGGTTCTCAAACTTGGTGGTCAGCAACTGCAATCTGGACATCTTCACCTTAGAAGTTCCTTCATGAGTGGTTTTCAGAATTTCCCAAGCATCCTTAGCCACAGTACATTGTTTGATAAGTCTGAACATATTCTGATCAACACCATTAAAGATAGCATTCAAAGCTTTTGAATTTCCCAGTGACAGATCATCTTCAGATTTGGTCCATTCCTCCTCAGGCTTTAGAACCTCAGTCTTGTTCCCATCTTTGTCCAAAACTACTAGATGATCCCAGCCTTTAATCACAGCTTTCCAAGTCCTGCTGTCAATAGACTTTAGAAAAGCACACATCCTAGACTTCCAATACTCATAGTTTGTGCCATCTAGTAGGGGTGGTCTATTGACATATCCTCCTTCTCTATCCATGCTTGCCAGTAATTAATGCCTCTCGATCTCACCCAAAACACAGGCAGGGTGCCTGCTCTGATGCCAATTGAAATTTCTGGCCAGGCAATAAGAGACTAACAGGTTCTAAACCAGCAGGTTCTGAACAACACGCAGGGCACAATAATTTGCTTAAAACAGAGCACACACACAAACACAACACAAGCAGCAAAATAAAGTGCAGGAAAGTAAAAAGCACACAAGGTTTGTTAACCCAGTTAGGAGTAAACACCTCCTACTCTGGGGGATACCAATCCAGGAAGGAAATCCACTATTGGATTTAATCCTTAAGACTCAGACACTGACTCCCAGTTCTTATCCCAAGCAATTAACCTCCACCTAGTAAGACTTCTACCCAACTCTGAGTATTAGAATCCTCTAACTTCCTATTCAAGCAACTAAACCCAGCTACTTGAACAACCCTTAACAATACCCTGTTTTTGAACAAAACTTCAATAACAAACCTTCATTCGTACCTACAGGCTTAGAATGAAGTTACAACTCAATAACAATCCTAAACCAACTCAAACTGAGTGGTGCACAATAAAAACTCTAAGTTTTAAAACAAAGACTCAATTCTCTTGAATAAAACTCTAAAATCGTAAGTTGAATAGCAGCAGCCCTCCTCCTTATATAGCCTTCAGTCTTGCAGCATAAATAACAAACTAATCTTCTGAATTGATTTGTTACTGGAATAAGAATGATCCAATAATGTAACAAATAAAACTGCATTGAATCTTTGAAAGATCATAACAGGAAAATACGAATATCATGAAACTGAACCAAATCTTCAATGAGATCTTCTCCAATTTAATCAGCATTCTAGAAGCAATTATACAAAGATAATTCCTTGCTAAATCTCCCAAGATACGCGCAAAAACTAATCTGAAAACCCAGCTTCTGATGTGGTCAACAGAAGTCAACGCTGGCATCAGAACCTGAAATCAGCTTCTGAAGTGCTACAGTGCTTCTGATGCATTCAGCTTCTGATGGCATTTTCAGCTTCTGAATGGCTTCAAAACACAAAACTTGTAACTGAAGAATTGTTCTAAATAAGGAGATGCTTCTAAACAACACTTTGGTTTTGCCAAAAAATGCAGCCAACACCAAATTATTCAACAATCTCCCCCTTTGGCAAATTTTTGGCTAAAACCAATGTTCACACATGACAAGTTCTTCAATTCTCCCATAACCAATCTTAACAATGAAGAACTCCACCGATATTAATCATGACAATGAGATAAGCAGCGGATTCAGCTATGATTAACATGAAAAACACAACCCAGCTTCAGTTTGATGGTCTCAGCTACTGAAGCACACATCAACCAAGTACTGACCAACTTCTGATCGCAACCATGGTATCAGAGCTACTGATCAACTCCTGATCATCACAAATACTCCCCCTGAAGCTTCACAAATACATAGACAAACACTCCAGCTTCACAGCACTCCCCCTGCAACTCAGCTTCTCATACAAACTCCCCCTTACTACTGAACTGCAGTGATAAATGGTATCAGAGCACACTTGATCTTCAGGACCACTCTTTAGGAACACAAAAACACTCAGGATCATAACAACCTTGTACTCCCCTTGAGACACATATTCCCCCTTGATCATATCTGGACATATCTTGTTACTGCAAAGGTTCTTCAAGAGCATAATGCTTGGTATCAGAGTCAAACTAGTCACCTTCTGAATCAATGGCACACATTCTGAACAACTCTTGTCTGAACTTAAATTTTTCTCCCCCTTTTTAGCTACAAAATTATGACAAACTTCATACTTCAAATAGGGATTAAAATCAAAATAAGTAACACAGTTCCTTGAAAACATATCAGACTCAGACTCAGGTTCAGGATCACACTTAGCATAGGCACAACTGGCAGGTACTCTATCTCCTCACATCCAGTTTGCAGTAACTGCTATAACTCTTCATGCAAACACACACCTAACTTGCTCCTTAAGTTTTCAAACTGTTTAGCATCCAAGGCCTTTGTGAAAATGTCAGCAACTTGTTCTTCAGTAGCTACATGTTCCAGCTGAACAATCTTGTCCTCCACAAGGTTTCTGATAAAATGGTGTTTGATGTCTATGTGTTTGGTTCTGCTGTGCTGAATTGGGTTCTTAGAGATGTTGATAGCACTCAAATTATCACAAAATAATGTCATAACACCTTGTTTCATGTTGTACTCTTCCAGCATCTGTTTCATCCACACCAGTTGTGAACAACTACTCCCAGCAGCAATATATTCAGCCTCAGCAGTTGACAATGAAACACAATTTTGTTTCTTGCTGAACCAGGAAATTAAATTATTTCCTAGAAAGAAACATCCTCCTGAAGTGCTCTTCCTGTCATCAGCACTTCCAGCCCAGTCAGCATCATAATATCCCATCAGTTCAGAACTTGAACTGTGTGAGTACATGATTCCATAGTCACTTGTGCTATTCACATACTTCAGAATCCTCTTCACTTGTGTCAGATGACTCATCTTAGGATCAGCTTGATATCTTACACATACTCCAACAGCATAAGTGATATCAGGTCTGCTTGCAGTTAAATACAATAACCTTCCTATCATGCTTCTGTACTGACTTTGATCAACTGATACTCCTTGTTCATCTTTGGTTAGCTTCAGATGAGTAGCAGCTGGTGTCTTCTTATGAGCAGCTGATTCCATTCCAAACTTCTTCACTACGTTCTTGGCATATTTACTTTGAGAGATGAAGATTGTATCTTCCATTTGTTTGACTTGTAATCCAAGAAAATATGTCAGCTCACCAACCAAACTCATTTCAAATTCAGGTTGCATATGCTGAACAAACAGTTTGACCATCTTCTGAGACATCCCTCCAAACACTATATCATCCACATAAATCTGAGCAATCATCAAACTCTCATTTTCATCTTTCACAAACAAAGTCTTATCAGAACCACCTTTTCTGTATCCTTGAGCAACAAGAAACTGAGTTAATCTTTCATACCATGCTCTTGGTGCTTGCTTCAATCCATACAAGGCCTTCTTCAATTTGTAAACATGATTAGGAAATTTATGATCCACAAATCCTTTAGGTTGTTCAACATACACTTCTTCTTGCAGATATCCATTCAGAAATGCACTCTTCACATCCATCTGGAATAGCTTGAACTTGAGAATGCAGGATACACCCAACAGTAATCTTATAGACTCTAATCTGGCCACAGGTGCAAAGGTCTCATCAAAATCAAGTCCCTCAACTTGAGTATAGCCTTGAGCAACCAACCTTGCTTTGTTTCTGACCACAGTACCATTTTCATCTGTTTTATTCTTGAATATCCACTTAGTGCCAATCACATTCAGCCCTTCAGGTCTTGGAACCAAATCCCACACTTCACACCTTTTGAATTGATTCAACTCATCTTGCATTGCTTCAATCCAAAACTCATCAGTCAGGGCTTCTTTCACATTTTTAGGTTCAAGCTTTGACACAAAGCATGAATCAATAGCAATTGGTTCTGATCTCCTGGTTCTGACCCCTTGATCCAAACTCCCAATGATAAGCTCCTTAGGATGATCCTTCTGAACTCTAATTGATGGCCCTTTATTGGTAGGATCATGATCTGGATGCACTTCTGCTTCTTCAGACTCTGGATGCTTTTCTGCTTCTGAAGTTTGTTCTTCTGATGCTTCAGACTCTGGAACAACTTCAGACTCATGTCTTTCTTTCTCAGCAGACAGATCATCAATCACAACATTTATGGACTCCATCACAACCTTGGTTCTGGAATTAAACACCCTATAAGCTCTGTTGTTCACTGAATAACCCAGGAATATGCCCTCATCAGACTTAGGATCCGGTTTTCTTCTATTTTCTCTATCAGCCAAAATATAGCATTTGCTCCCAAAAACATGGAAATATTTGACTGTAGGCTTCCTTCCTTTCCACAGTTCATACAATGTAGATGTTGTTCCCTTTTTCAAAGTGACTCTATTGTGTATGTAACATGATGTGTTCATTGCTTCAGCCTAGAACATATATGGCAGCTTCTTAGCATGCAGCATAACCCTTGCACATTCTACTAATGTCCTATTCTTCCTCTCAACTACACCATTTTGCTGAGGTGTGATAGGTGCAGAAAACTCATGTTTTATCCCTTCAGAAGCACAGAATTCTGAGAAACTCTTGTTTTCAAATTCTTTGCCATGATCACTTCTGATTCTGACTATGCCACAGTCTTTTTCTCTTTGTAATTGAATGCACAGGTCTTTAAATACTTCAAAAGTATCAGATTTTTCACTAACAAAACTGATCCATGTGAATCTTGAGTAGTCATCTACCATTACAAAAGCATACCTTTTTCCTCCAATACTTTCTACTTGCATAGGCCCCATCAAATCCATATGAACAAGTTCTAGTACTTTAGTAGTTACCTGGTGAACTAATCTGGGATGAGACTTTCTTGTTTGTTTCCCAATTTGACAATCACCACAAACATTGTCCTCATTGATCTTCAGATTAGGTACACCTCTGATAGCTTCAGTACTTAGGATTTTTTTCATGCCTTTCAAGTGCAAATGTCCCAGTTTCTGGTGCCAGAGTTTGACTTCCTCTTCTGAGCTCATAAGACAAGAAGTCAGACTTCTTTCTTCTTCAGAAACCCATAAATAACAATTGTCTTTGGATCTGCAGCCCCTCATTTGAATTTTGTCCTCCTGATCAGTAACAATACACTCCTGTTTGTTGAAATTCACTTTTAAATCCTGATCACATAGCTGGCTAATACTGATCAGATTAGAAGTTAACCCTTCCACTAGCAGCACATCATTAAGTATGGGCAACCCTTCACTGATCAAATCACCAATACCCAGAATCTGACCTTTTACACCATCTCCAAATGTCACATAACTTCTGGAGAATGATCTGATATTGCTCAGCAGCTTCTTCACACCAGTCATGTGCCTTGAACACCCACTATCAAAATACCAATCTTCTTTTGAAGTGGCTCTCAAAGAAGTGTGAGCTATAAGGCCTACATTCTGAACTTTGGGCTTCCACACCTTCTGAACATTGTGTCTGATAGCAGCTGGTTCCACTCTTCTATACTGAAAATGTTCAGGATAGCCATAAAGTTTGAAGCAAAATGGTTTGATATGCCCTTTCTTTCCACAATGATGACAGATCCATGGATGATTTCTTCTCCTTCTGTTTCTGAAAAATTTCTGGGGTTGCTTCTGAGGTAGCATCTGAACATGCTTTTGACCTTGCATCTGAGGTCTCTTCTGAGCTTGCTTTTGAGGTCTCATCTGAATATGCTTCTGACCTTGCATCTGGGCCTGTTTCTGAGGTCTCGTCTTTGATGTTCCAACCATATAATCATGGGTTTGAGTAGCAGGAACAAAATTCATCTGTTTAGGAATCTGAGTCTGATCAATAAAACCTAAACCAGTTTTTCCTTGTTGCTGATTCCCCAAAATGTCCTCCAACTTATCAGTAGCAGAGTTCAACATCCTCACTTGCTTCTTCATTTGATCAAGTTGGGAGTTCAGTTGGTTCACTTCTTCTTTTAAATCTGAATTCTGCACTAACAGTTCACCTTTTTCAGCCTCCAGTTGAAGAATAGTCTCCTTCTGATCCAAGACTTGTTTGCAAACCTCAGCACTTCTGGTATACAGCTTCTTGTAGTTATCAGCTAGTTCATCATATGAGGTTTTAGCAGCTTCAGACACAGATGAGGCTTCAGACTCTGAGTCAGACTCTGAAAAGGTCTTAGACTCTAAAACAGCTTCCTTCTTCAAGATAGCTCCTGACCTTACAACCAGACCAGTATCACACATACCAGATTCACTTCCAGCATCTTCTTCAGAATCATCATCAGACCATGCAACTGCTAGGCTTTTCTTCTGCTTCTTAAGAAAAGTAGGACATTCAGACTTGATATGTCCATACCCCTCACACTCATAGCATTGCACACCTTTAGCTTGATTACTTTTCTCTTCAGACTTGGTCTTTTTCACATCAGTTTGTTGCTTCTTGTTGTTGAATCTGAAGTTCTGACCTTTGGCTTTGGCTTTTCTGTCAACATTCTTCAGAATCTTGTTGAATTGTTTTCCCAGCAACACTAGAGCTTCTGATAAGTCATCCTCATCAGACTCTTGTTGATCATCAGCTTCAGAATTCACACTAAAGGCTACACCTTTTCCTTTCTTCTCAGTCTGTTTGCAAAAGGCTGTTTCAAAATTGAGCAATGTCCCAATCAGCTCCTCAAGCTTCATAGTGGTAATATCATGGGCCTCTTCAATTGCTGTCACCTTCATATCAAACCTTCTGGGCAGGGACCTGAGGATTTTTCTTACTAACTTCTCATCAGACATCTTTTCACCAAGAGAATCAAAAGAATTTGCCATATCAAGCACATTCATGTAGAAATCCTGGATATTCTCATCCTCCTTCATCTTCAGGTTCTCAAACTTGGTGGTCAGCAACTGCAATCTGGACATCTTCACCTTAGAAGTTCCTTCATGAGTGGTTTTCAGAATTTCCCAAGCATCCTTAGCCACAGTACATTGTTTGATAAGTCTGAACATATTCTGATCAACACCATTAAAGATAGCATTCAAAGCTTTTGAATTTCCCAGTGACAGATCATCTTCAGATTTGGTCCATTCCTCCTCAGGCTTTAGAACCTCAGTCTTGTTCCCATCTTTGTCCAAAACTACTAGATGATCCCAGCCTTTAATCACAGCTTTCCAAGTCCTGCTGTCAATAGACTTTAGAAAAGCACACATCCTAGACTTCCAATACTCATAGTTTGTGCCATCTAGTAGGGGTGGTCTATTGACATATCCTCCTTCTCTATCCATGCTTGCCAGTAATTAATGCCTCTCGATCTCACCCAAAACACAGGCAGGGTGCCTGCTCTGATGCCAATTGAAATTTCTGGCCAGGCAATAAGAGACTAACAGGTTCTAAACCAGCAGGTTCTGAACAACACGCAGGGCACAATAATTTGCTTAAAACAGAGCACACACACAAACACAACACAAGCAGCAAAATAAAGTGCAGGAAAGTAAAAAGCACACAAGGTTTGTTAACCCAGTTAGGAGTAAACACCTCCTACTCTGGGGGATACCAATCCAGGAAGGAAATCCACTATTGGATTTAATCCTTAAGACTCAGACACTGACTCCCAGTTCTTATCCCAAGCAATTAACCTCCACCTAGTAAGACTTCTACCCAACTCTGAGTATTAGAATCCTCTAACTTCCTATTCAAGCAACTAAACCCAGCTACTTGAACAACCCTTAACAATACCCTGTTTTTGAACAAAACTTCAATAACAAACCTTCATTCGTACCTACAGGCTTAGAATGAAGTTACAACTCAATAACAATCCTAAACCAACTCAAACTGAGTGTTGCACAATAAAAACTCTAAGTTTTAAAACAAAGACTCAATTCTCTTGAATAAAACTCTAAAATCGTAAGTTGAATAGCAGCAGCCCTCCTCCTTATATAGCCTTCAGTCTTGCAGCATAAATAACAAACTAATCTTCTGAATTGATTTGTTACTGGAATAAGAATGATCCAATAATGTAACAAATAAAACTGCATTGAATCTTTGAAAGATCATAACAGGAAAATACGAATATCATGAAACTGAACCAAATCTTCAATGAGATCTTCTCCAATTTAATCAGCATTCTAGAAGCAATTATACAAAGATAATTCCTTGCTAAATCTCCCAAGATACGCGCAAAAACTAATCTGAAAACCCAGCTTTTGATGTGGTCAACAGAAGTCAACGCTGGCATCAGAACCTGAAATCAGCTTCTGAAGTGCTACAGTGCTTCTGATGCATTCAGCTTCTGATGGCATTTTCAGCTTCTGAATGGCTTCAAAACACAAAACTTGTAACTGAAGAATTGTTCTAAATAAGGAGATGCTTCTAAACAACACTTTGGTTTTGCCAAAAAATGCAGCCAACACCAAATTATTCAACAAATATATTAAAAGGGAAAAAGAAAAAATATGATGAAGGGGAAAAAGAAAGTTTTTTATTAATGGGCTTGACAAGATGTGACTCTTGCTCTTACGTATCTCCCGGTGCGATGGAGAATTCAAAGCTTACATAGTTCTTTGGTAGAAAAAGTTTGTATCTTGGTTGATTTTAATTGTGAAAGAAAGATTTGATCGCGCTTGAGCGAAAAAGTTTGGTTGAAAAGGAAACGTGGTCTACTATCGTTGTATGGATAGCTTAATGAAGACCGATAAAAAGTTTTTACCTACTATCGTTATGAGGGTAGCTTAATGAAGGTAAAAACGATTTGATTAAAAAAAGAGACGGACTCGCGCTCGGGCGATGGTATCCGTTGGAAAACGCGCTCGGGCGTGAAAAAGGTTTGAATGAAAAAGGGACGGACTCGCACTAAGGCGATGATATCCGTTTGAAAACGTGCAAAGGCGTAAAAAGGTTTAAACGAAAAAGGAAGGACTCGCACTAGGGCGATGGTATCCGTTGGAAAACGCGCTCGGGCGTGAAAAAGGTTTGAACGAAAAAGGACGGACTCGCACTAGGGCGATGGTATCCGCGCAAAGGCGTAAAATGTTTGAATTGACCACGGGGGCCAAGAAAAGTTTAAATTGACCACGAGGGATCAAAGGAAGGTTGGATTGGTCACGAGGGACCAATAAAAGGTTAAGTGTGTTGGACGCGTTGAAAATAGAATGACGATTGCCCGAACAACGAGACATACGTCAAGCATTCGTGCAATCGGGGAATGGAGAGACATACGTCAAACCATTCCTTTTTCATTCAAGTTTTTGTTGAAACTCAAAGAAATCTCAAAAAGGGAACAAAACACTTGGTTAAAAAACCTAAGGAAAATTTTGTTGCTCAAATTAGTTGTTGCAACCTTGAGCAAGTGTTGTTCAAATTTTGAAAGGATGAACAAGTTTGTTTCAAGCTTATGATGCAAAAATGAACAAGCCTTGTTCAAGTGTGTTGGAATTTAGGACAAAATTGTTGAAAAACATGAACAAATTTGTTGTTCAAGTTTGTTAAAAAAAATGTGAACATAGCTTGTTGCTCAAGCTATTGGAACTTAAGAACAAGTGTTTTTCAAGTTTGCAAAATGAGCAAGTTCATGAAAAGATGCACAAGTTTGGAAAATGCACAAGTTCGGCTCAAAGTTTAAGCTTGATTTTGAAAAAATGAACAAGTTCGGCTCAAGTTCACGTTTGATTGAAATTCATGAACAAGGTTGTCGTTCAAGTTTAGTTTTGAAATTTATTGAACCTAGCTTATTACTCAAGTTTGATTTTGGGAAATTTTACGAACGTAACTTGTTTCGCAAGTTACTAAAATTAATGCTCAAACTTGTGAAATTTCCAATAATATGCAAAAAAATTTGTTATGTTTTGAATAAAAATGAGATTTAATCCTCCTGGGTTCTGAATCATTAAGTTAGAACCTCAAAAATTGGCTTTTTAGGAGCCTGAACTCAGATTCTGAGTTCTGTAATTTTCGCAGAGCAACCTGAACTTGGCTCTACGAACCTAAGTTCTGTCATGGTCGCAGAGCGACCATGACTTTGCTCTGCGAACTCTACGAAAAAATGAAACTCAGAAGCTGCTTCTGAACTTCTGCTCAGAAGCTGCTTCTGAGCAAGCTTCAGAACCTTGAGGCGATTAAAAAGCTTTGAAAATTAGCAAGAAAAGGAGTAAAACAACCTAGCTTGGTGTTTTGCAAATTTGAGATTCCTTTGAAGTTTCAAAAGTGGTTTTTTTGTACAAAATGAGTTTAAGCAAAGTTAATGATGCAAGCAGCAATGTAAAATGAAAGATAAAGAGTTTAGAATACTTACAGAACTCCTAGCAATGCTTGTGTGGCAAGAGATAGGAAAGGACTTGGTTGATTGTGATTTTGCAAAAGTTGGAAGTGTTGATGAATAACAACAATGACACTAGTGTTTCTCTCTGAATTTCTATCTAAGAATTGGTTTTCTTGCTGAAAGTAGTGTGTTTCTGCTCTAAAAATTTTGTAATTGCTGTCCTTGAAGTGTGTTCAATCCTTATGTCTTGCATCCCTTAAATAGGCAAAAATGAGATCAAATGTAATGATGGAAAATCTCTAGAATTCAGCTGCTTTGTGTGCTATGATCAGGCTATTTTGCTTTGCATTTAATGCAAAAGAGAAGAGGTGACATTGCCTTGCAATCTTGGTCAAGACTTTGGCCAAAACCAGCCATTAATGAAGCTGATTTATGACAGAAAAATGATGAAAAGTGGAAAAACAGGGCTGGCTTGCAATTGAGCTGTCCCTTGGGATCAATCCTTGCAATCTTGAGGGGTCAAGCAAGAAAAACGTGGGTTGTGATGTGCAGAGGTTGGGGGAAGCAAAAGGAACATGTGGGCTGGTGTGAGAAGGAAGGAAAGGCTGCTGAAACAGGGCAACACTCATGGTCTTTGGGCAAGCCATGTGCAGCTGTGTTGACTGGTTTTGGGGGAGAAAGAAGGAAGAAAAACGAGCAAGCTGCTGGCTGGCAAGCTCAGGGTCAGGTTGCAGGCAATTGGGAGGGATGAGAGCTGCCCAAGGGCAGCCAACTTGCTTGGCTTGACACAAAATCCTTCTTACCTTGGCTTTAGTGACACATGCTTCAATTCTTTCTTTATTGGATCCAAACAGCCAAAATTGGTAATAATAATGATAATAATAACAATAGATGATGATAACAATAACTATAATGAAAACAAAAGAAAGATAAATCAAAGAAATTAAAATCTGCAAAAAATCGCAGAGTTCGCAGAGCGATGGGAACTTTGCTCTGCGAACTCCCCTTTTTTTTTTATTTTCTTTTAAAATAAACAATAAAACCAATAATAATAGTAATAATGAAAATAATAATGATGGTAATGATAATAATAATAATAATAAAGATGATAACAATAATAATGATGAAAGGGATAATAATAGTAGTAATGGTAATAATAAAAATAATGATAATAATAATAAATAATAATAATAATAAAACATTGATACAAAGGATAATAATAATATTTAATGAAAAAGATAATAACAATAGTATTAATAATAATAATAATAGTATTAATAATAATGATAGTAATGATAATGGTGATAAATATTAATAAATAAAAATCCAAAAATAAAGATGAAATAATAAAGATAATAAAAGGTAAAAATAAGAAATTGAAAATCATAATGAAATGATGAAAGATAATAAACAAAGAAGAATATGAGTCAAAAAATGGGGTATGACAAGATGATAATTGGATGGACACATAACTAAATCAGGAGGTTAGCAGATTTACCGGATGTGTGTTCAAAACCCTCACGACATGATTTCAATTTGTTTCATTTACTTTCAAAGAAGTGTCTTAGGTGCGGTCCAGTTATAACTGTGTTCATGACTTGAACTGTGTGATATAAATTCTGTGTTTAGGATTATTTCACATTCATAGTGTAATCTTAGATTAATGGGAGCATCAGAATTGCCCGAGCAAATCTCCAATGAATCATGCAATCTGAAATTTTGTTTAAATCTCTGCCTTTGTTGTTTTGCGTCTTACCTGCTGTTTAAAGCTTGTATCTTTATTTATAAAGTCTTTTGTTTGAGGACAAACAAAGATTTAAGTTGGGGAGTGTGATAAGTGTCAGGAACTAGTTATAAAGCATATTTATTTTAGGCACTTTTCTTACTAGTTTTGCAAGTTATCTAGGTAAAAGCCCCAAAATAAAGGATAAATATCATTTCATGCTTTTTAGACCTAATCCCAACCATTTTTGTAGGTACATGCTATTTCCTTGAGTCTGAAGGTCAGACTCTGAAGTTCAGCGTCTGAAGGTCAGAGTCTGATGAACAGTGTCTGAAGATCAGCGTCTGATGAACAGTGTCTGAGCTTCAGAATCTGAACAATTTCGCAGAGCAAAGTATCGTCGCAGAGCGAAGTCAGACAGTAGGTTCTGAAGCTCCAGACTCAAAAGTTCAGAAGCTGAGTTGGCAGAAACCTTCGCAGAGCAAAGTATTACTTCGCAGAGCGAAGTAGGGCAGTTTGGACTGTTCAAGGCTGAGGTGGCAGAAACCCAGTGGTGAAGAAAGGACTTCGCAAAGCGAAGTATGACTTCGCAGAGCAAAGTCCTTAATATCATAACACTTATAAATAGGTTCAGAGCCGAAAAGTAAAAGTTGTAATATTTATTAAGTTATATTTTTATGTAGAAAATAGGGATAGAAGTTCTGTTCTTCATAGAGCAAGAGTGATTGAAGTGTGGATTAACTAAGATTCTTTGGGAAATCAAGATTTAGCTTTGGATCTTCATCTTTCTTTACACTTTTGTATAGTTGTCATGACAATGATCAACTAACTCCCCTTTGTTGGGATTGGAGGTACTTTATCAAGCTTAGATGTAATCTTTTGATCTTTCAACTATATGATTCTAACACCTTATGTGATATTGATTTTATTCTTGCTATTCATTCTTATGCTTGATTTAAGTGTTATTGAAAAATACTTTTGAATCTAGGTTTAGAATAATCTTCTATCAAAATAAGAAATTCTAGACATGAAATTTGGTTTTGATAATCATATAAAGTATCGGAACATAATGCTATCGGATCATTTAATAGATTGGGAAATCGTCAATTAAACGATACGATTGATCTCACGACGTCATTTGGACACGAATGATGTTGTCGAGTGATACATGATAATTTCGCTAAAAAGCTAGAGTCCATATGCATGATCATTAGAATATATTTGAGGCTCGATTGACGAACTCTAATTCCAACGCTTTTACGCCCTATTACTCTCTGTTTTTATTACCTCTTTAAAAAGTTGAATAGTTCATATAAAACAATTTATAAACCCTAGCTTAAAATGATACCAGCTGTTGAACGGCTTACGATATCGCACTAGTCTATGTGGATACGATATAAAAATACTTATTTTTGTCTGATCAACATGGTTCTCGGGCTAAAGTAGTTGAGGTTGGTATCCTTGGTGTTAATTTTAAAATATCAAAGCATGGATGTTCAACCGCATTCATACTTTCTTGAGCATTTGGGGTTTTATCATTTTCTTGATCTTCATCAAGCTCTATTTCTTTACCATGACTGCCCTCTGCAAGAAATTCCCTTTCAAGAAAGGTTCCTCCTCTAGCCACAAACACTTTATGATAAGAAGGATGGTAGAAATAATAACCCATTGTTTCTTTTGGATACCCAATGAACCTACACTTACTAGACCTTGTATCAAGTTTATTTGTTTGCAATCTCTTCACATAAGCAGGACAACCCCAAATTCTAATATGTTTTAGATTTGGTTTACGTCCTTTCCATATCTCATATGGAGTTGTAGAGACAGATTTCGAAGGCACTTTATTTAGAAGATAAGCAGCAGCTTCCAAAGCATAACCCCATAAATTTAATGGAAGATCAGTGAACCCCATCATAGATCTAACCATATCTAATAAAGTTCGATTTCTCCTTTCAGATACACCATTGTGTTGTGGTGTACCTGGAGGTGTTCACTGTGAGAGAATCCCATTCTCTTTTAGATAATCAATAAAATTATTACTAAGATATTCCCCCCCCCTATCGGATCTAACCATTTTGATGCTTTCACCAGTTTGTTTTTCAACTTCACTGCGAAATCTTTTGAACATTTCAAATGATTCAGATTTATGTTTCATAAGATATAAAAATCCAAACCTAGACATATCATCAGTGAAAGTGATAAAATAAGAATATCCTCCTTTGGTTTAAATTTTCATAGGTCCATAAACATCCATATGTATTAGTCCTAATAATTCAGAAGCTCTTTCTCCACTTCCAATAAATGGAGATTTAGTCATTTTTCCTTTGAGACAAGATTCACAAGTTTCATATGATTCATAATCATAATTATCAAGGTAACCTTCCTTGTGTAACTTGTTAATTCTTTTCTCACCAATGTGACCGAGTCTACAATTCCAAAGGTAAGTTTTATTTAATTGATTATCTCTTTCTCTTTTGAAACCCGAAGAAACATGCAAAACTGAATTATAATTTACATTTGGTAAGACATATATGCCCCGTTGGAGACAACCATTCGCATATAAATCATCATTATGATAAATAGAGCAAATATTATTATTAAAGGTAATACGAAAACTACTCTTGTCCAACATAGAAATTGAAATTACATTTGAAATAAATTCCAGAACGTAATAACAATTATCTAACACTAGCACTTTGCCAGTGGGCATTATTAATGAGACTGATCCTACGGCTACAGCAGCAACATTTGCTCCATTCCCAACTTGAAGGTTCGCTTCATCTTTATTCAACCTTTTGGTTATCCGCAGTCCCTGCAACGTATTACAGATGTTAAAACTACTGCCAGTATCTAATACCCATATTGTAGGATCAGTAACAGTTAAAGAAATCATGAAAACATTTTTCATTAATATCTTACCTTGTTTCTTCAGAGAACCAAGATACTTCTTGCAATTTCTCTTCCAATGCCCTTTTTCTTTACAGTAGAAGCATTCAACATCAACTTGATTGACATTGACCTTTTTGTGCTTGGGTTTGGTCACACCACCAGTAGGGCCAAAAGGTTTCTTTTTTGGATTAAACTTTCCTTTGCCCTTTTTCTTCAAGGTTTTGCCAACAACCATGACAGTTCCTTTCTTCTTTTCAGAGGTAAATTGATTCTCATAATGAATCAACAAGTTAAGCATCTCATGCAAATCAGAGTCCATCTTGTTCATATTAAAGTTCACAACAAATTGTGAAAATGAATCAGGAAGTGATTGAAGAATCAAGTCTTGAGAAAGCTCTTTCCCAATTTTGCACCCTAACTTCTCAAGTTGTTCGATGAGATCAATCATCTTAAGCACATGGGGTCCAACTTGATCATTTTCACTCAAAGATGACCTGAACAAAGTTTTAGACAACTGATATCTAGCTGTCCTACTTTGTCCACCGTACATCTTCTTAAGATGTTCAATGATTTCAGGATCATTCATATCCTCATATTGCATCTAAAGGTTAGAACTCATAGAAGCTAGCATGATTGTTGATCAGACAAAAGTAAGTATTTTTTATATCGTCTCCACAGGGACTAGTGCGATATTCCAAGCCATTCAACAACTGATATCATTTTGAGTACGGGTTTATAAATTGTTTGGAATAAAAACTATTGGAATTTAAAAGCGGAAATAAAAACAACAAATAATAGGACGTAAAAGTGTTGGGATCGGAGTTCGTCAATCTAGCCTCGAATATATTCTAATGATCATGCATTTGAATTCTAGCTTATTAGCGAAATTATCACGTATCACTCGACAACATCATTCGTGTCCAAATGACGTCGTGAGATCGATCGTATCGTTTAATCGACGATTTCCCAATCTATTAAACGATCCAAAAGCTTTACGTTCCGACACTTTATGCGATTATCAAAATCCAATTCCATGTCTAGAATTTCTTATTTTGATAGAAGATTATTCTAAACCTAGATTCAAAAGTATTTGTCAATAACAATTAAATCAAGCATAAGAATGAAAAGCAAGAATAACTTCAATATCACATAAATTACTAGAATCATATATTTGCAAAATCAAAGATTACATCTAAGTTATATAGAGTACCTCCAATCCCAACAAGGGAAGGTTAGTTGGTCATTGTCATGACAACTATACAAAAGTGGAAAGAAAGATAAAGATCCAAAGCTAAGTCTTGATTCCCCAAAGAATCTTAGTTAATCCACACTCCCTTCACTCTTGCTCCATGAAGATCACATCTTTTAGCCCTATTTTATGTCTAAAAATATAACATAATCCAAAACTAATTCTTAATAATAATACAATTTTGTGCTGAATGGCTATAAATATAATCTGGTTTTTTCCTTGCTCGTTGTAGCGACGGGTCTGGTCGCTGTAGCGATCGAAGCTTTCTTGGCCATTGGGTTTGCTCCACATCAGCAAAACGGGGTTCAAACCGCCTTTGGTCGCTATAGCGACCAGTTTCCTCGCTGAAGCGACGAAAGCTTGATTTCTCCCTGCCTAGGCGCGCTATAGCGACCAATCCTCCGCTGTAGCGAGCAAACCTTAATCTTTCTTCATGTTTCTTTGCTCAATTTCATGTCCTAGCTTGTTATTTCCTGCACAAATGGATGGGGTGAGACATAGGATCAATATTTTGCCATTCGATCAATAATTATGAGCTTTTCCTATGATAACTTGCAAAACAAGCAACTAAAGTGCTTAAATTAAATATTCATTTTAACTAATTTCTAGCACTTATCAATGATGCACTTAGCAGTGAGACATTGCTCCAAGTACTTCTCATAATTATTGGTTGCTTCAGCATCGGTTGGATCAACCGGTGCAGTCACAACAGGCTTATCAATGATGTCAATCAGTTTTTCGTGCATGAGAACAATTCTCATATTACAGTGCCAATCATCATAATTGGGTCCAACCAATTTTCCATATTCAAGTATTCCACGGAGCGACAGAGAAGACATATTGTTTTATCATATAAAAAAAAATTATGATGTGAGAACATTTTATCTTTAAAATAAAAATAAAATGGGAGATCTCTTAAAAGTAATACACAAGTCACTTGGTTGTCAAGTCGTTTCTCATATATAAATTTTAAGTAATGATGTATCACATACAAAAATAAATATCATACCACATAAGTTCCTGCTTGTCAGGACAATCATATTGGTGTATATATTTCCTATAATTTATAAATTAATTTTATCACTCCTCCGGATAGTCCAGATGTTAAGTATATAATTAATTTCAAATACGCATCATATGCTATAATTAGTCGTTAATTACAAGTTTTCTGGTAGTCAGATCAACTCTTGAATTTTACTACTAATTATGTATAATAAAAACATTTTTATCGTTTATTATAATTAATTATTAATTATAAGTTTCCTGGTAGTCAGGCCATTTCTTATTATTAAAAATTAATTATATATTAAAAATTGTATCTTATACAAAATTGATACACAATATACTAATATCATTATTTTATATGTATGTTTTTATATATATCCGCATATACTATATATGTATATATATACACGTAAATCAATATAAAAAAAAAACATACATTAAAAAAAATGAAAATCAAGAAATCGAAATGCCTAAGTCATATACAATTGACTTGCTAAATTGAATACGTATAGGTACTATTGGATTTCAAGAATGAATAAATATATATCTCATATATGTAAAATTGATAACAAACTAGCAATTAGGGTTGGGAATAGGCCAGGCCGAGCTAGGCTTTGCAAGGCCTAAGCCTGGCCTGCCAAATTTTTTAAGGTCTAAGCCTGGCCTGCGACCTGTCATAGGCTTACTTTTGAGGCCTGAGCCTGGCCTTCTGAAAGCCTGATAAGGCCTGCTAGCCTGTTTAAAAGCCTATATCATATGAACATCTTTAAGTAAGCAATGTGATCTAAGTTTAAATAGACTAGCGAACTAATAAATCAATTAGATTAAACTCTCTTTTAGTAATCAACATGAGTTTTTAGGGAATTTAACTATATATTGCATCATATTTCAATTCTAGTTTATAATAATACATTTGTATATGCTAAAAATTAATGTATACTAATAAACTTAAATTACTAACGAATTTATATTTTAATTCAAAGTACAGAATATATTATAATAATAAATAATATTAATCATATTTACTTAAATAGGCCGGCCTAATAGGCTTAAGAGGTTTTTTGAATGGCCTGTGGCCTGGCCTTTTAAGCTAAATAGGCTTCTAAAAAAGCCTAGGCCTTCTCTATTTAAGAAAAAAGCCTGGCCTGGCCTGGCCTGTCGTAGGCTAGGTCGTAGGCCCCTGTAGGCCGGCCTGGCCTATTCCCATCCCTACTAGCAATCTTCGTTACATCACGTGTAATTTTAAAATATCAACAAATATTTGTAATGATGATTACTTGAAGAAAATAAAATTTGAACGCAAAAGACCCATGGCTCTGATACCAATTGTAGTAAAAATAGTGTTTATAACACATGCAACGGAATAAAGTTTGGATCAATTTTGCGCTTAAATTATAAAAGATATATTTTGATACTAAAAGTGTACCTTTGTATCAATTCTTGAAGCATGAAAAATTCTTCAAAAATGTGAAGACTCTACGTGTATCCACACCGAGAACAATTCTTACCCTCAACCTTTGAGTAGTGGAACAATAAAACTAGAGCATATTTGTATGTTGTATTTTGTTGTTGTTGTGTGTTGTGATCAAATCACTTAAGGTCTATTTATAAGTGACACACTGTAACACCCATACTAATTTTATCTAGAATATTAGCATGTGTATTAGACTGATACTGGATACATTAAATTTTTCCAACAATACAATACAACACAACTGAATGAATACAATTTTTACTCGTTTATACAACCTTTCAAGTACCATAATAAATACACTTATACAAAGTCTGATAACTCCTGAGCTGGTACATGACGAGCATCTGCACTCCATCCAGTGACCTCCTGAAGAACATCTTCATGAACCTCTTGCTAACCTGAAAACCTGCACCAGAATGAGTGGGATGAGACATAATGTCTCAGTTAGCTCCACCCAACCTACTGTTGGCAACCACGGGGAACCTAGGGTCGTCGTGCCTACTTTTGGCAATCTTGGGGATACCTATGATCGCCAAGCTCTGTCCTTACCCATAAAGGGTCGTACCTGCCTGTTCCTGCTAGAATGTGTAGTCATAATACCTGAAATACATCCTGCTAAACTAGTGATCAAGGGGAATCCTAGGATCACTGCCTGAGCCTGATAACTGAATAGTCATGAAATCTAGACTATAACCTGATAACTTGGTGATCGAGGGGACTCCTAAGATCACCAACATAATCTCATACCTAGTGATCTGGGGACATCCTATGATCACTTTCTGGTAACTGTTATCTGAACAGTACTGGTCATAAACTTATGTAATAAATACATATACATATTGCTTTAACATAAAGTTAGAAAGTTAGCATTGAACAAACATTATTATCTGAGTTCATTTTATGGAATGCCCCCGAGTGGAGTAACCCCGAAGCACATTCCTCTGATAACCGGTGAAAATTCCTATCTGAGGCTAATCACTGGACTCCTCTTATCGTTATGCATATCTGATACACAACTTAACTGGCATGTGTATATCTGATACACCATTCTGAACATATGCATATCTGATGCATCGTCTGAATCTATGCATATCTGATGCATTCATTACATAAATAATCATGTGATACTTAACCTATAATATAAGGTTTTAAGCTTATCGTTCTCATAAGCCACTTAATCATTATTGGGTATCCGAACCCCCTAAAGCCTATCTGAGGCCCTGAATATTGAAATATTCCTTGCACATCGTACGCTTAATGAGAACATATTATTCTGCTTAGTTAAGGGAAACTTGAAACTAACCCTTATCTACTTGATAACTTATGGATTAAATACCCATCTCTCTGTATAATACCTATCCTTATCCTAGATTAATCCTTGAAGGTTCATGAGTATCCTTACCCTAAAGTATATCAAAGATCATTGGCAAGGTACAGTTGTTTATAGTAAAAAAAATGCCATCCTGGGCAGGTTCGCTTTGCGACCCTGAGCGTCGCTCTGCGATCCCTGCGTCTGAACCTTCAGACTCTGGCAGGCAAGTTCACTTTGCGACCCTGAATGTCACTCTGCGATCACCTGCGTCTGAACCTTCAGACTCTGAAGTCAGCTTCCGAAGCCAGAGTCTGAAGCTTCGCAGAGCAAAGTCTAGGCGATGGTTTGGCGAAGGTTAAACAGTAGCAATACTCTGCTACTTCGCTTTGCGACCCTGAGCGTCGCTCTGCGACCGTAGTAGAACATATAGTTTTCTGAAAAACATGTTTAATCTTGAAAACCTTGGTACCCAACTGTCCAGTGATCTTTGAAAACTTGCCAGGGACTCATTTGAACTATAAAACTTACTGTTGAACCAGGATTAGGTGAGGATCAAGCATATGTATCAAAAAGGGGAAAAACTATCTCTTTTACTAAAATCTTAGCAATTAAACTGTAATTCTCACATAACATGTCCCAAAAGGGATAAGTTGTACTAAGGAACTCACCATGTAGTTGCTGGTTCTGCCAAGCTTCCTTCTACCAAAACCCTAGCTTTAGTCCCTTTTCTTTCCTTTCTTCCAATCCTTCCCAAAAGCTTACTTGCTTTCAGTTCCAGAATCAGGGAAGCAAAACTGTGGATCAAGGCTGCTGCTCTGATGATCGAAATCCTAGAGAGAGAGGGAGAGGAAAATCTGATCTTAGAGAGGCAATGAAATGAGATAATTATGAAAATATTCAAGTTTATCCCCTTATAAAGCCCTTCCTCTCACAATTACCATTTTGTCCCTACTCACTCGTTATTCCTCTGTTACTGATAAAAGCTACGTTTAAGCGGGATGTTACACTCTACCCCCCTTAAAGAAATTTCGTCCTCAAAATTTAAAAATTCTCCTGAAATTCTGAAAGGATAGATCTTTTCTACCTCTTACTCTACTAGCCAATTCACCAATTCAACTTGATTATTGGGATTCCATAGCTACTCTGGGGATCTGACATGTAGATCATTCATGCGTCTCAATTAAACCTGACTGATTAAAATGGTTCCCTAGCCATGGTTTCTCTCTCTGTAAGTCAAAATAATCGACAATTTCTTTTCTAACCGAAAGGCATGACGCAAATTACATAATTTCTTACCTGGTAGGAGGTGTGGTTGTCTGAACCAGCATATCCATCTTACTTGACTATGTCTCCTGTTCGACATACTTATTGCAAATCCAATTTTAAAATTGTTAATTCTTGGATTCCCTTACTGAATTCTATAAGTTTTCCTTCATTGACCGCTCAATCTTATCCTGAAGTCGTCGGGTCAATCTTATCTCCCTCAAATATTCCAACTTTCACGAGATCTATTACATTACAATTTGTACCATTCTTTATATAGAATTATCCTTGCACTGAAAAGCATCTAGTATTGAGTATTCTCAAACGGAAGTAAAGTCTACTGCAACTACTTCCACTATCCAAACACGAGGAGGCTTCACTTATGGTACCTGCTCCTTTCTTTCTGAAATCCTGGTGTAATACTTATCATCGCCATAAGCACTACTTCCATTCCCACTGCAGGAATCCTTGAGAGCTCGAAAAATCTTTTAAGATATTCGTGCTCTGCTTAAACTAGTCAACGATAACACGTATCCAAAAGTCTCAGGAACTTCCTTCCCTACTAGGATTATGACAATCTTGCATCATTCAATATATTCCTTAATCATAGCGTTAATATTTTCTATACCGATAAATCCAAAACTTATGGGATTTTAGTCCAAGTGATGAGTGGTATAAGCCGTCTCACATAACATTATATAACAATTCGTAGCACATAGCTTACATACATTAACGAGCACGCGTACACTACTAACGGGTACACAGTACATCACATTACCCTCGTCCAACTAACGGGATGTCATTCTTAATCAAAATATATTCGAGACAATACCACATCAGTTGGAGTTCTTCTTCTTATTCTTAACTCATGTTTATTCCTTGAGCATACATTATCTCATAACATAGATCATGGTTACACTTGTCGATATCGTGAACCCATTTCTCATTTCTGAACATCGAGTTCAAGATCCTTGTTTTCAAAAGAAAGCTCTACTTGATTGCTACGAAAAATAGCACACTTAATCTTTAATCCTTTAATCATAACCTGAACTTACGTATCCCTTTACCGTAGACTACGGGTGACTTTTAATCTGCATAAAAGTTCTTCTTCCTTTACTGGTGAACATTAAGTTCAAGAATTTTCGAACTCTTCAGCTAAGATATGTTTGATATCAACAAATTTTTCCTGGTCAAAACCTTTCTACTTAAACATTCCTGACTGCGTACCACTATTGCCAAAACATGTCACATAACTGAAAATATGTTACACTACTATCTGAGTAGTTTAAGCACTGCTTGATAAGTATATATAATACTAAACATAACTTGATACATGTGACATGTTGACAGATCGTGAGTACAACGTGGATTAAACTCATATGTCACTGCATTGTCGTTTCTGATCAACGCTTCAATTTCAAAAATATCGTCTTGCAGTGCAACTTTTACCGATGTGGCCTTATGCTTAATCCTTTTGACTAAACTTATTCTTCAAGTCCACTTGAAGTTACTGAGCTAAAATAGCTAAATTACCGTATTAGCGGTGACTTTCCTTGCTCTAGACTTATTGTGCTAGAAACATATCCTTCTTATTCTTATCACAGAATCTTAAACTGCTTCGATTTCCATTTCTCTTGAGTTTCGAGGTTTGAAATATCCCTTGGCTTAACTTTTAAAATTTTCTGCTAGAACTTATAACAAGTTCGAGTCGCCACTGCTCACTGATATTCTGTGGTTCAATAATTGGGCACTTATTGCCTTCCTGTGGTTCATCTGACAAGGACTTCACAAGCATCCTTGTTCTCTAAGCTTCAGCTTAGAATTGTTCGTTAACTCATCCTTGAATTACTTTTCCGCTGTGCAACTCTGATTTGAACAAATCACTTTGGAGTAGGAGTAATACACAGTAGGAGTAATACACCACTATTAAATTCTCTGGTTGACTTGTTCCTTAATGACTTGTAGCTATCACAGCAGAATCATCTTACGTTCGTTGATTCTCTTGTGGCTTAAACCACCTGTTTAATTTACTGATTGATCGTCGTCTGACTTTGTGTTTCCTTTCGGACATAAATTTGAACCATATACTTACTTTCACGAAAATGCGCCAAAACCTGTAAACAGTTTTCAGCAAATGTTACGAG
This sequence comes from Medicago ruthenica, assembly GCA_018208015.1. Taxonomy (NCBI): domain Eukaryota; kingdom Viridiplantae; phylum Streptophyta; class Magnoliopsida; order Fabales; family Fabaceae; genus Medicago; species Medicago ruthenica. The sequence goes on along the minus strand of CM031372.1, from coordinate 94,731,412 downwards.
CCCAACAATGCTCCTGTCAAAACAGCTTATACTCTGGTTCTAACTTTACTCTCCATACTCTGAATTCTGTAACCATCTCATGGTCAGCTCAACATGTATAATCATTAAAACATTGCAGAAACCCTACTGAAAGCATACCTGAAGCAACTTAAGTTCATACATTATTTACCTGTGGTAACTTCTAGAAACATTCTATGACTTCTGGAAATTCTCATCTTTCATATACTGAATCCATTAATGAATCTGTTGAGTATTTATATGTTGGCTGTATGTTTTGGTAAAATCAAAGTGTTCAAGCAAAGCGTCTCCAGAAGTTATTTGAGTCTTCAGAAGCAAGAAATTGGATTTGAGGAGGTTCAGAAGCTGGAACTTCAGAAAATAGTACTTCAGAAGCTGGAACTTCAGAAACAGTACTTCAGAAGCTGAACTTCAGAAGCACTGTTCATCAGAAGCTGAACTTCAGACGTTGACCAGCGTTGACCTTCAGAAGCTGAACTTCAGACGTTGACCAGCGTTGACCTTCAGAAGCTGAACTTCAGAAGCTGTTTTCAGAAGCTGGATTTCTGCATACTCTGTGATTAATTTTGTGCGTATCTTTGGAAGATTTATTGAAGATTTATCCAGGCATTTGTTTTCTAGAAGGCTGATTGATTTGTTGAAGATCTATTGAAGATTGGCTTCGTGTTTATTGTTGAATATATTTTCAAAGGATCTTTGGAAAATATAATTCAGAAATATGTTTCCTTCTTTGAGCTTCTGTAATATTTCAGAATCATATCAATTGAAGAATATTTGGTTCAGATTTATGTTGCAGCTGAAGACTATTTAAAGAGGACTTTGCTATTGAAAATTTCACGTGTCAAAAACCAGAAATTAGTTTTAGAGTTTTTGTGTCTGTGTAAGCTTAGTGCTTTGTTTGTACACCACTCATCTGAGTTGGTTTAGGTGTCTTGAGTTGTAAATCACTTAAAGCTTTTAAGCACAAGTGATGTTTTTGTTCTGTTGAAGAGTGTCTTCAATTTGTTTGTTTTTGTTAAGTTTACAACCACTTGGTTGTGATTGCTTGGTTAGGAAGTAAGTGGGTTCTTATACCTAGGTGGTTTCCTGGGTAGAAGTCTAGAAGGGTAGAGATTAAGTGATAAGACGAAGAACAGGGGCTGTTGAGTCTTAGAATTAATTCTACTTAGTAGATTTCCTTCCTGGATTGGTATCCCCCAGAGTAGGTGGAGTTTGCACCGAACTGGGTTAACAAATTCCTTGTGTTCCTTTACTTTCTGCACTTTATTTTTCTGCTTCTGAACATTAGTTCTCATACTCTGTTTTTAGTTCAGAACCAGTTAATTGCCAGAATTTCAGAATCGAGTCTCATTCTATAATTATCCGTAAGGATTTCACATCCACAACCTTTTTCCGAGACAACTTAGGTCCACATAACTCCATCATATCTCTTGGTTACTCCTCGGGTTTCTCAGGAAATAATCCGTCTGGATAAGACTCAACTTTTACCGGCTCTCCTGTAAGCCCAAACACATGTTACGCCTCTTCGAGTACCCGATTAATTAATCTTAAACTTCAAAACTTATCATTTCATATTGGATCCTTCCAGTAACTTATTACTGTATCCACAAATCTCATCTAATCTTATTATCTGAATAATTCTTCATCATCTTTGAAAGCATACCAACATAAGGTGATCTTTGTTGGCTTACCCGAATACTTGCGTAAGGAACCCATCAAAAGAAAACATAAAACTCCTTAACATTAACCACAACCTTAACTGTAACTTGTGCGTTAGTGACGATCTTCCTAATGCTAGAGCCTCACAATAGTTCTTGGCTAATTTTTGATTATTCCTCAAAACTGGACTACTATAATCCGACAACATACGATTCAATCTTTACTTCATGCCCTTAACAGGGGTCTCCTTCACTTATCGCTACGCTTGCGTTTCTCTTACAAAGCATCTTGATGACTCATAAGATAGGAAGGTAATCTGTTTCATCTGTCCAACAATTCGCTTAATCCATAAATAAGTCTCTTAACTGTTGGATTTTAAAATCTCTTTCGGTTCGAGTGTGCAAGTCCTTTGATTCATACATACTTTATCCTTGATGTCAGTCTAGAGGTTCCAATAATCAAATGATGATTCTCATTACGAGTTCCTGGGCCTGAAGGGTGAATCTGTAGCCTGTTTGAGTCTGAAGCTTCGCAGAGCTAAGTCCTGGTCGCTCTACGATCGTAGCAGAACTCAGAATCCTGAAACTTGAGTTTAACCTCAAAATCTTGGTTTCTAGGTTGCAAATCATTCCTCAGAGTATTCCACAAGGAGTCATACTCTTAGTCTTATCCGAGACATCTTCGGTCTCTTAAGTCTCACCATAATTCCTTACATTCTTATGTCTCCTCAGACGAGATATTCCTCAATGACGCGTCCATCTGTTTTAAGGTACCTCACCTTATTCTTAAATATCTTTAGTATTCTTGAAACTCGGCCATTAACAGGCTCCGTTACATTACGGTTTGAAAACCACTACTTGGCATTGAATACTTCTTCGCCAATTCTTGTCTTAAAATATGACATCTTAAACAACGCTCTTCATGCGCTTCATTCCTCCACGGTCACATTCAGCTCTCAGACATTTATCCTAACTGTCATATACTAGAAAGAGTTGATCAGGCTCAACTAGATGTGACATTTAGAACAATATCCGGAACCCAATGGTCCCACTACTTTTATTGAATCTTTAATGATCCAAGGCACGGTCTGAATCGACCTGCTCTGATACCAATTGTAACACCCATACTAATTTTATCTAGAATATTAGCATGTGTATTAGACTGATACTGGATACATTAAATTTTTCCAACAATACAATACAACACAACTGAATGAATACAATTTTTAATCGTTTATACAACCTTTCAAGTACCATAATAAATACACTTATACAAAGTCTGATAACTCCTGAGCTGGTACATGACGAGCATCTGCACTCCATCCAGTGACCTCCTAAAGAACATCTTCATGAACCTCTTGCTAACCTGAAAACCTGCACCAGATGTAGTGGGATGAGACATAATGTCTCAGTGAGCTCCACCCAACCTACTGTTGGCAACCACGGGGAACCTAGGGTCGCTGTGCCTACTTTTGGCAATCTTGGGGATACCTATGATCGCCAAGCTCTATCCTTACCCATAAAGGGTCGTACCTGCCTGTTCCTGCTAGATTGTGTAGTCATAATACCTTAAATACATCCTGCTAAACTAGTGATCAAGGGGAATCCTAGGATCACTGCCTGAGCCTGATAACTGAATAGTCATGAAATCTAGACTATAACCTGATAACTTGGTGATCGAGGGGACTCCTAAGATCACTAACATAATCTCATACCTAGATATCTGGGGACATCATATGATCACTTTCTGGTAACTGTTATCTGAACAGTACTAGTCATAAACTTATGTAATAAATACATATACATATTGCTTTAACATAAAGTCATAAAGTTAGCATTGAACAAACATTATTATCTGAGTTCATTTTATGGAATGCCCCCGAGTGGAGTAACCCCGAAGCACATTCCTCTGATAACCGGTGAAAATTCCTATCTGAGGCTAATCACTGGACTCCTCTTATCGTTATGTATATCTGATACACAACATAACTGGCATGTGTATATCTGATACACCATTCTGAACATATGCATATCTGATGCATCGTCTGAATCTATGCATATCTGATGCATTCATTACATAAATAATCATGTATACTTAACCTATAATATAAGGTTTTAAGCTTATCGTTCTCATAAGCCACTTAATCATTATTGGGTATCTGAACCCCCTAAAGCCTATCTGAGGCCCTGAATATTGAAATATTCCTTGCACATCGTACGCTTAATGAGTACATACTATTCTGCTTAGTTAAGGGAAACCTGAAACTAACCCTTATCTACTTTATAACTTATGGATTAAATACCCATCTCTCTGTATAAAACCTATCCTTATCCTAGATTAATCCTTGAAGGATCATGAGTATCCTTACCCCAAAGTATATCAAAGATCATTGGCAAGGTACAGTTGTTTATAGTAAAAAAAATGCCATCCTGGGCAGGTTCGCTTTGCGACCCTGAGCGTCGCTCTGCGATCCCTGCGTCTGAACCTTCAGACTCTGGCAGGCAAGTTCGCTTTGCGACCCTGAATGTCGCTCTGCGATCACCTGCATCTGAACCTTCAGACTCTGAAGTCAGCTTCTGAAGCCAGAGTCTGAAGCTTCGCAGAGCCAAGTCTAGGCGATGGTTTGGCGAAGGTTAAACAGTAGCAATACTCTGCTACTTCGCTTTGCGACCCTGAGCGTCGCTCTGCGACCGTAGCAGAACATATAATTTTCTGAAAATGGTACCCAACTGTCCAGTGATCTTTGAATTCTTGTCAGGGACTCATTTGAACTATAAAACTTACTGTTGAACCAGGATTAGGCGAGGATCAAGCATATGTATCAAAAAGGGGAAAAACTATCTCTTTTACTAAAATCTTAGCAATTAAACTGTAATTATCACATAACATGTCCCAAAAGGGATAAGATGTACTAAGGAATTCACCATGTAGTTGCTGGTTCTGCCAAGCTTCCTTCTACCAAAACCCTAGCTTTAGTCCTTTTCTTTCCTTTCTTCCAATCCTTCCCAAAAGCTTACTTGCTTTCAGTTCCAGAATCAGGGAAGCAAAACTGTGGATCAAGGCTGCTGCTGATGCTGATGATCGAAATCCTAGAGGGAAAGGGAAAGGAAAATCTGATCTTAGAGAGGGAATGAAATGAGATAATTATGAAAATATTCAAGTTTATCCCCTTATAAAGCCCTTCCTCTCACAATTACCATTTTGTCCCTACTCACTCGTTATTTATCTGTTACTGATAAAAGCTACGTTTAAGCGGGATGTTACACACACACTACAATCAAATAAGAGGTGTTGACTCATCTCAATGGTCCTTTATTTCATATGGTCAATCATTATAAAAACAATTAACACATGTTAATGCTAATTTATTTGAAAAACCATTTTCTAGTAAGATAACCATTGACCAATATAATTTGACATAACTATATTTAATTATATATAATGTCGTACGATTTTTCAACCATTGACCATTGCTTTATTTCCATATACACATCGTATATAGTCATTGAAAATAATGCAACGTACTACAACCATTCTTATTTGTTTATTTTTCTAAAATAAATAATATGCTCAATTTACTTATATATTATTTGTATTCTTTGTACTAGCAAAAAATACAATAACATTCCACTTAGAAAGTTTATATTTTGATTAATTAAATTCTTCAATTTAATCATCAAATAATAAAATAATTCTTTAGCAAGAACTATAACACTCGTTTGTGTGTGACTCTGTAGGTTCAATACTAAACCGGTAATAGATTAATCAAATTAATATATTAATCAAGGTAGACGTCTAGTAACACTCCTTGACGTCCAGGTAGTATGAAGTATTACTTTACTTTCAAGAACCAATTAGAATAACATAATATTTTTCTTCCGTCGTTACAACTCTTGTTAACTCTAGAGCATGGTACAATTGTCAAACTCTAATAAGTTAACATATATGACTTAAGAAACTCATTTCTTCTTTCATTCAATTTCCCTGGCTGACGGATCCCATCTTGATTAGTCATTAATTATACAAGTATTTAATCGTATTCAATATCCTTTCAACTAGCACACTAAGGTATTAGGTGTTCAGAATCAAAATACAATACATAACATGTTAATTACCATGACAATCTCAGGTCAAAGAAAATCATTATATTCTTTCTTGAGAATTTTTCTATTGACATTTTAAGGTAATATCGACCATTAGAAATTCTCAGTTGAGTCAGTTCAATGATCACATCACTATATGCATCATCTATATATGTAATTTAATAAATGAGACCTATTAATCTTTATCCAATAAAGACTATCACATATATATTGATCTATCCGAATTATTGATATCCTACTCACAATAATCATACGATCAAGAACAATTTAGATTAAAAAAAGAATAAAAGACTTGTTTCTCATTATCATAATCTCTATCATGATAACAAGTCTATAATTTTAATCAAGGACTTTATCAAATTAACTATTTCACTAAACAGTAAACAAGATAGTGGATATTTATTAAGTCTAAAATTGGTTACATAATTGATTGGATCTTGGGCATCTCCAACAAAATATTGCAAATATTACATGGTGTGGAAAAATTCCAACATTAAAATGATAGAGGGAACTAACTTACTGCTACATAAGCTCTCCATAACATTATTGTCTCCATAATATTCCTTATAGAGGGAATAACATATGTTCTGGCTAACCTAGTTACTTTGATATTAGATCAAAATTGTAATTTTATTCTTTATAAAAATTGGGGAAAGGGGAAAATTATTAATGATTAAAAAGGTATTAATGAGTATTTTACAACTATCTTCGAGAGGATTTGAACTTCATTCTTTAAGGTTATAAGATCAAGCTCTTACTGTATCTCATGAACAATTCTAAATTATAATTGATTCGCTCATCTTCTCCTTTAGAGTAAATTATCAATAGTTATTCTTCATGTCCAAAGAGGCTCCCACAATGAATTTGGGCTAATGTTGTCCTCAAAGAAGTTGAGATTATTTTGATAATCACTGCTGTAGGCAGGACTTGAAATGAAGTTGTCCGCTGATTGTTGTGGAGATTCATTTGGAGTTTCTTTCATTTCCATGCAAATCAAAGCTAGGAGATTGGATTGTTGTAATTGCATGTTAATAAGCTCAGCTTGTGACTTAGCTAGTTGTGCTTGAAGCTCATTGACTTGCTGTTGGAGGTGACAAATTGCACCTGCACATCCATATACAGGGTCTCTTATTCTTGCACTAGCCTCATAAACCATGCTACTAACTGCATCAGCTCTTTGAGACTCTGGAAGTTCCTGAAAAAAATGGAGGAAAATAATTTTATCATTAATTATGAGTGCTTGAATCAATGCTTGTCTTGAACTCTTAATTGGTCACACTATACAACTTTGACTCAAGTTGTTAATAAGAGTTGTTTGAGAAAATTCGAGTTCGAATCTTGATGAAAATAATCATGCTTAAATTTTACTTAACTTTTGTCCGAACTTTGAATCATATGAATAAGTTATTTAAAACAGAAAAATGGTCACAGTATACATTTAATGTCAAAAAACTAGACAAAATCATTTTAATTACTACTTAACTATGAAATTGAATTTTCAAAGGACAAATTAAATGTGTAAATGTCAACTATATTGTCTTGAGTATTAAATGGTTTTCTTGTTAGAATTAATGCAAGAGGCCCACCACAAGGTATATGTTAAATTTAGGTTGTTGAAAATTCATTATTTTGAGGCCTTTTGTCGCCAAGAGTGAATTGCATTCCTTCTACTAGATAACAAAGGTTGATTCATCTATAAAAACAAGACAACCTCGGATGATAAAGAAACTCTAAACCCATTATAAGTAGGGGTGTTTACAACCAAACCAATCAAATAGAAAAACCATAAAACGAACCAATCTAAAACGAAACCGCAAAAAACCGCATTTGATTTGAATGCATCATATTGACACAAAAAAGAAAAACCACGTGTCATATAAAGGGCATGATTCAGAGCGTTAGTAGTATTTTTCAAGAATAATCATGATGGCATGATGCCGTTAAAATATAGATCATGTTACATACGTGGTCAAATGGTGAAATATATAACAAATGTGCAGTGCATTTTTTATAGATCAAAATAGGTGAATTTGACGGAATCAGATGTGTCACATTAACTTTGACAAAAATAATATTTTAGACCTAAACAAAATCAACATATCATTGTAATTTTGTTAAATTAGTCGTCATTCCAAATTCATACCAAGTTTCTTTTTTGTACAAAAAAGAGCCGAAGCCTCTACACCAAGTTAATAAGTCATTGAAAATTTATAATCATGTAATGCTATTTAACTAAGATTTTACATGCCTATATAGCTACTTAGGCTAGTGTGGTTCTGCAATGTAAAGTAAATCTACCTGTAAGAACTTGATGATGTTGCTGGCACCAAATACACGGTGAGCAGTGGTAAATTTGGAAGGTTCAGTGGGTGGAAAATAAGGTGCCAAAACACATTTCTCAGCACATCTTCTTCTTAAAATCTTGCAAGCAGCACAAGGACTCATGACAACTTGAGGAACCGGAGGTGGTTGTGAAGATGTGGGAGATTGAGAAAATGTAAGAGAGGAAATTGGAGTGTTTGTGTCATTCTCCATGTTTTCTTTTGTTGTTTTGTGTTTGGTGTATAGCTACTTGTTCTTTGTGTGTTTTTATGGGTACAAATGAGGGGTTTGAGGATTTGAGAGTGAGTGTAGTGTGTGTGGGGTTGGGTTTAGAAGCCAAAAGGAGAGAGGACTTTAATTTATAGGAAAAAGAGGATGATATGTTGGGGAGTTTGGTAGCACCGTCATCTGCAATGGCTAAATATCGGAACCAATTAGGAAACTTCTTTTTTAGATAAAAATTTTACTTGGTATCCCCTAAATATCACTTGCATTCTGCATCAACCTCTTGTGTTAGACCTCAATGGTGATTGCAGCGGACAATTTTTTTATAATAGAAATTGTGTATCGCGTAATTTTCAATGGTTACACACACTCAGCACCAACCACTTACATTATGCAACAAGGGATTTTGACATTGCATTTTTACTCAAACTTTTAAGGCAATGCACATTTAAGTTACATCTTTTATATATCTTTTATTTAGCTCATTTATAATGGGTGTGACATTAATTACGAAAAATAACGTCATACTGAAATTGGTTAACTTACGTCGCTGCATATTTCCTCTCTTCGGTTGTTACTTCTACGTTAGGTGTTTTGGATGGTGATGCTTCACTTGGCAGCTTGTATGAAAACTCTTCCCAACTTTGAAAAACCTCGTTTTCTTCACATATATATTCTACTTGTTCCTTTATTTTGGTTTATTTATTTAATTTTAATGCACAACTTTAATAATTAATCGAAACAATAACATTATCTTCCAGGAGAAATACTTGCATTATATGCCTAACCTACCTAGCTAGTAGCTAGGCTAGGCCTAGTAAATTTGACTATTCTTGATTAGAAAAAGAAATTCATGACTATTTATAGTCTATGAGTTACATGTCTTGTATTCATCTTCCAGCTTTATTGGACTCGGATCATAGTAATTCCAACTGAGAAAACCACAAAGTCACACTCTTATTAACATGCTTAAAGACAATAACTTCTAATTTGTGCTAAACAAATGGGTGGATTAGACATTAAAGGCAATACCGATATCCACTTTTGTTTGTGCTCAAATTTTTCTCCTCTTATAGTCAAACCTTATCATAGTAAACTAAAACTACACTGTGTATAGCAGACTACACGAGGATAAAGCACAAACGAAACTATTATCTTTTCTAGAAAATTACTAATTATAACAATTATTTTATGTTTCTGTTGTTATTTTTCAATATATGTTTAGTCAATTTTTTAAAATCCATTTTAAATTGAAATCAATTATAGGTTTAGCTGATTTAAGTCATATACATTTTTTTTATCAAGATTTGAGTCATATAATTAGTTTAATTGTGTATAATCAATTAATTTACTTGACCCAAAAAAAAAAATTCAATTAATTTAGTGAGCAGGACCATTTAGTGTATGGTAAAAGTCCATTTATTATTGGGTTTTTCAATTTGCTCATGTTAAGTTCAAAATAGTAAGTTTGTATCGGAACTTATGCATTTTATATTAAATATATAATTTTTTAATAAATAATTATTGTTTTTCAAATGCTACTTTTAGTTGTTTTAACATAAGCAATATTACACATACAAACCTTTTATTATTTAGTTAAAATGAGAGTGTTTTTGTACTAAAATATATGTGATCTTTAATCCAAAATGCCCTTATTCTTGGACAACCTAATCTCTTTCACCCAATAAAAAAGTGATTGTTTGATAGTACCCAATAAAAAAAAGTGAATGTTTGAGAGTAGCACTCTTCACACAAAAGTGCATATAGCACTCTTCACCTACCCATACCCCATATGCACTTTCCTTTTTTTCTTATCCGTACGTTACTTGAATAAAATTCTCTTTTAGCTCTTTGGGACTTGTCTTCAACATGCCCAAGTCTTGTGGCTAGTGGCTACCTATATCTTCTCTTGTTTTTTAAGTCGTTGTAGAGTCTCAAGATCTAGTTTAAACATTTATTAATTTAAGTTTTTTAAGACTAGTAAACCTAACTATGATACTAGTCGATATTTAGTTAATCTGCTCATCTCGTACTTAAATTAGTCAAAGACCATTTATTTATTTTGTGGATTGATCGAAAAACTCACTGACATAAGTGGAGTTGAGTTCGAACTTTTGTCATAGGGTTCGGTCTAACAATTTCAGTGTTTATTATTTAACTCAATAGTACATAAGTATATGTATATCTAAAATGTCGTGACTCTTAACCTTAGACATACAAATTTATTTTTCAGATGTAGCCCGATGTGAACTTTTGTGTTAGTTTCCTTCTAATAGAGTTCACCATGCTTAAAGCGGTCTCAAAACTTTAGTATTCTAATGTGTTAGTCTCCTTCTAATGTGTTAGTCTCATGAATACCTATATGGTACTCAACCTACTAGTGTATCGATTCTCTCCTCTCTCTTGCCAGACCTAATAGTATTGGAATCCTTTATAGAGGTAGTAATTCAATCTAGTGAAATTATTTGGTATAATTCATCTATACTTTATTATGAAACTAATTAATCACGGTACGTAATCCATATGGTTTATCATGTCATGTATACACATTATCGCACGTGCGTTTTTTATCTAGTTTATGAGTTGTGTTAATTCAATGGAGACAGCAAAAACATGGTCCCAACCTTAGTTACCGATTTAATCAAGTATTGAATTAAGTTCAAAAAGATTACAATAATGAAAAGATATAGAAATGAGGAATGGCGTATGTACATGAAGTTCATAACCAATGCCGCGTTACTCGTAAATATGGTCTACACCAAACTATATGCTGTATCAAAATCATGTGCTTGTGAGTGACAACTGACAAGTGGCAAAGGTTTGAAAATATAAGATGGAAATGGGTTATTTAATAGCTATATTTTTCTTACAGAGTTTAAACTATAATATGTTATATGGATTTAAATATAATCTATATATTATATACGAAGAAAATAATCTCTTTTGGTTTTTTTGGTTGGTTTTTTCTTCTTTTAAAATTACCTTCAACTTTTAATACAAATAACACATATAACAAATATATGAGAGTGAATTCAAATAGTAAAAAAAATATAACAAACACAATGTTTTTTTTGTTACCACACAAAATATATCATGTAACAAACACAATATGAATATATATCCAGTTTTTTTCATTTATTCTTAAAAAAAGTATAACAAACTATATCAAGTATATGTGACTATAAATATAATCAATAAGAAAATTATCGTTATTTTATTTTTATTTTATATACAAACAAAACAAAATACACCGAGTTGATAAATATTTTTGTTATATGCTTTGACAATAATTTATAGATAAATCGATGTACGAATAATTTTCATTAATATTTTAAAATTTAAAAATTGTAATCAAAATTATACAAACAAACATAATAAAATACACACACATTAGCGCAGTAAAAAGAGCGGACAGACTTCCGCTAGTTGATTATAATATAGATTTAAAAGGATATACATTAATATTTTGTGATGTCATTTCACTTTTGTAACTACGTTTTAAAACTAACGGTGTGACACAGAAAGATAGGGATCTCCTATTAATATTAAACGTATATGCATTAAACTTATATAAGGAGAATACATAGTTTTGGACTGTCTTTTTATTTTCAATTATACACTTTAACAAATTTGTTTATAAGAATGTTGTATCGTTGATGTTAATCAAAAAGATAAGAAGTTATATTATATTATTTTTGTTATATTGTTGATGTCATTGAAAAAGATAAATATAGTTTGTTACAATATGAATTGCAAAATATTTATGCCTAATTTTTTTTTTGAGGGGATCTATACCTATAATTTTAATCAAAATCAAAATTTCATAAAAATTATTGTTCGTAATTTATACACATTATCACAGTAAAAATAGTAGATGGACGGGTACGGAGTGCCCGTCTTCACGCTAGTAATATATAATAATAGTAGTAAAAGATAAATTAGTTTAAGTGGTTAGTTAATGAGCTTCATCGATGACAAATTGTTTAGAAGAACTTGAGTTCGATTCTTAAGTGGAATAATTCTTGGTCAGACTATCTTCACCTCCTCACTCGAACTCTGAATCATCAGAGTCCCTTTTCCTTAAGAATCAAAGTGTTAACACTAAAAAAATAGTAGTAAAGATTATAATTTTTTGAATCGAGGGTATAATATTTTTTTACATATACATTCAATTAAATAATTTTGTCATAAGAAAATACATTCGATTAAATAATGTCAAATAGATATTTGTAAGATATTTTATGATTTAACTTATATAGGTTTTATTATTGAGTGATTTGATTTGATGTATCATACACGTGTAAAAAATATATTACAGTCGGTGTATACAAATTAAACTTTATAAGTTTCTTTGAGCTTAACTCAGTTGGTAGGGATATTGTATAATATATGCTTGGGGTGAAGTTCGAACCTGAACACCTCACTTATTCACCTTGAAAATGTGAAATTCTTGCCAATGTTACTTAACAAAAACAAATTAAACCTTATAGTAGCAGCAGCAGTAATAATAATAATAATAATAATAATAATAATAATAATAATAATAATAATAATAATAATAATAAGAGAGTTATATCTGAAGTGACAAGTACTAATATGAGAGTTTCTTTAAAAAAAGTACTGATATGAGATTTACTGTCCCTTAAAAAATATTTAAATATATTTTTTGATCTATATAAATAAACCAATTTTTCATTTTAGTCTCAAAAGTTTTCAATCATCGCTTTTGGTCCCTACTTTTGAGTCAACTCATGTATAGTCATCATATTTTTTAATAAATTTTGCAAAAATATGTAAAATATTATAACACTCACTCCCAAAAAAAATAGAATTTTTAAACAAAATATGAATTTTTAAACGCCATAAATATAAAAAATGCATGTTTAATTGATCTTTTGTTAAAAAATTCAAACAAAAAAATATGAGAGATTTTGATAATATTCTAAACATTCCTAATAAATTTCATTCAAAAATATGAAAAATATACTTAGGTTGACTTAAAAGTATCGATTAAAAGTGGTGACGAAGAATTTCTGAGAGATTAAAAGTCAAAGAAATTTTTTAAAGAAAGTAAAACAAAAAATTAACATATTTTTATAGACCAGAAACATATTTAACAAAAAAAATAATAAGAGTTATTGGGGTTACTACAACCACCGCTTAGTTGACAGTACTATATGTTTCTTCTCACAACAACCACCAAATGACTATATTGATTTTTTTCGAAGGACTAATGACTATATAGATGAAATCATTGAAAAAATAATGGAGGAATTTCAATAGTGAATTGTGTCTTTTAGCAGAAAATTTTATAGATTTTGTGTCTGCATATGTGTGACGGAGCTCATTGGCCACGGGGTGAGGCAAAGGTTGGTGCATAGTCGTTCAACACGTTGATCACACAATTAAGAAAAGAGAGGGAAATAGTATATTGGAGGAGACAATAATTGATCCGTGTCTTGAACCACATTGTTGGGGTGCTACTTTGTTAAAGAGAGGGAAATAGTAGAGAGAAGAAAAAATCAATAGTCTTGTTAACTAGTGTCCCAAGCCACTAGTTAAAGAACTAAAAGTAAAAAACAAAGTCTAAGTTTTGCATTGGAAAAAACATTTTTTAACCTTCAAAAAGTAAAATATACAATCTTCAAGAATATTTTCTTTTATAATTCCTTAATAAGTGCATCAGGATGTTAACATTTCCCTAATAATAACGAGAGAATATCTGATTTTATTATTTTAATATGTTGTATTGTTTTAATTGGTTGCTTGTAAGAAGAAGAAAAAATTAAGTTTAAAAATATTTAAGACTTAACCAAAAAAAGAACTTAAGACTTAAATTTTGACTCGCGTCAATCATACATCAATTTATTTCATATTTGTTTAAAAATAAAAAGAGATTTTTTTCAAAAATAAAAAAAGATAATCAATATGATTTGAATTTTCAATTCAACAGAAAAATTTGTAAAAATAAGTATCGGAAAAAGGTTATTAAACAGTGTAAAATTATTTTAACGTTATATTTGTGTAATATTTTTTGGAAAATGTTAACCGGTGCCCCATGGCACTAGTTAAGGGAGCAAATATAGTAATAACACATTGAAATTTGTGCAGTCAACTCATTAAAAGTTTAAAAAATATTACTTTTAATTTAAAACTTTCTTTTTTTGGTTACCTTAACCAGTGCTCCAGGGGCACTAGTTAACATGACCCATATTTTTTTAGTGTTAACTCTCAAGTTCTAAGGAGAAGTAAATCTTAATAATCTAGAGTTTGGTTCATGGATGTAAGCAAAGTCTAGCTGAACCAAACTAAATTAATGATATTTGGTTAGATTTTCAGCATTTTTCCAAAGTGAAGCTGAACTAAATTAAACCGATGTTATTTGGTTAGATTATGTTCAGCTAATCGGTTCCCTGAAAATTCAATTTAGGAAAATGACAATACAAATTACTAATATTGACTGCTTTAAAAAAAATCTACATAGAGTTACAAAAATAGTTTTTAAAAAATATTTATTTGACAAAAGCATAAAAATCATTAAAGAAAAAACGAGTTAATTATGATGGATTGCCGAAGGATACATGAAAAGTTTAAAATATGTATAGTATATTTCCATGGAACCAATAAAAATTGAGAAATGTGAAACATAATTTTTGTAAATCTAATAAACTTGTACAAATATTTGTTTGTTGTTTTGGTGTGATGATGTTAGTAATGTTAGGTTTGAGATAAGTGTTGGAATAGCAAACATTTATCAGTTTATTGGATTTCAAAATTGAAAATCATCAACTGAACCAATCCAATTTGATTTTTTTTCGGTTTGGTTTTTGAACTAAATCAAAAAAGATTGAACAATTTTCAGTTTGGTTTGATTTGTTTTTTGTCGGTTTCATCGATTTTGTCCTAATCGCTTACACTCTAGTTCTAAGGATGGTCATCATCACTTTCCCTACACCATAGGACGCAAGGAATATATGAATATTGGTTGTACTACTAATTATAGCATGCGTCCTTGTGAATTTGCAAGATCATTTATTACCATTCATCATCAATTTTTATTTTGCTATGCCATCAAACTCAACAGTACAGTACCCCTATCATTTTAAAAAAGTTGACAAGGTGCTCAATTTACAAAGAATTAAAGGTTGTCACGTTTGGAAGAGTTAAGCTATTGATTAAAATTAGGCCCACGTGATTAAGATTTAAACATAGAAATTACAATGAATTACAGGATGTCATGTCGCATGTGGAAGAGTTAAGCTATTGGTTCCTGGAGTTCTTAATGCTCTACTAGAAGAATAAAATTAGGTCCACATGATGATTAAGATTTAGGATAGAAAAGAGCTACTCCAAATTCTTGGACCACTGAGTTCTAGTAGTAGTGACCAAAAGCTGATTTATCACTTATGCCCATATGCATGCATCTTTATGAAATCGTGCAGCTTCATATTTATCTTTTGGTGTCCTCTTGAAAGAAATCATTGCATTAAAATTTATCCTTTGTTAGTTTTCATTTTCTGTCTTTTGAAAAAGTACTTTCACTCCTCTCAATTGAGGCAAAGTTATATTTTCTTCTCGACTTTAAATTAGAGGTGACAAAGAAGGCCAACCACCCTGCATTAGTCCACCCTACCATCAATCCGTCTAAAAATGGGCACACATGGAGGCCATCGGTGGGTTGACCCGTCAGTAAAATAAATTATAAACAAATAAAATTTATTGATTTTCAAACGAATTGGTCTGTTCAAATAGATAAAACTTCAAAATTAATCCACAAAACTTCAAAGTTTAGAGTTGTAGCAAGAAAATGAGCCAATGGATTGCCAAAAGAATAAATTAAAAACAAAGATATTTGTTAAATTGAGCCGACATGTAAACCCTTGCCACCTTCCCACATTTCCAAAGGGTTAAGCGGAGTGAACTATCTTAAGTCGTAATGTCCAAAACCTCAACTCGCTCTAGCCAAATTAACGGATCAATGGGTTAGCACGTCAATCTTTTTATCAAAGTTTCCTCCTTCATCAAAATATAAAATGCTTAAACCTACTTTGTCCTCTTAATTTAACCAAACTACAATTTAGTCTTTCCATTTTAAAATCTAGAATTTAGTTCTTCAAATTCACAAGTTTCGAGATTTGTTGGAACATTGGTGTGAAGTTGGAAGGAAATTGAAAGATTAAATACCAAGTAATAAGACTTTGAGCTAGTGTGATGTGAATTGAAAAGATAGAGAGTGGGGGTCCCACATAAAATAGAACACACACAATTTAGTGTTTAAATTGCGGTATTTAATTTTAAATACTTGATAATGATAAAAAATAATAGTAATTATTATTTTTATTCATAGATATCACTTCCCACAATTTTAGTTTATGTTGGTTGTGATAAGGTTTGAGAAACCAACTGAATTTCCTAATTTTCCTTCATTCATATCCAATGAGTTTGTTTCCTCCACTTTTGTGGATTTGTTTCTTTTTTATCTTATCCACAAATGTTGTTGAACTGATTAGTGATTAGGTTTCATTTTGATCTTATCCATTAGAGTAACTGCTGCCGCAATTTTAGCTAAAACAGTTACAATATCTCTATATAAATAGAGGACTCCTCTCAGTTCAAAAATCACACCAAAGAGTTCTATTGAGTTGTCGAGAACTCTTTCTCTCTTCTCCCTCCAGCTTGTGTTAACGAGCTATTCTTCTCCTTATCTCCTTTTTCTGTCCCTTTGGATTTAAGAGTGTTCTTAAGACCTTAGTCCCTATTCGGTATAATGTCCCTTCGGAATTAAGAAAGGTCTTAAAACATAGTCCCTTCGATAATATATGTCCCTTCAGAATAAATAGTACTTTTAAGATCATAGTCCCTTTTGAAATAATAATGTCCCGTCGGAATTAAGAATGATCTTAGTATCATATTGGAGGTGTAAATCTCGAACGGTTTTCTACAGTGCAGTAGTTAACCGCACAGTTGTAGCTGGGCTTGTTTTATCCTGGAGGCGGCGTGGTTGATAGTCTGCCTTGCACAATTTTGGGCAGTGCCGCGAAACGTCTTAAAGAGAGAGACCTGGTCGTGACTCAACCTAGTAACAACTTCGGTAGATAGTCCCTTTCAAAATAGAATTTGGAAATCCAAATACAACAACTTGGAAATCCAAAACCAACAATTTTAAGACGTTTCGATCTGCCATGTCTACCGAAGAAATTACTTATAGAAATACATCTTTCGACTGAAACGATGAAGTGATTGTTGTTGTAACAACAACACTAAGAAATTCACATATGTCCTCAGAATCAGTTTGAAATTTATTTTCAAAAATTAGAACTGTATTGTGAATAATTAACTCTAAATATTAAGTGAATAGAACATTTAAGTGTTGCTGCATCGTCCTTAATTTTCTACTTGACCCTTGACAATTGACAAAGACATACATTTAACATAACAAACTACTGAAGACAGATCGAGGTCGGTAAAGTAGTGGTCATGTATTGGAAAATTCTGTACAGTGCAATAACAAATATGAAAAGGATGCTAAGGTTCTAATTGAAAGTTGAGTGTACCATGTTAGAAGCATCGTGTGCCTGCTCTACCAAAAATTGCTTCAGTTCAGCACATGAACTAACTAATTTTCTTTTGGTAAATTAAAGCAAGAACATATATTTACGTTATTGATTATAACTATAAGCTGGAGCACCAATTTTTGGTAGATGGATATAAACTCGAGCACTCAATTATTTTAGGATTTTGATCCTATAAGAACAGGTCTAGTGACTTGTACACGATGTATTCTTAATGGGAAAGACTACGTCGTTGATGGGATGTTCAAAATTAAATTCTCCTTCTATTTTATAAGTTGTGTGATTTTAATATTTGGCATGTCAAAATTTATCATATGAACAAGCGTTTAATTTTAAACTTGAGTAACTTGGACTTAATTTCAAAGTTATATGATTAGAAAATTTTATTTTTTGCAGTCAAGATAAATGAACCAAAAGTTCATATAAATCATTGTTTAGAGAATTTGAACCTCTAAACTTAATAAATTATGATATATGCGAACTTGATGGCACTAAAACTAGAAATGATAAAATGATATTTTATCATATTTATTAATGACTGTAAATTTTGAAAAATAAAATTGATACGCTTGGTATGTTCAATTTTTATAAAAAAATTGAAATTTATGTTGAATAGAGTACTCAAGTCTAAGAACAAAATTTCTAATTAAGAATTTTTGAAGAAAAGACAACCTAACTTGTCTTATTTTTTGAACTTGGGATTGTCTGGACTACATTGGATTCTGGACCCCAAGAGAGTTGAACTCACTAGTAGAGCCTATGAATGTGTATTCATTGGGTATGCTATAAATAACGAAACATATAAGTTTTAAAACCTAAATGCTAAAGTGAGCATAGAATTAAACGATACCGATTTCTATGTAAATAAATACCCCTTTAAATAAAGAATAGTGGGGGCACTAGTGGGGGCGCTAATGAAAGCACGCCATTAGTGGGGGCAAAGTAATTTCCCCTTTTAAATTGAGAGCTAGTGGGGGCACTGTATCTGATCACATTCCAGTAATTAGAAACAGTTATGAAAACATCGTACGAGATGTTATAGAACCTCAAAGAGGTAAGAAAGCTATAATTGCTAAAGAGTATAAACCTAGTTATATGGTTTGTATACTGAAAGAGGATCCATCTGGCCTTCAAGAAGCTTTGTCTTCATTGGATGCACTTTTGAAAAGAAAAAAAACAGTAAACAATGAAATGGATTCTCTAGAGTCTGACGAAACACGACTCTTAGTTGACTTGCCTCCTGGATGCAAACTAATCGGTTGTATTTGGATTTTGGAAAAAGAAACTAAAACCTGATGGTTCGGTTGCTTAATACAAGGCTCACCTTGTAGAAAAAGGTTTTAGGCAAAGAGAAAAAAATGTAGATTTCTTCGACACTTAGTCTCCAGTCAATCGAATCATATCCATAAGGGTGCTAGTCCCTTTAGCCGCTGTTCATAAATTGATAGTACACCAAATGGATGTGAAAGTTGCCTCATTAAATGGTGAACTAGAAGAAGAAATCTATATGGAACAACTAGAAGGTTTTGCGATTCAGGACAAGAAAACAAGGTCAGCAAGTTAGAAAAATCTTTGCATGGTCTAAAAATAACCTCATAAGAAATGGCATGGAAAATTTGAAAACCTAAAGATGTCGAATGAGTATAAAGTGAATGAAAGTGACAAATGTATTCACTACAAATAAGGATATAACATTTGCACAATCATATGTCTCTATGTAGACGACTTGCTCATATTTGGTTCAAAGATTCATGCTATAATTTATGTGAAATCATTGTTTATCAACAACATTGATAAGAAAGACCTAGACAAAGTTGAAGTAATTCTTGGTGTCAAGATTACTGGATCAAAAAGGAGAATTTTTTTAATTAATCTCACAATGTTGAGAAGATCTTAAGAAATGTAATTATTTGACTGTAAACTTGCAAGCACACCTTATGATCCAAGTGTAAAACTCTTCAAGAACACTTGAGGTGGTGTTAGACAAATAGAATATGCGAGCATCATTGGCAGTCCTTAGATATGTCACTGAATGTATTAGACCCGACATTGCCTATGTCGTGGAACTCTTGTGCAAGTTTACTAGTAGAGCAAGTGAGATGCATTGACATGCTATTGAAAGAGTCATAAGGTGCCTTAAGAAGACTATGACTCTATGATTACATTATGAGGAGTATCCTGTTGTACTTGAATGGTACAAGATACAAAATAGAACATCCTTCAGATGAGTCTTAAGCGACCAGTGGCTGCAAATTGAGCATCACTAGAGGATTTGTTTGTTGAAACATATGATATTGACTCAATCCACATTGGAATGATCTGAGATGAGAACACTAGAGAAAACTAGTGAAGAAGCAAGTTGAGAAAATGCTTGCTAGTTGAGATCCCCTAGTGGATAAAACTGTTGCCAGGAGTGTTAATTCATTGTGATAGTACTGCAGCTATTACAAAATTGAGAATCGTTACTACAATAGTAAGAGACGATAATTAAGGCACGAACACATAACAAATTAGAGAGCTAGCTACTCTCAAAAGGAACAGTTAAAGTAGATCATGTACGTACTGATAAAGAATTAGTCAATCCTTTGACAAAAGGAAAAACTAGAAAGAAAGTCATAAACACGTCCAATAGGATGGGACTAGTGCCTAAAGATCACAAGTGATGGTAACCCGACCTAAATGACTGGAGATCCCAAGAAATAGGTTTAATGGGTAATAACAAGTCATGAGTGAAAGAACATGCTATGAGAAAATTAAGAAAGCATGAATTCTGCAGCGACAGAAGGATGAGATAATAGAAACTCTTAATGAGATCTATACTCTATGTGGAGTGGAGTACATAGCTACAGGAGTACTCTTGATAGACTCACCAATACGAATGTGGAACTTAGGCCGGTTCCTATGGGATTTTGAGGCAAAATACCTAGAGCGTTCGTTAAAACTGGGATAAATGTGCAGGGCCATAAATGCACGGGCTTTTAGAATACACCTTAGGAAAAGGTTTGTGTGCGGACTCTATGTCTGAGATAGAGTTCAATGCTGTAAGCAACTCTTGTTGAATCGGAATAATATTCGCTATGCAAAGGTTCAAGTTGTAGGCGACACCTTTATTTATTAGCAACCTTATAGAAACGTTTTGACGTTATTATTGAAACCATTTTTTAAATTCAAGTGGGGGATTGTTGGAACATTGGTGTGAAGTTGGAAGGAAATTGAAAGATTAAACACCAAGTAATAAGACTTTGAGCTAGTGTGATGTGAATTGAAAAAATAGAGAGTGGGGGTCCCACATAAAATAGAACACACACATTAGTAGTGTTTAAATTGCGGTATTTAATTTTAAATACTTGATAATGATAAAAATAATAGTAATTATTATTTTTATTCATAGATATCACTTCCCACAATTTTAGTTTATGTTGGTTGTGATAAGGTTTGAGAAACCAACTGAATTTCCTAATTTTCCTTCATTCATATCTAATGAGTTTGTTTCCTCCACTTTTGTGGATTTGTTTCTTTTTTATCTTATCCACAAATGTTGTTGAACTGATTAGTGATTAAGTTTCATTTTGATTTTATCCATTAGAGTAACTGCTGCCGCAATTTTAGCTAAAACAGTTACAATATCTCTATATAAATAGAGGACTCCTCTCAGTTCAAAAATCACACCAAAGAGTTTTATTGAGTTGTCGAGAACTCTTTCTCTCTTCTCCCTCCAGCTTGTGTTAACGAGCTATTCTTCTCCTTATCTCTTTTTTCTGTCCCTTCGGATTTAAGAGTGTTCTTAAGACCTTAGTCCCTATTCGGTATAATGTCCCTTCGGAATTAAGAAAGGTCTTAAAACATAGTCCCTTCGATAATATATGTCCCTTCGAAATAAAGAGTACTTTTAAGATCATAGTCCCTTTTGAAATAATAATGTCCCGTCGGAATTAAGAATGATCTTAACGGTATATATAAATATTCTTTCGATATTTTTCTATTTTTGGAGAAGTTAAAAAGTTAGAACGGTGGTATCACCGTATTTGACTGGTCTTAGTACCATATTGATATTTTGGAGAGCTCAAAGGTTAGAATGGTGATAACACCATATTTGAGTGGTCTTAGCACCATAATAGAGTGGTCACAGTACCATATTAGAAAATGGTTTCAGTATTAAAGAGTGGTCTTAGTACCATATTGGAGGTGTAAATCTCGAACGGTTTTCTACAGTGCAGTAGTTAACCGCACAGTTGTAGCTGGGCTTGTTTTATCCTGGAGGCGGCGTGGTTGATAGTCTGCCTTGCACAATTTTGGGCAGTACCGCGAAACGTCTTAAAGAGAGCGACCTGGTCGTGACTCAACCTAGTAACAACTTCGATAGATAGTCCCTTTCAAAATAGAATTTGGAAATCCAAATACAACAACTTAGAAATTTAAAACCAACAAGATTTTTTTCCCACAACCTAGTTTGGAGCTTTTTTTCATGACATGTCATTTTTTTCATTAGTAGTGTAGAATTACGTCCGAAGATGTGACTTTGGAGAAGTGGACAAGAAACATGGGCCAAAAACTCTATTACAACATTTTGTTCCGTCTCATTGATCAAATGTAATCATATTCTTTAGAAATCCAATGTTTTCTGTCAAAATCGACAATGTCACGCCATTAATTATAATTCAACATACTTAAAGAACATGACACGTTAAAAAGAATCTCAAACTGGATTGTGGAGGAAAAAAATCTTGAAACTTGTGAAATAGGATGCTAAAAACATATATTTAGAAATATGAGACTAAATTCTCGTTTCAACCAAAATAGAGAGACCAAATCTACATGACAATAAATATATTTTTCAGTCTCGCAAGTTTAACTCATGGGATAAAAGACTATGTGGACATCTTGTGTGATGGGGCGTTGGTTCGAACCAACAATAACTGTTTTTTCGCTCTTAGTGTGTGATTTTGATGAGTTACTCCGTTTAATAACTCATTATAAATAATAAATTTCTCTAATTCAATTGTTAATTATTATTGTCATAATGGATTAATGATCAGGCACACTGTTTTGCATAATTCCAAAAGGGAAATGCTTGTTATTCCGAGACCGAAGCGAAGAATAAGTATAAGTTGTTCATTGTATCTCTAAATGTCCCCCTTTATTTCACCACATCCCACTCTTTTGGTTTTGTTCTTTTTATATGTATAATTATTGCGTTTCTTGCACACGATTTTCGTAAGAAATAGCACCACTCAATCCAAAATATGTAGATACATGATCTAGTCATCAATATTTTGCTTTCATTTGAAACTATTAATGAAGTATCAAATAGTTTTAAAATTTTATCCCTTAAAAAAAATTGTCTTAAAATTTTATAAAAACTTGTGAAGTTGATATACCTAATAAGTGCTTTTTAATTGACGATTGAATTAGTGTAACTTGTTGTTTATTTATAATGAGTTAAGCAAAGTTGCTATTGAAATTAAGCTTGCCCTAATTTTTTTAGAGAAAGTTTCATCTTTTCACTGAAAAGGGGTGGTTTTTGATGATATTTTTACCCAAAAGCACCCATTGTGTTATTTCCTCTCATTTAATCTAAATAAGTGGCCTTCATATAGGTCAAGTTTTTCTTTTGTGATAATTTCGTCTTAGTGTAACGCTGCTTGATTTTCCGTTTTGGTACGGTGTTCATTTGATTTTTCATGTTAATGTGGTGTTTGTTTGGTTCAGATTGACATACCAACTTCAATCAATTACTGGTTCAACCAATGACAAGGTTGACAACGTTACAGATCCAAAGAAATGAATATTTCGGTCATTTTGAATCTGTCACATTATTTACATGCATTTTACCTTTTATGCTATTAACTTAAATGTTAGTGATTTTATTTACAAATTCATCCTTTTCATTTTTATCAATGTTGAATTTGTAATTGTATATGATTTTTATCAATGTTGAATTTGTAATTGTATATGATGTACTCTTTTAAAAAAAAATGGATTAACTCATCAGAGTTGATGTTGAATTCTTGACCACAGAAATCCATTCTAAATTTCAACAAAAGAAAAAGAGAAATCCATTCTAAAGTGCTCACTAGATCATTGACGACTTTGATGGTGTAGCTAAATCAAATTCATTAACACCCGCTTCCATGGATTTTTTTTTTTTTTTTTTTACAGTTTTTCTTTAAAAACAAAACTACAATGAATCCATAAAAAAAAATCAAAGAAAATAAAGTAATATTTAACGCCACATTTTGATATAATTTGTTACACCTTGAACTTCAACGATTACACCATATTATACGAAAGGCTTGCTATTCTAAAGTGGTGGAACCATTGGATAGTGGTGGATTCTTTTGGAGATGATTGAATAGTCAAAAGGAAAAGGAATTCAAGTTGTTCATTTGGTGTGCTAAAACCAACCATTCATTTTTAGTCGATGGTTGAAAACAATTCCTCCCACATCCACACACATGTTCAACTTTTCAATCTAAAATTAAATCTAGCTAATTTTCTAAAGCCAGCTCTCTTAAAATTTATTTTTTGTTTACTTTATTATTTCAGTTTATTAAATTTTCAATAACTACTAATAAAAATGAACAAATTGAAACTGAAGAATAAAAGGCCAAGCACCTAAAATTTATTCCAACAACAATCCTGCAAATGATCTTCACATACCGACAGCAGTGATGCATCATGTATGAACAGGTAACAATATGTGAATGTATACCATGTCTCCAGCTGTGCATTGCTTCTAAAAATCAATTTTGAAGGTTGATCTTAAGTTAAAACCATAAAATTACCAACTTCAAAGTTCAAACACAATGTTTAGGATAAGCAGACAATTAAACATATAATTATAATGCTTGGCATCATTGGTTTGGGATTTCCACATGAATGAAATGGCTAAGCAGCAAGAATCAAATGGAAGTTGCATGATTTCAAAAATGAAAATAATTATTACGCAGTAGAAATCCACCACACTCCAAAAACTTCCGAGCACGAGTGCTTTATCAGGAGTGCTTTATGAGGAGTCCGGACAGAGATTATATGACCATTCATACCTCTCTTGGTCATTTTCACTTACAAATGAAAAACATCCCATAGAAAATCATCTGCCACTCCCAAATCTAGCAAGTTGTACAAGCTCACAATAATCTGCAACAGGCCAAGTTTGAGCACCGTGAGTAATAAAATGAATGTTAAAGATATGATATATGATTAATGAAGGAGTGCAATCCAAACAGTTTATTATGATTTTATTCTAAAGGAATATAAAAATGTAGTTATCAATAACTCAATGCAGTTAATCTATATACACATTATATTTAAAATATTTCAACAAAGCTATTTAAGCAAGAGGCCACATAAAACCAAAATTATCCATAAATGCATGTTAAGCTCAAAAAACTGCCACATGACCCAACAAATGTCAAATACTTAATCATTGATAAATGAAATAATTGATGTTTTGAAGCATTAAAAAAAGAACTCGGAGCATGAATTGTACTGATTCCAGGAGAAAAACAGAGATACTTACTAGTATCTATCATCTAATCGATTCAGAAAAAAGGTTGTCTGCAAAATTTGTCACTCCTGAAGTTCATCAACAATGAAGTCCTGAAGAGCAATCATTTTGATAGAATTGGACTTCAAGCTCTTTATTGCTTCAGCAGTTGCCAGAGCACCATTAACTGTTGTCACAATAGGAACCTTGTAATCCAAAGCCATCCTCCTCAGAGCCAGACCATCTATACGGTCAAGTGCATCATCTGAACTAGTTACAACCATCAACTGAATGTCTCCATTAGCTATCATGTCACCAGCATGAGGCCTTCCTTCATGTAGCTTCAGTACTAGCACAGCGGGGATATTGCAGAATTTAAGAGCAAGAGCTGTTCCAGCAGTAGCAACAATCTGAAATCCAATATCAATAAAAGCCTTTGCAATCTTCTCAAGGTGAGGCTTTGTCAAGTCATTCAAGCTAAGGAACACACTACCAGATAGTGGTAACTTCTGGCCAGCAGCAATTTGAGCCTTGGCAAATGCAATATTATACGAAGGGTCAATACCCATGACCTCACCAGTACTACGCATCTCAGGACTTAGAAAGATGTCACAGCCTGGAAACTTTGAAAAAGGAAGAACTGCTTCCTTGACTGACACGTGTTTAGGAACAACCTCTTTTGTAAACTTTATATCATGAAGAGACTTTCCAGACATGACAAGGGAAGCGTATTTAGCCAAGGGGTGGCCAATTGCTTTTGATACAAATGGCACCGTACGAGAGGCTCGAGGGTTAGCCTCAAGCAAAAATACATTCCCTGATGGAGTTATTGCATACTGACAATTCATGAGCCCACAAACATTCAGTTTTTTGGCCAATTTTTCAGTCCATGACCTGATTGTCTCCAAGGAAGAAGATGAGACAGTTTTTGTGGGAATAGAACAGGCAGAGTCACCGGAATGTATCCCGGCCTGTTCAATGTGCTCCATTATCCCACCGATAACTACATTGCCTTGTGAGTCAGCCAGCGCATCAATATCAATCTCACAGGCATCAGATAAATACTTGTCAATAAGGACAGGGCGTTCTGGATCCACCTCAACAGCAGTTTCAAGGTATGTCACAAGTCTTTCATCGCTATATACAATCTCCATTGCTCGACCACCCAAAACATAAGAAGGGCGAACAACAACCGGGTATCCAATTTCTGCTGCAATGGCAAGTGCATCAGCTTCACTCCTAGCAATTCCTCCTTTTGGATGTTCAATCTGTAGTTCATGAAGCATCACATTGAACCTCTCTCTGTCTTCAGCAACATCAATAGAATCAGGAGATGTTCCCCAAATGCGAACATGACCATCCCCACTGGCGCACGCTGGCTTGTGTTCATCTAGGTATCGTTGTAGAGGGAGAGCTAGTTTCAATGGTGTTTGACCTCCAAACTGTACAATGATACCATCAGGCCTTTCCAAATCAATAATGTTCAAAACATCTTCAACAGTCAAGGGTTCAAAGTAGAGACGATCACTAGTGTCGTAATCTGTGGATACGGTCTCGGGATTTGAATTTACCATGATTGTCTCATATCCTGCTGCCTGCAAATGCAATGGACAATGATTACATTTGATAAAAGTAGTAGTAGTAGTACAGCAATAAAATATACGACTTATCAGGCCAAATATCGAGATGAGCGAGAACCAGATCCTATTCAACTTGAACCACAAAACAGAACACCGACAAATTCATCACCTTAAAGTACATAGCACTAAACTGATGGACAGTGCATGAAATTCAAATATAATACTTAATCACTGAAGGCTAAAGTCATGGTAGGCACACTATCATAGATAGATGAGAAAGATTAATAACATATTGTGTTCATTTGTTTATGGGTATCCACAAATAAATACACAACTAGTGGAGCATGAATATCTGGAATCAAGTTAATACAAAGGGAAAGATAACGAACCTGGAGAGAAAAGGATGCATGACAACAACAATAGTCAAACTCAATCCCTTGACCGATTCTATTTGGTCCTCCACCCAAAATCAAAACCTTCTTTCTTGTAGTGGGAGCTGATTCACACTCAAAATCATAAGATGAGTACATATAAGGAGTATTGGCTTCAAATTCTGCAGCACAGGTATCAACTCGCTTATATGCTGGAACAACACCAAGAGATAGCCGCCTACTTCGGACTTCTTTCTCATTGGACTTGGTTGCAAATGCTATCTGTTTATCACTAAATCCTCTCCTCTTTACCTCATAGAAATCAAGATCTGTCAAATCAGACAGGTTATTCGACATCAAGAAATTTTCGACATCAACTAGCTCCTTCAACTGTCTGAGAAACCATTTATCAATAAAACTGAGCTCAAAGATTTCATCAATTTGCATCCCTTTCTTCATTGCAGCATATACAGCATGGATGCGCTCCGGATTAGGAACCCGGAGGTTATACTTCAATTGTTCCCAGTCATAGTCCAACTCCTTCACTGCTCCACAACCCCATCCAGCATGGCCGTGTTCTAGAGAGCGCACAGCTTTTTGAAAGGACTCCTGGAAGGTTCGCCCCACTGCCATCGACTCTCCAACTGATTTCATTTGTGTTGTCAATATTGGCTGAGAGCCGGGAAATTTTTCAAAAGCAAACCGAGGAATCTGCAAATCAAACAGAGAAAAAACAAGGTAAAAAACACAAAATTGAATTAAAAGCAACAATGAATAACAAATCAAAAATTGTCATTGATTAACTGTGACAGTATTCACATGTCTTGCTCCAAAGCAAAAAAAATAGTTTATTAATCAGATTACAAACTAGATAACCAAAATCACATATACAGCCGGGTCGCATATTAGTGTATAATTACACATGCATACAAAACTTAAAAAAAAAAAAAAATCAATTTCAAGGACTAAACTGATTGATATTTTTCAACTTAATGGGCTAAATTTACTGACCCTTGCAATTTCAATGACTAAAATGTCTATTTACTCAAAGTGCAATGCAGAAAGATTAAACTTTTAAACAAAAAATGATAACATGACATGAATTATACCTTTGTAACCACATAATCAATAGAAGGCTCAAAACTAGCAGGTGTCTTTTTTGTTATATCATTCGGAATTTGATCCAAAGAATAACCAACAGACAACTTCGCGGCCATTTTCGCTATGGGAAACCCAGTAGCCTTACTAGCAAGAGCAGAAGACCTAGAAACTCTAGGATTCATCTCAATCACCATAACCTCACCATCCACCGGATTAACAGCAAATTGAACATTAGAACCACCACACTCAACACCAATCTCCCTAATAATCGCAATCGAATAATCTCTCAATCGCTGATACTCCTTATCAGTCAAAGTCTGTGCCGGAGCAACCGTAATCGAATCACCAGTATGAACACCCATAGGATCAATATTCTCAATAGAACAAATAATCACAACATTATCAGCTAAATCTCTCATAACTTCAAGCTCATATTCCTTCCAACCCAACAATGATTTCTCAATCAAAACCTGATTAGTTAAACTAGCAGCTATCCCAGCTTTACAAATGTCCATCAAATCTTCGCGATTATACGCAATCCCACCACCGGTTCCTCCCAGCGTAAAAGCCGGTCTAACAATCAACGGAAACTCAATTTCATTGGCAATTTGCATACACTCTTCTAATGTACTACAAGTACCAGAAGGTGGTGTTTTTATCCCAATGTTCTTCATAGCTTGTTTAAAAAGCTCTCGATCTTCAGCTTTTTTAATAGCTTCCAATTTTGCACCAATTAACTCAACTCCGTATTTCTCCAAGGCGCCGCTCTCGGCCAACGCAACGGCCAAATTAAGCGCGGTTTGGCCGCCCATGGTCGGGAGAAGCGCGTCGGGGCGTTCGGATTCGAGAACCTGTTCGACTAATTCAGGAGTCATGGGTGTGATATAAGTTCTATCGGCAGTTTCTGGATCTGTCATGATTGTAGCGGGATTTGAGTTTATGAGAATAACTTGGTAACCTTCTTCGCGTAATGCTTTGCATGCTTGTGTTCCTGAGTAATCGAATTCGCATGCTTGACCTATTACGATTGGTCCTGCGCCGAGGATAAGGATCTTTTTTATGTCGGTTCGTTTTCCGTGGTTTGGTTGGGTTTGTGGTTGTTCTGTTAGTTTTGGTGCGGTGGTGGTTGTTGCGGCGGCGGAGGTGGCGGAAATGGAGAGAGGTTTTTGAGAGGATTTGAGAAGGGAGTGGAATGGGAGGGAAAGATTTGAGGGAAAGCGAGGAATGGGAGAGAAAATTGGAGAAGAATGGAGTGGAAGTTTGTGGAAATGGGTGATGGAATAAGCCATTGACATTGTGAAGGGGTTTTAGGGTTATGTTATGGTGAAGGAAGGAGGCGTGGGTTTAGTATAGTAGGGTTTGTTTGTTTGTTTGTTTTGGGGGTGAACGAAGGAAGAGGAAAGTTAGTGTTGTGGTGGTCCTTCCTTTCGTTTTGTCACCTTTCAGTGACACTGGTGGCTCAGTGATGTATGTGTATGTGTATGTGTGTTTGTGCGATCAGTGTAGAGAATCATTTATAAATTATTATTCGGTGTTTTGGACCCGTTGTCACTTTTTTTTTTATTTTGTTATTCTTTATTGAGAGGAAATTGTTCTTCTTCCTTTCAAAATTGTTAGTTTTTTAAACAATGATCGGCGTAAGTTAACTTGAGTAAACCCTCATTTAGGTTCCTAAAAGTTTAACTCGCTTTCAGACACGTCTCTGAATCAATAAAATGAACCAAAAAATCCCTCAAAGTCTGTTCTGTTAATCATACACCTCCAAAACGTTAATTGGGGCGTTAACAGTGATGAAGTGTTGTTAGATTTGCCATATCAGCTGCAATGCTGGCCTTCCACGCTGGCATGGACTAAATTGGAGGGTGAAAAAATTACACATACCATTTTTTTTCTTGAACCCCCTCATATTTTCCCTTTGCACCTAGACCCCAAAGACTCATTCCCTCTCACATTCTCGGATTCGCGTCTCTCTCTACTCTCCACACTTCTCTCTACATTCTCTCAACTCTGATTCTGCACCTTATAAACCGCAACAGCGCCACCTTCCACCACCACGTGCGACCCACTCCATTGCCTCTTCTTTCTCTCTCGTGCGCGACCCACTCCCTAACCTCTTCACTCTGTGGCGCGCGATTGTTTTTGTTTTGAATCTCTATCTAGTTTGTGCGACCACCTCCATCCTCCGGTTCGTTTTCTAACACTCAACAGAACAATCTGAATGAATGAATCTCCCTTTTTTGTTTTAAATTAGGGTTTTTTTATTTTGGATTCTTTTATATGACTCTAATAGTGTTTAATTGGTTGATTGATTATGAAATTGGGATTTTGAGTAATATATTTGTGTTGTGAAACCATTGTTAGGGTTTTGATAAGTCCAAAATTGGTACTAATTTGTTGTTATTGTTGTTGATATGACTCTGTTTGACTGTTGTTGTTTTTGTTCTTGATATGCCCAAATAAGCCAATCATCAAGCCGTTTACAACTGCTTCTGATGCAAGAACTTTCTGAGGGGGTTCAAGAAAAAAAAAAGATGGTATGTGTAATTTTTTCAGAATTCAGGAGGTGCAAGTGAACCCCTCTGAGCTACATGTAGCTCCGCCCCCTGGTGGCAGGGTTTATGAAGAAGAGATTAGGGTTGTGGT
This sequence comes from Medicago ruthenica, assembly GCA_018208015.1. Classification (NCBI taxonomy): domain Eukaryota; kingdom Viridiplantae; phylum Streptophyta; class Magnoliopsida; order Fabales; family Fabaceae; genus Medicago; species Medicago ruthenica. Next base: position 94,700,329 of record CM031372.1, on the reverse strand, counting down.
TTGATTGAGATTCGATTGGTGTTGATTGTGAGGGTTTGAGATTCAGGTTCTTGCCTGTTTATATTCTCATTTGGATAGTACACAGCCAGGTAAGCAGCTAAAGTGGAAAAAAATGGCTAGATCAGCACTGTTAACGCTCAGTTAACGTTTTGGACGTGTATGACTAACGGAACAAACATTAAGGGATTTTTTGGTTTGTTTTATTGATTCAGGGACGTGTCTGAAAGGGAGTTACAATTTCAGGACCGAAATGAGGGTTTACTCAAGTTAACTCACATTCAGCTTTTTTAATGTGAGTTAACTCACGCTTATCATTTTTCAGCGTAAGTTAACTTATACATGCACATTTAAGATTGGTAAATGAGCAAAAGCAAAAGGGAGAAAAACAATTGTCTTCTTGAGAAGGTTATTTGAATTTTGAACATCTAGGCAAAATCAATAAGTATTGAACAACTTTATAAAAATACGTAATTTTTAACTATTGATTTTTTAAAAGGGAATTTTTAACTATTGATGTAACCGTAAAAGATAAAAAAATAATTAATTATAAAAATGATAATAGTCATTTTCTGTAACACCCATACTAAATTATTTAGAATATTTAGCATGTGTATTATTCTGATACCGGATACATTAAAATTTTCAATAATAATAATAATACATACAACTAAAAGGGTACAAGTAGCTCGTTTATACAATTATCCGTATACCAAAATGAATACTTATACATAAAAGTGATAATTGAAAATTTTAATGTATCCGGTATCAGAATAATACACATGCTAAATATTCTAGATAATTTAGTATGGGTGTTACATTTTCGCTTCTGAATATGTAACGAGTAGACACAATAATCATTCAATGTATTAAAATTTTAAAATTGTCTCTGATTATACATTTTGTTAGTCAAAATAGTCGCTGACGTTAAAATTGCCCACCAATGTTGACAGTAACTCTTTTCTTATACAACTGATATCACAGTAAGTATATTCATAGACTTGTATGACAGTATTAACGAAACATTTTAACGTCAGAGACTATTTTGACTAACGCAGTGCATTATCAGTGATTATTTTAAAATTTTGATACATTGAAATGATTTTGTTGCTACTTGTTACACATTCATGGACAGAAATGATTATTTGCCGAATTGAAAATGAGATAGTTTATTGGACAAATAGTATAAAAATATATCATTTACAATTATTGATGTGATAGTAATGGAGAGAAATAACTAATTAAAAATTAAGATGATATCTAAACAGTATAGATATACGTTGTTGGACATCCAAAAAATTGTGAACATAACATTTCTCTTCTCTTTATCCATTCTATATCTTGGAAGAATATGAATGTGGGTCCATTCAAAATGCAGAATGGATATATGGGGTGACCAGCAAAGAGTGTGAATATGGACTCCATCGTGTGTGTGGAATGGGAGGATGAGTAGTTTATCAAACATTACTCTTACAATAAAGTGTTTTTGTAGAGGACCTTACAATAAAGTTTTTGTTTAAATCATATATATATATATATATATATATATGAGGTTGCTAGACCGACCTAAAAATATTAAGATTTAAGTTAGCAAGTATGTATTTTTTTCATTTAGACAAAAATTTCATTCTACTTAGTACTATTCAAACAAATTTTAAACAGAATGATAATTTTTGTAAATTTAGGAAATAGTTTTTGGAATGTTTTATTGAAAACTAAAAATTGCTTGTAATTTACTAAATTGTTCTTGGTTCTGTATAATTTGGACCTATGGAAAAATTGGTCCAACATGGACCAGTTTTTTCCACCCTTAGATTAGATGGTTCCACAAATCTTATCATAGTCCACCAACACTAAATCAAACCTACATCACTTCCCCTCTCTCTGTGTTCATCAGATGTTCAGCCAAAACAACCGTCGTGTTCCTCACAATTACAACATCATAGGACTTATTTGATTGTTCAAAACTTCTGCATCAGCTTCCTCACAATATTTATTGATTTGGATCTCAATCTTATCTAGAAAACACTTGATGATATTCAATGTTGGTCTGAGAACGAGGAATCGAGGAGCATCTGACTACCACACAGTTGGCAACTTTGCATCAACTTTTTTTTTCTTCATGTTTTCTTTGAACTATGGTCTATGGGTATAATTGTTTAGTAATTTTCAAGCACTAATAATTAGGGGTGTGCAAAATATTCAGTTAACTGAACCAAACTACTAACTGAACTACACTGAACCATATTTTAACTGAACCACTTCATACAGTTTTGAACTGAACCACTTTTTACAAACCAATTTAAATTCAGTTTAAAACTAATTCAAAACCGGTTTATATATATGAATTGATTTTTTCAACAAATCTCAATCATCTTCACGCAATTATTCACTGTTTTTACAAATCCAATCTATACATTTATGTGCATTTTGGGTTTGCTTTACTTTTGAGAAAGTATCATCAAGAAACCCAAATTGAACATGAACAATGATTACACTATGTAATACCAAATCAAAAAGCAAAACTTAATCCTATACATGTAGAAGCAGAACACCAAAACAGAATCACAGAATTATAATGAAAAAAGTTCATATAATAACTGCGTTTACCTTGGGAATCGAAGGTGGATCCACCGATTTTGGTACCACTAGCATGATCTAAGGTGAAACCGTTATAAGGAGCAACACCAGCTTCAAGAAGACCATCACGAACAGCAGATTGCCACGTTTTCAAATCAGGACGAAACACGATTTCACGTTCAACCCATTCATACGATTCATTGACAAGCTTCCGTGGATGACTCCGTCGTGTTCGAGGATGAGAACGCGGTGGGATTGGGAGAGTGTGGCGGCTAATGGACAACCGGCGGTTCCGCCGCCGACGATTATGTAGTCGTAGAATCTTCTAAGGGAAACTCGCTTGCGTTTGCAACCATTTTTAGGTAACTTGGTGGCTCATCTTGTTGTTGTTGTTGAGAAGCGAAGGAAGAGGGTAAGAAAAGTGTGTCCGTAAGGGAAATTTTTTTTGACAAATTTGTATCTTAGTTTGATCTCAAAACTGTGTCCGTAAAAAAAAAAAAAACAAGTCTGCAGAAAACCGGTTTAAAAGTGGTTCAAGTCTGCAGAAATCCGGTTCAGTACGAAAACCGGTTCAAAACCGGTTAAAAATAAGTAAACCGGTTTAAAACTATAAACCGGTTCTGAACCGGTTCTAAACTGGATTGAAACTATTTTTAAGAATTAACCAGTTTTTATTGAAATGGATTTTATGAACTGAACCAAAGCATTTATATGGTTCAGTTCAGTGCAGTTCATGAACCATGAACACCCCTACTAATAATGATTAACGAGATCTATCTACTCTGGTTTACTAGCATTTTAAGAAGAAATGAGTTTTCAATTAGGAGCATTATGTAGAGGGCACGGATATTCTCAACAAATATGAATGAAAATTTATAAATTTTTTGAAAATCAAAATTACATGACACTTGTATTAATTAGTTGTTAATCAATGAGAAAATAACAAGGAGATGGAAGAGTGATTAAAAAGAAAAATCTGGTGTGTTTGTTCTATTATGGGTGTAGTTCTATTTTGAGTACACAAAGCTGTGAAAGAAGAAAAGAGAGAAAACGAAAACAGGACAATAAAGATGAGAAAGAGGAACAAGAGAGAAATAATTTAGTGTTGACAGTCCATGGTAGGATACAATAAAATTTTAAATCTAGCCGCTGGAAATTGTGGTCCAATCTGGACCAATATTTTCATTGGTGCAGGCTAAACGGCACCATTGTTCTTTATTTTAAATTAGTTTGAATTGGGGCAGATGTATGTCTTTTGTCCAAATAAAAAGGTATATACTTGCTAACTTAAATCTTGATGATTTTAGGTTGGTCCAAATTAGCAATCTCATATACAGAGAATCATGAATAAACCAATGAAACACTTAAATGATTGTAGCTAGCTAGAGACAAATTCTACTAGGTTGTGCCTATATTTTACCATCTTTGCTTATTCTCCAATTCATCATTCTGATTGATATGTTTAATAACAAGAGAATTCTCATATCGCTCTTCATGCTTCTCGCGAGTCTTTCAAAAACACGAAAATGCCTCTGAATTTTAAGATTCTTTAATCTGAATTGAGTATTTCTGCTATTTTTAAAGAGAAAAATTTAGCCACGAAAATGTCTTCTGGCAAAGTATTTTTTTTATGATTTTCATCTATTCGGATTCTAAAATTCGAACATAAAACATGTGTGTTTTACACATTTGAATTTTAGGATTTAAATGTCCTAGATTACATCGTTCGAACCCCTCTTGTGTCAAAATTAAATTTCATATTTTTACCATAATTTTTTGGCACAACAAGGGTTCAAAGCAAGTAAAAGGGGTGTTTGGATCCTAAAATCTGAATTACTTGTGAAATCACTAAGTACAATCACTAACTAAGTCTGATTTTTATTTAACAAATCTTTTATCATTTGAATTAATTTATTGTTGATCCAACTAAGTCAAATTTAAATCATAAAATCGAAATATGAGTCTATTTTTATTCAAGAATATTAACTCTGAATATGGATGTGACGTTTGTGTACTTTTTCCTTTAAGGCAAGGCAACAACGTATAAAATGAAATTTATCCATCTTTTGCATTTTTCCTTTTCCATTTAGGTCTTGTCGCAATCACAATTAAGCTCTATAATTGTTCTTGATTGTTTCTCTTTTATATAGATGCAGATAGTTGCGTCAAAAAAAAAAGATGCAGATAGTTGTAAGAAATGCGCAATGACCTGCAATTAAAGGTCAAGACAACATTTTTTTTGTTTTTATGTTATAAGCTTAATCATTTCAACTTGAAATTTGCTCTTCTTCCAAGCGTTTTTGCTCATTTCCACCTCAGACTTCCAGAATTAACTCTCATGTGAGTTAACTCATGTTGAATTCTGGTATAACAATATAACAGCATTTAATGCAAGCAATCAAGTCATTAATGACCCGTAATCAATACACTCTCATAATTGATACAAATTACATCATTTAAACAACATATTCGCTCATAATACTCATCATAACATAATCACACATAATTGATCCAAATTACACAAATTCGCATTAAATACACAATTCACAAAGGATTGAATTTCATTAAAATGCAACATTACATACACAAATTTGAACATATTACACTTCAATAGAGCGGACACAAAGATGTAAACTGTTATTTTCAACCATTAACCTAAACATGTAATCTACATCGCCATCATCATAGATAACCTTTGGAAAATAACGATTTTCCAATTGTCTTCATCTTTATCCGCCGCCTGATTGACTTGTACAAATACATGAGATGTTCTTCGATTTTCACCAAGATGGACAAAATATCTGTTAAGTTGTGCCTTCAACTCATTCAAATTGTCAGTGGGAGTTAAAAAAATCTTAATCGTCCTCTTGAAGGCGGAATATCGGACATGAGCTTCAACTTCAACTTGTGCTTCAGACATGTTTCACTTCACAGAAATTTATGGAATAACAAGTATAAGAAGAAAGCAAAATGAAATATAAAATAAATAGTTGAATAATTATAGACATATTTTTATAAAATGCGAGCAATAATAATAACGAATAAAATTGTCGATGCTTTGTCCATCACAAAAAAGTCATATATTTACATAATTTATTACATATTGGCCACAAAAATTGGCGTTACATAATCGACCACCAAAAAATATGTCGGTGTAATATCGACAAAAAAAGGATGAACACCGACAAAAAAGTGTCATAGTCTACTAACTAGCTACTGATAGGGCATCATCTTCATCTTCTTCAATTACTTCAAATTTTCCTTTTGGTTTTTAGGAGTGAGAGTGTCACAATAAATTGGATTGAGATGATTTGTTGTTTTTTCGGAGGTTTCGGCTCCTTAGACATGAGGTCTTTGAACAAAACTTGTCTATCCAAAAATTTATGATTACGAATTAAAAATTTATATTTGTTTCAAATACAAGCACTAGACATGATTAGGTGATTCTTGATTGAAAGCCCCTCTCAACAAACTTTAAAAAAAAAAAAAAAAAACTTTTACCTTTCCCACCCTATGTTATACTTGTGTGCCCTATAAATTTTCTAAAAATACCTTTGGTTCAGATTATATAATCAGAACCCGATTGTTAGGATTTTTCGGATTCTAAAATCTGAAACATTACGAACTGCATTTTTTGTGTTGTATTTAATGTCAAAGTCTCTACTGACCGTCGTAGAATCCCCGCATAAACTGCAAAGCAATTTCAGGGATTCTGTGAACGGTCAGTAGTGACCATGACACCATAAACACTTCTAAAAAACTAAAAAAATGTTTAAGAAAAAGTAAGAAAAGATAGAAAGTGAAAATTGAATGAAATTGTTGAAGATGCAAGCCTATTTATAGCCTTAAACAAGTCTTAGACCATAACTACATTCAAAGGAAATGTTTCAAATGGTCTAACCGACCAAAAATGCATTAAACACACCACAAACCGTCCAAACCTTTGGTGAAACGCCATCGTCCAACTAGTTTGAGAGGTTTCGAATTATACAATCCAAACATGTCTAAATATTTTCGGATTGTATAATTCGAATAGCATCAGACTATGTTTAAGTTTCATTTTTGGTAGGTTTTCATGGCCAATGACATAGGAAAAAAATTTAAAAAAGGTACAAAAATAATTAAACAGCTCAAAACAACACAATAACATAAGTGATGGATATTTGACAGCATGATAAAGATCTTCAAAAACTATCTATCTATCTTTTTAAATGAACATCTTTAGCTTAAAGTTCAGTGGAGAGATATTTGAAAGTATGATGAAGATCTTCAATGTGTTCATTCGGTGCTGACAAAAATAAATTTGTGTCAAGAAGAGAAAAATCAACATAATTCAACAACATAAAACTGACCATAGATATATTTATTTTAACAACATAATTCAACAACATAAAACACGTAATAAAATAAAACATAACAAATCACGGATCAGCTAAACTAATGTCTTCGTCTGATTCCTCAGCAGAGCCCTGATCTCTTGGTTGTTCCTAGGCCGGATCAAAATTTTCTGAATTTGTTCAACAGATCTGACCAACGAAGCGTCCAACTCGATCGGTCCTTTAGTATTGTACTGACCAAATATCGAGAACATGGTTCCCACGTCGTCGTCGTTTTCGAGCTTCATCCGGCTGAACCGCACAGTTCCAGCTGAGTCGGTCGATGGACGTCGATACTCAACACCGTCCATCCTCCTTGTGTCTATGTGGTTGAGTTTGTTGGAACAAAATGTATGAACAAGTCCCTTTTGAGTTTTGATGATAACAAAGTGTTAAAAAAAAATTGGATACGCTAATACTTGTTCTAGTGTGCAGGACCATGCACTGAAAGTTATATATCTAACAGTGGTTCTGAAAGATCAAGTTAAGAGCAGAAGGAAAATATTGAAGCTTGTGTTGCGTCTGAAGACCAGCGTCTGAAGATGTGCGTCTGAAGACCAGCTTCTGAAGATGTGCGTCTGATAAACAGTGCGTTTGAAGACCAGCTTCTGAAGATGTGCGTCTGATGAACAGTGCATCTGAAGACCAGCTTCTGAAGATGTGCGTCTGATGAACAGTGTGTCTGAAGAAGTGCGTCTGATGAACAGTGTCTGAAGACCAGCTTCTGAAGAACTTCGTCTGAAGACTGGGAGTCTGAGTCTGAGTCTGAAGGAAACGCAGAAGTCAACAACTGTCAACAGTAAAGTACTGTACAGTCAGAATCGCTCTCTGCAACCCTTGTCTCCTTGGACGAAACACTCAACCTATTTTAAGGAAACAATTCAAAATGTGTTCCTTTGTTCCTCTGTTTTCGCACACCATAACAGGAAGGAATTAATGTTGGCTGAAGCTTCTATTCCAACGACTCTTTTGATGACCTGGCATCTTCTCAACAACTCTTTCTTCCTCTATAAAGATCTGAAGATTTGAAGAAGAAGTAGTTAAAGACTCTGTTACTCTGTTTTTTGAAAGCGCATAAACTCTGCCAATTTCGAAAGTCATCAAAGAACTTAGAAATTCTTACAAACCTTCTTATCTTAGAATTTCTTAAGTATAGAGTCTGAATCTGTGTTGTATTTTGTGAACACCACTGATAGTATATCAAGTGTTCAACTCAAACATATTCTGTTGTAAATCTGTTTGATTCAAAGTCTCTCGCCTGTGTGCTTGAGCAATCAGAAGTCTCTTACTTTGTGTTTGAGCATAGAAAGTCTCTTACTTAGTGTTTGAGCAAGGAAGTCTCTTAATTTGTATTTGAGCATAGGAAGTCTCTTACTTTGTGTTTGAGCATAGGAAGTCTCTTGCTTTGTGCTTGAGCAATTGTAATATTTGTGATTATAGTGAAAATCTCTTGTAAGTGACAAGGGGACTGGACTACTTCCGGGTTGTGGAAGGAACCAGGATAATTGCTTGTGTCTTTCTCTCTCTCTCTCTCTCTCTCTCTCTCTCTCTCTCTCTCTCTCTCTTTCTCTCTCTCTCTCTCTCTCTCATTTACTTTATATCCGCTGCAAAACAACTCTGAAAATAGCTTCAGAATCTGATCAATATCAGACTCTGAACTAACATAAGTTTTTGAGAAAGAAAAAAAGGCCAACACAATTCAACCCCTCCTTCTTGTGTTTTTTCTCACCTTCAGAGTTGACGGCTGATTTGATCGAGCTGATCCTTCAACCCGGAGAGTGTGACATCAGTGTGAATCCTGAACAGATGGGGTGGTTTTCCCCCATTGTAGTAAACTGCAGCTAGCTTGATGTTCAGATCAATGACAGAAATTTTCATGGTGTTTTTTTTGCGTGGTTTACTGGTTATGAAAACAATGATACCTATTTATATAATTTTCTGGACGTCGTGGACCACAGAAATCGTCGGTGCAATGTGAACCACACAAAAAAATCATGTACATAATATTTTTGGATTGTATAATCCGAAACATCCCTCACCCTACAAAGTACGAAGTTTTTCTCATTTTTCACCTAGTATTGAAGCATTTCCGATTATATAATATGAAAAGCTTTGATAAATTTCGGATTATATAATCCGAAACAAGTCAGAGTTTTGGACGGTGTTCAGTAACCCATGAAACACATTTTTCAAAGGTTTTTACCAGCTTTAATGGCTGGTAAAACCCTTTGAACAGGTTTTTTGACTCACCATTATGAGTCGTTACACTCTATGTACCAACATCTTCACAAACTTCCCCTATAAATACCCTTCAAACCTTCACCATTTCTCACACCATCATGTCACACACTCTCCTCCTCTTCCTTCTACAACAATGTGTTTCCATTGTTGGTCTTTCATAAAAAAAAGGCTACTTTGGAAATGCAGGGATTGTATGAACGGTCAATGGAGATGGTGACGCGCTGCAAAGAAGCACGGTTTGTCTGGGTGTCATGTTGGTTTATTTGGGTGCAAGGTTGACCATCAAGGTCTCTTTCGCCCTAGAGAGGAAACAAACCTTACCCCAGCCACCTCCGCCTCCCCCCCATCAGCTTGCACTACAGGTTTAGCTTTAACCTTCCCCCCACCTCCATCAGCTTGCACTTTAGGTTTTTAATAGTTTAACATTAGGTTTTGATATTTTATGTAATAAGTTTTAAGCTTAAGCTTTATTTTATTGTAAATGTATTGATATATTAATAAAATTAGATTTTATTTGTATCATTTTGTCCTTTTAATTTTGTTTATATTTGCATTTATTTTATATTTTTGTCATTTATATTTATGTAATTGAAATAATATAAACACAATCTTTAAAAATCTGGGCAAAACATATTTCGGAATATATAATCCGGAAAACCTAACAATCTGTTTCAGATTATATAATCCGAACCAAGTGTATTTTTGGAAAAAACAATAGGGCGCGTGAGAAACACACAGGGTGGAAAAAGTAATAGAAAAAAAAAGGACTTTACCTTTTGTTGGTTATTTAAAGGTTGGCTAAATGTTTGGTAAAATTAAAGTGTGCAAGCAAAGCGTCCTCAGATGTTATTTTATGTCTTTAGAAGCAAGAAATTGGATTTGAGGAGGTTCAGAAGCTGAAAACTGGATTTACTGTTCATCAGACGCTGAACAGGTCTTCAGACGCAATGTTCAGACGTTGACCAGCATTGACCTTCAGAAGCTGCCTTCAGACGTTGACCTTCAGAAGCTAAACTTCAGAAGCTGATTTCAGAAGCTGGATTTCTGCATTCTTTGTGATTAATTTTGTGCGTATCTTATGAAGATTTATTGAAGTTTTATCCAGGCATTTGTTTTCTAGAAGGCTGATTATTTTGGTGAAGATCTTGTTGAAGATTGGCTTCGTGTTTATTGAAGAATATATTTTCAAAGGATCTTTGGAAAATATAATTCAGAAATATGTTTCCTTCTTTGAGCTTCTAAAATATTTCAGAATCATATCAATTGAAGAATATTTGATTCAGAATTATGTGAGCTGTTGAAGACTATTTAAGAAGACGTGCTGTTGTGTAGAAATTTGATTGAGTCGAAAACCAGAAATCAGAGATTAAGTGTTTTAGTGTTTTTGTCTGTGTAAGCTTAGGCTTTGTTTTGTACACCACTCATCTGAGTTGGTTTAGTTGTTTTGAGTTGTAAATCATTCTAAGCTTTTAAGTACAAATGATGTTTTTGTTTTGTTGAAGAGTCTCTTCATCGTATTTGTTCTTATTGAAGAGTTTACAAGCACTGGACTGTGTTTGCTTGGTTAGGAAGTAAGTGGGTTCTTATATCTAGGTGGTTTCCTAGGTAGAAGTCTAGACGGGTAGTGATTAAGTGATAAGATTGAAAAACAGGAGCTGTGTTTAGAGTCTTAGAATTAATACTACTTAGTGGATTTCCTTCCTGGATTGGTATCCCCCAGAGTAGGTGAAGTTTGCACCGAACTGGGTTAACAAATTCATTGTGAAATTCTGGTCAGGCAATGATAAGAGACAAACAGAGTTATCAGGTTCTGAACCTAACAGGTTCTGAACAACACGCAGGGCACAATAGTTTGCAAAACAGAGCACAAACACAAACACACACAGGCAGCAAATTAAAGTGCAGGAAAGTAAAAGGCACACAAGGTTTGTTAACCCAGTTCGGAGTAAACACCTCCTACTCTGGGGGATACCAATCCAGGAAGGAAATCCACTATTGGATTTAACCCTTAAGACTCAGACACTGACTCCCAGTTCTTATCCCAAGCAATTAACCTCCACCTAGTAAGACTTCTACCCAACTCTGAGTATTAGAATCCTCTAACTTCCTATTCAAGCAACTAAACCCAGCTACTTGAAACCCTTAATCAAAAACACTCTGTTTTTCAGAAAACTTCAAAAACACAACTTCATTCGTACCTAGAGGCTTAGAATGAATTACAACTCAATGACAATCCTAAACCAACTCAAAGCATATGAGTGGCGCACAAAAATAAAGCTAAAAGCTTAAAATACTAAGACTCAATTCTCTGATCTTAAACTCTATATTTCCTGTCTTGAATAGCAGCAGCCCTCCTCCTTATATAGCCTTCAGTCTTGCAAAATAAAACTAATCTTCTGATTTGATTTGTTACTGAAATAAGATTGGTCCAATAATGTAACAAATAAAACTGTACTGAATCTTTTAAAGATTTTAACAGGAAAATATGAATTTCATATCTTTGAACCAAATCTTCAATAAAATCTTCTCCAAATAAATCAACATTCTAGAAGCCATATGCGTGGATAAATCTTCAATAAATCTTGCAAAGATTCGCATAGAAAAACCTTGAAAATAACCAGCTTCTGATGAAGTCAACATAAGTCAACGCTGGCATCAGAACCTGAATTCAGCTTCTGAAGTGCTACAGTGCATTCAGCTTCTGATGACATTTTCAGCTTCTGAATGGCTTCAAAACACAAAACTTGCAACTGAAGAAATGTTTCAAATATGGAGATGCTTCTATTCAATACTTTGGTTTTGCCAAAACATGCAGCCAACACCAAAAGACTCAACAATCTCCCCCTTTGGCAAATTTTTGGCTAAAACCATCCAAGTTCTTCAATCTCCCTTATAAACAACTCAGCAATGAAGAACTCCACAATAATCAATCATAACATAGTAATGAGCAGCGGATTTATTTATGACTATCTTGAGAAACACAAACCAGCTTCAGTTCATATCAGCTACTGAAGCACACATAACCTACTGATCAACTCCTGATCATCACAAACAAGGTATCAGAGCTACTCCAAGGTATCAGAGCTACTGATCAACTCCTGATCATCACACACACTCCCCCTGCAACTCAGCATATACTCAGCATACATCAAACTCCCCCTTACTTCTGAATTTATGGTATCAGAGCATGTCAGAACCAACACTTCAGGAGCTGCACACAATTGTTCAGGACCATACCTCAGGATCACAGAAACACTCAGGACCATACCAGTCTTGTACTCTCCCTGAGACACATACTCCCCCTCAATAACATCTTGACAGCTCTTGTTATATTTGTTCTGAACTCTGAGCTTCACAAATAACTTCTGAACAACACTGAAAACTGAATTTGAACTAATTCTTTGAGCAGCAACACATGGTATCAGAGCCAACACATTACATAAGATTTTCTCCCCCTTTTTAGCCACAAAATTCTGACAAATCTCAGACTTCAAATAGGGAAGGGAAACTGCACAAACATCTTCAACTACTGTCCCAGTTTGAACTTCAGACTCAGTATCAGAGACAGCATCACACTTAGCACTAACAAAGCTGGCAGGTACTCTTTCTTCCTCACATCCAGTTTGCTTTAAATGCTAGAATTCTTCATATAAGCACACACCTAACTTGCTCCTTAAGTTTTCAAACTGCTTAGCATCCAAGGCCTTTGTGAAAATGTCAGCAACTTGTTCTTCAGTAGCTACATGTTCCAGTTGAATAACTTTATCCTCCACAAGGTTTCTGATAAAATGGTGCCTGATGTCTATGTGTTTGGTTCTACTGTGCTGAATTGGATTCTTAGAGATGTTGATGGCACTCAAGTTGTCACAAAATAAGGTCATAGTTTCTTGATTAATGTTGTACTCCTCAAGCATCTGTTTCATCCAAACCAGTTGTGAACAACTACTCCCAGCAGCAATATACTCAGCTTCAGCAGTTGACAATGAAACACAGTTTTGTTTCTTGCTGAACCATGAAATCAAGTTATTCCCTAAGAAGAAACAACCTCCAGAAGTGCTCTTCCTGTCATCAGCACTTCCAGCCCAGTCAGCATCACAATATCCCATCAATTCAGAACTTGAACTGTGTGATACATGATTCCATAGTCACTTGTGCTATTTACATACTTCAGGATCCTTTTAACTTGTGTCAGATGACTCATCTTAGGATCAGCTTGGTATCTTGCACATACTCCAACAGCAAAAGTAATGTCTGGTCTGCTTGCAGTCAAGTACAATAGGCTCCCAATCATGCTTCTGTACTGACTTTGGTCTACTGAAACTCCATGTTCATCCTTAGTTAACTTCAGGTGAGTAGCAGCTGGTGTCCTCTTGTGAGCAGCAGATTCCATTCCAAACTTCTTCACTATGTTCTTGGCATACTTACTTTGAGAAATGAAGATTGTATCTTCCATTTGTTTGACTTGTAACCCAAGAAAGTATGTCAGTTCACCAACTAAGCTCATTTCAAATTCTGACTGCATCTGCTGTACAAACAATTTGACCATCTTCTGAGACATCCCTCCAAACACTATGTCATCCACATAAATCTGAGCTATCATCAGACTCCCATTTTCATCTTTCACAAACAAAGTCTTATCAGAACCTCCTTTTCTGTAACCTTGAGCTACAAGAAACTGAGTCAGCCTGTCATACCATGCCCTTGGTGCTTGCTTCAATCCATATAAAGCCTTCTTTAACTTGTACACATGTTCTGGAAACTTAGGATCCACAAAACCCTTAGGCTGTTCAACATATACCTCTTCTTGCAAATATCCATTCAGAAATGCACTCTTCACATCCATCTGGAATAATTTGAACTTGAGAATGCAGGATACACCCAACAGTAATCTTATGGACTCTAGTCTGGCCACAGGTGCAAAGGTCTCATCAAAATCCAATCCCTCCACTTGAGTATAACCCTGAGCAACCAACCTAGCCTTGTTTCTGACTACAGTACCATTCTCATCTGTTTTATTCTTGTAAATCCATTTAGTACCAATTACATTCAACCCTTCAGGTCTTGGAACCAGATCCCACACTTCACTCCTTTTGAATTGATTCAACTCATCTTGCATTGCTTCAATCCAAAATTCATCAGTCAGGGCTTCTTTCACATTCTTGGGTTCAAACTTAGACACAAAACATGAATCAGTAGCAGCTGGTTCTGATCTCCTGGTTCTGACCCCTTGATCCAAACTCCCAATGATAAGCTCCTTAGGATGGTCCTTCTGAATTCTAATAGATGGCCCTTTATTGGTAGAATTATGCTCTGGATGTACATCTGCTTCTTCAGATTCTGGATGAATTTCAGCTTCTGAAGTTTGTTCTTCTGATGGTTCAGACTCTGGAACAATTTCAGACTCACTTCTATCTTTCTCAGCAGTTAGATCATCAATTACCACATTAATGGACTCCATCACAACTTTAGTTCTTGAATTAAACACCCTATAAGCTCTGCTGTTTACTGAATAACCCAGGAATATGCCCTCATCAGACTTAGGATCCAGTTTTCTTCTATTTTCTCTGTCAGCCAAAATGTAACATTTACTGCCAAACACATGAAAATATTTGACTGTAGGCTTCCTTCCTTTCCATAGTTCATACAATGTAGATGTTGTTCCTTTCTTCAGAGTGACTCTATTGTGTATGTAACATGCTGTGTTCATAGCTTCAGCCCAAAACATATATGGCAACTTCTTAGCATGCAGCATAACTCTTGCACATTCTGCTAATGTCCTATTCTTCCTCTCCACTACACCATTTTGCTGAGGTGTGATAGGTGCAGAGAACTCATGTTTTATTCCTTCAGAAGCACAGAATTCTGAAAAACTCTTGTTTTCAAATTCCTTGCCATGATCACTTCGGATTCTGACAATACCACAGTCCTTCTCTCTTTGTAATTGAGTACATAAGTCTTTAAACACTTCAAAAGTATCAGACTTCTCTCTAACAAAGTTGATCCATGTGAATCTTGAGTAGTCATCTACCATTACAAAAGCATACCTCTTGCCTCCAATACTCTCAACTTGCATTGGCCCCATTAAATCCATATGAACAAGTTCTAGTACTTTAGTAGTTACCTGATGAACTAATCTGGGATGAGACTTTCTTGTTTGTTTCCCAATTTGACAATCACCACAAACATTGTCCTCATTGATCTTCAGATTAGGTACACCTCTGATAGCTTCAGTACTTAGGATTTTCTTCATGCCTTTCAGATGCAGATGTCCCAGTTTCTGGTGCCAGAGTTTGACTTCCTCTTCTGAGCTCATAAGACAAGAAGTCAGACTTCTTTCTTCTTCAGAAACCCACAAGTAACAATTGTCTTTGGATCTGCAGCCTCTCATCTGAATCTTATCTTCCTGATCAGTAACAATACACTCTAGTTTGTTAAAATTAACCTTCAAGTCCTGATCACAAAGTTGGCTAATACTGATCAGATTTGAAGTTAATCCTTCCACCAGTAGCACATCATTAAGTCTGGGCAAACCTTCTCTGATCAAATCTCCAATACCCAGAATCTGACCTTTTACACCATCTCCAAATGTCACATAACTTCTAGAGTATGATCTGATATTGCTCAGCAGCTTCTTCACACCAGTCATGTGCCTTGAACAACCACTATCAAAATACCAGTCTTCTTTGGAAGTAGCTCTCAATGAGGTATGAGCAATCAGGCCTACATTCTGAACTTTGGGCTTCCACACCTTCTGAACATTGTGACTGATAGTAGCTGGTTCAACTCTTCTATACTGAAAATGTTCAGGATACCCATACAGTTTGAAGCAGAATGGTTTGATGTGCCCTTTCTTTCCACAATGATGACAGATCCATGTTTGATTCCTCCTCCTTCTATTTCTGAAAAATTTCTGAGGTTGCTTCTGAGGTAGCATCTGAGGTCTCTTCTGAGCTTGCTTTTGAGGTCTCATCTGAATATGCTTCTGACCTTGCATCTGGGCTTGCTTCTGAGGTCTCTTCTTTGATGTTCCAGCCATAGAATCATGAGTTTTAGTAGCAGGAACAAAACTTATCTGTTTAGGAATCTGAGTCTGATCAACAAAACCTAACCCAGTTTTTCCTTGTTGCTGATTCCCCAAAATATCCTCCAACTTATCAGTAGCAGAGTTCAACATCTTCACTTGCTTCTTCATTTGATCAAGTTGGGAGTTCAGTTGATTCACTTCTTCTTTTAAATCTGAATTCTGCACTAACAGTTCACCTTTTTCAGCCTCCAGTTGAAGAATAGTCTCCTTCTGATCCAAAACTTGTTTGCAAACCTCAGCACTTCTGGTATACAGCTTCTTGTAGTTATCAGCTAGTTCATCATATGAGGTTTTAGCAGCTTCAGACACATATGAGGCTTCAGACTCTGAGTCAGACTCTGAAAAGGTCTCAGACTCTAAAACAGCTTCCTTCTTCAAGATAGCTCCTGACCTCACAACTAGACCAGTATCACACATATCAGATTCACTAACATCATCATCTTCAGAACCATCATCAGACCATGCAACAGCTAGGCTCTTCTTCTGCTTCTTGAGAAAAGTGGGACATTCAGACTTGATGTGTCCATACCCTTCACACTCATAGCACTGCACACCTTTAGCTTGGTTACTTTTCTCCTCAGACTTGGTCTTCTTCTCATCAGTTTGTTGCTTTTTGTTATTGAATCTGAAATTCTGACCTTTGGCTTTGGCTTTTCTGTTAACATTCTTCAGAATCTTGTTGAATTGTTTTCCCAGCAACACTAGAGCTTCTGATAAGTCATCCTCCTCAGACTCTTGTTGATCATCAGCTTCAGAGTTCACCGTAAAAGCTACACCTTTTCCTTTCTTATCAGGCTGTTTGCAGAATGCAGTTTCAAAATTGAGCAAAGATCCAATCAGCTCCTCAAGCTTCATAGTGGTAATATCATGAGCCTCTTCAATTGCTGTCACCTTCATATCAAATCTTCTGGGCAGGGACCTGAGGATTTTTCTCACTAGCTTCTCATCTGACATCTTCTCCCCAAGAGAATCAAAGGAATTAGCCATATCAAGTACATTCATATAGAAATCCTGGATATTCTCATCTTCCTTCATCTTCAGATTCTCAAACTTAGTAGTCAGCAGCTGCAATCTGGACATCTTTACCTTAGAAGTTCCTTCATGAGTGGTCTTCAGAATTTCCCAAGCATCCTTAGCCACAGTACATTGTTTGATAAGTCTGAACATGTTCTGATCAACACCATTAAAGATAGCATTCAAAGCTTTTGAATTTCCCAATGACAGATCATCTTCAGCTTTGGTCCATTCCTCCTCAGGCTTAAGAACCTCAGTCTTGTTACCATCTTTGTCTGTATACACAGGATGGTCCCAGCCTTTGATCACAGCTTTCCAAGTCCTGCTGTCAATAGATTTTAGAAAAGCACACATCCTTGACTTCCAATACTCATAGTTTGTGCCATCTAGTAGGGGTGGTCTATTGACATAGCCTCCTTCTCTATCCATGCTTGCCAGAAATAAATTCCTCTGAATCTCACCCAAGTTACAGGCAGGGTGCCTGCTCTGATGCCAATTGAAATTCTGGTCAGGCAATGATAAGAGACAAACAGAGTTATCAGGTTCTGAACCTAACAGGTTCTGAACAACACGCAGGGCACAATAGTTTGCAAAACAGAGCACAAACACAAACACACACAGGCAGCAAATTAAAGTGCAGGAAAGTAAAAGGCACACAAGGTTTGTTAACCCAGTTCGGAGTAAACACCTCCTACTCTGGGGGATACCAATCCAGGAAGGAAATCCACTATTGGATTTAACCCTTAAGACTCAGACACTGACTCCCAGTTCTTATCCCAAGCAATTAACCTCCACCTAGTAAGACTTCTACCCAACTCTGAGTATTAGAATCCTCTAACTTCCTATTCAAGCAACTAAACCCAGCTACTTGAAACCCTTAATCAAAAACACTCTGTTTTTCAGAAAACTTCAAAAACACAACTTCATTCGTACCTAGAGGCTTAGAATGAATTACAACTCAATGACAATCCTAAACCAACTCAAAGCATATGAGTGGCGCACAAAAATAAAGCTAAAAGCTTAAAATACTAAGACTCAATTCTCTGATCTTAAACTCTATATTTCCTGTCTTGAATAGCAGCAGCCCTCCTCCTTATATAGCCTTCAGTCTTGCAAAATAAAACTAATCTTCTGATTTGATTTGTTACTGAAATAAGATTGGTCCAATAATGTAACAAATAAAACTGTACTGAATCTTTTAAAGATTTTAACAGGAAAATATGAATTTCATATCTTTGAACCAAATCTTCAATAAAATCTTCTCCAAATAAATCAACATTCTAGAAGCCATATGCGTGGATAAATCTTCAATAAATCTTGCAAAGATTCGCATAGAAAAACCTTGAAAATAACCAGCTTCTGATGAAGTCAACATAAGTCAACGCTGGCATCAGAACCTGAATTCAGCTTCTGAAGTGCTACAGTGCATTCAGCTTCTGATGACATTTTCAGCTTCTGAATGGCTTCAAAACACAAAACTTGCAACTGAAGAAATGTTTCAAATATGGAGATGCTTCTATTCAATACTTTGGTTTTGCCAAAACATGCAGCCAACACCAAAAGACTCAACACATTGTGTTCCTTTATTTTTTGCATTTTTTATTTCTGCTTCTGAACATTAGTTATCATACTCTGTTTTTAGTTAAGAACCGGTAATTGCCAGAATTTCAATTGGCATCCGAGCAGGCACCCTACCTGTTATTGGGTGAGCTCCAGGGAGATTTTTTCTGGCTTTATGGAGAAAGAAGGAGGATATGTTAACAGGCCACCTTTGTTGGATGGGACAAATTATGATTATTGGAAATCTCGTATGAGTGCTTTCTTAAAATCTATTGATAGCAAGACCTGGAAAGCTGTTCTGAAGGGTTGGGAACATTCAGTTGTGACTGACAAAGATGGTAAGAAGACAGGTGTTTTGAAACCAGAGGAAGATTTAACCAATGATGAAGATGCATTATCTCTTGCAAATTCCAAAGCCCTAAATGCTATATTCAATGGAGTGGACAAGAATATATTCAGAATGATCAAGCAGTGCACAATTGCCAAGGATGCCTGGGAGATTCTCAAGACTACTCATGAAGGCACCTCAAAGGTAAAGCTGTCCAGACTTCAGCTTCTGACCACAAAATTTGAAAATCTCAGAATGCTGGAGGATGAGAACATACAAGGCTTTTACATGAACATTCTGGACATGGCTAACTCTTTTGAATCACTTGGAGCAAAAGTATCAGATGAGAAGCTTGTAAGGAAAATTCTCAGATCCCTACCCAAGAGGTTTGATATGAAGGTGACTGCAATTGAAGAAGCACATGACATTTCCAGCATGAAGGTTGAGGAATTGATTGGGTCTCTTCAAAACTTTGAAATAAGCAGGACTGATAAGAAGGGGAAAGGCATTGCATTTGTAGCAGATACTGAAATTGTGGATGATGATACCTCATCAGAAGCTCTTGTGTTGCTGAGTAAACAATTTAAGAAGTTCCTGAAGCAGAAGTCAAGAACTGATGAGAAGAGCAATCAGTCAAAAAGAGTTCAGTGCTATGAGTGTGAGGGATATGGTCATGTCAAGTCAGAATGTCCTAATTATCTCAAGAAACAGAAGAAAAGTCTGACTGTGACTTGGTCTGATGAAGATAACTCAGAAGGTGAAGAGGAGCATGTCACTGCTTTAACTGGTAAATTCTGGTCTGATGATAAAGTTAAGGTTTCAGAAACTTATTCAGAGTCTGAGTCAAGTGATGGAGAATCATCCTGTGAAGATCTGGCTACCTATTACAAAGATTCTGCTGCTTTTTGCAAGAAGATGCAATATCAATTTGATGAAGTGTGCAAGAAGATGGAAGAACAGAAGAAAATTAACACTCAACTTCAGATTGAAAGGGGTGAACACTTAGAGAAGATTTATGTTCTCACTAATGAGGTAATTCAACTGAATTCTCAACTTGATCAGATGAAGAAGCAAGTCAGAATGATGAATTCTGCTACTGATGTACTGGAAGAAATTTTGGAGAATTAGAATCAGGGAAAACCAAATGGAATTGGGTTTAATGATCAGAATCTGAACATCAAACAACAAAAATCTGCTAAGAGGTTCATACCTGCTGCTACTCATGTTCCACTGATGAGGAAACCTAAGAACAAACCTCAAGAATCCAAAGACAAGAAGGTCACTCATCCTTGGGTATGTCATCATTGTGGGAAAAGGGACACATTAAACCTTTTTGTTACAAGCTGCATGGATACCCCAAGCATTTTCACCACAGAAAAGTGGAACCAGCTGTGAACAAAAGCAAGATCAAGAAAGAATGGAGACCAAAGTGTGCTAGTGTTGCTCAGAGTCTGAACAAAGGAAAAGGAAAGGCTGTTACTGATGACAGCAAGCCCATTCTTGTAGCACAGAAGAGTTCTGGTGCTGGACCATCCAAAGTCTAGAGCAAAATGTTGGTTCCTGTTCCTGATCAGAAGGCTCTAGTTTCTAGTAAGTCTGAAGATGGTGTGTCCTGTGTTCAGAAGAGAATTGTTGATCTTGAGAAGCAGATTTCTGGGAAGAAGGCTCTGAATGTGCCTGAGGCACATATCAATTAAGCAGCATCTGATGATTGTGTTTAATGAAGACTAAGCAATTTCTGATGCTGAGTCTGAAGACTGTCTAGTTTGTGACTGAAGTCCTGGTTTTTCTGTTTGTGTTTTTGGTTTGCAAATGTGCTGTGCTGGGTTCTTTGTGTTCTGAGTTGTGTTTCTTGCTCCTTGTGTTTGATGGTGTTTTGTCAAACTTGTTTGGCTAAAAAGGGGGAGATAAAATATGTGTGATTGCTGATTGCTGATCTATTTGCTTCAGGGGGAGAATTCCTGAGCTGAGCTGTTCAGGGGGAGTTCATGAGTTTGTGTTTCAGGGGGAGAAGCTAGTTGTTCCTCAGAAACTGTTGTTGTGTGTTGCAGGGGGAGTATTTTGAAGTTGTTTGTGTTTACTTAGTTTTTAATCCGCTGCTGACTCTGCTACAATGTGTTTAGTTCTTCATTGTTGATTCATTTGTGTTGAGTGAAGAACTAGGTTTTATGAAGCATTTGATTTTAGCCAAAAATTTGCCAAAGGGGGAGATTGTTGGTTAAAGGTTGGCTAAATGTTTGGTAAAATCAAAGTGTGCAAGTAAAGCGTCCTCAGATGTTATTTTGTGTCTTTAGAAGCAAGAAATTGGATTTGAGGAGGTTTAAAAGCTGAAAACTGGATTTACTGTTCATCAGACGCTGAACAGGTCTTCAGACGCAATGTTCAGACGTTGACCAGCATTGACCTTCAGAAGCTGCCTTCAGACGTTGACCAGCGTTGACCTTCAGAAGCTGAACTTCAGAAGCTGATTTCAGAAGCTGGATTTCTGCATTCTTTGTGATTAATTTTGTGCGTATCTTTTGAAGATTTTGAAATTCCTGGCAACCTGACTGACAGATGCTGTGCACAATATTGGCACAACTGTCCGAGCACCTGTCTACTCAGAACTACAATTAAAATAACGCAGCGTAACAAAGCACAAAATAAAAGGAACACAGCGGAAATATAAAGTACACAGTGAGTTTGTTAACCCAGTTCGGAGCAACTCTCCTACTCTGGGGGATACCAATCCAGGAATGATTCCACTATTATAGTTCTAGTGAAAAGACCAACGCAGACACACTACTTGACTTTGCACCTAGACCCTACCAGTGGCAACTCTATCTAGGAACTCCTAGATATGAGACCCCGTCTTAATTCCTACTAACAGCACAAACAGTATTGTAATCAAACACGCAAAACACACCAAGAGAAACACACTCTAATAACACATACTCACTCCGTACTTAAAAGCTTAGGAGCAGCTTACAATTACAACTCAAACAAACTCAGTCCTTAGCTTGAATCAGGGAGATACAAGCAAGGCTCACAATTAACAAAAGAAACCCTAAAAACCTTAAACACACGCTTTGCTAACACACACGGTTTTTAGTTACCCAACTAGGGTTTGCCTTCACGAATATATAGTACTGAGATAGCACGGGTTTGGGCTTCAAAACAGAGCATGGACATTGTCCGGTCCAGCTGAAAAGATCTTCTAGAAATAATAAAAAGCTTCCGAATATAGAATGATATCTTGTGGAACAAATAGCAAGGCAAATAAAACTTCAAGCAAATCTTCAATCAGATACACGCGCCTTGATCAGCAAGCTAGAGGAAAATAAATCTTCAGGCAAATCTTTGGAAGATTGCGTACACAAATATAAAAGCGCTAGCTGGCGCGAAAACACAAGTTACATAATGCTGTTCCATATGCTACAGCATCTGTCCCAGCATCGGGCTAGTAGATGTTTTTGCAAAATGTAGCCAATCTACAAAAACCCAACAATCTCCCCCTTTGGCAAAATTTTGGCTAAAACACTCTAGAGCCAGTTCTTTGGGAGATACACAGATAAGATTCCTTCACGTCAACATAAGCACACAACAAGGAAAGAAAATATCGTAGCAAAGAATGAGATTACTTCCAAGGGAGAAATATAGTCAAAGATGGCTTGCAAGTAGAATCAGAAGCATGCACCAGATAACACAAACATCTAGCCTCATAGGGACAACTAGAGAGAAATAAACTCTCATATAGTGGATTCACAAGATAAGGGAAAAAATAAATTTCCACACACCAAAAAAACTTAAGAGCTCCCCCTCAAAACATGTACCAGTACTCCCCCTCAACATATACTACACTCCCCCTCAACACATGTACCCATACACAATATAAGCTTCAAATCATGCACACAACCAGCCAAGATAATATAAGCTATAAGCTACACACATGCACCTGCACATTGCATCTACTCCCCCTTTTTAGCCATAAATTCTGACAAATAACAGATAGTGCATACTCATAGAAAGTGCATAGAAACCACAGAGAGTGCATATTACAGACCAGAAGCACACAAGGTGCATAAGAAAATCAGGGCATAGCCCAGTCACCAACAAAAGCAAAAGAAGTACAACAAATAGAGATCAGAACAAAACAACAAAATCAGAAATCATCAGAATCATCAGAGTCATCCTCAGTGTCACCAGCAGAAGCAGCAGGCATATTTCCTCCTTCTTCTTCATCCTGCTCACCCTCAGCTTCAGCTTCAGCCTTCAAAGCTGCAATGATCCTGTCAATCTTCACCTTCCTAGCTCCAAGAGCCACACTAGTCTCAGTAAGATCAGTAATCATTTGCTTTCTGGAGAGCACACCAGATGTCCGGACAGAAGTACCAGCTACATCAGCATCATGTGTCTCAGACAGCAAACTGCAATCCAAAGCCATAGGACCAGGCCTCTTGCAGGGCTCATCACTACTGATCAAAATATCAGGGTGTTGTTGAAGAATAATACCACACAGGAGGGTAGGAAAAGAAATGGGAAACTTAATAGCAAAAGACTTAGCATGCTCCAAAACTTGATAATAGATGTAGGCTCCATAATCAAAGGGTGACTTGGTGCCCACAGCATAAATCAACTTAGCCAACCCAGAAGCAACAGAATTTGAGTGAGTGGTTGGAGTCCAGTTTTGAGCACAGATCCTGTTCAAAACAACATACATGGGAGACAGTTGAGCAGAAGACAAATGCTTTGGCCAGTGCTTAATCTTGTTATCAGTGATTTCCTTGCAAATGGTGTCCTCAGTGACCTCCAACTCAGGAGTCTCCTCAACGGATCTCTCAAGGTATATGTTGACCACCATAGGAGAAAAGTTGACACACTTACCACGAACAAAAACCTTCCTATACTCAGGGTTTCTTGTGTCATCACACTCATCAGAAACATTTACCAGAAATTCCCTGACCAGCTTATCATAACATGCACCCAGATTTCTCACAGTCTTCATCAGTCCAGCATATTCCAACACATCAACCAGCTTTTTACACTTGAATACTTCTTCCTTCAGATTTCTTTCAAGACCCAGTCTTCTGTGGTATATAAACTTCCACCTGGAAGACCCATTTTCCAAATGAAAAGAGACATTATCCAGAGGGGCTGGAGGGATGGTTAGAGTAATCTTCATACCCTTCATTGTTTTTCTGGAAGCTCCACCAGATGTGGCAGCTTCAGGCTCAGCAACTTCAAACTCAGAATCAGACATGATGATTTGGTGTTTGAAGGTATGACGAAAGTGCGTTTTTTGAATGATGATGCGAGCGGCAAGAGAGGAGTTGAGGAGTTGAGAGAAGTTAAGACACAAACAATGATGGTAGCGTGTGAAAGTTTTGAAAAAGGAAAGTTGGAAATAACCTCCTTGATTGACGTGCACCAAGCGGTTGAGGAGGGAGAAAATAATAGCTGCACGCCTCTCAGAAATTAATTGCTACAAATCCTCAAATAAACATATCCCTAACTTCCGTCTTAATTTTTCAAATTGATTAGCATCAAGAGCTTTGGTAAAAATATCTGCTAATTGCTCTTCAGTTGCAACATGTTCAAGAGTAACAATTTTTTCGTCAACCAGATCCCTAATAAAATGATGTCTAATGTCAATGTGTTTAGTCCTGCTGTGTTGTATAGGATTCTTGGAGATATTAATTGCACTCAGATTGTCACAATATAATGTCATAGCATCTGTCTTGACATTGTATTCACTCAGCATCTGTCGCATCCACAACAATTGAGAACAACTGCTACCAGCTGCTATGTACTCAGCTTCAGCTGTAGACAAAGAAACGCAATTTTGCTTCTTACTGAACCAGGATATAAGATTGTTACCCAGAAAGAAACATCCACCAGAAGTACTCTTTCTATCATCTGCACTTCCAGCCCAGTCAGCATCACAATATCCAAACAACATAGTGCTTTCCCCATGAGAATACAACATACCATAGTCACTGGTACCATTCACATACTTCAGAATTCTCTTCACCTGAGTCAGATGGCTAATTTTTGGTTCAGCTTGGTACCTGGCACACACTCCAACTGCAAATGTGATATCTGGCCTACTTGCTGTAAGATATAGAAGACTCCCTATCATACTTCTATACATGCTTTGGTCAACATCCACACCTTTCTCATCCTTTGATAATTTTACATGTGTGGGAGCAGGAGTTCTTTTATGAGCAGCATTTTCCATCCCAAATTTCTTGACTATATTTCTAGCATACTTACTTTGAGAGATGAATATAGTATCTTCCATCTGTTTCACTTGAAGACCAAGAAAGAACTTTAGCTCACCTACAAGACTCATTTCAAATTCAGATTGCATTTGCTGAACAAAATGCTCTATCATCTGGTCAGACATTCCTCCAAAGACTATGTCATCTACATATATTTGAGCAATCATCAGCTGTCCATTTTCATCTTTCACAAACAAGGTTTTGTCATTTCCTCCCTTCCTATAGCCATGGTTAATTAGAAACTCAGCAAGTCTCTCATACCAAGCTCTAGGGGCTTGCTTCAGGCCATATAGAGCTTTCTTCAATTTGTAAACATGGTTTGGAAAACTTGGATCAATGAAACCTTTAGGCTGTTCCACATAGACCTCTTCATTTAAGTACCCATTGAGAAAGGCACTCTTGACATCCATCTGATACAGCTTGAATTTTAGTATGCATGCAATCCCAAGTAACAATCTAATAGATTCCAACCTAGCTACAGGAGCAAAAGTCTCATCAAAGTCTACACCTTCAATTTGAGAATATCCTTGTGCAACCAGTCTAGCTTTGTTTCTAGTGATAGTACCATTTTCATCAGACTTGTTTTTATAAACCCACTTGGTACCTATGACATTTACATTATCTGGTCTAGGAACTAAGTCCCACACATTACTTCTCTTGAACTGAGTTAATTCTTCTTGCATAGCATTTATCCAGAACTCATCAGTTAGAGCTTCCTTAACATTCTTTGGTTCAAGTTTAGATATAAAGCAAGAATTTGATATCTCATCATAGTTCCTTCTAGTTGTAATCCCTTGATTAGGATCGCCAATGACTTGATCTATGGGGTGGTTTTTCTGAACTCTGATAGATGGTCCTTTGTTGGGAGCAGTCTTCTCTGGACCAGTTACTTCAGAATCTTGCTTACTACTTGCTTCATCTTCATTCTTCTCTTCCTGTAGGTCAGATGCTGAGGCAAATGTAGCATCATCCGGCACAGCATTATTACCTTCATCATCTATAACAACATTTATAGATTCCATCACTGTCTTGGTTCTGGAGTTGTATACTCTATAGGCTCTGCTGTTTGTTGAATAGCCTAGAAAAATTCCCTCTTCACTTTTAGCATCCATCTTTCTTCTTGGTTCCCTGTCAGCTAAAATATAGCACTTACTACCAAACACATGAAAGTGCTTCACTGTTGGCTTCCTGTCCTTCCATAGCTCGTACAAGGTTGTAGATGTACCTTTTCTCAAAGTCACTCTATTATGAATATAGCAGGCTGTGTTCATGGCTTCAGCCCAAAAGAAAAATGGCAGCTTCTTTGCATGTAGCATAACCCTGGCAGATTCTTGCAAAGTCCTGTTCTTTCTCTCAACTATCCCATTTTGTTGGGGAGTAATGGGTGCATAGAACTCATGAAATATTCCTTCAGAAATGCAGAAATCAGAGAACTTACCATTCTCAAACTCTTTCCCATGGTCACTTCTGATTCTAACAATTCCACAATCCTTTTCTCTCTGAAGTTGTAGGCAAAGATCCTTGAATTTTTCAAAAGTGTCTGATTTCTCCTTAATGAAATTTATCCAAGTATATATGGAAAAATCATCAACAACAACAAATGCATACTTCTTACCACCTAAGCTTTCGACTTGCATAGGTCCCATTAAGTCCATGTGTAATAGCTCAAGAACTCTGGATGTGGACAGATGTTGCAGCTTCTGGTGAGGCATCTTGGTCTGTTTTCCTATCTGGCATTCTCCACATATACTTCCTTCCTGAATTTGGAGTTTGGGTAGACCTCTGATGGCTCCTTCAGCAATAGCTTTCTTCATGCTTCTGAGATTCAGATGTCCAAGCTTTTGGTGCCATAGCTTAACTTCATCTTCTTTGGTTATTAGACAAGTAGATAACTTTGCTTTATCTTGAGAGACCCACAAGTAGCAATTGTCCTTTGATCTAACACCTTTCATCAGGATTTCCCCTTCACTGTTAGCAACTAAGCATTCACTCTTTGTAAAGTTGACCTTCATTCCTTGATCGCACAGTTGACTAATACTAATTAAGTTAGCAGTTAATCCTTTCACAAGAAGCACCTTATCAAGTTTGGGTAGACCCTCTTCCACAAGATTTCCTACACCCTTTATTTCTCCTTTGGCTCCATCCCCAAAAGTCACAAAACTTGTAGCATAAGGCTTAACATCAATTAAGTAATTTTTATCACCAGTCATATGTCTGGAACATCCACTGTCAAAGTACCAATCATTTCTGGATGACACTCTCAGAGATGTATGAGCAATTTGAGCAATCTCATCAGCTTCTGGTTCTATTTTTCTAGGATCCACAGTGTTGCTTGTGAAATTATCATTTTTTTGCTTCCACTGCTTCTTGGTGATCTTTACTGTGGGATCAGGTCTTGGTGAATAGGTCCTGTCGGGGTAACCATATAATTTGAAACAAAAAGGTCTGATATGTCCTTTTCTTCCACAGTAGTGACATACCCAACCACAATACCTTCCTTTTGATTTGGGCCTATATCCAGATGCCTGTTGTCTCACCTGATGCTGGGGCATCTGTCTTGACATAGTATGATCATAAGTACTAACAGATGGCACAAACTGTCTCACTGGTAGTTGTTTCTGCTGAGGCAAGGATCTGTAGTCAAACCCAATACCTTTAGAATCTCCAGGTTTCTGTCCTATTTCCAGAATTTCGTCTAAAGCATTAGTACCTTTGTTCATCATCCACAGTTGCTTGTTCATATTGTCAATCTTGGAAGTAAGTAAGATAACCTCATCATTGAGATCTGAGTTTATTTTCAGAAGCTTGTCTTTCTCAGCTTGCAAGAGAGCAATGGTCCTCTTTTGTTTTTCTAAAGTTCTACAAACTTCCTCACTTTTGAGACATAGCTCCTTGTAAGAATCAGCCAACTCATCGTATGTTACCTCTTCATCACTAGATTCATTGTCAGATGTGCATACTCCAGTCAAGGCATTCACATGTTTTGCAGTTTCAGGTTCTTCTTCTGATTCATCCTCATCAGTCCAAGACACAGTCATCACCTTCTTTTGTTTCTTCAGATAAGTTGCACACTCAGTTCTGATGTGACCAAATCCTTCGCATTCATGGCATTGCACCCCTTTGCTTTGATTGATTTTGTCATCAGTTC
Source organism: Medicago ruthenica (assembly GCA_018208015.1). Classification (NCBI taxonomy): domain Eukaryota; kingdom Viridiplantae; phylum Streptophyta; class Magnoliopsida; order Fabales; family Fabaceae; genus Medicago; species Medicago ruthenica. The sequence goes on along the minus strand of CM031372.1, from coordinate 94,671,741 downwards.
TAGGTTTCCTCTGATTGTTGACATTTTTATAGATGCTGCGACTGTTGTCCGGAGCATTTGTCCTAGAGCGTCTGTCCATCCTCTTCACAACTTCATTCAATTGTTTGCCCAACAACACAATAGCTTCAGAGATGCTCTCATCAGTATCTAAATTACTTTCCACATCATCTTCATCAGTGTTGGAGATGAAAGCAATGTTCTTGTCTTTCTTTTCAGATCTTTCATTAGCCTTCAATTCAAAAGTTTGAAGAGATCCAATCAACTCATCAACCTTCATATTTCCAATATCTTGGGCCTCCTCAATAGCACATACTTTCATATCAAATTTCTTAGGTAAGGACCTGAGGATTTTGCTTACCAGTTTTTCATCAGACATCTTTTCCCCCAAGGATTCAAATGTGTTAGCATATTCTATCACATTCATGTGAAAGTCATGAACACTCTCTCCTTCCTTCATTCTCAAATTCTCAAACTGTGTTGTTAGCAGTTGTAGCCTTGACTTCTTGACCTTTTGAGTACCTTCATGAGCTGTTCTTAGGATATCCCAAGCTTCCTTAGCAATAGTACATTGTTTAATCAACCTGAACATGTTCTTGTCAACACCATTAAACAAAGCATTCAGGGCTTTAGAGTTTCCAATAGCTGCAGTGTCTTCTGCTGTAGACCACTCCTCTTCTGGTTTTAACTCATCAGTATCAACATTATTCGCATCTTTTATTTTAGGAGGGACCCATGCCTTGATCACAGCCTTCCAAGCTCTGCTGTCTAGAGATTTCAAGAATGCTGTCATGCGTGAGTTCCAAATGTCATAGTTCGACCCATCCAACAGGGGTGGTCTGTTCACCAGTCCTCCTTCTTTATCCATTAAGCCAGAAAATTCTTTCCCTGGAGCTCACCCACACAGAACAGGGTGCCTGCTCTGATGCCAATTGAAATTCCTGGCAACCTGACTGACAGATGCTGTGCACAATATTGGCACAACTGTCCGAGCACCTGTCTACTCAGAACTACAATTAAAATAACGCAGCGTAACAAAGCACAAAATAAAAGGAACACAGCGGAAATATAAAGTACACAGTGAGTTTGTTAACCCAGTTCGGAGCAACTCTCCTACTCTGGGGGATACCAATCCAGGAATGATTCCACTATTATAGTTCTAGTGAAAAGACCAACGCAGACACACTACTTGACTTTGCACCTAGACCCTACCAGTGGCAACTCTATCTAGGAACTCCTAGATATGAGACCCCGTCTCAATTCCTACTAACAGCACAAATAGTATTGTAATCAAACACGCAAAACACACCAAGAGAAACACACTCTAATAACACATACTCACTCCGTACTTAAAAGCTTAGGAGCAGCTTACAATTACAACTCAAACAAACTCAGTCCTTAGCTTGAATCAGGGAGATACAAGCAAGGCTCACAATTAACAAAAGAAACCCTAAAAACCTTAAACACACGCTTTGCTAACACACACGGTTTTTAGTTACCCAACTAGGGTTTGCCTTCACGAATATATAGTACTGAGATAGCACGGGTTTGGGCTTCAAAACAGAGCATGGACCTTGTCCGGTCCAGCTGAAAAGATCTTCTAGAAATAATAAAAAGCTACCGAATATAGAATGATATCTTGTGGAACAAATAGCAAGGCAAATAAAACTTCAAGCAAATCTTCAATCAGATACACGCGCCTTGATCAGCAAGCTAGAGGAAAATAAATCTTCAGGCAAATCTTTGGAAGATTGCGTACACAAATATAAAAGCGCTAGCTGGCGCGAAAACACAAGTTACATAATGCTGTTCCATATGCTACAGCATCTGTCCCAGCATCGGGCTAGTAGATGTTTTTGCAAAATGTAGCCAATCTACAAAAACCCAACAGATTTATTGAAGTTTTATCCAGGCATTTGTTTTCTAGAAGGCTGATTATTTTGGTGAAGATCTTGTTGAAGATTGGCTTCGTGTTTATTGAAGAATATATTTTCAAAGGATCTTTGGAAAATATAATTCAGAAATATGTTTCCTTCTTTGAGCTTCTAAAATATTTTAGAATCATATCAATTGAAGAATATTTGATTCAGAATTATGTGAGCTGCTGAAGACTATTTAAGAAGACGTGCTGCTGTGTAGAAATTTGATTGAGTCAAAAACCAGAAATCAGAGATTAAGTGTTTTAGTGTTTTTGTCTGTGTAAGCTTAGGCTTTGTTTTGTACACCACTCATCTGAGTTGGTTTAGTTGTTTTGAGTTGTAAATCATTCTAAGCTTTTAAGTACGAATGATGTTTTTGTTTTGTTGAAGAGTGTCTTCATCGTATTTGTTCTTATTGAAGAGTTTACAATCATTGGGCTGTGGTTGCTTGGTTAGGAAGTAAGTGGGTTCTTATATCTAGGTGGTTTCCTAGGTAGAAGTCTAGACGGGTAGTGATTAAGTGATAAGACTGAAAAACAGGGGTTGTGTTTAGAGTCTTAGAATTAATACTACTTAGTGAATTTCCTTCCTGGATTGGTATCCCCCAGAGTAGGTGAAGTTTGCACCAAACTGGGTTAACAAATTCATTATGTTCCTTTACTTTCTGCATTTTTTATTTCTGCTTCTGAACATTAGTTATCATACTCTGTTTTTAGTTCAGAACTAGTAATTGCCAGAATTTCACCTTTTTTTATAGCTGAAATGAGTTTGGATCTAGGATAGTTGCATCTAAACACCAGGAAGATTGCTCTATGCTCCCTTTAGTTTTGCTCAGAAACTTCTAGATTTATTGGAATCTAACCCCCCTGATTGCACAAAAGTTATTGAGAGATATGTTTCAATCGATTTTTTTTCATCGGATTCTATCTTTTAATTGACTTATTTCAGAGGTTGAACAATCAAAGAGGTGCACAGAGAAACAGTCAAACATAATTGATATTGGATTAAAATTCAATAATCCTACAACTTGCTACAACCTACATGGCATAGAGAATTTAATCATAATGTTGATGCTTATATTGATGCTTTGCCTGTGCATCTCAACCTCGTACTACTTAATCTAAAACTCATATTGACGCCCTACATCATGCATCACATGTTGCAAAGCAGCTGTTGACGGAGCTTCAACAACTTTATTACAAAGAGAAGCATGCAGACGAACTCGATAATTAGTATTTCTTTTGTGAGTATAATACATAGCTAAAATTCAGCTGCCTCATCCTCTACTTCTAACCACTGAAAAAAAATTCCGATATAAACATTCCAAAAGTTTTGTCTTTCAGTAATTTCGATATAAACATTCAAACTCCATGTTTTGAAAGATAAAAGTTCCGATTTGAATATTCATTCCGAAAGTTTGAAAGGTGAAACTTCTAATTCGAAAGAGTCGTTAAAATTGTAACACCCATATAAAGATTACATAGGATCTTATACGAGTATTAAATTTCGTACTGGATGCATTAATTTACAATACAGAAAATACAACCGATTATGATACATAACATAATGTATTAATACATCCAACTGATAACAAAACATCTCTGGTTAATACATCAAAAGTACAACATCTGAATACAGGTTAACTGAAACAACTATAAAACCAGCATGATCAGTCCAAAGCTTTCTCCTTACCCTTGCTGCGTGCTACCTGTGAACCTGCATCAGAAGGAATGGGATGAGACATAATGTCTCAGTGAGCTCCACCCAACCTACTGTTGGCAACCTCAGGGAACCTAGGGTCGCCATGCACTACTTTGGCAATCTTGGGGATTCCTATGATCGCTAACCCTTAACCTTACCCATAAAGGGTTTAAACCTGCCTGAACCTGATAACTGTATAGTCATGAAAAATAGACTATAACCTGATAACTTGGTGATCGAGGGGAAACCTAAGATCACCACCTGATACCTGCCTGATAGGTATTTCCTGCCTGATAACATAACAAAGCATAAACTGGTAATATTATGTTAGATGTTAGCGTGTAACAAACATTATTATCTGAGTTCATTTTACGGAATACCCCCGAGTGGAGTAACCTCGGAGCACATTCCCCTGATAACCAGTGAAAATTCCTATAATAGGCTAATCACCGGACTCCTCTTGCCTGTGTGTGTGGTTATCCTCACGGAAAGTTCCTCCCATTCCAGATGTACTGGAACCCCCTGCGCTCTCTAACTGCGAGAACCCAGAAGACACACTAAAACTTATGTGTGGTTATCCTCGCGGAATGTTCCTCCCATTCCAGCAATGACTGGAACCCCCTGTGCTCTCTAACTGCGAGAACCCAGAATACACAAAGTTTATCTTGTTAATTAATATTATTCCTGGTATATAAAATATACTTTATCCTGATAACTTCCTGAACATATATATGTGAGTCGTCATGTAGGTTCCCTAACGGGCTGACCTATCCAGAATAAATCTGAAGCGTACCTGTGCCATGACTTATCAACACGCACACACACACACAATATGTATAAATCCTGATAATCCTTGTACCGCTATCTAGGGTACATCCTATCCTGAACTGATACGTGTACCCTCAGTGTCACTCTGACGTGAACAACTGATGCACGTCCTGATGTACATATAAATGTACCTGCCTGGTTAAAGGTATCCTGAAACTAACCCTTAACTAACCTGAAATCCTATGGATAAAAATGCCCATCTCTCTGTATGATACCTATATTTATCCTAGATTAATCCTTGAAGGTTCATGAGTATATCTACCCCAAAGCATATCAAAGATCATTGGCATGGTACAGTTGTTTGTAAATAAAATGTCATTCTGGACAACTTCGCTTTGCGACCCTGAGCTTCGATCTGCGACCACCTGCGTCTGAACCTTCAGAGTCTGAAGCCAGCTTCTGAAGTCAGAGTCTGAAGCCTGCTTCTGAAGCTTCGCAGAGCAAAGTCTAGGCGATGGCTAGGTGAAGGTAGGCAGTGGCAAAACTCTGCTACTTCACAGAGCAAACTCTTGGTCGCTCTGCGACTGTAGCAGGTCTTAGAATTTTTTGAAAAACATGTTTCAATCTTAAAAACCTTGGTACCCAACTGCCCAGTGATCTTTGAAAACATGCCAGAGACTCATTTTGAACTATAAAACATACTGTAATCAAGGATTAAACAGGAATCAAGCATAAGTATCAAAAGGGGGAAAACTATCCTTTTTCCTAATATCTTAGAAATTCAGTTATAATTCTCAGACAATATAACTCACAAGGGATATTGCTACTCTAAGGAACTCACTTAGAATTATGCTGGTCCTGGACAAGCTTCCTTTACCAAAACCCTAGCTTGGTCTTACTCTTTCCTTAAGCTTCCACTTACTTCAAACTTTCCCAAAACTTGCTTGCTTTCAATTCAAGAAATCTGGGAAGGAAAACTGGTGGATCAAAGCTGCTGCTGATGCAAACCAAATTCTAGAGGGAGAGGGAGAGAAAATCTGAACTTAAGTGAGAGAAGGAAATGGGGAAAAATGAAGAAATATTCAATCTTATCCTTATTAATACCCCTTCCTCTCAAAATTACCATTTTGTCCCTACTCACTCATAATTCCTCTGTTACTGATAAAAGTTGGGCCTACGCGGGATATTACAAAAATGACCAGGTTCCAACAAACCAAACCCTACATACCGTTAAAGAGTCTCACATTAGATAAGAGATGGTCTGACAATGTGTTTAGAAGTGAGGGTAATCCTCACTCACAAACCGATTTTGTAGGTTGTGTTAGGCCCACATCAGAGCTTGCTAGCTCCAAGATCTATTGGATCACCTGCTATCAAGTTTTCGCTATCGAGTCATTCGTCATTTATATCCATGATCTAGATGTTCAGTCTTAGGTGCGAGGGGGTGTGTTTAAAAATTCTATATCGAAAAAGAGATTATCTGACAATACGTTTATAAATAAGAGTAATTCTCACATTACAAACCGATTTTGTGAGGCTATGTTACACTCAACCACAAATTCTAAAACTTACATCCTCCTTTGAATGCAAAAGTAAAATCATAAATCCGTTGCAAAAGAAATAATAACACGGCCACCAATTGCTTCCAAAGCTTTTTTTTATATTAGGATACAAAAGTAAATAGCGTGGTACGTAACTTTATTAAGGCGCCCATTACTTTATACTAGTCCCCTGATTTTTTTATATTTGTCTCCATCAATGATATGATTAGGTTTTGCTTTCCTGATAAATGTTGTGTGCTTTTAGTCTAAGTTCAACCCAATTTAGACTCTCACTTAGTTATACTTTCTCCTCAATCACTCTCTTATTTGTTTTCTCTGCACTTGTACGGTCCACAGGAAGAAGAAGAATTAAGAAGCAGATAATTAGAACCAACAAGGAAGATCGATCGTAGTGTTTGCGAGCTCACTTACTTGATCTTGAAGTCCAAGCACATTCAAGGTGAGATGATCATAATCACATACACATTATAGTTACTTGTTGTTTAGGTTAATTAGCTTAGTAAGTCACATGGAAAAGAATCTCTTTTTACGTTTTTTTCTAGATTAATTGTTACTTCCTCCTTCCCATATTAAGTGACACAGTTTACTCTATCATACATATCAATGTAGATTTTTTATCTTTAATATTTTTAATTATCTATTAGAAAAAATTATGAAAATTTAATATCTTGAAAATATTCATCGAGACGAATCCAACATCTTATATGATATTATTTATCTTTGTATATTAGTAGAAAAATATGGTCAAAGTATGACATGTCAATAGTACATATTGTCAAATAGGTCATCTAATATGGGACGGAGAGAGTAATTTTTTTTGTACTTTTAACTGCATTGTAACTTATCGCTTATATCTCTACTAATAAACCGCATTGTACTTTCTCTGTTTTAAATAGGTTAAGGAGATGCAAAGTACTTTCAATTTTGATGATTTAAAAAAGAAAAATGCTAACAAGAACTGACCATGTTAGCAAACCAAAATATAATAAATGTGTCTTGAAACTTGTATAGTAATTTTTTTTAGGGTTAATATGTCTTTACCCCCTGTAAAAAAAAAGTTTAGATTCCAACTTGTAAAATTAAGATTCTCCAGTTTACACCCCTGGTCCCATCTGACGCTGATGTGGCATGTCACTGTGTAATTAATTTAATTTTTTATTTTTTTAAAAGGATTCCACGTCATTAATAATTAAATTTTAAAAAACAGAAAATAATTAAAATAAATAACCAAAAAACATAAAAACATTAAAAAATCAGAAAAAATTTAAAAAATTCGAAAATTAAAAAAATAGAAAAGAAACTCAGTTTTTTTCAAAAAATATAAAAAATAGGAAACTCGAAAACAATATAAAAAATTAAAAAATTCAAAAAAAAATTCAGATTTTTTTCAAAATTGAAAAAATCAGAAAACAATATTTTTTTCATTTTTAATTTTCGTTTATATTGATTTAAAAATAAAAAACAATTTTAAAAACTCTGAAAATTAATTTTCAAAAATTGAAAAATAGAAGAAAAAATAAACAAAATAAAAAAAATCATATTTTTTTTCAAAAATTAAAAAAATAAAAAAGTTCATATTTTTTCGAAATAAAAAAGTTAAATTAAAAATTCTCGAATTAATTTTCAAAATTAAAAAAACAAAAATTAGAAAAACAAATTCAAAATTAAAAAAAGTTCAGATTTTTTTCCAAATAATAAAGTTGTTTTTTTTTAAAAAAAACTGAGTTATTTTTCTTCTATTTTTTAATTTTTGAAAATTAATTTTCATATTTTTTAAATTGTTTTTTATTTTTAAATCAATATAAACGAAAATAAAAAAATGAAAAAAAATTAATTTTCTGATTTTTTCAATTTTGTAAAAAAACAGATTTTTTTTATAATTTTTTTAATTTTTGAAAAAAAAATTTCTGATTTTATAATGTTTTTTTGTTATTTATTTTAATTATTTTCTGTTTTTTTTTAATTTAGTTATTAATGATGTGTCAAAATTTGACACGTGACATCCTTTTAAAAAAATGAAAAATTAAATTAATTACACAGTGGCATGCCACATCAGCGTCAGATTGGACCAGGGGTGTAAACTAGAGAATCTTAATTTTACAAGGTTGGAATCTAAACTTTTTTTTTACAAGGGGGTTAACTGGAATTCGCTCAAATTACAGGAGATAAAAACATATTAACCTTTTTTTTTAAAAGGTGTGGTATAGTAAATTTTTCTAAATGTCTAAAAACTTGCTATTTCAATTTTTTTTAATCCTTAACGAACATCCTAACTCTTTAAAAAATAATCAATAAATACACTGTGGTTCCTTTACTCTCATTTTTAATTTCTTCTAAAAATTACTCATGTAAACAATCATGTTTGTTTTCATAGTGGTTGAAAAATCATTTTGGGAAAATGTAAATGGGTAAGAGCCAAGTCATCATTTGGTTCTCCCTTTTGGGGAGACAAAACTCAATGGTTGGGGCATGGGGCCCTTCTTTTTACAATGCACAATGGTACTGTATCACAATTTGTATTTGAGCATTTATATTTAGATGTCTTTAAGTTTTTAAACCCCATTTCACATTTTATTTTATTTTTATCTTTCTTTTTCTGTAATATCATCAATTCATCACATGATTTTTTTTTGTTAACCTCCAATTCTCAAAGGAAGGAGACCTTAGTAATCTAGAGTTCGACCGGGATGTAAGTAAAGCTAGCCTAACAATTTCTACCAGAAATCTCTTTACCTATTTCTCTCTTAAAGTGTAGATTGATATTTGGTTGTCTACAAATCATTCTCTTTTGTATTTGGTGTCTTTTTAAATATATATTTTATATTTTTTTAGCTTAAGGAAACTATTTTTTATTTTATAAAAATACTATTATTTTTAACATTTAAAGGTTTTCTATAAAAATTACTAGGGATATAAATGGATATCCTTGGATGCGGATAGTGTGATATCTGTATCTGTGTCCGCTCTGTTGGCTAAATATGAAAGTCGTACCCTATCCATACCCACACGGATATCCGTATAGCGGGTAATCCACAGATTTTGAGGTATTCGCGAGTTTATAAAAATATTCATGGATAACATTTATAAAAAAAAAATTGTTAATTTTTTTTAGCTAAAATTTAAAAACAAAAGATCATCACATGCATTTTCTTTTCTTTTTAGCAAAACATAATATTCATGCATTACAATAACAACAAAGATCATTGACTCAACAAAAACATAAATAAAGTTCCTTAGATTTAATAAAAATAAAGTTCTTTGATTTAACAAAAGCATAAATAAAGCTCATCATATTCAACAAAAACAAAGCTTCTTACTTCAACAATCCCGACCACTTTCACTTCTTTTTAAAGGAGCGTAATACATATTTGAACAATCGTGTAATAACTAATAACACTCGTATCAAAGTTTTTTTGCTTAGGAAGTTGAAAGGTGTTAATGTTGTTTATATAATTTACTCGGTTTAACAGCGGGTATGGATATCCGCGGTGCGAATACCATTAATTAGAGGATAGTTAAAATATCTGTTTATTTTATCTATTGATATTCATTAACTTATCCGCTCCAGATTTTATCCGCGGATATCCACGGATGTGGATTTTTTGTCATCCCTGAGTGTCACATTGATATTACCGGTCAACTTGTACTTTTATTTTATAGTGTCCATAGATCATTGTCCAGTTTAAATTTTTTAATATGGTTTCTTAAATTTTAGATTTCTATTGGAGTATGTTAAAAAGGAAAGAATAAATGAGGGGTACATCAATTTTGCATGAATACATTTATTGTATCCCTAACTTCCCTCACCTTTTCATTGGATTCTTGTTTCATCAGTTGATGATATTTTTCTGAACGGTAACAGGACTTGTGGGTCAGGGAGGGACCATTCAATTTCAAGAAGTTGTGAGGTCCTATAATCATGCAGACCCCAAAGACAAGGTAATCTTGAAATGCTTGGCCTATTGCATTCTTTACTATTAGACCTTACTTTCATAGTTCAAAATTTAAATTTCTAAATAGCTTAATCATCGTGATTGTTTACCTTACTTAATATATAGATGTAGCATAATTTTCATACTTCAAATACATACACGTCACTCAAAACAGAGTTTTTTAAACAGAGTTTTGCGCAAGTATAAATAATTTTATAAGCTGCACATCTTTGTTTGACATGCTTAGAAATAGCGGAATCCAATACTTGTCCATTATTATGCAAAACTTTTGTTTGTGTACCTTTCCATTTATATGTGCATAAGGCTTTATGCCTTTTCATATCAAGCTATGGTGGTGCGTACACAAGCATTTTGTATAGCAAGAATCTTATATTGTGGCTGGAAGAATTGGAGTTCGAATTCCACCTGAAATAATCTTTATCCAAATTTTATTAACCTCTTAGTCGAACCCAATCAGTAGCTCCATAAAAAAGGGATACGACCGAAAAAAGAGTCTTATATCATCCTGAATTTTTCATAATCACTTCACTTACATCAACTATATATAAGTTGAACTAATTTTGTGGGAGTGGGACATTTCTAAATTGTCTGCATTTAGTTCAAAGTATAGCTATCTTATCCCCTAAACAAGTTTAGGTTCATTTGTGCTAAAGGATGGTAAGCTTAATTATTGCCAACCATTTTCTTTTCTTCATTCTCTGTTGTTTTTGGATTTCTAAACTGTTGTATTTGAATTTCCAAATTCTATTTTGAAAAAGAATATCTACCGAAGTTGTTACTAGGTTGAGTCACGACAAGGTCGCTCTCTTTAAGACATTTCGTGGGCAGAAACATTTCGTGGCTCTGCCCAAAATTGTGCAAGATAAACTTTTAACCATGCCGTCTCCAGGATAAAACAAGCTCAGCTACAACTGTGTGGTTAACTACTGCATTGTAGAAAACCTTTCGAGATTTACACATCCAATATGGTACTGATTGTTGTTTTTGGATTTCTAAACTATTGTATTTGGATTTCCGAATTCTATTTTGAAAAAGAAAACTTAACCACTAATCAGTTCAACAACATTTGTGGATAAGATCATAAAGAAACAAATCCACAAAAGTGGAGGAAACAAACTCATTGGATATGAATGAAGGAAAGATAAGAAACTCAATTGAATTCTTATTCTTATCACAAACAACATAAACTAAATTTATGGAAAATGATATTCACGAATAAAAATAATAATTACTATTATTTATATCATTATCAAATATTTAAAATTAAATACCACAATTTAAACACTACTAATGTGTGTGTTCTATTTTATGTGGGACTCTCACTCTCTATTTTTTCAATTCACATCACACTAGCACAAAGTCTTATTACTTGGTGTTTAATCTTTCAATTTCCTTCCAACTTCACACCAATGTTCCAACAATCCGCCACTTGAATTTAAAAAATGGTTTCAATAGTAACGTCAAAACATTTTTATAAGGTTGCTAATAAACAAAGGTGTCACATACAACTTAAACCTTTGCATAGCGGACCGATTCAACAAGAGTTGCTTACAACATTGAACTCTATCTCAGACATAGAGTCCGCACACAAATCTTTTCCTAAGGTGTATTCTGAAAGCCCGTGCGTTTATGACCCTGCACGTCTATCCAGTTTTAACAAATGCTCTAGGTATTTTGCCCCGAATTCCATAGGAATCGGCCACAGTTCCACATTCGTATATGTGAGTCTATCAAGAGTACTCATGTAGCTATGTAGTCCACTCCACATACAGTATAGATCTCATTAAGAGTTTCTATTATCTAATCCTCCTGTCGCTGCAGGATTCATGCTTTCTTAATTTTTTTCATAGCATGTTCTATCACTCATGACTTGTTATTACCCGTTGAACTTATTTCTTGGGAGCTCCAGTCATTTAGGTCAGGTTACCATCACTTGTGATCTTTAGACATTAGTCACATCTTATTGGATGTGTTTATGACTTTCTTTCTAGTAATTTCTTCCGTCAAAGGATTGACTAATTCATTATCAGTACGTACATGATCTTCTTTAACCGTTCCTTTTGAGAGTAGCTAGCTTTCTAATTTGTTATGTGTTTGTGCCTTAATTATCGTCTCTTACTATTGTAGTAATGATTCTCAATTTTGTAATAGTTGCAGTACTATCACAATGAATTAACACTCATGGCAACAGTTTTACCCACTAGGGGATCTCAAATAGCAAGCATTTTCTCAACTTGCTTCTTCACTAGTTTTCTCCAGTGTTCTCATCTCAGATTCATTCCATAGTGGATTGAGTCAATATCATATGTTTCAACAAACAACTCCTCCAGTGATGCTCAATGTGTAGCCACTGGTCGCTAAAGACTCATCGGAAGGATGTTTTATTTTGTATCTTGTACTATTCAAGTACAATAGGATACTTCCCATGATGTAACCATAGAGTCATAGTCTTTTTAAGGCACCTTATGACTATTTCAATAACATGTCAATGCTTCTCACTTGGTCTACTAATAAACTTGAAACAAGAGTCTCACGACGTGGACAATGCCGAGTCTAATACATTCAGTGACAAAATTTAGGACTGCCAATGATGCTCACCTATTCTATTTGTCTAACTCAATCTCAACTGTTCTTGAAGAGTTTTACACTTGGATAATAAGGCATGCTAGCAAGTTTATAGTCAAATAATTACATTTTCTTAAGATCTTCTCAACATTGTGAGATTGATCAAAAAAGGTTCTCTTTTCTGATCTAGTAATCTTTAAACCAAGAATTACTTCAACTTCGTCTAGGTCTTTCTTATCAATGTTGTTGATAAACAATGATTTCTCATAATTTATAGCATGAATCTTTGAACCAAATATGAGCAAGTCGTTTACATAGAGACTTATGATCGTGCAAATGTTATTTCCATATTTGTAGTGAATATATTTGTCACTTTCATTCACTTTATACTCATTTGATATCTTTAGGTTGTCAAATTTTTCATGTCATTGCTTTGGAGTTTATTTTAGACCATACAAAGATTTATCTATCTTACTGACCTTGTTTTTCATGAATCATGAAATCTTCAGGTTGTTCCATATAGATTTTTTCTTCTAGTTCACCATTTAAGGAGGCAACTTTCGCATCCATTTGGTGTACTATCAAGTTATGAACAACAGCTAAAGGGGCTAACACCCTTATGGATATGATTCGATTGACTGGTGACTAAGTGTCGAAGATATCTATATTTTATTCTTTTTGTCTAAAACTTTTTTCTACAAGGTGAGCCTTGTATTTAGCAACTGAACTATCAAGTTTTAATTCCTTTTCCAAAATCCAAATACAACTAACTAGTTTGCAATTAGGAGGCAAGTCAACTAAAAGTCGTGTTTCGTTAGACTCTAGAGAATCCATTTCATCGTTTACTGTTTTTTATTTCAAAAGTTAGCATCCAATAAAGACAAAGTTTCTTGAAGGCCCGATGGATCCTCTTCCAATATACAAACCATATAATTAGGTTTATACTCTTTAGTAATTATAGCTTTCTTACCTCTTCGAGGTTCTATAACATCTCGTACGATGTTTTCATAACTGTTTCTGATTACTGGAATGTGATCAGATGCAGTGCCCCCACTAGCTCTCAATTTAAAAGGAAAATTATTTTGCCCCCACATGGTGTGCTTTCACTAGCGCCTCCAATAGTGCCCTCACTGCTCTTTATTTAAAGGGGTATTTATTTACATAGAAATCGGTTTTGTTTAACTCTATGCTCAGTTTAGCATTTAGGTCATAAAACTTATATGCTTCGCTATTTATAACATACCCAATAAATACACATTCATAGGCTCTTCTACTGAGTTCAACTATCTTGGGGTCCAGAATCCAAATATAGTCCATACAATCCCAAACTCAAAAATAAGACAAGTTGGGTTGTCTTTTCTTCAAAACTTCATAAGTAGAAATTTTTGTTCTTAGACTCGGGTACTCTATTCAACATAAATTTCAATTTTTGTTATAAAAATTGAACATATCAAGCGTATCAATTTTATTTTTCAAAATTTACAGTCATCAATAAATATGATAAAATATCTTTTTTATCATTTCTAATTTATATGTCATCAAGTTCGCACATATCATAATTTATTAAATTTAAAGGTTCAAATTCTCTAAACACTGATTTATATGAATTTTTGGTTATCTTGACTGCAAAAAATAAAATTTTCTAGTCATAAAACTTTGGAATTAAGTCCAAATTATTCAAGTTTAAAATTAAACGTTTGTTCACATGATAAATTTTGACATGTCAAATATTAAAATCACACAACTTATTCAGTAGAAATCTGAAATACAGATTCGTTCTTATCTTTGGAGCATACATCACGTCCTAGAGAATAATTTTCTTTTCGGACTCGAATGGTAACTCCATATCTCTAACGCCAACAACTTTAGTGGTGTTTTGAATATTCTAACAACACTTTCTTATTTTCAGCAGTAGCATATGTTTTAAACATATCACGATCTTAGTGGATAAGCGTGAGGCGCTAATGTGCATCCACCATTCACTTCAACCAACTAGATTGCTTGTATTAATAATAATAGTGAAATTTTCTTTAGTCAAGTTACGTTGCGGAGCAACACTTGACTTGTTCTTATACTTGCGGGACATATGACTTGGTTTCACACCATTAAATAAATTGTGAACCATTGTCATTTCCTAACGGTGGTTACTGATTTCCAATATATGACCTTTTTGAGTTCCTATTCTCTTGACAATTAGAGTTATTTATTCACAGTGTGGTTCTGATTTTTGAAAATAGTTTTTAAACAAATTCGAATCGCATATGTGAATTTCTTAGTGTTGTTGTTATAACAATAATCACTTCATTGTGTTCAGTATAAATATGTATTTTTTTATAGTCTTTTATCCTTCTTGAATTTAGGGACAATATATTCGAGTTAGTAATAACTCGGTAGACTTGGCAAAAGGAAACGCCTTAAAATTATTGTTTTTGGATTTCCAAAGTATTGTATTTGGATTTCTAAACTTCTATTTTGAAAAAAAAAAATATCTACCGAAGTTGTTACTAGGTTGAGTTATGATCAGATCGCTCTCTTTAAGACAGTTTCAGTGGCTCTGTCCAAAATTGTGCAAGGCAGACTATCAACCACGCTGCCTCCAGTATAAAACAAGCTCAGCTACAACTCTGCGGTTAACTACTGCACTGTAGAAAACCTGTTCGAGATTTACACCTCCAATATGGTACTTAGACCACTCTTTAATACTGAAACCATTCTAATATGGTATTGTAACCACTCTATTATGGTGCTAAGACCACTCAAATATGGTGTTATCACCATTCTAACCTTTAAGTTATCCAAAAATTCAATATGGTACTACAACCACTCAAATATGGTGATACCACCTATTCTGACTTTTTAACTTCTCCGAGAGTAGAAAAATATCGAAAGAATATTTATATACCGTTAATATCATTCTTAATTCCGACTGAGACATTATTATTCCAAAAGGGGACTATGATATTAAAAAGCACTCTTTATTCAAAAGGGACATATATTATCGAAGAGACTATGTTCTTAACTTTTCTTAATTTCGAACGGGACATTATTATACCAAATATGGACTAAGATCTTAAAAACATTCTTAATTCTGAAGGGACAGAAAAATGAGATGAGAAGAAGAATAGCTCGTTAACACAAGCTGGAGGGAGAAGAGAGAAAGAGTTATCAACAACTCAATAGAACTCTTTGGTGTGATTTTTGAACTGAGAAGAGTCCTATATTTATATAGAGATTTTGTAACTGTTTTAGCTAAAATAGCAGGCATCAGTTACTCTAATGAATAAGATCAAAAGGAAACTTAACCACTAATCAGTTCAACAACATTTGTCGATAAGATCAAAAAGAAACAAATCCACAAAAGTGGAGGAAACAAACTACATTGGATATGATTGAAGGAAATATAAGAAACTCAGTTGAATTCTTATTCTTATCACAAACAACGTAAGCTAAATTTATGGGAAGTGATATTCACGAATAAAAATAATAATTACTATTATTTTTATCATTATCAAGTATTTAAAATTAAATACCACAATTTAAACACTACTAATGTGTGTACTATTTTATGTGTGACCCTCACTCTCTATTTTTTCAATTCACATTACACTAGCTCAAAGTCTTATTACTTGGTGTTTAATCTTTCAATTTCCTTCCAAATTCACACTAATGTTTCAACAATATTTTTATGTTTAAATATAGTAATATATCTCTAATCCCTACTAACATAGTAAGATTAAATTTTAATCTCTGTAGTTTTATTTTTTTTACTTATTTTTTTCCATACAAAGTCGGATTCAATTATTTTTGGCTGCTCATGTTAAACATCATAAAGAAGCTGATGTGGTAACCATGAACTAAATTCAATCTGACACTGCTAACTTAGATTAACGTGCACATATGCCACCGTATAATCACTAAATATAGATTGAAATGGATCATTTTGTTTGATGTTTATGATATACATAATTATATATTTACATTATGCCAGTAATTTTCCTTTTATTTATGAACAAGCGAGGCTAAGTCGTGGACCAAAAAAACTAGAAATATATTTTGAGTTTTTTTTTGCTGTGGAAAGATCTATTCATAGACTTATACTACTCAGGGTGGCCCTAAGCATGAAATCTATTCATGGAGTTATACTGCTAAGGGCATCAAAATTAGAAATCTATTCAAAGTTATACTACTATACATCAAAATTATTATTTTTACTTAGTAGATAACGTAGTATATGCATGTATTTCTTTTTAAATTTATTTGATTAACTCATTGAAAAAATTTTTTAAAGAATCTTATTTATAATGAATCTTTTGTAACAAAAAATATAAAAAAGACATTTACATAACTAAAAAGAGACAACTTTATTAATTTACTTATGACATCAAAAGACTTGGTACCTGTCCTGATACTACTCAATACTAATTGTATTAACACACAAGTCAAAATGTATTTGAGCACTTGTTAAATGTGCAAAATTGAAGTCAAAGTTAGTTGAGATATAGTCAACGGAAGTCAAAGTTAGTTAAACTTAGTCAAAGCCAGTTATTTCACGCTTTCAACCATCTTGTACAAATAGGAAACTCTACCGTAAAATCACATGTACCAACGACAAATCAGAATTAATGGTTTGTTTGGTACACGAGAGTTTCATTAAGAGAGAGCAAAGAAATACACGTTCTTTTTCATGTTTGGAGCATCAGAGAAATGTACATAACATAGTGAAAGACTTTGTTCAAGAGTTTGAAGAAAGGACTTTGTGGGTGAAAAATATAGAAAAAAAAATGGTGATATTTTTCACATTTTTAAAAGAGCTTTTTTTTTTAAAGAATGACAAATTAATATGCTTATAATAAATATATTTTTAATTTTAAAAATATTATAACAACATATATTAAATTTGAAAAATTCATATCAAGTGATTTATCTTGGGACCAACATAGTTATATCTGTTAAGACCATTCATATCGAACTTATATCACATCCATATCTTGTCCCATCCATATCAAACTTATATCACATCAATTTTAGGGTTGGATTCATGTCTAAATAATTGGCTCAATCTAAGTTAAGACAGAGTTTAAGTCTAGTTAAATCTGACCTAACCCATTTCTTGAACAACCCTAATAGAGAGATTAAATTGATAGGTCCCACATACTTTTCAATTCTTCGCAGATATTTCAAGAATGTGGAGGCACTGTTATTCTCGTTACTACTATGTTTCATTCTCTCCTTGTATTTCATATTTTTTATTACATCGGTGGGTGATGAGTTATTAAACATTAAAAAAAGTGGTGTATTATGTGTTTTAATAAGCTAATTAAATCAAAATATAATATAATATAAAATAATTTATTTAATTCAAATAATAATTTAATTAATTACCTTTTTTTAGAGGATTTTAATTAATTATCTTCTGAAATAACTTTAATTAATAAGTAATAAAATTATATTTTCAGGGAGGTATTGATTTTCAAGTTCAAAGATATTTTGGTAACCCACTTGGGTTGGTTTATGGTATTAGTCTGAGACTTTGAGGTGTGCTGCTCTAAGGCTCTCAGGTTTTATTCTTCCCGATATAAATAACGGTAGGCTAGTTTAGATTCTTAAAAAAAAAAAAACATTTTGATACTTTTAAACGTAACCAAGATTTCTATCTTTTATTTATCTTATAACTAATAATATCTCAAATCTATTTGATTTCTCGCTTATTCCTCTCTTTTTACACTCTTACCTATTTCATTACGTCTCATCCAAACCACACACACCATTAAAGTAGGAGATGCATCAAGAATCCCACCATTAGAAATCAAACTAAGAACATATGCTATTTCATCCAAATTACACACACCATTAAATGTAGGAGATGCATCAAGAATCATGCCATTAAAAATCAAACTAAGAACATATGCTTGGGAAGCTCATGTGCAACCTGAAACTATTTCTCCAAAATTTGAATTCACTAGATAACATGCGAGAATATATGTTAACATTAGGGAAAATCAAACTTGAGACTTTGAGAGAAGCACACTCTAAGGTCCTAAGTCAACATCATCAGTCAACTCTAGTGTGAATTGATTAACAATTGTTTGGTGCCTTGATGTTGATGTTGAACTGGATTGTCGAAGACATAAATAACGTTGATGTTGTCACAATAAACCAAAGTAGCTTTTGTGATAGGACACCATATAGTTCCAAGAGTATGTTGCAAAGCCAACATGATTAAGACACTACATTAGCTACTCCTCTTTATTTTGCCTCTGCACTTGTACGAGACAAGGTATGTTGACGTTTGGTGGACCATGAGATCAAATTGTCACCAAAATAAACACAATAACCAGAAGTAGATCTTCTTGTGTCTGGATAACCAGCCCAATATGCGTCTCTATAAGAGATCAACTTGTCGACGGTTGAAGGATATAGATAGAGGCCGAAGTCAATAGTATCATGGACATATCAAATGATCAGTTTCAAAGCATACATGTGATGTGATTTTGGATCATGCAAAATAGACACACTTGTTGAATGACATAGGAGATGTCGAGTCTGGTAAACGTCAAGTATTATAATACTCAAACAAGGCTACAATATTCGGTTGGGTCATGGGAAGGGTTACCTGAAAAACCATTGAGTTTCGCACTTTCGCCTTGGTGTCTACCAGAGTAGATGATCGCTTGCAAGAGGGCATATCAACACGCACGTTCTATAATTTCTTCATGCATATTTCTTTTGAGAAAGAAAAAGACCTTTGAATGTCTGGTAACAAAAATACCCAAAAAATAGCTAAGAGGGCCCATATCCTTCATGACAAGTTCAAAACTAAGTTGTGCCATAATAGATTGAGGAAGAGTGTCAAACAATGCAACATGAATAATGTCATCCACATACAGAAGAATATATGCATTGTCATTGCCATGATGATATATAAATAAAGAGTGATCAGAAGGAACCCCATTGAAACTACATACTCGGTAAAGCTCTAATATCATTTAAGGTAACTTCAGGCTGTGCCTTTCTATGTGTGTGTACACACAATACAAATATATATGCTCATGATTTTGTTAATCATGTACAATCAATACTAATTATTTTACAATCAATACTAGTAGTCAACTTTCTATATCTACACATTCTAGTAGTTTATATTATTGATTAAGTGGAGCTTGTTGGCTTTTTTAATAGAATTTTTTTAATTATAAACAAAAAATTATGGACATGAAAGAAAGGCAAAGAATTATCGATGGTGATGAATGTGAGTGCCTCAAGCAGCCATAAGTATGAACACATACATATATTTTTTCAAAAAGAATATGTATATACACATACACACACATAACACTGTTAAATTTAAAACAAACACTGTTAAATTATTTTAAATGAAATATTATTAATATATTATAATTTATCATAAATTTATTAAAAATATAATTTCCAATTTTTTCATCACCAATGGTAGTCTCAGTCATTATGAAAAAAAGTAAATGTTAATAATATACTCATATCAAATTATGAATTTGTTGACCATACTTTCCTGTGATAATGAGATAATTTTATTATTTTTTGAAGTTCAATTCTCATTATATCAAAGTTCAAATTCTGTGTCCCCATTGGATATTGAGTTTATACACAAAAAAAAAAAAAAATTCTATGCTATGACAAGCAAAACTTAAAAAAAAAATGCAAAACTTGTGGTTGGAGAGAGTCATAAATTTCAAGTTAACATGGTTGTTCAAAATTAAAATATAACGTTTACATATACGTTACACTTCTGACACGAATTCATTCTATTTACCTAATTATTTTTTTTACTAAAAGCATTTTTCATAGAAAAGTATAGTCAAGAATTTTATAATCTACTACTTTTTTTTTGTCAAGTAGTCTAGTGGCTAGAAAAACTCATCTTTAAGATGAATAAGTGAAGTGTTCTGGGTTCGAACCCCGACCCCCGCATATATTATGCATTTTTTATCTACTACTTAAATCCCTTCAAAAAAAAAAATAATCTACTACTTAAATAAAGGTCTGCAATCTGCGATATAAACTCCAGCATCTTTTTTTATGCTATCAAAATTGCAAAGCGTATGTGATGTTTTTGCGATCACATCGTCCACATCTGACTACAATTCTCCACAATATCAAAATTTTGATGCGATCACAATCGCATGGCTAGAGCTATTTAAAACTCTTCTCAAAGGTACAACATTAGGTGCCTCTTGTAATTTGGGTGGGTTTAAAATTAAATTGTTGGTAACCTACTCTATGCTCTACCGCTATATGCTCTCTATATTGAAATCAAATTATCTGCAATCTGAAATTTCCCGCATTCACGTAGTCGAATATCCTCAACCAGTCTGACTAAGATCAAGCGTTCCATTAAATTGTGCATTTTCATTTTTGTTTAATAGTTTCAAATATTAAGCTTGAATATATATCATCTGATCTTGATCGAACGACGACCAATATCCCGAATGCGCGAAACATAAAAGCATATGTATTAAGTTACTCGGTTCAAATTTCAAAGTGATTTAAAGACACTACTGCTTTTGCTTTAATATAAATGGTGAACCACTTATTACAGGTCTTTATTGTTGCCACTAGTAGAATACTGTACTTGTTTCCGTTATTCACAGAAAATTTTTCTTTTGTTCACATTACATCACATACATTTGATTATTTCAGAACAAATTCATCTAAAGTGCCTCAAACTCAGAGGGTATGCCATCATCTCAGGCCTTCTTCACTAGACACTAGTACTGCATTGAACCAATTTCATCAAACCACAGAAGTTACATAGTCACCAACCGTAGATCACTCAGAAACACGGCACCTGAGGTATAGTGTTATTATATTTCCTCGTATCATGTTTTTCTATCATATACTAAGCTTCTCTTAAATTTTTATTTCAATTTTTTTATATATTTATGGTGGTTCATGAAACGTAAAACGTATAATTTCCCCAGTTTATAAATGTAAAACGTGATTTATTTGTATTTTTTTTGTTGTTTTTATCTTTTAATTTTAGAGTGAAGTGCTATTGTGATCCTTTACAAAATTCTAGGACCAATTTTGAAAATTGAATTTTAGTGCTGACATTTACTGTTAACACTTCTCACATGATTTTGAAAACAGCACATTGTGTTGTTAGGTAGCCAATCGTGATGTTATTGGGACAATTTCTTTATGGAAATTGAGTTTATTTTTGTGAGAATTAAATTGGGTCTTAGATTTTTTTCTCAGGGTTTTAAGGTAAATTTGAATGTTACTTTGTTTTAGGTTAATTTATTGGTACAATTAGGATTCATTTGTGCCCGATGGGACAGACTTTTACTTTTCCTTTGATTCCTCATTGGGATTACAGAGTATTTTCATATATTTAATCATTTTAGAAATCCTATGGACTAATACATTCTTTGATACTTGATCACTCTTGAGTTTTTTTTTTTCTCTCTCTTTTTAGGAATGTGTTACATTTCAACAGAATAGAGGTCTTACCCCATATGTTGTGCAACCAACTCCAAAATTTCTTCAAATTACAATTTAGAATTTATGTGCAAAAATTATACTATATTTAAGATACATTCTTATGAATTACATTACGATTACAAATTATTGTGTACATAATTTTTAAATTTTGTGGTGTTCCCATTTGCTTTATTTTGACTTCCTTTCAAGACTTTGAAAGGTGGTATTAACTGAATACTTGAAGGCTTGGAATTGGATTTAGTTTCAATTTACAGTAACTATTTTTTGTGTAACTTCTGATAAACCTACCTGAAACTGTATTAATGGAAAGTCTAATCACAAGTGCCCTTAAAATTTTAGCGCAAATGGACATTAGCAGTTAAATATCAAAGGGTTTCATTTAAGTTTTAAAGGATTCTGTAAAAATTACCCAAATTCTTGTAATGTGTTCAGAATTCTAATCAATTTATGATTGTGTTGCTTTAGAGAAAACGCCCAATGTAGTAGCAGAATACATGAACTGGAAACTCAAAATTTGCAACTTAAAGAGGACTTGAAGAAGGTAAGGGACCGGCTGAATCTGTCTGAATCATGCAATAAGCAAGCTCATCAAGAACCCAAGGTTCAATTGGAATTGATAGCGAATAGTGAGAAAGCACATACTCAAATAGCAGAATCATCAGACACAGAACTACAAAACTTGAAGCACAAGCTATCAAAATCACTTTCTCTTGTGAAAAACATGGAAAGCCAGCTCCAAGATTGCAAAGAGTCAAATCAGGCTCAACCTTTGGTGAACGAGACTTTGCGACAACTTGAGGCAGCGAAAAGAACTGTCGAGTTGTTAAGAGCTGATGCTGCAAAATCTGTGCATGTAAGCAAACTTGAGTCAAGCCTTGCACATGACAGAAATTTGGAAATGGAATCTGAAAGATTGGAAAAGAATGATAGTACTGGTCACATTGAAATCGAGTTTCGATCTTTGAGGTCTGAGGTTGAACTACTTAGGTCTGAAATTGAGACTTGCCGAGACTAAATTCCAAGAAGAACAGATTCAGAACACGGTGAAGATTAGAAATGCCTATGAGTTGATCGAACGGGTAAAATCAGAATTGAGTCAGAGGGAGTTCGAATTGGAAAGAAAGAAATCCGAAATTGAGGAGTTGAAAGAGAAACTGATGGATAAGGAAAATGAGTTGCAAGGTATTGTGGATGAGAATGAGAGGTTGAATTTGAAGCTTGAAAAAAGTGTGTCACTGTCATCGAAAAAAGAACAAGAATTTAAGAAGGAACTTAAAAGGTTAGACGAATATGTAGCGGCACTGAAGGGTGAAATGATGGATAAGGAGACAACAATGCAAAACATATCAGAAGAAAATGAAATGCTTAAGTTGGAAATCAACAAGAGGTTCACATTCACACATGATGGCATAATGAAAGAGGAAGTTGCGGCCGAAATAGGGGCGGCTAAGGCTGCAGAACGCGCATGCTATTGCGAAATTGAAGATAATGATGGAGGATTCAGAGAAGAGCAGTAGTAAGGCGGCGAGGGTGGCTGAGCAGTTGGAAGCTGCACAAGTGGCGAATATGGAAAAAGAAGCTGAATTGAAAAGAATCAAGGTGCAATGTGATCAGTGGAGGAAGGCTGCAGAGGCAGCTGCTGCTATGTTTTCAGCGGGGAACAATGGAAAGATCGCTGATAGATCGATGTCTATGGACAACAATTACAACAATAATGTGATGAAGAACAAGCACTTGAACTTTTATGATGAGATTGATGATTGGAGTGATTTGCAAAGAAAGAAAAATGGGAATGTGTTGAAGAAGATTGGTGTCTTGTGGAAGAAACCTCAGAAAATCAGTGGTTGATTCATTAAGTGCTTTGAATTCACAGTCCGGTAATTTTGTGTTGTTGCTGGAGAATTTTGTTGCGCAATTCCTTTTTGCTATGTAAGTGATGCCTTAGATTTGAAACTCTTTTGTGAACATTGTTAATAAGTTGGCATTAAGTTATTTTTTTTAGAGGAACTTGGCATTAAGTTGTTGAATGAGATAGACTTTTCTACATAGTTTGATACAAATTTTTAGCTATATATATGTTGTTCTTCCTTAGCTTGAAGCCATAAATTTCTTTTTAAACTATCAAACTGAAATTGACACTGAAGAGAATCGAAAATGAAACCTTAAGAGGAGCATGCTCGAAGGTACCAAGCCAACATCACCGGACCAACTCAACATAATAATTAGCTAAGGCTTTTGTATTACTTTTTGTTGAACAGAAGCATTCTTATAGTACTGTAGTAGAGATATAAGAGTTCTTTACTATATATTTTACATATTTTTAGAATTTATTTGTTGATGGAGCTCAATCATTATTGAAACTATTTTGGTTTAATTACACTTTTGGTCCCCTTATTTTCACTAATTCATGGAATTGATCCATCCATTTAAAAATTACACAGTTTTGGTCCTTCATTAGATTTTTGTATTTAAAAATTAGTGAAACCGAAAGTTCTTAAGGAGTTCTTTTGTAATTTCATGAGTGTTGATCACTATACATTATCGGATCGTGTTATTTCTTTTTAAAATATGTCAAATGACCATTTTTAATTACAAAGATATGGAGAGACTGAAACCGAATGATTTTAAAATAGGGGGACCAATTCCGTGAGTGAGTAAAAATAGGAAGATAAAAATTATAATCAACCCTACTTTTTTCTATTAGTCTTTTTCACATTGATGTATATGTTCATTAGTTTGTTTCAATTTTAGAGAAAAGATAGAACCAATAAAAATTGGTAGATTTTGTTTTGTTTTTTATTTTATTTTACCAAACCAATGAAGAATGAGTTTTATTTAGTTTGGTTCAATAAAATTAGCATTTTTAAAGAGTTTAATGGTTATATATTGTCCATGTAAAAAAATTTATACTGTTAACACATCATAACCATATATGTGACTTCAAAAGTAGTTATATGAATTAAATCATTTGAAAAATGAGATTAAAGGATAAAATTGTTTAGGATCGGCTTAAGGGTAAGGTCACTAAAACCTTCAATTTAGGTCTAACAACAAAAAAAAAATATTTCATTAGATTTTACCAGCAAAAATGTCTGATATTTTTAACAAAACATCATATATTCAACCTTGTTTTAGGCTCTACTCACTATTAAAAATTATTGGGACCGACCCAAACACCGCATGTGTAAATATCTTTTTTTGTCAAGTAGTCTAATGACTTGGAATTTTACCTTTTAAGGTAAATAAATGGAAATGTCCGAAGTTCGAATCTCGACATCTGCATATTACAATGTCCCTACCAATGAAGTTTTTTCTCATGGAGACACGGTCCATGTAAAATTATTTTACACTAACAATCAATCACAATTCAGCAACATGTCATGTTTGAAAATTAATTTTATAAATTAATAAAATTATTTATAAAATTTATGGTTAAATATGTTTTTGGTCCCTATAAATATGTCAACTTTCCGTTTTAGTCCCTCTAAAATTTTTATTAAAGTTTTTCATCTTCACTTTTGGTCCCTCCTTTAAAGTAAACTCGAATTCATATTTTTGAATAAAATTTTGCAGAAAAATTTATAATATTATAAGAATCTCTCCTAAAAAAATTAGAATTTTTTAACAAAACATGAATTAAATATGAATTTTTATATTTTTGGCGGTTAAAAACTCTATTTAATTTATGTTTTGATTAAAAAATTCTAAATTTTTTTGGAAGAGAATTTTACAATATTGTACACATTTCTTCACAATTTCATTAAAAATAAAAAAAATTTACTTAAAATTAGGGACCAAAGTAGTGGATGAAAATTTTATAGGGACTAAAAGTTGAAGGAAAATTTTAGAAGGACTAAAACGAAAAATTGGTATATTTATAGGGACCAAAAACATATTTAACCCTAAAATTTATAAAGTAAGTCTTATTCAAACACTAGTTTTTTCATACTATTAAATAAATATACAATGAGAAATAAATTATATCTATTTTTTTGCTAGAACAAGATCATGTTGGTGGGAAAAAATATTAGGTATATGTAGAGATGATGGGCTCAGGGTGGTAGTTGGTTTGATGAGAATTGAATACGGGTGGTTGGAAGGTGGTCCCTTACAGATAGGTTTAGACGTCTTTTTGAGTTATTAGAGAATCATTCGGTGGTTGTGGCTGAGATGTGTTCCTTAAGCTGGGGTGTTGGGTAAGATGGGTGGAAGTAGCGGGTGAGGTTATTAGCTTAGGAGGAGGAGCAGATGAGGGATTGTGGTCAATTGTTGCATAACATTTTTTTTGCAGAAGGATGTCGAAGACAAATGGAACTAGGAATCTCTATCCAGACAAAGAATACACAATAAACAACGTCTATAATTTATTGTCTATTGTGGAGCAGGACGATTGTTATGATACCTCATATTCTATTTGGAATAAAGTTGCCCCTTTGAAGTTTTCTTTATTTGCTTTACAGTTATTGCACAATCGCATACCAACGAAGAACAATTTGCTTTAACATGGAATTCTTCCGTCTAACTCTATATGTGTTCGAGTGGATGTGAGACGGAGGAAAAGCAACAATCATTTATTTTTTGGTTGTAATTTTTATGGTCAAATTTGGTTTCTCATTCTGCAATAGTTATGCATTCATTTATCAGGTCCAATATATCTTGCTGACCACCTCACTTGATCCGGAAGTTTAGGAGGTGAGTCTAGAAAATGTCTATCTTCAATTGATTTGACTATCTTGTGTTTGAGTTATTTAGAAAGAAAGAAATTGTCTCGTTTTTTCAGCAAAATGAGTCCGTCTCTGAGTCAGTTATTTGATAAAGTGAAGTTTCAATCTTTTTGGTTGTTTAAAGCTATAAACGAAAATTTTACCTTTTGATTTTCATCTCTGGTGGATTAATCCTCTCGAGTGTTTTAGTTATGTTATCTAGCTAGTGTTTTTGTCTTATTTTCTGGCTAGCATATTTGTTGCTCTCTGTTTTCTGGGTGCTCAATTTGTAATTTCTCTTTTTAACTAGTAAAAGACACGTGCTTTCGCATGGGTCACGTAACATTGCGATAATTATATAAAAAATAATTAGATTGTTAATATTGTGGAATGTTTATAGATATTAAATGAAAATTATGAGTATTAATGTAATGTTTCTATTAAAAAAATTCTCTTATATATACAAAAATTTGTTAAATAGTTGAGTCACACCATTTATGGATTTTATTTGCTTATATATGAAAAAACAAATTTATATAGATATATGAGAAAATTGATATGATAAAATTTTGAAAACTCATGACTATTTTCAAAATCAAAATTAATGTAGTGTTTCTATTAAATAACTTTTTATTTTATATGCAAAAGACTGTTTAATATTTGTACCAGTATCCGTTGCAGATTTTATGTACTTATATCTGTATAAACAAATTTTTAGATACATAAATGAGAAAGTCGATATGATAAAATTTTGAAAACTCATGACTATTTTTAAAATCAAAATAATGCAATGTTTCTCTTAAATAACTTTTTATTTTATATGCAAAAGACTGTTCAATGTTTGCAGTCGCACTCGTTGTAGATTTTATGTACTTATATTTGCATAAACAAATTTTTATATACATATATAAGAAAGTCGATATGATAAAATTTTGGAAACTCATGACTATTTTCAAAATATCAATATTAATGTAGTGTGTAGTAAATAAATTTTTATTTTATATTTAAAACACCGTTAAATATTTAAACGGCACTCGTTGAAGATTTCATATGCTTATATATGCAGAAGAAAATTTTATGTACCGATATGTGATAGTCGATATGATAAAATTTTGAAAATTCGTGACTATTTTCAAAATATCGACATTAATGCAGTGTTTCTATTAATTAAATTTTAATTTTATATGCAAAACACCGGTCAATGTTTGCACCGCTCCCATTGCAGATTTTAAATGTTTATATATGCAGAAACAAATTTTTATAAACATATACGAGAAAATCAATATGATAAAATTTTGGAAACTTATGACTATTTTCCAAATAGGTTTGTCTAACATGTGCAATATTGCACATGCTAGAGCAACTAAAACGGGAAACCTTTTATTGAAAAAACAACAATTATTTATGAAAAAGATACATATTTAATATTAATATACAATTTCAAATGCAAACTTACTTTTTTAAACTTTTTAACATGTGCAAATTTTGCACATGTTAGAAAAACTCTTTCAAAATATCAACATTAATGCAGTGTGTCTATTAAATAAATTTTTATTTTATATTTAAAAGACCGTCAAATATTTAAACCACACTCATTGAAGATTTTTTATGCTTATATATGCAAAAGAAAATTTTTATGTGCCGATATGTGATAGTCGATATGATAAAATTTTGAAAACTCGTGACTATTTTCAAAATATCAACATTAATGCAGTGATTCTATTAATTAAATTTTTATTTTATATGCAAAACACCGTTCAATGTTCGCACCGCTCCCGTTGCAGATTTTAAATGTTTATATTTGCAGAAACAAATTTTATATACATATACGAGAAAGTCGATACGATAAAATATTGGAAACTCGTGATTATTTTCAATATATAAACATCAATGCAGTGTTTCTAAAATTTATATTTTATATGCAAAACATCATTCAATGTTTGCACCGCACCGTTGCAGATTTTATGTGTTTATATCTCAAAAGTCATGGAGTTTATATTTTGAATGTCCTTTTGATTTATTATAGATTTTTAGAAGATGTAATTTGTATGTTTGAATGATTATTTTTATATTTTTAGTGGGGTCATTAATTATATATTTAGATTTCCTTAAATTTTCTTTAAATTTATATATTTTTACATTGTTTATGTGAAATTTTTAATTAATATTTTTCAAAGAAACATTGACAGGTCAACCCTCCAACCCGCCGGTCTGTAATAAAACGGGGTGGGGGTGAGATTTTCAACCCTATATCCCTACCAACATATCATATCATGCCTGGAAATTAATTTAGAAATTAAGAAACTTATTCTATAAAATTTATAAAAAAAACTTTATTTAAAACTATTGATTTTTTCTTATTATTAACAATTATAAAATGGAAAAGAATACTATATAATAAAAATACATGAATAGAGTTATATATTTTTCTCTTGACAAAAAAAAAGAGTTATATATTTTTCTAAACTATTGTTTTTTTTAGCTTTATTACGTTTAGTTGGATATTTTGGTCACACTTTTTTATAAAAAGTTCTCTTTATATTTTATTCAGCATTACTTAAAAACCTGCTTAAAAAAAAGAGTGAAGATCTTTTCCATGATATGATGTAAATTGTTTTAATTGAGTATCTATATAAAAAAAAAGTATCATCTAAAAAAAAATGATAAAAACAATAAAATAAAAGTTGGCTTGTAATGTTTTTGAACCGAATGTTTGAAGCCCAAGTCTCAGTATTTTATTTTATAAATGTCTTCAACCCCAAGTCTCTCATTCTCTTCTATAAATTCTATAATTGAAACCGTGTGAAATTTCAAAAGACAAAGTGATATAACTTGTTTATGTATTTCAACTCTCCTTCTAGCGCTGCTTCTTCTCCACTCCGACCACGGCTTCATCACGTCAACTTCTCCGCCGGAAAGGTACTTGTCTCTTTGTTTTCCTCACTGTGATTTCTTCTACGATATATTTATGTAGCAGTTATTCTCTTTCTTTGTACTTTTTTTTTCTAGTTGAATCTCTCATCAATTTTTAATATCATCTTGCGTAATAAACTATGAAACACTAACAAAGATGCTAAACACATGTATGTCGATGTCACGTCGGTGTCATGTAACACGGTGTAAAATTAATTATTGGAAAAAGTTAGTGATCACGAGTGTTATTCAACAATTAAAATTAATTTCTTAGTTAGCGATAATACTTGCCTCTTATTTTGCTGCTGTTTTTATTTTGGTATCTAATAGACATAATCTTTTCAAGTACTTTTTATATGGTTGAATGTGAAAGTGATAGCTTTTTTCAAATTGTGATCCTTGCCATCTTAGCATAAGTATGTTAAAATTTAGTTAATTAATTTATAGTTGTGTTTGATGCAGGTTTAATCTTTGCGCTTGTCAAACTGAAAGTGTGATAAAATTCTCAAATGAATTTAGGGGTTCGTCTTTTCGTGCTTATTTTGCTCTCCTTTTCATCAAGATGTGAATCATGGGGTTGGTTTTCATCATCTAAGGAGAGTCACTCAAGTGACAAGTCTTATGGAAATCAAGCAAGTTTTAGAGGTTCAAATGCTGAATTCTCAATTGAGGCTTTTAATGACCCAAAGGGAATGAAACTAATAGAGAATGCTAGGAATAAAATGGTTGGCTCAAATACTTGTTGGCAAAATGCTTATCAACATCTTTTTGCTGGATGTTCTGAGATCTTGGCTGCTGATGAGAAAAGGTCTAGATTAGCTTGGCATTTAAGTGATTGTTTTCAGAAGGATTCTGGCAGGGCTTCCTTTCCTCATTGTGACTCAAAAACATCAATTTCCTCATGTCTAAGAAACTTAGATGACCTTGCTCATAAGGTTTACCTTGAATTCTACCTTGAAACCAACTCTATTTGCTATCAGTTACAGTAAGTGTGGTTTCTTTTCAAAATCTTTTCTCAACTATTTATTTGACTTTCTTTTTATGTTTTTTAGTGCATGGAAAAAACAAAGTTAAGTTAATTTCATTTTGTTTTCAATCTCTAATTTAGTGACAAATTTATTTGTACAGGACACATGCATTCAAACATGAAACTGAGAAACTGGTGACTGAATTGAAAAGTTCTGCTCAGTATGTCGAGGACAAATTAGATAGCATCGAAGAGAAATCAGAACATCTATTAAAAGACTCAAAACAAATTTCGGATTCTCTTGAATCTGTTAATAGTCACACACAACTAGTAGCTCAGACTGTTAAGAATGTGGAAGGTCATATTGACGTAGTATTAAGGCATTCTGAGAGTGTTTATGAGCAAACTACAAAAATTGCAACATCACAATCACAACTAAAAGAAGGCCAAGAGGAGATGAAGAGGAATTTAGAGGATGGAGTGGCACTGCTCAATGAATCTTATAATTATTTGGGAATAGAAATAGAAAAGTTAAGAGATGAAACCATTGAAATTGAGAATAAGGTAATCAAAGTTGGAGATGCTATGTCATCAAAGATGAACAGTCTACAAAGCAAGGCTGAAGATATTGAAAATGTGGCAGGGATCTCTTTAGATAAACAGCAACAACTTGTAGAAGGACAATCCACAGCACTCAAGTTCCTAAATTCATTGAATGAGGTTCAATTCAAAGCACTAGAGGAAAGCAGGTAAAGTTGATTAAATGCCATAAATTTGTAGGCATAAATTTTATTTGGCAAAATGTTAACCTCATAATTTGTGAAATGTAGGAAAAATCTACAATATTTTGCTGAATATGGGCAAAAGCAGCATGAAGAGCTTCTACGTCGACAGGAACAAATGCAAGAAGTTCATGATCAATTAATGGAAAGTTCAAAAAAAATATTGTCGGCTCAGGTTTGCAACTTTTTGTGGGCTATTGTTTTTGAGTGTTTATTCGATATACACATGTATCCTTAATGATTTTTTTGTAATATTTGTACCTTATAGGAAACCATTGAAACAAATCAGGCTACAATGTTTGTTCATTCTGAAAGAATTTTTGGCATGCTAAATACCATACAACTTGAATCAAGAATTATTAAAGCTTCTGCTTTTTATCTCATATCAATTTTTGTCATCTTTCTGTTGACCTGCACAAATCTTACATACAATTCCAGGCCTCTACTTTACATGTGTAAGTATACCAACTATTGCTTTTAGTTTCTAAACCTTAAAGTGTTGTTTAAACATAACATGTTATGTATTTACAGATCTTTCTGCTGCTCTCGCTGCGGAAATATTCATTAGTCGTTTAATGAGTAATGACAACATGGAGCTACAAACATGGATAATAAACAATGTCCGGTTATTTTTCATGGTAGCTGCTTCAGTTCAATTTCTATATGCAATTTGCACATACAAGTAAGTGTAAAAACAATAATAGTTTGATATTTATATGTAGATTTTATGTAAATATATTGTTTTTTATACCAGAACTTTTGATTATAAAAAATAAAATAAACTAATAGCGAATCGGTTGTTAATATTCATGCAGGGACTTTGAAAGGTTGAACCATCAAATGCTACTAACACTAATTAACCAATTTAACAACATACAAAAAGCAAAGCAGTCATCTTGGGACTTTGCTACTGCTGATGATGTGGATTGGTGTCAATGGATAGATACTGATTTACCTGATGATGTGAATTGCCTCGATGATCTAGACTTTACAATTCCAGAAGAAGTTGCAGAGAATTCGATCACAACCTCTACAACTACAAAAAGTTATAATCTACGCCCGCGCAATCATTGACATTGATTCTTTTCACCACCACAAACTCATACCTGCTACGCTATTTGTGTAGCAATTAGATCTTTGAAATCATCTATGCACATCACTTTATTTCTTTAACTTATGTCATGATTTTGAATTATATACTAGTGTATAAGTAACTTATAATGTGACTGTGGTTGATGGTTGGTATGCAATAGAAATAGATATAGATATAAATTTCTTTTTTGAATTTTTATGCAATTAAAACTTTCAATTTAGAATACCTTCAAATGATCCATGTAAAATTTAGAATACCTTCAATGATCAATGTGACTTCTCATAGTTTCAGAGCATTATATATCCTCACAAGTCACAACTTGTGGCCGAACCGAAAAAAAAAAATTAGTAGTTTGAACAAAATTTAACGGCAATTGGAGTTCTTTGGAAACTGTGTCCTGCTATAGAACTATTATTGTTGCATCCTTTAATCCTTCCTTTGAAAACTATTCATAAGAGCATGAAAGAATGTCCCCTCCTGCTAGGGTGCATAGGGTTTGTTTTTTTTAAGATCATTGTCGTCGGAAAAAGAACATAAACCTAAGAAGCAACTTACAAGGTTTGAGGAATATGTGGCGATGCGAAAGGGTGAAATGATGGATGAGGAGACAAC
Source organism: Medicago ruthenica (assembly GCA_018208015.1). NCBI lineage: Eukaryota > Viridiplantae > Streptophyta > Magnoliopsida > Fabales > Fabaceae > Medicago > Medicago ruthenica. The sequence goes on along the minus strand of CM031372.1, from coordinate 94,638,726 downwards.
ATTGCAAAGCAGAAATCAATAGATGAAGGAGTTGCAGCAAAAGTGGAAATCAATAAGAGGTTCACATTCATACATGTCTGCAAAGTGATGAAGGAAGTTGCAGCAAAAGTAGAGGTGGCCAAGGCTGCAGAAAGCGATGCGTTCATGAAACTTAATTAAGATAAGGATCTAGGGAGGCACAACAGTAAGGCGGCGATGGTGGTTGAACAACTTGAAGCAGAAAAACCGGCTAATACGGAAAAAGAAGCTGAATTGAGAAGGATCAAGGTGCAATGTGATCCGTGGAGGAAGATGCAGAGGCAGCTGTTGTTATGTTTTCGGCAGCGATCAATGGAAGATCGCTGAGAGATTGATGTCTATGGACAACAACTACAAGAACAATGTGGTGAAGAGTAATAAGTACTCGCGTTTTTGTGAAGAGATTGATGATTGGAGTGATTTAGAAAGAGAGAATGTGGTGAAGATTGGTGTCTTGTGTAAGAAGCCTCGGAAAATCATTGGTTGATTTGTGAAGTTCTTTGAATTCAGTCAAGAAATACTGGTTTGCTTGTTGTGAAATTTTTCTAAGTACCACCCTCCTTTTTGCTATATAAGAGCTGCATTAGATTTGAAACTGTTTTGTGAGCAATGAACATTGCTTGATAAGTTGGCATCAAATTGCTGAATGAAATATACCTTTCTACATATAGTCTAGGCGCCTAAATTTGTTACTCCCTATGGTCTTAAATAAAGGCAAAATGTCAAATGTATTTGATCCAAACTTTAACTAAATACATTTGACGTTTTGCTTATATTTAAAACCCGAGGAGGTTTATGTTGGTGGAGTGTGCAATTTGTAGTTTTCCCTCTCATGACTCTCAACTCCTATAAGTTGTTGATTGAAGTCATAAATTGCTTAAACATAATAATTAGGTACTGCTTTTGTCGTATGATGTTTAATTTTATATATAAGAAAAAAATTGTTATGTTTGTTGATTAAAGTTTTGGTTTTATGAACAAGAGTTTTTGTTGCAATGAAGGTAAAAATGAATAACCTAGTAAGTGCTGGAATCGATTGCTACGATCATTGAAATATAATTTTTTAATGCGATTTTCTTATTTCATGGTTTGTTATGATCATTTATGTGCATAAGCCAAAAGTCACCTTACCTGGGACTCAATGGTTATAAATGAGACTATGACTGGTCTTTTGTAGATAAAAAGTGAGATCACTGGAATATGGTTTCATCGATATACAGTCCACTGAACTAATTGAGAGTGCAGAACACAAGCATTCTAATAATATTAACAGATATAGAAGACTTCTTTTACTATATTTACATATTTTTAGAATGTATGTTTTGGTGGAGCTCAATCGTTATTGATACTACTTTTTTTTCTCTTTCCATTAGTCTTTTTCTCGTTGATAATAAGTATGAGTTCATTACTTAAAAGAGTACCGAAATATTAAATTAGAAACTTTTTTGAACTTGTCCACTTTAACTCTCGTCTCAAGCAGAACACAAATTTCAAATTTATTCTTATACAAAAGTGTTTCACTTCTTTTTGCTTGAAGGGCTTGTTAATGCCCCTCACATTCCAACATACTATCGCCCCAAATGGAAGAATCTAGGTCGATTGGAACCCAAAAGTTTGGGATATCAAAACTGGTGCATCTTGTGCCCAAGCTCTTCATTGTGACGTGGTTAATATAGAATCAACTATTTGTTTCAATTTGGTTGCTCTGTATGCTTTCAACACCCAAGGACAACGTAAAGATCTGTGGAGATTCATTATTGATACTTGTAATAAGATTTCTGGGAATTTGTTAATTGGAGGAGATTTCAACAGTGTATTGTTGGTTGATGATAGGTTGAATGGCAATCCAGTTACTCAACAAGAAATTCAAGATTTTGCAAATTGTCTTCTCACTAATAATTTGTCAGAGGTCAGAACAATAGGAGATTATTACACATAGTGCAATAACCAAGCTAGCAGTGGTAGAACCTATTCTAAAATAGATAGATTTCTTGCTAATGCTAGCTGGCTACAAAATTTTAGCACTGTAGTGGGTGAAGTGTATCCCAAGGGAGTATCTGATCATTGTCCTATAAGCATGGATTTGGCTTGTCCGGCTTCCCCAAGGAACACCCCGTTCAGATTTCTCAATGTATTGACAGAACATCACATGTTTCCAACTTTGATTCAGGAAAATTGGGGCCATAATTTACATTCGAACCCGTTAATTAATATTTGGTTCAAGTTGAAGGTTTTGAAGAAGGAGTTGAAAGAGTTAAATGCGAAATACTTTCAAGGTATTACCAAAAGATTAGAAGATGCTCTGGATGCTACCCAAAAACTTCTTGCTTCAGATCCCCTGAACTCTGACCTTATTGAAGGGGAAAAAGTTTGTTTAGCCTCTCTACAAAAGTTGAGCACAATAGAAGAAAAGATATGGCTTTAGAAATCCAGAGCAAATTGGATCCAACTTGGTGATTTCTAATACAAAATTATTTCATGATTATGAAAAAGAAAGAAGAAGTCAGAACCATATCAAATACCTAATCTCAGCAGGAGGCAACAAAATTCAGAATCACCACCAAATAAAGGAAGATATCGGATAATTCTACTTGAAGCTAATGGGTAGTGCAGCAACTTCCCTACCTATGGTGGACAAAAATGTAGCCCAGAGAGGAACTACATTAGCACATCATCATCAAGATTTTCTTTGTTCAGAGATCACAACACTTGAAGTCAAGAATGCTCTATTTTCTATGGACCCCTCTAAAGCCCCATGTATTGATGGTTACAATGTTCATTTTTTCAAAAATACTTGGAATTGTATTGGAGAGAGTGTCACTGCTGCTGTTATAGAATTCTTTAGAACTAGATTCATGCCTAAAATTATTAACAATACCTATGTGACTTTGATTCCCAAGGTTCCTAATGCTACATCAATTAAGAACTATAGCCACATAGCTTGTTGCTCTGTGATCTACAAGATTATTTCTAAAGTCTTAACAAATAGAATGCAAGGGGTTCTAAATATCATAGTTAGTGATAGTCAATCTGTGTTCATCAAACGGAGGGTGATATTTGATAATATCATATTAAGTCATGAGCTTGTCAAAGGCTATGCGAGGAAAGGGACCTTTCCAAGATGTATGCTAAAAATTGACTTACAAAAGGCATATGATTCTCTTGAATGACCTTTTGTTAAATATCTTATGCTTGAATTGGGGTTTCCTTATAAATTTGTGAGCTGGTTGATGGCATGTATTACCACTGCATCTTACACTTTCAATGTTAATGGTGATCTGACTAGCCCCTTTCAAGCTAAGAAGGGACTTAGACAGGGTGATCCAATCTCTCCTTACTTGTTTGTGATCTGTATGGAATATTTGAATAGGTGTCTTATGCAGCTCAAGAACAACTCAGACGTTAGATATCACCCTAGGTGTAAAAGGCTGAATTTAACGCATGTTTGTTTGGCTGATGACTTGCTACTTTTTTCAAGAGGTGATATGGGATCTATTACTCAGTTGTTAGAAGCTTTTAATATGTTTTCTGCTGCCTCTGGTCTCAAAGCTAACCAAGCTAAGAGCTAAATTTATTTTGGTGGTGTAACTGACAGTGTTCAAGAGGTAATCCTCACAAAATTCAGTCTTACCAAAGGTGAGCTCCCTTTTAAGTATTTGGGTGTTCCTTTATCTTCTAAGAAGCTAACTGTTATGCAATGTCAACCTTTGGTAAAGAAAATTACTAGCAGAATTGAAAATTGGTCTTCTAAGTTGTTATATTATGCTGGTAGATTACAACTTATTAAGTTTGTGTTTTTTGGTGTGCAAATTTATTGGAGCCAAGTCTTTGCCCTTCCTCAAAAGGTTTTAAAATTAATTCAAACTGCTTGTAGAGTGTTTCTTTGGGCTGGTAAATCTGGTATTTCAAAAAGAGCCCTTATTGCTTGGGAGCATATTAGTTTGCCTAAGTCAGCTGGTGGGTGGAATGTAATAAATTTGAAGTGTTGGAACCAAGATGCGCTTAGTAAACATTTTTGGAACTTGGCCAATAAGAAAGATGTCTTATGGGTGAAGTGGGTTCATGAATACTACATAAAAGGGAGGAATATTCTACTCATGGAGGTTCCTTCACAAGCTTCATGGATAGTGAAAAAGGTGAAGAGCCTAATGTTAAGATTGTGAGGCTGTGACCTTTTTCTTGTTTTTTTTGTATGAGTTTAGCTCTTGTTTCTTTGATGTTGTGGTTCTTGTTTCATGCAGTTTGTAATAACTGTGTTTTGGTTATTGAAAATAATCTCTTTTTACAAAAAAAAAAAAAGGAGTACCGAAAATGCTAGAAGAAAATGCTAACAAAGAAAAGAATAAGGCAGGGAAACTATGTTTAGGCCTTACCCACAATGCGTTCAGAAATATGTCACAATGTTTCATAGACATCTATCATGTATGGAGTGATCAATCATCTTTATTTAGTTTGATCATTTATTTGGTAGAGGGAATCTTTAGTACTTGTTTAATCTTAAGAAACTAACTAAAAACTAATGTGATTAATTAGCAGCACATATAAACCAAATTATTAGACCTATTTTAGTAATGTTGAATTGCTTCTTTTTCGCCTATTGGGGACAGGGTATATCAGGTATATCACACTGACACAGTAAAAGAACATTGAGTTCTATATATTAGACTAACTCACAATATGTGTATGCTTATAATAATACTATGACTTAAACTGTTTAAGAACCTAAAGGGTAATTAAGTTTAGTTTGGGTTATAGGATTAATTTAGAAGAAAATTTAAATAGAAATATTAAATTTCATTATCAGTTATTCAAAATATGGACAAAACTAATTATGTGTATTTTCTTATGTGTTTTTCGTGTGGTTCTTCACATAATAAAATAAAATTATAAGAGAAAATATTAAGAATGATCTAGAGATTAATGAGTTAGAGAAAGGCAAGATTTTTTTATAGAACGCTATGACGACGTTTGATTCATGTAGTCAACCCAACTTAGTGGGATAATACTTGGTTGGTGTTACACTCTCAATTTTCTTTAAAAGAATTTTAATAGTAGTTGATGACATTCCATCATATCATATTTTTAGCATCTCTTAGGAGTCGTTTTGCATTCACTCTAGCAAGTTTCTATTTGTTTTAGTTGAGTTTTGTAATAAATCAAAGGAATGATCGTGGAAGGAATAAAGTGCATACAAGACCTTGGAACCATATGACAATTCATCCAAATCAGACAACAATGTGGTCGTGCTATACTTTTTACAGGATGTATCAAGTGATATCCTAGGGTATAGTCACTAGAGACGTTTCACTGAGGACAAATCAGAGGAGGCAATCACATTTTCATGCGCGATACGCATTAAGGATTGCGCAAAGTTACGTCTTCATGTGCGATGTGTGCAAGGTCATGTACGTCACGTATGATCATTTCTTGAAATTTTGGGGAACGAGCATCTATAATATAAATAGATGCAATGACACTTTTTGAGGACCTGAAGCTGCTGAGGTATACAATTCTTTAAGGCTAGGAATGATCGGAAGCACCTCGGAGGCAAGGGTTCATCATTCGGTGATCCTATACTCATGTATTACTCTTCATAACTTATGTTTATGTTTAGTTTTACTATGAGTAGCTAGTTTTATAGGTTAGGTCATGTAGATTACCGTTGAATACAATTGAATTCCATAGATTTATTTAGTTAATATTTGCTCTTGATGCTTTAATGTGTTTACAAATGTTAATAAATCGATTTAGGTCTTGAATGACTATTAACTATAGCTTATGAGACATGACTTAACATTAATTGTTCAATCTGTAATAGCTTTAGACATATTGTATACCGCCTTTTTGGTAATAGTTGTAACGTGCGATCACGAACTAACGTAAGATATTAGGGGGTTGTGAATAACGAAGAGGGCTATGGTCCAAGCCATTAGTTGGTCATAGCTATTTCTTTTTAAACTTCTAGAAACTAAGCAAGCAAATGGATGCTCTAGACACCTTTACCAAGTAGTGAAAGAGAAGAGAATCGAACATGACCTAGTCGCCTTTTTATTAGTATTTATCTCGTCAATTCTAAACCAACTTATGTCCTACACAATCCTCCAAATTTCCACATCTTGATTTGAATCGTTGTTGCTACGTAGAATTTTCACAATCCACCTGAAGACGAACTTATAAATATCAGTATTACTTGATTCCTTCAAAGAAAATTATTATTACTGGATGACAATTGTGTACAATTGTTAAATTTACTATCAGTAGTTTTTTGTATTAACCCTCTCGTTCATCATGAAAAAGTCCCTAATAATTCGGAGTTTGACTGAAAGGTAAGTAAAACATGTCCAAGAAATATTCCACCTAGGAATCAAACTCGAGTTCTTCTAAACAATTTGTCCTTTGGTGAAACTCATTAATCACTTAATTCAAAACACTTGGTTTACTATCAATAGTTAATAATGATAACTTTTTTTAGGGTAGTTAATAATGATAACTTGTAAAATATTAATAAAATTATTATATTATTTTATTACTACTTTCCTTCTCTAAATAAGAATATAAATTAAATAGTAGATTAAAAACTAAAGTAAGATAATGAAAAAAAAAAACTAAATTAAAAAATTAGATAGTAAGCCCTAGGGATCCATTTTTTTTTTAAAAAAAATCCATAAATAAAAGCCATTTAATTTTGAATATATAATTAATAACTAATTATTTTTTGCAATTGCATCCTCTAATGATTAATATTGCTCCCTAATCGATATCTACTATTTTGTGTTTAGGATTTAATTTAGATTCGCTGCTTCTTTTGTTCCTTTTTATAGGAGTATACAAAAATTATTAAGAAAAGTTGTTAAAATAATAAAGTTGTCTCAAATATGTGTGATTATTATTAAATTATCATTAATTAAATATATTTTTAATGTTAACTTTTCATATACCAAGACAAATTGATAGTATTAATAAAGAATATTTGTAAAATGAGTTATTAATGTATTCAGAAATTTGTATATAATCTTATATTTAAGGACAATTTTTTTTTTTAAACTACTCCTATTCAGGGACGAAGAGGAGTATACTTTTTTATGCATAAATTCAATCAAATCATTGGCGACCTAACTTTAAAATTAAAATTAAAAGTGGTATTATTGTGACAAGTTCTGACAGTCGTATAATTTTGAAACCGATTACTGGCAAGTTTCTCACGCCAGAATCTTCCGTTGGATTTGGTCTGCAAAAAGCACAGACAAAATTCTTCCCCGAAGTTGGCGCTCACGCTTCACTGAAATTTCTAAGGAAATTCATTGGGACTCTACAAATTCTCTTGTCACCTTCACTGTCATATCACAGTCCCCACCAGTTACTTTACTTTCTTTTTTTATTTTTGGTACAACCAGTTACTTTAGTTTAATTTACTTTACGTAATCTTTTATCAGTAAATACTATAGGAGTCAAATTTTCCATCTTATAAAAATCTGTATGGTGAAAGGAAAAAAAAAAGTATGTAAGGACTTTTAGGTGAGGATTTAATGTTTAAAAATTGTTCAAAATTTTAACTACAATTAGTGTTGTTTTTCATAAAAGTTCATGATATTACTCGTTCTTTTCATTAAGACTAGTAAAATACCCGTGCTGACGCACGGGTACAGTAAGAGTTTAATATTTATAAAATGGTATGTTAAATTAAAATAAAAACGTATTTATTGTTTATAGAATATTTTTGACATGAATATATTGTTGAAAATGTTATTGTAATAAGGTTTGCGTTTATTTAAGTAAGTATTGGAGTTGTATAAGGTGGTGAAGGAATCATGTACAAACATTTTAATTTCAAACATTGTAATATTGAATTGACATACTAACCTTAAAATTTAGATTTTCAGAAACTTACAACTTGAATTTAATTTGAATTTAATATTAAGAGTATAAGCGCCATATCAATGGGTTACTAACGCGATAGTTACGGACAATGGGAATGGAGAAAAAATGGTGATAAAACATTGAAGTATGTACCAATATTGTTGAAGTAATGAATAAGAAATGAGATTTTTGTGGTACTCACCATAACAGCCCTACCCTTAGCATTACCATCTGAAACATTAGTAACCCATTGATATGGATAAGAAAAGTCTTCATTTGAGTCAAGAGCATTATTGTCTAAGGCAATGAGATAAGGTCAAATACGAATGTAAAAAGTCATGAACATAAATTAAAATTAAAGAAGGAATAATAGTAGGATGCTAATAATATACAATAGGCAAGCGCGGACCAACAATGTCATTAATACAGAATAAATTGTACCAAATCCTAGGTTAGTTAACACCAAGTAAATCACATGACATCTAAATAAACCATGAAGTACCCTAATCGAAAATACTAAATATCAGACTACAATAACTATATTCCATCCTTAATCCTCATCCTCCGCACGGACAACTTGAACACACATTTTATTCGGAGGATCCTCCAAATAAAAAATGAGCTTATCATTTTCTTTTAGTCCGCGGTCTCTAAGAAATTCAAACCATTCTCCGCCTAAGAATTTTTCCGCATTTCTGCGACCGGTAATAACACGACATTGATATTGTTTGCGTGTTTGAACATCTTGCAAAGTAATCCGCATTGATTTTTTTCTTAAGACCCTCCTTGCGACTCCAGTGGGAAAATGCTAGCAAAAAACGCCAAAATCAATTTATTTACGATGCAAGTTTACATGACAACAAACTATAGACAATAAATTAACAATATTAAAATGATAATATCAATGTTTTGCAAATTTGGATATTACAGAAATTATATGCATAACATAGTGTATAATGGATAAGCATAAGCAAAAATATAGTTCAAAGTGAGGTTAGAAACAAATTGGTAACCTATAGTCAAAGTAAGAATAAAGTAGTCAAGATCTTTACAATTGCATAGGGTAAACAAATTGACGTCAATAAAAGAGATAAAATTGTCATTACAATCATAGAGATAAAATTTCTATCTTTAAATTTGTTAGCCTAAGTCATGTTTAAAGTTGTCAAACATGTGTTATTATTAGATGGACATGTAAGTTACTTTCAAGCCTACTAATAAATGTATTTTATAATGAAGTGTGATATTTAAGTAATTGAAGAAAGTAAAAATGAAGTTTGCATACCATCACTTGGAAGCCCTTAGTAGGTGATGCCATGGCCTCTGTTACCGGTTTCACAAAATGGTAGTCTCCAACCAGTTCCACCTCTTCTACACCTTCAGCAGCACCTTCCTCCACATCCGGAACTTCTTCAACCTCACTGTCATTTTCGTCCTCCGCTTGTGGGCCAGCAAATTCGTCATCGGACAAAATCTCGATGGGCTCTTCCTTAACGGTTATCGTGTGCAAAATTGGAACATGTACAATTTCTAGCTGTGTCATGGTGAAGTAATTGACAGAACCCATATAATCCAGCCTCACTCTTGTTGGATTCTGCAGGTTAAACTCCCTGGCCACTCTTATACCACTTGTCATATAGACTCCGGTCTCGTCTCTTCCGAAGTGAGTTATAATAGTTCTCCCTTCGGCATCACAGAGCAAAGCAGACCTATTGACATCAAGTTGATCACGGTGTTTACGGATCCATTTGCTATGGATGCGTATTCTTCCCTATAATATAATTATAAAAACACCATTAATGATTGGTCAAAATTAAATTAAAAATTTCAATAAGCATGTTAAGGAGGAAGTTTTGACCTGATCAGGCCATATAATGGATTCCAATACTTCTCCTCTATGAGCAAGGGTAACACCTGGTAACCATCTAAAAATGTATGAAAAATGAAAGTGAGCTTTAGTGAAGTAGTTGGATAAAACAGTATTAGCTCAACAGTTATGAAGTGAAACAAAAATGGCTATTATCAGTGTATTTCGTGTGAAATAAATAGATTTTAAATTAACAGCAGATAGACATTTGAAATATTAACATTGCATGAAAAGATGAAGCAAGTAATGTGAGTGATAGCAATCAAGCTATAACATAAAGAATGTGGTGAAAGCTATTTTGAGTGATAGCAATTAATGTATAACATAATGAGTGTGCTTAAAGATATTTTATACATGAATAAAAAAAAACCAGGAAAAAAAATTGGTTGGGAATCTAGATTGTCGGACAAAAGGATAAATTTTATTTTGGAACCAAAGGATAATGTAGTCAGAAATCGTGTGCAGAGAGAAGGAGGGAATCTACTGTGGCATGCATGTTAGTAACAAACACAATTGATGGCTTAATGAGTTAATCAATTAAATCACTTAATCAGTTAAAACCCAAAATTGTACTAATTGAGCGCTTGATGGGGACAGTTTGAAGCAAAGTCAAAGACAAAATAATGTTTGATTCAACAAAATAAGGTAGGGTTTATGTACCTTTGTTCATTCTCGGCCATTATGTAGTGGTCCCGTAGGAAAGTTCGAACGATCGAGATAATTGGTGCAGGGAGCAAGCGATGCAGAGGAAAGTGAAAGGAATGGATGGAAGGGGACCGTAGGTTTCAACTTTAAAGGAATGGATGGAGAGGAAAGTGAATGTTTGTTTAGGTCATTTATGGCAAATGGATATGTAATGGTTTAGTAACAAAATCTCAGCCACATAAAAGACAACAGTGACTTATCATTTTCCATTTTGATTTATATATGATTTAATTATTTTGGGTTTTAAGGTTTGAGTTTCATAGTATATGTTATTTATACAAAATTAGGCCCAATACGTACATATTGTATATTGTATTTCCCTATAATTAAAGACACCTTATTTTAATTTTAGTTATAATTTGATGAATATTAGATTTAATGATTATAATTTGCTAGATAGCTCCATTTAGAAAAAACATAAAATTCAATATTCCCTATCTTGTCTGATCGTAATTCCTTTATTGTTTTCAATTTCCTTTTTGAGCAAGGAATATCGTCTTCGCCAGTTAAGGAAATATTGATGGCGCGTGTGCATTGATTGATTTGAAGATGGTCAGATGATACAGTATTCAGTACTTGATAGGAGCAGAGAGGTCGTCAGTATTTGAGCATCAGACTTTGATACTCAGTATTTGATCTTCATAGTATTTATTCAGACTATGGTATTCAGAATTTGTACTTGATAGGAGTAGAGAGGTATTCAATATTTATGCTTCAGACTTTGTTATTCAGACTTTATTAAGGCAGTATTAGTTATTCAGACTTTGTTGTTCAGACTTTCTTATTCAGTATTTGTACTTGATAGGAGTAGAGAGGTCTTCAGTATTTGTGTGTCAGACTTTGTTATTCAGAACGTGTTATTCAGACTTTTGTATTCATACTTTATTAATCAGTATTAGTTCTCCAGACTTTGTGATTCAGACTTTCTTATTCAGTATTTGTACTTGATAGGAGTAGAGAGTTCTTCTGTATTTGTGGTTCAGACTTTGTTACTCAGTATTTGTGATTCAGACTTTGTTAATCAGTATTTGTACTTGACAGGAGTAGAGAGGTCTTCAGTATTTGGGTTTCAGACCTTGCTCCTGAAGACTTTGTTCTTCAATATTTGTTCTGCAGACTTTGGTCTTCAGTAGTTGACCATTGTTGACTTCTCTCACCCTCTTCAGAATTTACTTTTATTCCAAAAGCGATCACATCTGGTCTTCGTACAGTATTGTTTCATTTTATTATTTTTAACTGTAGTCCTGCACACCTATAGAATAAAATAGTAATGCCAATTGTTTTTAATACTCTGTTATCATCAAAACTTAAGGTGGGTTTAGTAAAATGCATTTTGTTCTAACAATTGTTTAATAGATAGAATGTTAACTTAGCTTCAGGAATGGAGGTTTGTAAGCTCCCACTAAGTTCAATAGTCCATAGGAAAAGATTTGAAAGCTTTTCCTAAGTTTTATCTTAACATTTAATTTTAATATAAACACAAATCAAAGCAACAACGTATATATTGGTGCAGAGATTGCAATTGTTGCAGCTGCAAATTACAGTGTTATGTTGCAGCTGCAAAGCAACAACGTATATACTCCCCATGTTGTCATTATCAAATACATCAGAAGTTAAATAGATAAGAGAGTAGAAATTTAAAACCAATAGTTGAGAAGTAGTAGCAAGGAAAATTGATATTAAGGAAAAAAAAATACGGATACATAAGCACAAAAAAAACAAAAGTGCTAAGACTAAGAAATGCTAAGGTTTAGGTTGAAGGAGGGACAGGATGGTCTTGATATCAGAATTTGAGGAGTTCTGGTTCTGAATGACAGTCAGGAGCTGTGCTTCCATTTCTTTCTGCTTGCTTGCAATTTCAGCCGAAAGAGTCTCTTGAGCAGCCAACCTATCTTTAACATCAGCTTTGAAGGCTTCAAACTCAGGATTTTCTAGAATGCTCTTGGACACAACAATCTCTTCAGGAGTAAGTAGGGACTTGAAGTGTTCTCTGAGAGACTTATCAGAAGCTTCAACAGTGTCCCAGTGTGAGTAGTCAGTTAAGAGCAACATTCCTTTCTGCCTTAGGTTGGCTAACTTGACCTCAGAATTTACTCCCTCAATCCAAGCATTGATATCATTTCTGTATCTCTTCACATCTCCAGCACTTGCCTGTGACACTTCCTTCAGCATGTTGTCAATCTTAAGACGCAGGTCATCCCATAGCTGTAGATGATCTTGAGCACTTGCTGAAGAGAACCTGTTCATGTACAATTCCTGAGCTTCCTCAAGCAACATCTGTCCTATCTTCTCAAGATCTGGGTTGGGTTCAGATCGTGGAGGTTTAGGGACAAAAACAGGAATAATGCTTTTAGGTAGGGTGGTGGAGGATGAAGGGATGTCAAAAGTTTGAGTGGCTGCAGAAGATGAAGGAGACAACTGGATTGTGACCTGATCTTCTGCAGGAGTGATTGTCTGATCTGTTGAGATGAAGGGTTCAGGAATTTGCGTGGTAGTGTCAGAGATTGATATGTCAGTGGTTTGGTCAATAGCAGAGTCTGGGTTAAGTGTTTGAGTGGGTGTTTGATGGGGAGAGAGTCTGGATGCAGCAGGTACTGAAAGCAGTTCAGAGTCCCAACCAGCAGCAACTGACTCATGGGCAGTAGCGTTGAGATCTCCAGGACTTACTGCAGCAGAACCTGAAGCTTGTTGGTGTTCAGAGGGAGAGGTTTGGTTAAGGTCACCAAAGAGATGTTCCTCCAATGCACGCATGGCATCATCATGGGCTTTCTTTGATTCCTCTTCCATTCTAACATGAAGATCATCATGTGATTTGTTGGAGAGGGATTCAGCAGTTTCTTGTTGGTTAAGGGCAGGTTTAGTGGTTTCAGTTCTTGGTTTATGATGGGTTATAGTGCCCCAGGTTTCAGTGGTTGGAGAGGGTGATTTTGAAGGAATGACTTCATTTTGGGTTTGGTTAGGTAGATCAGGAGTAAGGTTTTGGAGGAGAAGATCAGGAGAAGAAGTAGAAAGTTGCTCAGGAATTACAGGAATTACAGGAATTGTACCTTGACCTTGAACAGAGGATTCAGTGCCATGATCCTGAAGCTTCTTGCTCTTCCTCAGTAGAGGGACCTCTTCAGATTCTGTATCAGAGTCTGTAACGACCAACTTTCTGACAGTCTTCTTAGGTCCAGCAGGAATCTTCTTTGAGCCACGAGCTTCCACCTCTTGAACTGGCTTAACAGGTGTCTTAGCCTGCTTAGCTTTCTTGGCCACAGGAGCAGAAGACTCTCCAGCAGTTTCACCAGCTTTTCTTGACCTCTTCTTTTTCTCAACATACACACTGACGGAGGGTTCTTCAGGAATATCATCCATTGTTAACTCCACACCAGTGTCCTCTTTCACTGTCTTCATATAGTCAAGAATGACTTCCAGAGGTTCGCCTTTGTGGATGATCGGATAATCTTCCATGAGGTTGGTGCTTTTCTTATTCAGCAGAAGAGGCTTCATTGGATAAATAAAATCCTTCTTTTTCCTGATGCTCATATGATATAGAATGTTGGCATTGAGCATCTGTCCATAAGCAATATCCAAGTCTTCCACAGCTCCTGCTCTTTCCAGAGCTTCCAGTATTCTGCCTTGATAGAACAATTCAGACAACAATCTCCCATATACTACTGTAGTGCTAGCCTTTCTACAGGAGCTCTGAATTGCTTTGCAGAGATGGTTAAAAACGTACCCAGCCAAGTTCATCGGAATTCCATTTGCCAAAAAATAAAGAAAGTGTTTGTGATCCCATGAAATCTGGTCAGATGCAGAATTCCTTGGTAGAATAGAACTGAGTAACACCTTGAAAAGCATCCTCTGAAGCACAAACATGTTCTTGACCTTGTTAAGGTCATCCTTGACCTCAAACAATTTCTCCTTGACTTCGTTTGCAAGTCCATAATTGCTTCCAGATTCCAACAGACAAATACCTCTGTTAGGGACCTTTAGCAGCTTTGCAATTGTTTCTTGAGTAATGGTGACATCCACTCCCATTACTGAAGAACGAATCTCTGTTTCCTTGAACTCAGGCAGCCCTAACTCAGCCCTTGATTTATTTTTGTTCTCAGTGGGATTCTCAGCAATTTTCGTGTACAAACGAATGTTATCTGCCTCTTTATCGTAAACTTCCGCCCGAACCCAGAAATACTTGACCAAGTTTTGATAGGTTGGACCATTCAACATATCAAAATACGACATCCAACCTTGAACTTCAAAAAACGGTTTAAGTGGAAAACCATTGCACTTCAGAGACTCAAAATCAACCATGTGTTCTATTAATAACTTGAGTTGATGCTCACGAACAGTAGTTGTTCTTGGTTTGATGAACACAGATTTACCCGAATCAACGTTGATAGGCCATAGATGAGGATGATGAACCAGCCATTGAAGTTGAATGTAGTAGTTTACTGGTTTTAGGGTTTTGCTATTTTAGAGAGAAAGAAGTAATAGAATTCTGACGGTTTAGATAGAAAAGAAAGTGTAAGTAGTGAAGTTTAGGTAGTGGGTGATGGTGTATAAGTGAAATGAGTTTTGAAAAGATTTGATTTAAAATAATTTTTTTAATCAACTGACATAGGGGGCGCGAAAACTTCGATAACTGTACTTACTGGATAAATCATCATTAACAATCCTTTACCAAACAGATTTCAGACACGTGTAAAGAATTAATTTAATATTAAGTGGTAGAAAAGAGTTTTCAAAACGTTTCCACTTATATAGGTCAAACCCAACTAATCAAATTCAAAGGACAGATGTTGTAATCTTTCAGAGGTTGCAGAACAGGAGTTTTGCAAATCCTGGGGACCAGCAAAGTCTGGACGATGTTTCAGAAGTTAATACTCTTCAGAGGTTCTGAAGCGTAGTAAGTCCTGAAGGTTGATGATTTAAAATAAACCAACGATATTCAATGGGTTTACTGTTATTTGTGGCACCCTTCTACTTCAACAATAAAAATAATAAAACTAATTAAAAATGAGTTATTTTATATGATTTATTTTAAATTCAGCAATTTTGACTTCTAGGGTGAGACGTTTCGTGTAATACATGGTCCACGTGACATACCGTTAATTTGATTTTATTTTTAACCTGAAGTTAACAAAATGAAAAATAACAAAGGATTTCAAAATGCAGGGACTAAAGCCAAAAAAAAAAATAGTGTAGGGACCAGTGCAAAAAACATGGTGATATAGGAGGGACAAATCAAATATTTAAGCCTTATATTAATATTTACACTCATATTAATTTCCAATATAAGGAAGGAATGTCATAGACTCTTTGTTGATTGAGTTAATGATACATTATAATTATTAAAATTCTCTTCAATCATGAATTGAAGTTTGTGTCTCAATTTGTGGTCTTTCATATTTGGTATTTTAAAAGGACATATATAATAATTAGTCACGGCTTGATTTTATTTTAAGGTTAACTTACATAAAGATATTAATTTATCAAAGTCTACATGTAATATTTATGTAAGAAAAAAAATGGAAATTGTAGAGGTTATCAGTTGTTTTAGAATATAGTTGTTTTATTCTCTTTAAAGTAGCACAATGTCTTACATTTCTGAACTTGCAATATTGTTTGATTCCTAAAGCAAGATTCTTTAAGTGATATGATGTATCAATGAACTTTATTAAATTCAACATTCAATAATGCACATGCAATACTATTTAAAAAATTTTATTGATATATATTACACATCCCATCGTGTACTGTGCGCAAAGCCTCATATTATTTAACTTATCTTTTATACTGTACTATAGTTGGGTAGTATATTTATTGAGTCTTTAGTGAAAGTTATTGGTTGAACACATACAGGTTGGTAGGTGGAAAGAAAAGGAGACTAAAATTGTTAAGAAATAAAGTGTGAAACGGGTCTTCTTCTTCTTCCAGGTATGCAGTGCAAATTAGATATAGTGATTTTAATAGTTTTATGTGTTATTGGTCTATCACTTTGTGAAGAATATGAATTAGATTCAGTAACAATACGAAGGAACCAACAATTTTGAGTACTACACAGCATGTCTAGTGTTAATGTCATTTGATAACAAACTGTAACTGAATCATGGTAGTGAGATGATGGAAGTGAATTGGAAATTGGGATATATTACAATAAGCAACTGATCTAATATAAATATTATGCAGTGACCATTCAATATGTAGTATTTAAGAGTTAACAACTAAGTTCTTGAATAATTTCAGGTAGAACTACGAAAATGGAAGAGTTTGATTTATATGATGACACAGCAAAGTAACGGCTTCATCATGTATGGTACCTGTAATGTAAGTGCACAGAATTAATAAACATTAACCTGAATAATTCCAAACTAAATATTATACATGTTAATATTTAGAATATAGTTATTAGTGAAAGTAATGATGAGAATACTTACTTGTCAAACATTTTCAAAGACTTCTTTATAAACAACATTTGTTGTAGTGTCTTTTGGTAAATTATTTTCATCATGTATGAGAATCTTTATACCCTTTTTGCTTGTAACTCTTGAGATTGCGACATAGATTTGGCCATGACTGAAAACATCTTTAGGTAAATAAAGCCCAACCCAATCAAGAGACTGTCCTTGTGATTTGTTGATAGTCATTGAATAAGAGCATACAATTGGAAATTGTCTCCTACATAATTTGAATGGCCATGGAGATTGAGATGGAGACATATCCATACGTGGAATATAGATAATATTCCCATGATGCTTGCCACCCATGATCTTGGCTTCCAATACATGATTTGCAAGCTTTGTAACTATCAATCTTGTTCCATTACACAAACCTTCTGATTGATCAATATTTCTCAAAAGCATAATAGGACATCCAACTTTTAATTTGATCTTATGGTTTGGAATTCCAGAAGTGCGTAGGGTGCTTAGAAATTCAGGTGTTAATACATCAGTAATGGTGTTATCATGGATTTCTGATCTATCAATTGAGTTGGCACTTAAATACACTCTCTCTTCACCTACATAGTTAAATGACAACATACATTTAAAACATATAAAAGAGAATTGAACTAAATTTGTGAGATAAATTGAGTAAACTATTAATACCTGGCATTAGACCCAAAACATATTCATTGATTTGATCAACAACCTCAATAGTTGATGCCAATATGGCTCTGCTCTTCAAGTAGTCATAAGAGTTGTAATTTTCCAAGAAGTTAGGATACGTGCTTTGTATAATTGCAAGGATTGGATCTTCAAATTCCGTGATCAACATATCTTTAGGAATAGGTATTTCAGCATAACCATCATTAGGCTCGCTTATTTTCCCCTCTCCAACACTTAAAAGCCAGTCTGAAAACAAAGAAATTTCTTCATTTTCTTTGGATCAGAACCATGTTTCAATCGCATATTTTTTGTCAACTCCAGAACTTGACAGTGATCCCAAATATATGAAGCATTTATGGAGGCATGTACAATATCAGAACGACTACCTCTAGGTATAACTGGCAAAATCTGTCGAAAATCCCCACCAAACACTATAACCTTACCCCCAAAAATGGTTTCACACTTTGTATCAGCGTCACCCATGATATCCTTAAGAGTTCTATCCAAGCACTCAAAAGTATATCTATGAGACATCGGTGCTTCATCCCATATGATTAGCTTTGTTTGTCGAAGAAGGTCTGCCATATCACTGTCATGATCTATTTTGCAAGTTGAGTTATCTAATGTAGGCACAGGCAATTTAAACTTTGAATGTGCAGTCCGGCCTCCGGGTAGTAGTAGAGATGCAATCCCGCTTGAAGCCACAGTCAATACAATTTCATGTTTAGAACGTAATGCACTTGCAAGTGTACGCCACATAAATGTTTTGCCTGTCCCACCGTAACCATGCAAGAAGAAAACACCTCCTTTCTGATCATTAACTGCCAACATGATCTTGTCATATATGATTTTCTGCTCATCTGTTAAAGAAACATAATGACAATGTCAGCAGCGATTGAATAAAATATAATGAGATTTATTATAATAATTGTAACAAAAAGGTATAATACCTGTAAGTGACAAAAACAATTCTTGAAATTCTCTCTGAAGGGTTTCTATATCATAACTACGCTCATCGTAGATTAATCTATTTCCCAATTGCTCAAGGACATATCCATTTGGATAAGGTAATGAACTAAATTCTTTCAAAGTCCTCCTACTTGATTGTAATAATTTTTCAATTTCAATCAAGGTCAAATTATGCACTTGTTCATCACTGAGAAGCAATTCTGTTGAACATATTATAGTACGGCAAGGAAAAATAATTAAACATATTAAGTATAATGATTTGTTTCAGTTCAGAAATGTAAAAATATTAAGCAAAATACCTTGATTGTTTGCCAAGATACGCTGATCGCGTAGGATCCCATCGGACAACCACTGAACTGTTTTATGCCATACATGAAGTGGTCTATTTAGTGCTCCGGAAAGTAACATAATCACAAACAATCTTCTTAAAAAATAACCTGAACCCCATTGATATGCTTCTCTAATAGCACCAATGAATTCCATGTCATCATTGAGGAATCCCATTGCAAAGCAAGCCTCTCTAAATGATAGATATTGTATATCACCAACTTTGCGAATTTCTTCATATGTTTTTGGTCCTTTAGAAACAGTTAACATCAACCTCAAATAGAACAACTCTCCGGTTGTCGGTGGAACCCATATCAATCTACCAATAGTAAACCCCTTCTTTCTAGGTGTCCAGACCCTTTTTTTTTTGTTATACACAAATTTGGTAACAAATTCCCCGTATGTCAATTCTCTTGCAGCCTCAAAATCTTGATTTGCTTGTAGCCAAGCTGTGAACATTGACTCGGTTACACTTGCCTTTTCAAGAACATTTTCCATAGTTGAATGATCAGTAAAGTAAACGCATTTGTCTCCAACTAAATGGAAAAACATACGTTCAACTGCTGGTTTTCTGCCATGAATTGAGAATGATAGAATTCTCCAACATGCCTCACTTGGTGATATATACCTACAATCCAAGTATTGTTTTATTTCATCGACAGGCTGTTGTAAAGTTCTAACATTCTGATCAAATGGCACAATCTTTGCTGCAATACGATCATATCCTTTGTGGATATATTTGAAAAGATATTTAATTGATGAACTTTGGTTGCACCATTCCATGTTGATGTGAGCTTGATATTTCAACAACAAAGTTGTGTTGTATGGAACAACATGTCTATTGTCTAAGCTAATACCATTTTTTACTATGGTATGAGTATTAGAACTTCTCTTGTATACCGGATAGCCATCTCGATCAACAATAGTACGTTCAATAAATTTCTTGGGAAAGAATTTTGAACATTTACTGTTTTTCATGCATGGTGATGACATTCTAGCAAGGCCACATGGCCCATGAATCATGTGACTTTTGACTAAGTTGTATAACTCAATGTGCTTGTTTGGATCAGGTATTTCAGCAGATATGATTTTGTCAATATCTCCAGGTGTTGGATACTTGCTTGATGGATGTAAAAAAATCAGAATGTGAGCGTGTGGTAAGCCCCTTTTCTGGAATTCAATGGTGTACATATCTGTTTAATGTTATTATAATGATTAGTACGACTATAAATATCAAAATTCTTGGATATATAAAATAAAAGAGTATGTGTAATGATTAACTTACATGCTAAGACCTTGCCAAGTGTATGTTTTTTTGTTAAGTCCTTTATGAGCTCATCAAACTTTATCTTAAACACCCTTGATATGATATCTGGACGATCTTGAGGCTTTAAATTGTATTTTTCAAGTTCTCTAGTGATTTCTGGCCAGTTTGGATTACATGTGAATGTAATAAAAATATCTGGAAATCCAACAACACTTGAAATTGCCATTCCATCAAAGTATAGCTGATCCATGTATCTTTTGCTTCCCACAAAGGTTGATGGCAAGACCACTCTCTTGCCTTGTAGTTTTTGATGACTTTGGTTATTACCCATATTTCCCTCATTGAGTTGTCTGTATTTCCCAACTCTAAGCTTTGACTGATTTTTCCTTAGCCAATTAAGCCTTTCTGATTCCATCATTGCATAGCCATCGACCAAAAATTGTTGGAAAAGTTTCCTGGAACATAACAAAGTTCTTGCCTCAGATTTCCTTGTCTGTATTCTAAATGACAGCCAACATTTGATAGTTAATCGATTTTTGCTATTAACAACAGTTTCATCTTTATACCGTAGTAAAATACCAGGTCTGTATCCGTCTTCTCCATATGGGAAAATCAGTGGATATTGGAAACCAAGATAACTTGCATGGAATTCATCTATTCGCTGTAGATTTCCAGATTGTCCTTGCATTATAATATCTCTGTGTGCGGCAGAATCAATATCACCTACAATGAGTGCGGCAACTTCGGAAACTGTAGGCTTGTTGTATATTCTGCCATCTGTTTTCCTGTCTGAGATAAGTTTCAATTTAACATCTTGAACTGGACCTCTCTTTAACATATCTCTGGCCATTCTGAAAGCTTTAGCATGCACATTATGTTGATCCAACATTGACTTTAATGCTTTAACTATTTTTTCATCAATATCCTTATTGTCCCTATAAATCCAAAACAAAAGTTTGATTATCAGAGTCGTGTTTATAAAATTATATATTGAACAGGATACAAATAATGATTGACAACCATATAGGTATATAGTTATATTTACCTAAAACAACCAATCCTGTTTGATATCTCATTTTCTGTGTCATATATATATAGCTGAGCAAATTTTGGCCGTTGTCCAGCTAAGGGTAGCATGCTGCCAATTCTGTGACAGGTTTGGCCTTGAATTCGCATTGTAGGTGGACCCCTTCCTTTATTTGTGGTAGTATCCATTTTCATACCAGGTGAAGTAAATGAGAACATCGCATTGTATGTTCTTGCATTATTTTGATAATTTTTGCTATCTGTACTTTGGTTATCAAATAAAAGATGTTGAAGAAGCATTGGAGGTTGTTGTAATAAAGGTAGTTGAACCTTCCCACTACCACAACATAACTGAAATTTAGGGTTTGTAGTATTTTTTGACTTCTGTTTCCTTTCTTGATACCACATCAATGCACCACAATCTGGACACTCCCAAAGAGGATCTCCTATATCACCATATATTGTATCTATTTATAAGAAAATGAGGTCTAATTAGTAATAATATGTGCATATTAAATTATATTTATATAAGCAGCTAAGATTTCCAACTTTTAAATACCTTGCCCATAATTTTCATCACTGATTTCTATGTCTTCATCGCTGCTGCTATCTGATTGACCATGATCAGTGTCATCAGTGTCTGAATCAGACCCAGAACTATGGTTGATAATGACATTATATGGAGCTCCGTGTGGTACTTTATCTGACATTGTATGAAAATACTCAACATCACTTGCAATATACTTGCGTTTGTTACCAACCTGATGGGTTGAATTAGTAGTTGGTGCAGTTTGAGGATTAGAAAAACATTGTGATTGTTCAGGGGAATTTACCGTTGGTGCAGTTTCAGGAGAAGGTGGGAGATTACCATTAAACTGTGATGTTTGAGGGGAATTTTTATGAGGTTCAAGTGTTGCTAAAAACTTATCAAGAAGATTTTGACCAGAATGTTTAGAATGTTGGAGAATAGAATGCAAGTTATGAAGTTGGGTTTGATTAGGATTTGTGGAATGAGTTTGATAGCTGTGACAAACATCACCACTCTTGGTCAATTGTTTTCTAAGTGTGGATGAAGTAATATCAAAGAGAGGTGTTGATATTGCGTTAAAGCTGGATGTTTCAATCCTTGTCTTATTCTTGATACCATTGGACCTAATCTCAACATAGTCAACACTGCTCTTGGTTCCAATAGGGGTAGAAGACAGGGAAGAACTTATGTTTTCTAGGGAATGTTTTCCATCTAACACCTTAGCAGATTTATAATTAGATGGCTTTGGTTGAGCAGCCACCTTTGTATGTGACATACCATTCCTGTTTAGTATAGATGAGGTAATATCTGAAAGTGGTTTTGACATATTAGAATTCTTTGACCTCAACTTTCGATTTTGAAGCAACAAAATCCTTCTTTTCCTGGCCTCCGCTGATTTAGAATGAAGTGATTGACTATGGTTTTCCATGATCTATAATGATAATGAAAAAAAGAAATGTTCAATAGGAATATATAAAAAATAGGTATAGTGTGCAGGTATGTTGATATATGAAAATAATTATAAAGAAGTGTGTATTATCATACAGGAAATCAATAGATTATGTGATTTCCATGAAGATTAAGGTTAAAAATTAGATGTGATTATCAGAGTTGTGGCAACCACAATGAAAGATTGAACATATACTACTCAACATTGTACATAGATTGGATATAAAATTATGAGAAAGAAGAGAATAACCAATGTAGTCTGGGTATAACACAATATTGAGAACAATGGTCTATAACAATAAAAGATGCAGTTTTGTTTAAGAAATAAGATAAAATACCTAGTAAATGATGATAAGAAATTGCTTTCCTGATGCTATATCTAATGGTGTTGGAGGTTGAATCTTAACATTGTAGGTTATCAGTACACATATAATTGAAAGAAATTTGGTTTTGTTTTATTACTCATATGTTAGATATGAGTGGAATACCATAGACTTTCCAGTTGAAATATTATTTATCTCTCTTATATAAAAGAAGACTATTATAGTATGAAATTGGAACAGTAATTTTTGTAAAATAGTACTTAGTTAGTATTTGATAAAATGGAAAATAACTATATGTTTGAATAGTTAATAGGTAATAGAGTAAAACTAAACTATAGCAAGTATAGTAGAGCTGATGCTATAGAAAGTAGCCCTCCTATTTTATTATTGTGTACAGTATGTGGTTTGATTTGCAGAAAGTACTGTTATCCCATTTAATGCATGGCAGGTAGTGAAGTTGTTTGCTTTTGCATATGTCTTGTCGAATAGATACAATGACTCTTAAATAAATTTTATATATTTTATGTTAATATTAGTAAGAAACTTGATAAGAAAGTGTCTCTGTTCAATAATTTTTTTTTCAGAGGTAACCAACAATTTTTTTTTACCCCTTTTGAAAATGATTTACCAAAATGACTGACCATCATCATAATGTTTAAGGTTGATATTATAACAATATTTTATTTTTATTGCATCTCAAGACAAAATCATTAGTGATGTAAGAAATCAGGTATTAGTTGGTAGACTTGAACATTAGTGCAACATTTTTAGAATATGTACACACATTGAAGTAACCACAAGGTGTAATATAAAACATGTCTGGAACGTATAATGAGTTCAGATTGGTGCAGATTTGAATTATGAGAGTCTGAAGAGAACTCAATTCATATTGGTGGTAATGGGCCTTCCCATTTTTTTTTCGTTTTCTTTAGACTCAGTATTCTTCAGTGTCTGAGGTTATGAGTCTGAGAACTCTCCAGACTCATAACTCTTCAGTGCAAGTTAGGTACAGAGTTGAAAAAAATGATGGCCAAACAACAAAGCTGGTAATAGAGACCCATAACCATAATCATATTGGTGGTGGAAGGATGTTAGAACAAAATGGTATTTACACAACCATCCTTAAGTTTTTATGATATCAGATAATTAAAATAAATTGGTATTACTAATGTATTCTCTAACTGTGGAGGAGTACAGTTAAAAATAATCTTCATGAAAAGCATTTGTACGTAAAACAGAAGTCAACGCATTTGGAGTAATATTAAAATCTGAATAGGGTCAGAGAAGTCAACGAATGCAACATACTACTGAAGAACAAAGTCTGAATAGCAAATACTGGAAAACAAAGTCTGAAGTACATGTACTTAAGACCAAAGTCTGAAGTACAAGTACTGAAGACCAAAGTCTGAAGTACAAGTACTGAAGACCAAAGTCTGAAGTCCAAGTACTGAAGACCAAAGTCTGAAGTCCAAGTACTGAAGACGAAAGTCTGAAGTCCAAGTACTGAAGACCAAAGTACAAAAATAGGGATTCCTTCAGATAGCTTGACATTTGTTAATAGCTTAACTTAAGTGCAGGTAAAATGTTATTTGTGTCTTGGAATATGAAAGAAGTAAATAAATTTCTTCAGCATAGCAGTAGCATAATATAAAAGGTTACGATATTAGTAGGATAAATATGTCTGTTATCAGTTGGCATCTGATATATAACCAATCTGAATACATAAAGGTAAAGTTATATTACACAAAATGGTAGGTAAACTTGCAAGATCATATAGGAACAGTGGGAACAATGTCAATTATAAAAGGGCATAAAACACATCCATATGATCTGAAATCCAAAAAAGTCAGTTCAGTAGCATAGTATTTCACTTCTTCTCCTGTTTGATAAGCTTCACCCTCTTTGACGAAGAGTGTTTTGCAGGTGTTATATGATCATGGACAGCAGCAATTTCCACAACATCAGTTGCAGCCAACTTATGAGGAGTAGTTTCATCAGGAGGGGGCTCATTTGATTGGTGGCCAACAAATTTGGAGCTACTTGGGGTTATGTTGGACAGATTGTCCCAAGTCTTTGAATGTCCAGCATTCTTGAAGCTGCTGATAGGAGTCAATTGGCTCAGACTATCAGGATCATATTCAGATGTTGCAGACAAGTCATGCTGTTCATATTCAAAATTCCAAGATACAGGTTAGTACATAGCATCTATAAATAAGGAATGTACAGAATTTAATGAAGGTTGTGATTAGCAATTAAATACTCACAGCTGAAAAGGTAAGATTCTCATTATTAGTGTTGTTAGCAGCAAGCGTGTCCTCATTCATAGCAGCTGTGCCGAGAACATCATTTTCTGGTTCAGTTAGCTGAAACATAAACCAAATATGGTAAACATTTTGAGACATATCATTGTATATATAAAATAAAATATAATACATAACACAACAAAGAAAGTATAATGTAATTACCACAACATTGGGGAACTTTGCGGTAACTTGTTGAATCAAAGCGGTTCCTTCTTTATAACAAACAACAGAACATGACTTCCACCTTGGTTGCCATTTCACCTTAAAAACCAATGTCTTTTCAGCAAGCTCATCCATAATGAGAGGATACTCTAAGCGATTGGTAATACCAGCCTGGTAGGAGACGAAAAATAGTTTATCAGTAATGAGAGGATAGTATTTTCATATATTAAGAGAAGTCAACGCATTTGGAGTAATATTAAAATCTGAATAGGGTCAGAGAAGTCAACGAATGCAACATACTACTGAAGAACAAAGTCTGAATAGCAAATACTGAAAAACAAAGTCTGAAGTACAGGTACTTCAGACCAAAGTCTGAAGTACAAGTACTGAAGACCAAAGTCTGAAGTCCAAATACTGAAGTAAAAGTTTATTAGGAAATCAATTGATAGTTTTAAATGATTGTCATACTGGAATTATGTATATACCTGTATCATGTTCATGCGAAGCTGACCAGCGGACATCCCTAACATCTGAGTAACCTCACGGTCCCAAACAACAAAAATACATTTGTCATTTTGATGGGAAACTTCCATCTCAAGTTTGTACCTTAAAGAATGATAGTTCAAATTAGTCATATATATAACCATACTAACCTTATGAGTTGTATAGAGTAATAAAAATATTGTGAGACAATTAAATTACCTGACTATCTCTGTCTCAGTGTTATGTCCATCTTCACAGGTGTAAGGAGGTTTGTCTCCTTTGGCAATCTTTGGACACTTATGGCAAGCAAAGTAGTACCACCCATTTTTAGTCGAATTTACCTTTTCTACTTTAGCAACTGTGACACAATAAGTAATCTGCAAAATATACCAGTTATTTTTGTAGATGTTAACCTAAATTATGGAGAATGAGATAGTGTGATGTAAAAAAGCGCGTAGAAACACATACCTGGTCAAGTTGGATAACCTGAGACAATGGGAGTATTGTAGATTTGGTTAGAAGATCATCTTCAGAAGCAACTTGTGAACTGGAAAACGACTGTGTACATAGGAGCTGGCTAGATGACATTAGTTCATCATCTTTAGGTAAACTGAAACAACCAAATATAATGAGAATATATTAGGGTAGGTCCTTCATACGATAACAACAGGCATGAGTATAATGATAATTTCAAACCTTTCCCTGAAAAGATTGATCTCAGGGATGTTGTCATTGATAAACAATTTGGTGAATGAGTAAGTGTTTGAAACACTGAGTGGGAACCGGCCTACATGTGTTATAAAAGGAGTTATTGTCAAAGATACAAATATACATATAGACTCTTTGTTAACATACATAACGAAAATATGAAGGAACAAATAATTACAACCTTCTTCCTTGACCTTGCAATAGTTAAGCATAACTATGACAGGTCCACCATCTTTCCTGTCCTTGTTATACTTAATGAACTTTCCAGCATACTCCTCCCAAAGAGTGCAGTTGATAGATATGTCACTATAAAGTGTGTGAGTTATTGAGGTTTATATAAAACAATATTAACACAAAAGCTGCAGTATATAAAAAATTAATAACCTTGCAGTAAGATAAAAGAATGATGACATAAAAACAATATTTAACCTCAAGTCTTTCAAAGTAAAGTTCACTTGTAGCTTTTTCCCAGTTCCTTCATTCAATTGGCAATAACCCATGTCCTGAACAATTCCAATGACATCTAGAAAAGAAAGGGACACATGTGAATCATAAATAAACCTCAGAAAAAATGGGAAATTACTAAAACATAGAAAAACCATGATTTAACTCACGAACTAAGAGATCAGCCCGCCATTTTCCCGAAACAATATCAGCAAATGGCTTGAACTTGGTGTTAGGAATAGGAATATCATGGAGATTGACATCAACAACAGTTGTTCCACCAGTCCATTTAAGCTTGTACTTGTGATCAGAAGCTTTGAAGGGTAAATCATTGTTCTGGACTTGAAAGTTACTTAAAGTGTATGTGGTGTTTTCCATAAGTATTTTGTCATAAACAGCTTTGTATGCCGTAGGGATAACAACTTGGATATCAGTTCCCTATGAACAACAAAAAAACATTAAAAAAACCGTATGTGAAGCTAAAGTAACAACTATATGGACTATAAACAATTTGTATCACCTTAGCATCAACTATTATCATCTCCAAGTGCTCCTTTCCATCTTTGACAACAGTCCATTTGTCCTTAACCCTTACAGCTAGTTTCCAAAAATCCTTCTTGTCTGTTATTGCAGCAATGGTTTCAAAAGGTCTTTCCATTTTACTGGTTGATCTATAATAAAAACAACAAACCATAGAAGACCTTATTAAAAAGTGAATAAAATTTAATATTGAAAAATAAACAAAGGATTCTGAGGGAAAAACAAACAAAAATTCTGAGGGAAAAACAGGTATGGAACGAAAACAAAGGATTTAAAAGAAAAATTAACAAAAATTATGAGGGATTAAAATGAGCGCTGGAACGAAAAATAAAAGATTAAAAAGAAAAAAATATTACCAATGTTGTAATGAATGAGGGATGGAACAATATGATAAAACTGATGAAATGAATTGTTTGAGAGAAAGGTATAAGAAACATATACTTTTAGTGTTAAGAGAGATAAGAAGTAGAAAGAGTAGAAACAGTGTCCTACTGTTTGATTGATTTAGAATCTGACATGTAGAAAAATTGAACCAAAATACAGCTATATCATTTCCCTCCCAAACGATTACCAACTGGCCTGGTTAGGATGCAATGTCACTAAAGTGTTGTAGGTGCAAAGTAATGTAATGGAAAGCTAACAATAGTTAGATGACATAATATTAATTACATGATGTCATCTACTTAGAAAAAGCATTTTTTAGACATGTTTTGACCCAATAAGTGAAACGTGGCAGACATATAGATGAGGGCATAAGAGAGATTTCCACAGCATATTCTTTTCTTATATTAAGAGAGATTATTAAAAAATCAGATTAGGGTTCTTGCCAAATACATAGAAAACATGTTTGGGCTGAGTTTTGTGGATTCTTCCCAATCTAGAGTTTCCAAGTTAACGGTATTCACAAGAGAAATTTAATGTGGATCATCTTAACAAGTGGTCCACCGTGTATTAATATTTAAAAAATATTTGAAATTTCGATGACAACATACGTCGTCTCTCGGTAGTAAATGCTAGTGGTCCTTCTCAATTTTACGATTGAAACATTGATTTAATTGATAGAAGTTTGATTAAAACAACGGAAAATAATATGTAGCTTGTATTGAACCGACGTCAATCAAGTTGTAAATATGAAAAGAGTCATGCATTTTAATTTATGAATAGTAATGCCGCAATCGTTGAAATTTATAATTAAAATACCGGTCTATGATGGACCACTTATGAAGATGGTTTACCTTTGAACTCAAAGTACTCCCCATCCAAAAGCACAACAAATGTCAAATAAACTTATTTGGTAAGAAACCTAAAACCGTGCACCTCATAGGTGTTACTCCTCTGCCTTGTTATCCCTAATGATTCCAACGTCCCTTCCTTGATAATGCATCCCCTTCGAGTTTCTTTACTATGTTCTGATCTAATTGGATGAAGTTTTGATTTTTGGTCATTTCCTTTGGTTTGTCATATGGATTCACTTGCCCATCTACCATACTGAAATGTAAGGGAGGAGGAGTTAGATCTCGCTTCTCATAATTAAAAAAACAACGTTTTTTCCGAACTTAAAGTTTGTCGTATGTTCATGTATCATATCGTTCTTTTAATTTTTTTTAAAGTCACCCCCTTCAAAAACCTTCAAAATTTAATTTCCAAACACACCCTTAAATTCTTCTGGAATTTTCAGTCATCTACATGCGCCATTGAAAAGCACATGGGAAGAACCTACAAGCCCAACCCCTTATTCCTTTGCAGGGGCGGATCCATTCAATGGCTATGTGTGGCTAAAGCCACACATCCAATTTCCTTTTATTTTTATTTTTATTTTTATATATAAATAAAACACAATATGTTAAAAATAAGAACAACAAGTCAACAACCTTTCATAACTCTTACAATGTGTTTTATGTTTGAGTCCCGCAAAGTCATTTGCAGTTTTTGATGTGAATAAATTATTGAGAATGACTGGGTTTTATCCAAATGATTTTATAGATGTGCCGGAAGTGGCGTTACGCTATCAACTTAGGAATTATGTTATAGATGTTCAATCTGACATTCTGACCCAAAATTTGCTAAGTTAAAAGAGCTTTCGGATCTTTGTGCAAAACTTGTAGAAACAAATAAGTGCAATACATTTGTTATGATTTATAAGCCTTTTAAGTTGGTTTTGCTCTTGCCGGTAACAATTGCAAGTGTTGAACATGTTTTTTCAGCTATTAAAGTCGTGAAGAGTCAGCTATGTAACAAAATGGGTGATCAGTGGCTAAATACCGTCTTGTAACTTATATAGAAAGAGATGTTATTTTAACAATTAACAATGATGTCATTTTAGCTCATTTTCAACAAATGAATATGAGACGATTTTCATTGTAATGTATTGTATCAAACAATGTATTACTTATTTCTTATTTTTAATATAATTTGCATTTTTTTTTTAAATTTTAGCCCCACATGTACCAAATGTCTAGATCCGCCCCCGTTCCTTTGCTGTTAATGGAATGAACACTTGTTTGAATTTTTAAAATAAAAAAAATGGCCGGCTCGTACTAATACTAATGGTCATCTACATAATTAGTAATCAGTAAAATGGACATGTAGGCATTTTTTAACGGAATAACAGGAACTGGAAGGAAAAAAAAAATCAATAGTCGTTTTCAAATTTAAAAAGCCAATTTGAAAAGAAGAAAGAAGATAATGGAGTAATTTGCAATTTTTTTATTTATGGAAACAAATTCTTTGTAGTTGTGTGAAACTTATCTGATCTAGTTTTTCTATTTGTTGCATGAAATAGTATACTGGTATTATTATAACTTTACTTTTTCTTCATTTAGTTTTATTTTAATAAACCAAAGACATTTCTTCTGATTTTGCCTCTGGTACTTAGATGTATTTGGATTATTATTATTATTATTATTATTATTATTATTATTATTAAATAGTGTAATTATTTCCAAAAGGAAGGGAACAATAATACCATCAGAGCTTTGCAAATAATAATAATAATAATAATAATAATAATAATAATAATAATAATAATAATAGTAGGGCCACAATAATTTACATGTTAGTTGTGTATAAATTAGCTTGCTACTGAAACCTGCTAAAATGTTAGTTCTCGCACATTACACCACCATAGCAGCTGCTATGGTATCTAGATGCCGGATAATCTAACCTGCCATGCACACAAATCCATTGTTAATGATAGTTGTCCTTTTTGAGCAATATCTCTAATTAATGTATGAGTTACTGATACAGTGATACTCCCTCCGTTCCTTTTTAAGTGTCTCTTTTGGGGAAATTTTTTGTTCCTATTTACTCCCTCCGTTTCAATATACATGTCCATTTTAGAGAAATTTTTTGTTTCAAAATACATGTCCATTTGATAGTTTAAGGATACATTTTGTCTATTTTACCCTTGCCTACCAAATAATTGGATTCTAGATTTTCTCCACAATAATTATTTTATACTAATAAATGTTGACCCAATTTTAAGTGGATTTACTCATGCACTCTCCCAAGAAATGACTACTGGACTCTCCCAAGAAATTACCAAGGGTGTTTAAATGATGGACTAATTTGTTTAATTAATTTTTGTATTGGTATTAAGAGTAATTATGAGATGGGGTAAATAAATGTAAAATGGAGGAAATCAAAGACAATGGTATAATAGGAACTTTTGTGTCAAACTAACTTGTCCTTGGTTACTACAATTTCTCTAAAATGGACATGTATTTTGAAACGGAGGGAGTAACTGTCACTTTCGAAGTTCAATGCAATATTCAATGTTGTTTTACCAATGTTATCCTTACTTATTTATTACAGAGAGAAATATGTGAAATGAGATATTAAATGAATAAGGTTATTATAGTAAAAGTGTAAATTATTGTATCAAAAGTAGTAACATTTATTGAATGTCTTGGTTTGTGCAAAATGTCAAAAAGTGACAATTAAAAAGGAACGGATGTATCACTGCCCATAAAATAGTGAGCTGAATGAATAGTCATTGGTTGATTGCACATATCAATGAATAAAACATACAGCAAAATTAAGTATGACTACCCAACAAACATTATTACTACTCATGTAACCAAAGGCAAGATTAGGCCAAATGAATTTGAAAATAGAATGTTTCTTTTATATAGTAAACGTGACCTTGTTGCTTTGTGAGTTGTAGCACAAGAAAACAGTAACACTAAATTAATATCAGAAAACTCCACTGGCATTTTACCTGACTAATGCCTTTCTGGATTTTCTTGGCTCCCACTGGTACCTGGTCTGTTGACATTTTGCTGGTTCATTGCCTGATTCCAAATTTGCAAACGGACCTCATAAATGTTAACATCTTTGTGCCATATTTAAAAAGAAGACACTACTAAAGTGATAATATTTAGTAGGCAAAATTACGCAATTCGTCCCTTAACTTAATTTCAAGTAACACTTTCGTCCTTTATCTTTTTTTTTTTTCCGATTTAATCTTTTATGTTATAATTAAGTAACATTTTCGTCCTTTATCTTTTTCTTTTCCCGATTTAGTCCTTTATGTTATAAAATGTCAACATTGTTGTCCTTTTTTATCAAATCAAAATAAAAAAAATCATAAAAAACAACTTATAAAAAAGGATAACAATGTTGATATTTTATAACATAAAGGACTAAATCGGGAAAAGAAAAAGATAAAGGACGAAAATGTTACTTAATTATAACATAAAGGATTAAATCGGAAAAAAAAGATAAAGGACGAAAGTGTTACTTGAAATTAAGTTAAGGGACGAATTGTGTAATTTTGCCTATTAAGTATCACCAGGAAATGACCAAAATGTCACCTACCTTACATAAAGATTCTTTTTGTTTATTTGACCAAAATACTAGTACTTTTAGAAGAGACAACAATTGCATTAAGGGAAGAGTTAGGAAAATTTTGAATAAATTTTAAAGTTTTTTCTATCTCTTTATAATATTCTCAAATCCAAGAAAATATTGCTCATATCATATGTATTCATTTATTGTCCTCTCCAAAACCACTTTTCTAAACAACGTGAAAGATTTACCTTAAAGCCTAAAAATATTCTCCCCTCTCCTCCTATTGATGAAGGGTGCTGGAATAAATTATGAACATAATATATGAGAAATGGAGCGGCGAAGTTCGTTTTTTTTCACAATGTGTATCTCTGATCTTAAATATAAAAGTCAAAACATATTTGGCGCAAATTTGAACTAAATGCGTTTTGACTTTTGCTTATATTTAAGATCGGACGGAGTTGTTGGAACAAAATGTGATCAACTCTCTTTTGAATAGAGGGAGATTGTTGGAACAATATGTATGAACAACTCTCTTTAAGGTTTTGATGATAACAAAGTGTTAAAAAGAAAATTGGTATTGCTAATGCTTTGTTCTAGTGTGCACAAACCATGTTCTTAATGTTGGTTAATCAATGTTGGTTATGGAAGAACAAACTAAGAGCAAGAAGGAAAGCTTAGAAGCTATGTTCCAAAGTTTGAAGGAAAACTGGATCTGAAGGCTGAGTCTGAAGGGTGCTTCTGAAGGCAGAGTCTGAACACAGCGTCTGAAGGCTGAGTCTGAGGGTCAACGAAAGTCAACGTCTGAAGGCTGAGTCTGAGGGTCAACGAAAGTCAACGTCTGAAGGGAGCGTCTGATGAACAGTGCTTCTGAAGTGAGCGTTTGATGAACAGTGCTTCTGAAGTCTGAGACCTGCATCTGAAGAGAGCTCCTGAAGTACTGTTCCTGAGAAGCTTCTGAAGTCTGACGTGGATGAAAAAGCAACTGTCATTCTCAACATTTAATGCCTGCAGTGTCAGAACAACTCCAATGGAACAGTTGTCTCCCTGGCTTAAACATTCCCCAGCTTTTAAGGAAAGCAAATTCAAACTTGGCTGTGAGCTCTGTTTTCTGCTGGGTTTTAGCTCAAATTTTCAGCCTGACCTAGCTCAAGATTTGCAACGGC
The DNA here is from genome assembly GCA_018208015.1 of Medicago ruthenica. NCBI lineage: Eukaryota > Viridiplantae > Streptophyta > Magnoliopsida > Fabales > Fabaceae > Medicago > Medicago ruthenica. Next base: position 94,605,205 of record CM031372.1, on the reverse strand, counting down.
TCTTTGTTTAAATCCTGCAATCTTCAACAGCTCTATTTTTCCTCTATATAAGAAAGAAGAATTGAAGAAGAAAACTGCTAAGACTCTTGAAACAAAAGACTGAATATCGTGCTCTGTTTTGCTGTCATATTTGAAAGTCTGTACAAAACTCTTAGAAATTCTTACCAAGTTTTCATCTTAGAATTTCTTAAGTGTTGAGTCTTATACCTGTGTTGTATTAAGTGAACACCTCTGATATTTGATCAAGTGTTCAACCCAAACTTACTTTCTTTGTAATTCAGTTTGGTTCAAGTCTCAGTCTGTGTACTGAGCATCTGAAGTCTCATTACTTAGTGTTCTGAGCAAGTTAGAAGTCTCATTACTTTGTGTTCTGAGCAGGAAATCTCATTACTTTGTGTTCTGAGCATTGGAAGCCTCTTGACTTAGTGTCTTGAGCATTAGAAGTCTCTTACTAGGTGTTTGAGCATTGAAGTCTCTTCCTTTGTGGTTGAGCAATTGTAATCAGTTTGATTATAGTTAAAATCTCTTGTTAGTAACAAGGGGACTAGACTACTTCCAACTTGTGGAAGGAACTAGTATAAAAACATTGTGTTTCTCTCTTTCCTTCTCTCTTTTCATTTGAATCCGCTGCATAATTAACTTTGATAAAAGTTCAGAACCTGATTCTGAACTTAACATATTTTTGAGAAGAAAAGAAACCTAAGTTTTTGAGTCCACACAATTCAACCCCCCCCCCCCCCCCCCTTCTTGTGTGTTTTTCTCACCTTCAGTTGGTATCAGAGCTCCGGTTCTGATATTAACACTTAATAGTGTGTCAGTGAGATCCTGAGAAAAACATGTCATCAGAAGGTTCACCTCCACCCCCTCCTAGAAATCAAAGAGGTACTGGAACTTCTTATTCATATGATTATGGCACTAAAGAAAGAAAATCCAGGTCACATAATAAACCCCCAATGTTTACTGGTGATCCTGAGAAGTTCTCATGGTGGAAGAGTAAAATGTACAACCATATCATTGGTATTGATGATTCACTATGGGATATTATAGAAGATGGAATCACTATTCCAGTTGATGAAGAAGGTGTTGCTGTCAACAGAAGAGGTTTGAGTGATGCAGAAAGAAAGATATATAGAAAACATCACAATGTGAGAGGAATCATTGTGGATTCCCTACCTCACACTGAGTACCAGAAGCTGAGTGACAAATCTACAGCAAAGGCCATCTTCACATCCCTCTGCTCTAACTATGAAGGTAACAAAAAAGTTAGAGAAGCTAAGGCTAATATTCTTGTACAGCAATATGAGCTGTTCAGAATGAAAGAGGATGAAAATATTGAGACAATGTTCTCAAGATTTCAGACTCTGATTTCTGGACTTCAGATTCTGAAGAAGAGTTATACCACAGCTGATCATGTGAACAAAATCTTAAGAAGTCTGCCATCCAAATGGAGACCCAAAGTAACTGCTATTGAGGAAGCTAAGGATCTAAATACTCTAAGTATTGAAGATCTTATAAGCTCCCTCAAGGTGCATGAACTGGGACTTAATGAAGATGAGTCTGTTAGAGAGCCTAAATCAATAGCACTGAAATCCAAAAGAAAGCCTGTTAAAGCTCTGAAAACTATTGAATCTGAAGAAGAATTTCCTGAGGGAAATTCTGAAGAAGATTCAGATGCTGAAGAGCTTGCAATGTTTTCCAAAAGAATTCAGTATCTAATGAATAGAAAGAAGAAATTCTCTAACAGAAGCAGTAACTTTAAAGGATCTGGTTCAAAGAGGGAAAACCAGAAGGACTGCTACAACTGCAAGAAACCTGGCCACTTCATTGCTGAATGTCCTGAACTTCAGAAGGACAAGTCAAATGAAAAAGCAAAGAAGACCAACACCAAGTCCAGTAACTTCAGAAACAAACTTAAGAAGAGTCTCATGGCAACATGGGATGATCTGGACAATGAGTCTGAGTCTGATGAAGAGGAAGCAAATCTGGCTTTGATGGCAACTGCATTTTCTGATGCAGAATCATGTTCATACTCAGATGATGAAGATGAGGTATATTCTGAACTCACTAGATCTGAATTAATTGAAACAGTTAAAGATCTTATGAGCCACCTCAAAAGCAAGTTAGGAGAAATAAAATCTTTGAAAAATAAAACTAACTTGCTGTCTGAGGAAAATCTCAAACTTCAGAATCAAATCATTGAGTTTGATGAAGAAGTTAGAGAACTCAGAGATGAGGCTCATAAGAAACCTGAAGAAATTCCTAATGAACATGAAATTGCTCTTCAGGACTTTATTTTAACTGGAATTAATAGAAGTAAGGTTGCTTCTATGATTTATAGTATTTACAGAAACAAAGGTGAAGGTATTGGATTTAACAATGATTCATTCAATCTTTCAAATGAATCAAACACACCTTCTTGTTCTGAAAATATTATGAAAGGCAATAAAATATGCTTTGTGCCTGCTTCTGACAGTTCTGAGAAATTGAAAATAACAGAAACTGAGACTGCAGAAGTTGAAGTTCTGAACTGCTCAGACTCTAAAGCTTCTAAGCCTAAGGGAAAGATGATGGCAGATGTTAAAACCTTGCCAAAGTCTCAACCAAAAGGTCCTAAGCCTAAGAGTAGGATAAAATCAGACTCTAAACCTGAAAATGTTCAGAGTCTGAAGGGTTCAGAACCTGAAACTAGTAAGTCTCAGAGTCTGAAGAATTCAAACTCATATTTTACTAAGACTGGGGTTATGAAAACTTCAAAAATACTAAACCAGTCAATACAAAACATTTTCAATCTCAGAATGTTAGGCAAAGCAAGCAAAAGAAAGCTAATCTGCCACATGTGTCTGATTGTTTTAAGAGAGGACAAACTGAAGTTTGCCTTGTGTCTGGAGCTAACAAAATTAGAGTTCTGAAGAAATCAGAACCGAAGTGCTCAATGGTTCAGACTCTAAACAACTCAGAACCAAAGACCTTCAAGTCTCAGGTTCTGAAGAAATTTGAGTCCAGACCTTTGAGAACTCAGGTTCTGAAGAACTCAGGTTCTGAAACTAAGACTTATTCAAGATTCAAGGATTCATATCCAAGATATCTGAACAAGTCTGAGTTCTACAATTCAGACATAAGGTGAAAAAGGCTAAACCTTTCAGGACTAACCATAAAGGACCCATGAAAATCTGGGTACCTAAGTCTGAGATCATTTCTATTGCAGATATGCTTGTCATCCAAAGTGTTGAGTATTTTGGCGTTGGCTGCATATTTTGGCAAATCCAATGTGTTGAATAGTAGCATCTCCATGTCTAGAACAAATCTTCAGTTGCAAGTTTTTTGATTTGAAGCTGTTCAGAAGCTGAAAATTCCATCAGAAGCTGAAAGTTGCTTCAGAAGCACTGTAGCACTTCAGAAGCTGAATTCAGAGTCTGATGCCAGCGTTGACTTTGGTTGACTTCATCAGAAGCTGATCTTTTTCAAGTTGTTTCTGCGTGAATCTTGGCAAGATTTATCAAGGAATTATTCACGCGTATTGCTTCTAGAATGCTGGTTGTTTTGGAGAAGATTTTATGAAGATTTGGTTTGTTGTTATGAAAACACGTATTTTCCTGATATAATCTTTCAAAGATACAATGTGGTTTTATTTGTTTCCTTATTGGACCAATCATAATTCAGAAACAAATCATGAGCAGAAGATTAGTTTGTTTTTTATGCTGCTTGTTGGAGATTATAAAAGGAGGAGTGCTGCTGCTTTCAAGACACGCGCATAATTGAAGAAATTCAGAGAAAAGAGTCTTAGAGTTTTAAGCTGTTAGTTTTATTTTGTGCACCACTCATTGTTTGAGTTGGTTTAGAGTTTTATAGAGTTGTAATTCATTCTAAGCCTTTAGGTACGAATGAAGTTTTGTTATTGAAGTATTTCATCAAAACAGGGTAGTTTTGTTTAAGGGGTTCAGTAACAGGTTTGTTACTTGAATAGGAAGTTAGTGGTCTCTAATACTCATGCGTGGGTAGAATTCAAGACTAGGAAGAAGTTAATTGCTTAGGCTGGGAACTGGGAGTCAGTGTCTTGAGTCATAAGGATTAATTCCTATAGTGGAATTCCTTCCTGGATTGGTATCCCCCAGAGTAGGAGGTGTTTACTCCAAACTGGGTTAACAAACCTTTGTGCCTTCTTTAGCTTTCCTGCACTTTTATTTCTGCTACTTAACTGTTTTTAATTGTGCTAAGTTATAGTTCAGAACCTGTTTGGTTCAGAACCTGTTAAACTCTTATTGTTGCCTGGCCAGAATTTCACAAAGAAAAGGAAAGGTCCTGGTACCTGGACAGTGGATGCTCGCATCATATGACAGGAGACAAGTCTATGTTCCAAACCCTGACTCTGAAAGAGGGAGGAACTGTGGGGTTTGGAGGAAGTCAGAAAGGAAAGATCATTGGTACTGGTAAGATAGGTAGTTCTTCCCTGTACATTGATGATGTTTGGCTGGTAGATGGACTTAGACATAATTTACTTAGCATAAGTCAATTATGTGACAGTAATTATGAAGTCTTGTTTAATAAGAACATTTGTACTGTAATCAACAATAAAGATAAATCTGTTGTGTTCAAAGGAAATAGGAAAAACAATGTTTATAAAATCAATTTTTCTGAACTAGTTCAGCAGAAGGTAGTTTGCCTTCTGTCTGTGAGTGATGAGAAATGGGTTTGGCACAAAAGGTTGGGACATGCTAACTGGAGACTCATCTCTAAGCTTAGCAAGTTGCAACTAGTCAGAGGCCTGCCTAAAATTGACTATCACTCAGATGCTCTTTGTGGAGCATGCCAAATTGGAAAATTTTCTAAAACTTCTTTTAAATCCAAAAACATTGTTTCCACCTCAAAACCTTTAGAACTGCTTCACATTGATTTGTTTGGTCCTGTTGGAGCAGCTTCAATCAATGGGAAGAAGTATGGACTTGTAATTGTTGATGATTATAGTAGGTGGACTTGGGTTGAGTTCCTTAGAACTAAAAATGAAAAATATGATGTGTTTTACAAATTCTGCAAACAAGTACAAAATGAAACTGACTTGAAAATTTTAAAAGTCAGAAGTGATCATGGTGGGGAATTTGAAAATGAACCTTTTGAAAATTTTTGTGAAGATCATGGAATTCTCCATGAGTTCTCATCTCCTAGAACTCCACAACAAAATGGAGTTGTAGAGAGAAAGAACAGATCTTTGCAAGAAATGGCCAGAACCATGATCCATGAATCCAAAATTGCAAAGTACTTTTGGGCAGAAGCTGTTAACACAGCATGTTATATTCAGAACAGGATCTATATCAGACCTATTCTGAATAAAACAACATATGAACTTTTTAAAGGAAGAAAACCAAACATTTCTTATTTTCATCAGTTTGGTTGTACTTGTTACATACTGAACAATAAGATCTACCTAAAGAAATTTGATGCTAAGGCTCAAAAGGGTATCTTTTTAGGATACTCAGAGAGATCTAAAGCATAAAGGGTGTATAATTCTGAAACACATGTTGTTGAAGAAGCTATACACATTAGATTTGATGATAAGAAGCCTGGTAATGAAATACCAGAGCTGGTTGAGAGTTTTGCAGATTTCAGATTCTCAGAAAAACCTTCAGAACCTGAACAGGATTCAGAGTCTGAAGAAAGTTCAGAAGCTGAAAATTCTGAGGAAACTGAGAAACTCTCAAATGATGACACTACTCCTAAAGAAAATCAAGACCAACATGGTTCTGAACAAGTCCCTGATGGTTCTTCAGAAGCTAATACACCCAGAACCTCATTCAAGTACAAGTCTTCACATCCTGAGGAGCTGATTATTGGGAACAAGAACAGACCAAGGAAAACAAGATCAACATTCAGTCAGAATGAGTTTATGCTTGGTCTGCTATCAATGATTGAGCCCACAACAGCTGATGAAGCACTTGCAGATGATGGCTGGATTGTAGCTATGCAGGAAGAACTGAACCAGTTTCAAAGGAATGATGTCTGGGATCTAGTTGCAAAACCTGATAATCAGAAACAAGCTTAATGAACAAGGAGAAGTGATCAGAAACAAAGCAAGACTGGTTGCTCAAGGCTACAGCCAGCAGGAAGGAATAGACTACACTGAGACTTTTGCTCCAGTTACAAGACTGGAAGCAATCAGATTACTTCTTTCCTATGCTGTTAATCATGATATCATCTTGTACCAAATGGATGTTAAGAGTGCTTTCTTAAATGGTGTTATTTCTGAAGAAGTTTATGTTAAACAACCTCCTGGTTTTGAAGATGTTAAAAATCCAGATTTTGTTTTTAAACTTAAGAAATCTCTATATGGTCTGAAACAAGCTCCTAGAGCTTGGTATGAAAGACTAAGTAATTTCTTACTTAAAAATGATTTTGTAAGAGGTCAAGTTGACAATACACTCTTTAGAAAAACTGTTAAGAAAGACATCTTAATTGTGCAAATATATGTTGATGTTATCATATTTGGTTCTACTAATGCCTCTCTTTGCAAAGAGTTTTCTAAGTTAATGCAGGATGAATTTGAAATGAGCATGATGGGAGAATTGAAATTCTTTCTGGGAATTCAAATCAACCAATGCAAAGATGGTGTGTATGTTCATCAGTCCAAATACACAAAGGAGCTTCTGAAGAAGTTCCAGCTTGATGAGTGTAAGTTGATGACATCACCAATGCATCCTACCTGCACCTTAAGCAAAGAGGACAATGGCTCAAAAGTATATCAGAAGCTCTATAGAGGTATGATAGGTTCTCTGTTATACTTAACTGCTTCTAGGCCAAATATTTTGTTTAGTGTCTGTCTGTGTGCTAGATTCCAGTCAGATCCTAGATAATCTCATATGACTGCTGTCAAGAGAATTTTTAGGTATCTGAAAGGAACAACTAATTTGGGACTTCTGTGTAAGAAATCTTTAAATTACAAGCTAGTTGGATTCTGTGATGCTGATTATGTTGGGGACAGGATTGAAAGAAAGTCCACCAGTGGAAACTGTCAGTTTCTTGGTGAAAATCTGATATCCTGGGCCAGCAAAAGACAAGCAACTATTGTTTTGTTAACATCAGAAGCAGAATACATCTCAGCTGCAAGTTGTAGCACGCAACTGCTCTGGATGAAACATCAAATAGAGGATTATCAGATTCATGCAGATAACATTCCTATTTATTGTGATAATACTGCTGCAATATGTCTGTCTAAAAATCCAATTCTGCATTCTAGAGCCAAGCATATAGAAATAAAACATCATTTTATAAGAGATTATGTTCAGAAGGGTGTTTTAGATATTCAGTTCATTGATACTGATCATCAATGGGCTGACATATTTACAAAACCCCTAACAGAAGAAAGATTCAATTTTATTAAAAAGAATCTGAACATGCATTTTATCTCTTAGAAAATATGCTTGAATCTGAATGAAAACTGAGATCCTGAGTTTATCAGAAGCTAAGACTTATCAGACACTCATTTTTGAGAGTCTGAAGAAAGTTAAGCCCCGAAAAACTTCAGAGTCTGAAGGTTCAGAACCTGGATTTTCTGACTTCTGAATCTGATAATTTTCAAACTTTTGGTCAGAATCTGATAAGTATAACCCTGGGCAATGATGATTTAAAGCTTTGAAAGTTATACTTTGTCCCTCCCTAAGTCATCAATATAAAATGTGTTTTTCTGTTTTCAAATGTTTAAACACAGACACATTTTTCAAATGCTCAATTTGTATCAGACATGTTCAGTCTTTCAGAACTTATTTAAAAAATTGGTATCAGTTTGGTCTGAAAGAATTCAGCAGCACTGAACCAAATGCTATATCTTGGGATCAGCAGCTATACTTTTTCAGCTTCTGAAATAAGTTCAGTTGTGCTAAATCCTTCAGTAGGTATATGATCTGAACAATTTTGTCTAAAAATAGTTCAGTGATACTGAATAAGATACACTGAACATCTGTGTCTGAACAAAGAATGCTCTGATCAGAATGCACTGAACTATCTTTTTATGCTTCTGAACATCATTCTATTTTTCAAGTGCAATGTCATATACTCATGTATGATCAAGTCTGCTTTGATTTTCATCTTTGCTTGATTACCTATATGATTGCATGATTATCTCACATGTTTTTCAAACTCTCTTAAAATTTCTAAAGATTTTTTTCTTTTTTGAAATTTTCTTTTTGTTGATGACAAAAGGGGGAGAGAAATGTAAACAAGTATTAAAGCTCCTGAGCTCAGAATATAAGTTAAATTCTGTCAGTTAATTTACTTATGAGAGGGAGTAAAAGGAATTGCTCCTGAGCTCTGAACATAAGTTAAGTTATGATTGAAGTTAACTTATGAGAACTGCTTTTAATCTCTGTTAAGGGGAAGTAAAAATTTTTGTGAGATATACATTACTCTTAGTGAGTTGAAATGAATTTAAAATAACAAGGATAAGACTCAGGGAGCTTACAAAACTCATCCTGTGCATTATCAGACTTAGGGGGGGAACCTCAGAACCTGAAGTCAGCTTGTTATTTACAATTCTGAGTGATAATTTCAGTTTATTGCTTTAAGTTAAATTTAATTAACATGGTTAAGAATCAAGGGGAGCTTGCAAACCTAACCTTGAGGATTATCAGACATAGGGGGAGCTTGCAAACCTCTCTTGAAGTCAGCTTGGTAATTAAACTTAACAACAAATCTGAAATTTTCATCTTTGTGATTTAAACTGAATTTAATTAACCTGGATCAGACTCAGGGGGAGCTTACAAACCTCATACCCTGCAGTCAACTTGTTAATTAAATTAACAACAATTTTCTGATTAATACTTATGTTTGTCATCATCAAAAAGGGGGAGATTGTTGGAACAAAATGTGAACAACTCTCTTTTGAATAGAGGGAGATTGTTGGAACAATATGTATGAACAACTCTCTTTAAGGTTTTGATGATAACAAAGTGTTAAAAAGAAAATTGGTATTGCTAATGCTTTGTTCTAGTGTGCAGAAACCATGTTCTTAATGTTGGTTAATCAATGTTGGTTATGGAAGAACAAGCTAAGAGCAAGAAGGAAAGCTTAGTAGCTATGTTGCAAAGTTTGAAGGAAAACTGGGTATGAAGGCTGAGTCTGAAGACTGAGTCTGAAGGGTGCTTCTGAAGGCAGAGTCTGAAAACTGTGTCTGAAGGCAGCGTCTGAAGGCTGAGTCTGAGGGTCAACGAAAGTCAACGTCTGAAGGCTGAGTCTGAGGGTCAACGAAAGTCAACGTCTGAAGGCTGAGTCTGAAGGTCAACAAAAGTCAACGTCTGAAGGGAGCGTCTGATGAACAGTGCTTCTGAAGTGAGCGTCTGATGAACAGCGCTTCTGAAGTCTGAGTCTGAGACCTGCGTCTGAAGAGAGCTCCTGAAGTATTGTTCCTGAGAAGCTTCTGAAGTCTGACGTGGATGAAAAAGCAACTGTCATTCTCAGCATTTAATGCATGCAGTGTCAGAACAACTCCAATGGAACAGTTGTCTCCCTGGCTCAAACATTCCCCAGCTTTTAAGGAAAGCAAATTCAAACTTGGCTGCGAGCTCTGTTTTCTGCTGGGTTTTAGCTCACAATTTCAGCCTGACCTAGCTCAAGATTTGCAACGGCTCTTTGTTTAAATCCTGCAATCTTCAACAGCTCTATTTTTCCTCTATATAAGAAAGAAGAATTGAAGAAGAAAACTGCTAAGACTCTTGAAACAAAAGACTGAATATCGTGCTCTGTTTTGCTGTCATATTTGAAAGTCTGTACAAAACTCTTAGAAATTCTTACCAAGTTTTCATCTTAGAATTAGTGTTGAGTCTTATACCTGTGTTGTATTAAGTGAACACCTCTGATATTTGATCAAGTGTTCAACCCAAACTTACTTTCTTTGTAATTCAATTTGGTTCAAGTCTCAGTCTGCGTACTGAGCATCTGAAGTCTCATTACTTAGTGTTCTGAGCAAGTTAGAAGTCTCATTACTTTGTGTTCTGAGCAGGAAGTCTCATTACTTTGTGTTCTGAGCATTCGAAGCCTTTTGACTTAGTGTCTTGAGCATTAGAAGTCTCTTACTAGGTGTTTGAGCATTGAAGTCTCTTCCTTTGTGGTTGAACAATTGTAATCAGTTTGATTATAGTTAAAATCTCTTGTTAGTAACAAGGGGACTAGACTACTTCCAACTTGTGGAAGGAACTAGTATAAAAACATTGTGTGTCTCTCTTTTCATTTGAATCCGCTGCATAATTAACTTTGATAAAAGTTCAGAACCTGATTCTGAACTTAACATATTTTTGAGAAGAAAAGAAACCTAAGTTTTTGAGTCCACACAATTCAACCCCCCTTCTTGTGTGTTTTTCTCACCTTCAGGAGTATGTGGCTACGACTACGACCCATATAATCTCAAAAATGATATTATTATACTCCCTTGTCTTAAATATAAGTAAGAAGTCAAATGTATTTGATCTAAATGTAGACCGAATACATTTTACTTTGTTTATATTTAAGATCGGAAGGAGTTATATTATTATGATGGATCCAAGGTGAAATGCAGGTGGCAGGAATCTGATATGTTTAGGTGCAACAAAGCACCTCAAAAGAGGTCCAACAATCATAAATACCATTATTAAGGACATACTATTTACCTGCATTAATTGCTGCACCTGGTGGGGACCGACGTATTGCTGGTAAGGATCTGTGAAGTTTGGGTTTGGGATGCGTGATTGATCTGGAGGTAGAGCACCAAGGGAGTTAAGGGGGTTATCTGATTGATTTTCTGCTTGCATTCTTGATGAATCATGTGCAGCTGCAGGAACATGGGGCATATGAAAAGGAGGCATAGCGAACCGTGGTCCAAAATGACCAGCTACTGTTGCTGCTGCTGGCAAAGGAGAATTAGGTAACATATTAGGAAATGGCATCACTGGTCTGTTCATTCCCATTCCCATCGCCGGCATAAATTGCTGAATTCCAGGAAACATCATAGGTACCATGCCACATCCCATGGACATCATCTGCATAAAGAAATTTCACTGTTATTGGCACAAATAATAATACATGACCATGGAATATGTAAATACTAAATTGTATAAGTAGTGTATACAGGGGCAAATCTAGAAATTTGATATATGTGTGGCTAAAATTTATAAAAAAAATTAATGCAAACTATATGAAAAATAAGAAATAACATTGTTTAATACAATACAATTACAATGAAAATTGTCTCTTATCTATTTGTTGAAAATGAGCTAAAATAACAGCGCTGTTAATTTTTAAAAGAACAGTTCTTTCTATATAACTTACAAGACTGTCATTTAGTCACTTATCACTTGTTTTGTTACATAGTTGACTGTTTACAACTTTTGTAGCTGAAAAAACACGTTCAACACTTGCAATTGCTACCCACAAGAGCAAAGCCAACTTCAAAAGTTTATAAACCATAACAAATGTGTTGCACTTATATGTTTCGCGCGAGAGAGAAAAATGCATTAATATAGTTGTGTGTTTTATTTTATTTTAAAAAAAAAAAAAAACATTAGGGAGTGCATGTGTGGATTTAGCCACACATGGCCACACAATGCATCCGCCCCTGAGTGTATATAGGAGAGAAATACATTAAAGTGATAATTATAGAACATGTAAACACTTCAATAATTAATACTAAAATCCTGAAATATATAATACAACTTCATTGGCTCTGTCACCCTGCCTTTTGCACTGAAAGCATGTACAGTTTCCTGCATAGAAAACTTACATCGTCTTTCCATTCTCACGTTTCTCAATGTCTGATATCTTTTCCTCCTTAAACTGTTTTGAAGCTCAGAGACAATTATAAATGGTGGGTGCAGATAAATTGACCAAAATCAAGTATGTCTGTGCATGTTTGATCACTGGTACTTGTCTACTTGAAGCATTGTTTATAAAACACATTGTTTAGATAAGAAAGGGTTGTGTTAATTGAGGCGGGGATGAGCAAAATCAAGCAGATTGCTTGTTCATTGTTGCATCACCAGAAGTTGATGCATGCCTTGTTTACAAAATATTTCGTCAGTTCGTTTTTCGTCGTCTTTTTAGGTTACTTATACGTAGTGAGACCATCAATAAATTTTATGATGAAATCATTTTTCTTTTTCCTATAATACCATTAACTATTTATTATCTCATTCTAATAAATATTTCTCTATATGTAATAAATAGTTAGGGTTATGAAAAAATAATACCCCCTCTGCCTCATATCATGTGGCTCATTTTAAATACTCTATTTTTTTTTTATCTCAAATCATGTCATTCTATAATATCAATACAATATTTTTACACTTATCAATGCTACTTTTATTTATTAAAGTAGTTGCAAGTATACGTGGACAATTAAAAAATGAAATACAATGATATCTTAGTTGTTTTAATTTGCATTGAAAATTGATATAAATAATCATTTTCTTACGAAGTGTGCACATATAAAAAAAGACACATAATTAATGTTGCAGTAAACTTTAAAAATCAACCAAAAGAGTGTGGGTTTGTCTAATAGTACAGTGGTATTATTTACATGGAAAAGGGTTGTATTAATTGAAGTGAGGATAAGTAAACTTTTTAAGAACACATGCAAACTAGAGGTAAATTAAAGCAGTATTGAAGACTTAACCTGCACTTGTAACTGCAATGACTTCAAGTACTCAATTGCTTCATCCAACATTGAAGCTTTGTCGGACTATCAAATTCATAAAGTAAATCAAAATTAGAAACAATTATGAAGTCAGAAGTAAACTCCAGCATAGTAAAATGTTATTTAGGGTCACCTTGTTGCACCGCGGTATAAGTTCTTGCAAAGCTTTCATCTTTTCGTTAATTCTATCTCGACGCTTCTGCGCACATAGCACAATATGAAAACAGTCAGATATGAGAAAAACAACATCAAATTATGGACTAATGTATGTACATACCCTCTCTGAGAGATTATGAACCTCTGCAGCACGGGATCTCTTTGCAGATGTAGATCCACGGTGTTGTTTTTTTTCTTCCCGACATTCAAAATCGACATCCTTAATTTGCAGTAAAACAAAAAGAGATAAGTAGTATATTATATGGAACAAAAATGTATACGTGCTGCAAAAAATAAAAAAGAGACAACAAAACTTTTGGTTTACGATAGTAATTAATCTGTTTTCAATTTTTCATGGGAAGCCACCAACTTATTATATACAATTCTTATTAGATGAGACAATTTAAATAAAAAGCATTAAAATTTTCAAAAATGCTGCTCTGAATCGTACACTATTAATCATCCTAGTCCCAATAAAAATCTACATATTTAACTAGAAATATTTTTTTTATCATGTTATAAGTACAAAGTTGTCACAACTGTTTTGCAGGGAAATCTATAAGACACACAAGGTCCATTCTTTCCATTTCAACCTGATTTTCTTATACATGAAAGTGTGAGATCAAACTCATAATCACTTGCATAAAGTGACCAAATCCTTTACTATTTGGACCAATATATTTTTGGTTAACTCCAAATATCTTATATAACTATATGGTTTAGTTTAGCTAATGCATTTGTTCTGGATTACCTTTAGTGTATCTTTTGCTAACATAAACTCATATGTGTAGTAACGAAAGCACCACCCTATCGTACTAAAAAAAAGGCACGACCCTATTTAACAAACAGATTTCTTCTTTTCCCCGTCATTTGCACTTTAGGAATACTTTTTAGACATTAAAATTTGACATTAGACACAGTGGTCCAAGCAGATTTCATACGGTTTCTGGTTTTATATTAATTCTTTCTCCCTCCTCGGAATCCAAACATACTGAAACTCATTGTATATTATACGATGTCGGATATACCGTGTTAAAATTTTGTGCGTAAATATTATGTTGTTGAAATTATTCCTTCCACGTCAAGTCACATTGGGTTTCATATTAGAGTGCAAAAATCACCACCACAATCAATGTATATATTTAGTATAACAAGTTTTTTTTTATATATTTGTGTAATTTTCTCGTATCGAATTGAATCATCTCTTTCACTATTATCTACATCTCTCTCCTAACTTTCTAACTCTCTTTTAACCTCACCCTCTCTTGATAGTTTTGTTATTTTTTAATGAAGAAAGAGTGAGATTAAGAGAATTGTAGAGAAATAGTAAAGGAGAGGATTCAAATCCTTCTCGTATAGTTTTTTTTTTCCAGAAGAAGACAAACTAAGTCATAGAAATTGACATTAGAGATAATCAAACATGAGATCTTAAAAGTAATACACTCTAAAGTCCCAACAACAATTTGTCTAAATTCAATGGTACATATAATTGGAACACCATAGTGCAAAACCAAACACCCTCCTTCCTATATTCACCTCTATATTGAGTGTCACCATTAAGTTAATTAACATTGATTAATAAAATTGTAAGAAAATAAATGAGCATAATATTTTTTACTAAATTATCCTTATTTATATATCATGACTCATAATAGTTAACTATTCTCATAAATGGCATTTTGAAGTATTTTATCAAAAAACTTTTGCATTAATAGACTAAAAAAACTTAGATGGATAAAGATACATTGAATAGAGTTTGAATAATTGAATTAACATATATAAAAAACATATAAAACATTTATTTTGAAATATTATCCTTTTATTAATGTACACTAAATTAAAAAGAGAAAAGATGTTTGGATATAAAAAAATTGATGTCAAATAAGTGTTTTTTCTTATATTTTTTGAAATGTATGCACAGTAAAAATATTTTGATACTCCCTCTATGTTTTGTCATATGTCATTTAGTTTTAGATTATAAGTCAATTTACGATAATATTGAAACATTAATGTTTATTTCTTTCTATAATACAATTTTTACTATTTATCACTCTCTTTTTCTTACAATTCTTTTAATTTTTCTTTCCGATTCCATTAATGAAAGATAATTTTGTAAAATTAGTTATAATTTATTTTTCTCGCACATATTAACTACATTTATTTTAGGGGATTAACTATATTTTTTAATATTTGTAAAAGTGAAAATAACATATAATAAACTACGAAGTTAGTATCATACATAAGTTATATCATAAACGGCTTTGGTGTTAAATTCAAATACACATTGTTTTTGTCTTGTGGGTCTCTATTCTTTGAGACTTCATTGTTAATAAATCTCGCAAATATTGAAATGCACATTTGAAAGAAAAATGAGATTATGAAAGCAAATAATATACTTTTAGACCATATATAAGTGGCAGTGTCAACATAATTAATTCGCACTTCTCCTGAGCTAAAAACAGTCAAGCTCAAATTAAGCCTAACTTAACTTTTTGTTGAATCATCAGCCTACAAATACCATTCTTAATCTCATCCTTCACAACAGAAGAAAAAGAAAAGGCTGATTCTACACCACAAGCCGCTCCATCCATCCATCCAAATCATGATCAACAAGTTTTGAATCCTCATCTTTACACGTGGCACAACTCTGTTTAACCGCTTTCCACTAGAGAGAGAGATAACAACAGTAGTAACAGAAAACGATATCGTATCATATGTGACACACGCGCACCACAAAATTGGATCCAGAATTGAATTTAATAGATCGACGCGGAATTTAATGCAAATTTGTTATAGTTCACGCAAATCAACGTCACTCATCAGCGCACAATAGCCATGACCATGAACATCAAACACCAGAAAAGAAAAAAACAAAAAGCGGCGTAATAACAAAGTAAAAGCAGCATTCTACTAACCTCACTCTGAAACTCAGATTCTTCCGGTTCACGTCCCTTCCTTTTCCGGTTCAACTCCGGTTCTCTATGAACCGGTTCAGCACTCCCGCTAGAACAACCAGGCGACGACGTAACTGTCATGTCCAACGTCGTCGCCGCTTTTCCGGTGGTGCTCACACTCACACATCCAGTTTCCGCTGTCGCGCTCTTGATCGTTTCCGATAATCTCGAAGCGTACGTCTTCGCCGTCATGATCGGCGTATCACATGAATCTACCACCGTCGATTCTCTTCCCGCCGCAATCATCGAACTCGAAGATGCACCTGGTTCACTTCTCGCATTACTTTGGTTCGTATTCGTAAAATGTGCAAAATTCTTCACTACCATCTCCGGTTTCCTCGCCGGATGAATCGGAGGCCGAGAAGCCGCCACCGCTGCCGGTCTCGATTGCCGAACAAACTCCGACTCACGAACCGTGGCTTGTGCTTGTATAACACCGCCAACGCCGTGTTTCTGACCGGCGCTTCCGGCGGATGAATGAAAAAGTGTTTCTGAACTGAAATCGTGACGGTTGAAAGGAGGATCTTCAACTTCATTCATTGAATCAAAAAGCCACGAAGCCATTTCATCTTCTTGCATGAACAAGTGTTGATTCATGTAGTTATCTGCATCGGTTGATCGAATCTCTCTATGATCAGGAATCACACGACTGGCGGGTGACGGCGATTTTCTAAATTGGCGGTGGTTTTGGCTTTGCATCACAACTTGTCCGTTTTGCCATAATAGTTCCATGATCTCATCGTCCTGTTGCCTGTTACAATTAATAATTTTGCTTGTTTTAGATTTAATAAATGAATTAATTACAAAGCATAAAGTAATAATCGTAATTCAATTACGTGGAAGGTTTCTTTGAATGGTGATGAACAGGGTATTCTTCTTCATCATCCATTTGAATATCGAAATCTGGAACATGGTAATTCATTTTGCTTCTGTTTTGTTGAATTGAACTGAAAGGGAAACAAATATATAACAAGTAATTAAATTAAATTATCAAATAAGAATAGTAGTAATTAAATTCTAAAAAATGGACAACTTACTATTGAAGCTAGTTAGCGGATCCAGAACATAGTGGTAGTAAACTAAGATTAATTTTTGTTGCTTGAATTGAATCTATCTTATGGATATGCTATGTATAGCAAAGTGTGGTTGATTTGATTTTGATGGGAAGAGTGAGTGGTGGTTGTATTGATTTAGCTTTTTGTGTTAAATGAAAAGTTAAGAGAGAGAGAAAGAGAGATAAGGTGTGTCCCCGAATAATGAAATGAATGAGGTGACAATAAAAAGAAGTAACACAACCTATCTTGAGTTGGCACGAATCAAAATTATTTGTTTGTTTTTTATTATGTGTAGTATTACTCACTTTTTATTGATGGGTAAACAAAAATTTAACAGAAAAATGAGTGAATGAATGAGAAGCTGGTGCTAAATGACGAAAGGGTTTTTTTGACGGTTTTATTTTTTATTCCACTCCTTCCTTAATGTTTCCGTAAAAAGATAGTCAATGCTGTTGCTAAAGGTAACAGTCAATAATTAAACTTAATGTTGACATCAATCATTACTATAGGATTTAGGACTAGATTCCTTTTTAAATTGAATTAAAGTGATTAATACCCTTAGTATATTTTTATCGTCTTCTACTAATATATGCTTCTTCTTGTGTCCATCTAATCAGCTGAATGTTTTTTCATTGCCTGCTTTCGAACGTTCGATTTAATACTTAATAATGCATGCATTAGATTATTGGTTTGAGGTGATCAGGTTCAGGCGGTCCTAGTTTAATAAAAAAATTATAGGAAAGCAAAAAGTAAATAACAATTAATTAGTCTTAACTTTTTGTCAAAAAAAATTAATTAGTCTTAACTCATTTTTTGACTCATTTTTTTTTTTAAAAAATAAATAAATATATGTATGTGTTAAAGCACAAAAGTAAGTATAAGTTTTATATCGTTCCACAGGGATTATTGCGATATCATAAACCGTTCAACGTCGATTATCGTCTTAAGTTAGGGTTTAATCTTTTTCATTACTACACTACTCGACATAAAAAGCATTGTAAATAAAACGTAGAGTAATAGGACATAAAAGGTGTTAGGATTAAAGTTCGTCAATCAAACGTCGTTTGTATTCGATTGATCATAAATATGGATTCTAGCTTTTTCTTATATACGACATTATCACGTATTACTCGACAACGTCATTCGTGTCCAAATGACGTCGTGAGATCGATCGTATCGTTTAATCGACGATTTCTCAATCTATTAAACGATTCGAAAGCTTTACGATCCAATACTTAATGTAATTATCAAAACCAAATCTCATTTCTAGAATTTCTTATCTTGATAGAATATCATTCTAAACCTAGATTCAAAAGTATTTTTCAACATCATTTAAATCAAATATAAGAGTGAAAAATAAGAACAAATTCAATGGTATATAAAAATGCTAGAATCATATATTTAAAATATCAAAAGTTTACAACTAAGAGTGATTGATTACCTATTAATCCCAACAAAGGAGATTAGTTGATCATTCTCATGATAACTATGCAAAAGTAGAAAGGAAGATGGAGAATATGCTAAGGCTTGATTTCTCAAAGCTTCTTAGTGTAATCTTCACTTGAATTCCTTTTGCTATATGAAGTTTACCTCCTTTTATGTCTATTCTCTCTCTTAGAAATTGAATATTTCAAGCTCTGGAAATTGTAAAAACTAGTATTCAACTGAATATATTAAAAAAATGAGCTTAAAATGCTTTTATATTTCTGAGATTTTGCACGCTCGCTACAAGCGACCAGCCTGTCGCTGTAGCGAGGAAGTCTTCTTGGCCAATGGGAGAGCTCCACGTCATCACATAGCATTAAACCGCCCTTTGGTAGCTGTAGCGACGAGATCTGTCGCTACTAGCGATGGAACCTTCAAATTCCCTGCCTAGGCTCGCTTCTAGCGTCCAGTTCATCGCTTGAAGCGATGAACTCTTAAAATTCCCTGCCTAGGCTCGCTTCTAGCGAGGCTTCTGGTGCTTCTAGCGATGAACTCTTGCGCTTGTAGCGATGGCTTTAACAAAACTTCATTTTCTTTGCTCCAATCAGGTCCAAACATGAAATTCCTGCATAATAGCATGGGGTAAGACTTAGGATCACAAATATTGCATTTTAACCACAAATACGAGCTTATCCTAAGATAACTTGTAAAACAAGTAACATAAGTGCCTTAAAATATATCAACAGATAACTACTTTTAGGCACTTATCAAACTCACCCCAACTTAGTATTTTGGTTTGTCCTCAAACCAAAGAATCAAAAGGAAATTTTCACAGCTTTAAACCAAAGTATTGAGCAATTAGCAAAAGAATCAAAAAGAATCAAAAGTTTGAAGAAACAAAAATCAGATGAATGATTCAAACGTGACTGCGCAAGCTAGAGTTAAGTTTCTCATTAAACGAGATACATACTATGAATGTGAACTAGTTCTAAACACAAAGCATCAAATCACACAATTCTTAACAAACAACATGTTTAAAATTGAACCAAACCTAACACACTTCTATGTAAAGTATATGAACACATTGAAATCGATTGTGAGGGTATGAACACTCATCCAGCAAACATGATAACATTCCAATCAAATTATGTGTCCATCTAATTATCATTTCTAAAAGCATAAAAGGCATTGATCATAAGGTCTTTAAGGGTTGTAATTGGGCTAGGTTACAAAAGAATTGTCATATGTGGGATATTGAATTCAAATGGCCAAGCAAGAGGAACGTTCAATCTATTTACAAACTTCCTCCTTATTCCATTACAACTCTTGGTGAACTACAAATTTTTCTTTTCTTGATTGATCTTGACAACTTTTTCTTTGATTTATTGCAAACCTTTTCTAATTTTCTCTTTTCTTTTTCTTGGTTTGCTTTTCTTTCTTTTTTTCTTTTCTTTTTATTTTTCTTTTCCTTTCTCTTTTTCTTGTTGTCAAGATCAATTATCATCATTCACCAATACTTGACGTAAACACAACCTCCCTTTCTCCCCAACTTAGTTCAATGATACCCTAATCGAATGTTCCTTTATCATTTTGGCAAAGGTCAATAAACACGATGGATAAGGGTTCAAAAGAAAGCAAATATCAGAATTCAATAAAGAGTTAACTATGAACTGAATTTTTTTACAAACTCCGGCAATTTCAATAAGCAATTGAGCTTATGAAAGTTGACAGTTCATGGCTAACAATTCTGATTCAATAGGCTCAGAGTGGTTAACAGATACTCACTTCTCACAGGGTAGGTTTATTTGGTCAAGTGTTTCACTCAAATTCAAAAAAATTGCCTTGATCATTTCAATGCTTTTATACAATTTAAAACAACAATAGATTTAACATAAAATAACTGAGTTAAACATGAAATGCTGGTCTCCTGCATATATATACAATGCTTGAGGATTCCTCACATTTCGGCTAGTTCTAATTGGTTCAAAACTAAACATGTGCTTGCGTAAAACTGAATAGATTAAATTTGTGTGTAAAGAACTTATTCACATTCAAGAATATACCTAGAAAAACAAGAAAACGAGTACCTTAGCTGCGCGCTTTTATCACTCATTCTATCATTATCACTCAACTGATTCTAAGCTCAATGTTTTGTTTTCAAACAAGCACTTAGCTTTTGAATCTTTGTCATCTTTCTTTCCAATGTTGGGTAAAATTCAAAAAAATTTTAAAAAAATAAATAACAAAAACCTTTAAATAAAGCATAATATACTTAAACATATAATAACCAAAATATTCTAACATAATAACCAAAGTAACATAATCCATGGTACATAAACATAAACATAAATAAAAAGTACAAAGCAATATAAAATTGTTCAGGAATAAATAAAACGAAAGAGAGGTAGAACAAAATTCTGCAGCTTGCAAAGAGATCTCAATCTGAATCCATGTCTGAGTCCATCAAGTCTGCAGCCTCGTGGTCAATGCTCCGAGTGGCCTCTGAGGAGTCATCGCCATGGTCATCATCATCTCCAGCAACATCATCACCTCCAGCATCTGCACCTGCCCCTCCAGAATAGAATGGCCTGTCCCCAGGCCAAGCAATATGCTCCTGGAAATAAGCTGGAGTCCATGTGGAGTAGCCTGCCTCGTGCATATGACTCTGAATCGTCGTCAGGGCGCGATGGTTAGACTCATTCTGAGCCATGATGTGTGAGTACGCAGTCATATGATAGGGATCCCAACTAGAAAAGTCCAAAGGTGGATAGGTTGGGGCCTGAGGTTGGCTAGGGTCCTGTGGTGCAGGTGGTGGTACTGTAGATGGTCCAGCAGAAGTGGAAGGTCCAGCAGCAGAAGAAGGTGGAGCAGTAGGAGAGGGGGTGGAGCAGTACCTATTGATGTATCTATCATCAATAGGGTTTTTAATCTCCTCATCAACTTGGCTGGGTAAGTGTATCCTGGCTTTTCTACATAATCCCATAATCAGACCAGGAAAAGTCAATGGGCACTTAGGTTTACCCGGCGGCAGGATACCACTTTCTGCCACAACCCTCATTTCATTAGCTATAATCCTCGCAACGTCAACCTGACGGTTGCTGAGGATATAGTGAAGCAAGGGTGTGACATCCAGGGTAGTAGATGAGGTGTGAGACTTAGGCCTAATGTTATATAAGATGAGGGTAAGGATAACCTGAGCTGGTGTGGTCATGTCATCTCTAAAAGCTCTAAAAGGCTTACCCGAGGCCTTGCTCACGTCATAATTCTTCCCCTCTTGGAAGATCTCCCGTGCGATTAAATCGTGATCCCAGTTTCCCCTCCTCTGGTGTTCGTGGAAGGCACACAACTCCTCCGACTCTAATGGGTTATCAAAATCACAAAGAACGAGTGGTTTACCCAAGTAAGAGTTGATGGACATCCTATCAAAAGCGATGGTGCGCCCTCGCACAAATGTAGTCCATGTAAAATCATCTGAAGGGTCAGCTGGAATTGCGTTTGCGTAGAACTCTCGCACAATATCATAATTAATCTTCGTCGGAGGATTGCACAAGATTCCCCATTTCCTCTCATTCAGCATATGTGCAATTCCTCCATAGCTTCCTTCCTCAGCTATCTTGAACTGTTTCTCTGACCAAATTCTCCTTGTTTTAAGCTCATCGTAACGCTCTTGGTTACGTAAGCTTAGAAACCGGTTTGAATCATGTGGTTGAGGGTTGGGTTGTGGTCTAGATGATGATCCCTCAACATTACGTTGTCTCTTTGATGATGTTTTAGGTGTCATGCCTACACAATAAGATTTAATCATACAAATCAGGTAGGATCCAAGTCAGAAGTAGATAAAAAGAAAAATAAAACTGAATCTGGGCTTCGTCGCTACAGCGACAGGATGGTCGCTTGTAGCGAGCGAGCCCAGAATTTGCTGGTTCCCTGCGCTACAAGCGCTATCTAGCAAGGATTGACCCATTTTCAAAATTGTGATTTTTCTGGTATCTAAACTACTTGTGGCATGCGAAATCAATCCTAAAGCTAAAACAAATGAATAAAAATCACTAAAACTGCCTAATCATCAAAAACCTAAGTTTATTTTGAATTTTTACAAAAAGGTTTTTCAAAATACGAAATTCTTGCAAAAGTTGATGATAGGCTAGTTTGTTTAATGATTCTAGTTCATTTTTAACAGCTTATGGTATTGATTATTATGGGTATTGCAAAAGAAGAATAACCCTAAGTTTAAGAATTGAAAATGCAAACCCTAATTTCTAAACAGCATGTTGGCACAATCAAACAAGTGTAAAGCTTAACAAACATTGACAGAGGGTTACGAAAACTGCCTGGATTGTGAGAGATTTGTAAGATAGCACAGGTACAGAGATTTATTGCAAGAATTTGACAGGAAAAATGCAGAAATTGAAATGTAACAGTTGCAGAAGAAAAGTAGAAATGGAATGGAAGTAATACTGATGCTATGGGGTGCGAAAATGTTAAAGAAAAACGTAAATAGCAATAAATGGGTGGTTGGGAGGAAGGTGAAGGGATATAGTGGCATTGGAAACTGAAAATGTCAGTTATCCTTCTGTCGCTACAAGCGCGTGACGCTACAGCGACAGGATTGTAAGCCCATCGCTACAAGCGATAAAATGGCGCTACAGCGGCCA
This sequence comes from Medicago ruthenica, assembly GCA_018208015.1. Classification (NCBI taxonomy): domain Eukaryota; kingdom Viridiplantae; phylum Streptophyta; class Magnoliopsida; order Fabales; family Fabaceae; genus Medicago; species Medicago ruthenica. Next base: position 94,582,314 of record CM031372.1, on the reverse strand, counting down.
AGTGTGGAAGTCATCACTACAAGCGACCGTACGTCGCTACAGCGACGGAGAGTGAAAAGCTCATCGCTACAGCGATGGGTCTGTCGTTGTAGCGACCATGACAGAAAACAGAAAATTGAAATTTTCAAATTTTTCCACTATCCCTACATGCATGAATGGCTGTACAGAACTAAAATAAAACTTAAAATGCAACATACTTACAAAATTGGGGTGCCTCCCAACAAGCTCTTGTTTAACGTCATTAGATCGACGCCTGATTCGCTTTTGCTTACGAATTGATGAGTGAAATCGTCGTCGTGTGCCGAACAACTTCACCTCCAAAATACGGCTTCAGCCTTTGTCCATTCACTGTCCATGTTGATTTAGTGATAGGATCTTTTAGCTCCACATCTCCATAAGGTTTGACCTCCTTGATCATGAACGGACCGGACCATTTGGATTTCAGTTTACCCGGAAATAGCCTTAGCCTTGCATTGAACAGCAACACCATTTGACCGGGTCTGAATTCCCTCTTCATGATCTTCTTGTCATGATACCTCTTGACCTTTTCCTTATAGAGCTTGCTTGATTGATAAGCTTGGTCACGTATTTCTTCGAGTTCATTCATTTGAAGCTTTCTCTTCTCCCCCGCTTGCTCTTGATCAAAGTTCAAAAACTTTAGCGCCCAAAACGCTTTATGCTCCAACTCGACCGGCAAGTGGCATGCTTTCCCATACACCAACTGAAATGGTGTGAAACCCGTAGGAGCTTTGTATGCGGTCCTATAGGCCCACAATGCTTCGTCCAGTTTCATTGAACAATCTTTCCTTGATGATGACACGGTCTTCTCAAGTATCCTTTTGATTTCACGGTTGGATACCTCGGCTTGACCGTTGGTCTGCGGATGGTATGGTGAAGCTACCTTGTGTTTGACTCCGTAGTGCTCAAGTGCTTTTGCCAATTGTTGATTGCAGAAGTGAGAACCTCCATCACTTATAAGCACTCTTGGAGTTCCAAAACAGGAAAAGATGTTCCTTTTCAGAAACTTGACCACCGTCTTACTATCGGCTTTTGGGGATGTTATTGCTTCTACCCACTTAGACACATAATCTACGGCCACCAAAATGTATTCGTTGGACATGGAGGATGGAAACAGCCCCACAAAGTCAATCCCCCAACAGTCAAAAACTTCGACTTCAAGGATGCTTTGTAGAGGCATCTCATTCCTTTTTGAAATACCTCCAGTTTTCTGGCAACTCTCGCATTCCTTCACATGCTCGTATGCATCTTTGAACAAAGTGGGCCAATAGAAGCCTGCTTGAAGAACCTTTGCACCAGTTCTTTCACCGCTGTAATGCCCACCATATGGCGAATTGTGACAATGCCACATGATGTCTTTGGCTTCTTCTCTTGCAACACATCTCCTTAACAGGTGGTCAGCTCCAATCTTGAAGAGATATGGGTCATCCCAAATAAATTTAGTTGAGTCTCTCATTAACTTCTTCTTCATTTGCCATGTATAGTCTTCTGGTATAAACCCCGTTGCTTTGTAATTGGCCATGTCAGCAAACCATGGTCTTTCTTGCACCATAAGCAACTTTTCATCCGGAAACTCTTCAAGAATATCCCTCTCGTTCTTCGTTACCTCATCGTTCACCAATCTTGACAGATGATCAGCCACAAGGTTCTCAGTCCCCTTTTTGTCCTTAATCTCCAAATCAAACTCTTGGAGTAGCAACATCCAACGGATGAGTCTCGGCTTAGAGTCGGGTTTGGTTATTAAGTACTTGATGGCTGCATGGTCAGTCCAGATAACAATCTTTGAACCTATGAGATACGAACGAAATTTTTCTAATGCGAACACAATAGCAAGTAATTCTTTTTCAGTGGTAGCATAATTGATTTGTGCATCATTTAAAACTTTACTTGCATAGTGTATAGCATGAAAAATTTTGTTTTTGCGTTGACCTAACACCGCTCCAACCGCATAATCACTTGCATCGCACATAAGTTCAAAATCAAAATTCCAATTTGGTGCGGTGATTATGGGTGCGGATGTCAAACTATCCTTCAAACTTTCAAAAGCGTTCAAACAATCAATATCAAAATCAAAAGACTTATCTTTGTTGAGCAAATTGCTCAATGGCTTTGCAATCGTTGAGAAGTCTTTGATGAACCTCCGATAGAACCCGGCATGGCCTAGAAAACTTCGGATTCCTTTGACATTGACTGGTGGTGGAAGCTTGCCTATCACATCGATCTTAGCTTTATCAACTTCAATACCCTTGGAGGAAATCGTGTGACCAAGGACTATACCCTCGGTTACCATGAAATGACACTTCTCCCAATTGAGCACCAAGTTGGTTTCCTTGCACCGTTTCAGTACCGTGTCCAGATTCTTCAAGCACAAATCGAATGATGACCCGAAGACTGAGAAGTCGTCCATAAACACTTCAATGCTCTTCTCTATCAAATCCGCAAAGATGGCTTGCATGCATCGTTGAAATGTTGCTGGAGCGTTACATAATCCGAACGGCATGCGTCGATATGCAAAAACTCCAAATGGACAAGTAAAGGCTGTCTTCTCGTGATCGTCTGGATTCACCGAAATCTGATTGTAACCCGAATATCCGTCAAGGAAACAATAAAAAGCTTGTCCTGACAGTCTCTCTAGCATTTGATCCATGAATGGTAGAGGAAAATGATCCTTCCTTGTTGCTTTGTTAAGCCTCTGGTAATCTATACACATCCTCCAACCGGTGACGGTTCTTGTCGGTATGAGCTCATTCTTCTCATATGTAATTACCGTCATACCTCCCTTCTTAGGGACAACTTGAACCAGACTAACCCAAGTGCTATCCGAGATCGGATATATCATGTCGGCTTCAAGTAGTTTAACCACTTCTTTCCGTACTACTTCCTTCATGTTTGGGTTTAGCCGTCGTTGAGGTTGTGCTACCGGCTTGTAATCTTCCTCCATCATGATCTTATGCATACAATAGGATGGACTTATCCCTTTTAAGTCGGATAATGTCCAGCCTATTGCTTCCTTGTTGGACTTCAAAACTTCTACCAATTTTGTTTCTTCATTGTTTGACAAGGAGCTACTAATAATGACCGGTTTGTTACCCTCTTGATCAAGAAATACATACTTCAAATGTGAGGGTAGGATCTTCATCTCCGGCTTCATTTCTTCAACTTTTGCTTCATTCGTCAATTCCTCAATTTTGGCTTTGTGAGGAGGAATTTCCTTCAATGAATCCAGCTCTTTCAAACACTCTTCTATCTCCTTCTCATCTTCTTCTCCTATGATACTAAGTGCATTTGTCAAGACTCTTTCAAGATGTGTCAAGTGATGCAGTTGGTCTCTCGTATCAACAATCAATTCTTCCGTTGCATCCATCTTGAAACAGGCACCTTTATCACTAGGATGCTTCATTGCTTCGTTGATGTTGAAATTGACTTCTTCGTCGTCCACACGGACTTTCATTAGACCTCCGTCAAGATCAATCATCATCCTTGTCGTTTGCATGAACGTTCTTCCAAGAATTAGCGGCACATCATCATCTTCAGGTATGTCTATCACTACAAAGTCGATGGGAAATAAGAACTTGTCGACTTTCACCAACACGTCTTTAGCTATTCCCAACGGACGGGTGACGGATTTGTCGGCCAATTGCAAGGTCAAGTTAGTTCGTTTCACAACCAAATCACCAATCCTTTTTACAACGGAAAGTGGGATTAGATTGATACTTGAACCTAAATCAATAAGTGCTTTGCCGACATTAACATTGCCAATAGACACCGGTAGTGTAACTTTACCCGGATCTCTCTCCTTCCTTGGCAATGTTCTCTGGATGATTGCACTACAATTAGCATCTAGCTGAATTGTTTCTTCTTCATTATACCTCCTCTTCTTGGAGAGAATCTCTTTCATAAACTTGGCATAAGTTGGCATTTGCTCTAAGGCTTCCGAGAATGGAATATTGATTTGCAAACGTTTGAATATGTCAAGGAACCTAGCAAACTGCCTTTCTTTCTCCTTTCTGGCTGGAGTAGTTGGATACGGTAGATGTGGTGGTGGCGCATTCTTCACTACTTCTTGATTCTTGCCCTTCTCCTTCACCACATCTCTCTTCATCACTAAGTTTTCATTTTCAACTACTTCCTTATTTTTTTTGACTTCATCCTCATTATTAACTCCTCCTATTTCCTCCTCATTTCCTTCATCATCATCATCCTCCTCATTTTCAACAACTCTCCTCTCAACATCAAGGTTGTCACCTATACCTCTTCCAACTACCTTCCCACTCCGAGTAGCAATCGCCTTGCAATTATCATTGTCTCTTGATGCAAGGTCATCTTCATCAAAATGACTTAATTGTCATTTTGATGATGATGCATGATCTTTGGGGTTGGTTTGTGTGTTGGCGGTGAAGGTTCCGCCTTGCTGGGTTGCTTGAGCAAGCTGTTGTGCCAACTGGCCCACTTGTGTTTCCAGGTTTTTGATGGAGGCATCAGTATTCTTTTGGTTCGCCATTGACATTTGCATGAATTGGTTAAGAGTTTCGTCGGTGTTTTGTTGTCGGTTTTGTTGTGGAGGTTGGTATTGATTGTAGTTTTGGTAAGGTTGTCGGTTTTGTGGTCCAGCTTCTTGCCTCCAACCTTGACCATAGTTTGGATTGTTCCCTCTTGGGAAGTTGTTATGACCTTGGTATTGGTTTTGAAACTGTTGTGGCCTTGGTTGATTTCCAACATAACTTACCTCTTCGGTGGGTGGTGGACAAAATCCGGTGGGGTGATCGCCCGAACAAAGTTCGCATGATGCGACTTGGTGGTGTCTCCTTTGTTCGTTTTGAATATCCTTCATTTGTTGTGGAAGGTTGGCCATCTTTCTAGTCAATTCCTCCGCTTGTTGCGTTAGCAATTTATTTTGACCAAGGATTGCGTCATTTGTCCCCAAGTCCAATATTCCCGCTTTCCTTTGGCCTTGGTTTCTGTTATGGTGAGCCTGGTGATCATTTAATGCCATTCTTTCAATGATAGCAACAGCATCTTCGGCACTCTTGGCCATTAGTGATCCACCAACAGCAGCATCAAGCAATAACTTTGACTGTTGTTGCATCCCATTCCGGAAAAGATGGATTTGTGTTAAATCATCGAATCCATGGTTAGGGCATCTTCTAAGCATCGACTTGAAACGCTCCCATGCTTCACATAGAGTCTCACTTGAACCTTGTGAGAATACAACAATAGTTGTCTTAGCCTCCATGAAACGATTCTGAGGAAAGAATCTCTCAAGGAATTTCTCCTCAAGAGTGTTCCAATTTGTCATCACTGTTGGCGGCTGATCCAAATACCACTCCTTGGCCTTCCCAATCAAAGAATGAGGAAACATCCTCATGAATATTGCCTCCTCATTGTTCTCCGTCTCTCCTAGTGTACCGGCGATCTCATAAAATTGTGAGATGTTGGAACGGATCCTCATGGTCTAACCCCGAGAAAGGATTAGCATAAAGTATTTGAAGGATCCCGGTCTTCATCTCAGTTTGCTTTGTGGTCCGTGGCGTCTTTCCCAATTGGGCCAAACGACGTGGGCTATTGTAACATGGCATCCCACCTCCGCCTGAACCTCCAGGTACCTCTCCTGTAGCAGTCATTGGTATCTCTTGACTTGGAATTGGAATAGATGAAGGACTTGAAACAGAAGTTTCCTCTTGTTGCTTTTTCTTTGCCTGCTGCCTCTTCTTCCGATTCTTGCTGTTATTTTTTCGAGCAGTCCTCTCTATTTCAGAATCAAAAAGCAGTTGGTCGTCTGATATCTGTCCTCGCATATACGGTTTCAACAATCTGACCAAAAAGAATTAGCAAACAAGATGGATAAAGAATTATAGTTATATACATAAAAGAATTTTGTGCAAAATTGCTTAAGATAATAATTAACGCTGCAATGATTATAATATCAAAGCGTTAATCCCCGGCAACGGCGCCATTTTGTTAAAGCACAAAAGTAAGTATAAGTTTTATATCGTTCCACAGGGATTATTGCGATATCATAAACCGTTCAACGTCGATTATCGTCTTAAGTTAGGGTTTAATCTTTTTCATTACTACACTACTCGACATAAAAAGCATTGTAAATAAAACGTAGAGTAATAGGACATAAAAGGTGTTAGGATTAAAGTTCGTCAATCAAACGTCGTTTGTATTCGATTGATCATAAATATGGATTCTAGCTTTTTCTTATATACGACATTATCACGTATTACTCGACAACGTCATTCGTGTCCAAATGACGTCGTGAGATCGATCGTATCGTTTAATCGACGATTTCTCAATCTATTAAACGATTCGAAAGCTTTACGATCCAATACTTAATGTAATTATCAAAACCAAATCCCATTTCTAGAATTTCTTATCTTGATAGAATATCATTCTAAACCTAGATTCAAAAGTATTTTTCAACATCATTTAAATCAAATATAAGAGTGAAAAACAAGAACAAATTCAATGGTATATAAAAATGCTAGAATCATATATTTAAAATATCAAAAGTTTACAACTAAGAGTGATTGATTACCTATTAATCCCAACAAAGGAGATTAGTTGATCATTCTCATGATAACTATGCAAAAGTAGAAAGGAAGATGGAGAATATGCTAAGGCTTGATTTCTCAAAGCTTCTTAGTGTAATCTTCACTTGAATTCCTTTTGCTATATGAAGTTTACCTCCTTTTATGCCTATTCTCTCTCTTAGAAATTGAATATTTCAAGCTCTGGAAATTGTAAAAACTAGTATTCAACTGAATATATTAAAAAAGTGAGCTTAAAATGCTTTTATATTTCTGAGATTTTGCACGCTCGCTACAAGCGACCAGCCTGTCGCTGTAGCGAGGAAGTCTTCTTGGCCAATGGGAGAGCTCCACGTCATCACATAGCATTAAACCGCCCTTTGGTCGCTGTAGCGACGAGATCTGTCGCTACTAGCGATGGAACCTTCAAATTCCCTGTCTAGGCTCGCTTCTAGCGTCCAGTTCATCGCTTGAAGCGATGAACTCTTAAAATTCCCTGCCTAGGCTCGCTTCTAGCGAGGCTTCTGGTGCTTGTAGCGATGAAGTCATGAAATTCCCTGCCTATCCTCGCTTGTAGCGATGGCTTTAACAAAACTTCATTTTCTTTGCTCCAATCAGGTCCAAACATGAAATTCCTGCATAATAACATGGGGTAAGACTTAGGATCACAAATATTGCATTTTAACCACAAATACGAGCTTATCCTAAGATAACTTGTAAAACAAGTAACATAAGTGCCTTAAAATATATCAACAGATAACTACTTGTAGGCACTTATCAGTATGCGACTCAGTGATTGACTGATTAATTCAAAGGATCAATTTCATCAACTACCGGTGAAAGTTCAATTGAAATCGGAACATCTAAAATGTTCAAACCTAGATCTGGAAAGAAACACACTCTTGAATCTCAAGTTTTCACTACCACTCCAACATTGAGGGCTTTATTGATTCATTTTCATCATCAACTTTTTATAATCAATTGTATCCTCCTATATTGCACTGTTTCATTCATCTAATAATTTTTCTTTGACAAGCATTCATTTATCCCATAATATTAGTATTTTTTTAAAAGGAATATTAATAATAATTTAAGGCATTTTCATGAATTAAAAAATTAAATAGAATGAGTAGTTTTCACATCTTTTATAAAAAAAAAAAATTATTCTTATCAAGTATAATATTATCGTGAATATATTGGGGAATTAGAATATAGTGATGCAGACAATGTTAACATTAAAATAAAATTTAAATGAACTAAAAATATATAATAAATTAAAATACTTTATTTTTATGCATATTTTTTTGTACAACAAAACAGTTTTGCTTGGCTATCTCACTTACTTTGAGAAGGATAAAATATAAATAAGTTTTTCATCCATAAAAATATAGCGAATTTTGATTTTATCCTCTAAAAACTAAAATGAGATATTTTTTCCTCACAAATTTTTTCATTTTGTTTTTGGTCCTTACTGACCATTTTTTTTTGGCAAAAAAATAAAATAATAAAGAGATACATAGAATGGGGACATAAGATCTGACCCAGGTATAACCCAAACAGGAGTACATCGTGATAAAAACAGACCAAGTGGCCCATTCCTAAACTATCATAACAAATAATCACTTATTACAGGTGCAACTCAGTGAACCCGCGTACGGGCGCGAAACCAAGTTTCAAAAAATATAATAAGTGAACATTTGCAAAGAACGTTAGGGTTTTAAGATTGGCGAATGGATCGACCACTAATACAGTATCAAAATTCAAGTGTCAGCAGCTCCCTGAACACAGCAACAAGCATAAAAGCTCTTTCAAGCCCAATATAGAATTATTGAAAATTGTGTTCGATTTTTGAAAGTTTAAAAATTGGTATTTTTAATAACGAGACTTCTTAGTAAAAATAACAAGACTTCTATTTTTTTTATCCTTATAAATTGTTTAAGACTTTGTTTGCGAGTTTGGAGATGAGGGGAAAGGGAGGGCTTTGGGGGAAGGGAAGTAGAGGAAAAAATAAAGAAATCTTCCACATTTTATGAAATAGTGTTTTTTAAGAGAATGATAAATGAATATTATCATTAATAAATTTTAAATTTTGATAATATTATAACAACATATATTGGATTTGAAGAATTTATTTAAACCCTCCAAATACTACTCCTTCAATTCAATTTTTTAGTTCTCCAATTTTACGAGAATTTTGTATTATGACGAAAAACAAATCCCCTTATTCAAGCCGGGGGACTATCATTTCCCTTTACTCTTTCCTTTTATCCAAAAATGATATTAGTACAAGTAACTATGATCTTATGGTCAACACCAAGGATCAAACATTGTATATATACTTTCTGCTGAACAAGTAAAACACATAACTCTTATTGGTAGCCTTGATCATCTGGAAATATGTCTGAAGAACTTTACAATATTATGGTACCAAAAATTATTTATCATCTGATTGGTTCAATATTGTCTCCTACCATAAGTGTGTATAATATAACGAGCCTTCAACGTCTGGTTCACAACATCAAGAAATCACCCACAAAGATGGATCACTACATGTGATCTAGTAAAAGCATTCCTCATCAGCTCATACCAGAATGAAGAGTCATCAAAGGAAAATACAATGTACGAGGATTAATTATGAAAGTCAAGAGAACATCTTGAATATCTCACAACTTTATACATGACAGCTTGTTAAAGTAGCTAGCGCCCTTACTCTACTCGTGGTTTTTTTCTCTATGATATATATACTTAGGGATGACAAAGTGATCCGGTCCTCCCTCTTTAGGCCCACCTCACTTTTACCTCGTAAAAAACGGGGCGAAGTGGGATGTACCAACATATAGATGGCCGAGTTTAAATTGTCACCCCACCCTTTAGCGGGTTGACAAAATGGCCCCTCAAACAAATGTTTTTTTTTTCATTCGCATGAATCGTGAAAAACCGTCAAACAAATGTTTTTTCATTGGCATGAATAATAAAAATTCAAATTGTTTACACCAACCTCTCTAATTTACACCCACTTTCATCATTCCAAATATTGTTTCCATAAAAGTTTGTCCCACCTTGTACTAAAAAAGATGTAATTTTTCTTAAATCCAATGTATCATAAAAAAAAAATTGGAGTCACAGTACAATTTTTCTTTTAAATCAAAGTGTTCTTAACGTAAAAAAAAAATCTGCAATTAGCTTGCATTTTTTTTCGTAAAATCAAGGTGACAAGGTTTCATTAATAAACGTAGAAAAAATAAAAAGCTTTGGCTTTATCAGGCAAAAAAAAAAACGAAGGTTTGCGGCCAACATAGATAAAACAGTTACGTAATCATAATTTTTTGTTTTGTTTTGAGGAATATAAGGTTTGTGTTTTTTTAACTAAAGTGACAATGACAAAATTATCCTTTAATTTTAAATGACTTCAAATAGTGGAGATTGTTTTTTTTTTTTGTTAAAAGCAAGTGGGTTTAGCTTGCTAATTTACACCTTAGTGTTTTTAGGTGAATGTAAATTAGCATATATATTATAATATAATTTTTTTCAAGAAAAAAATGAACAGTAACATTGATCTTCAGAAAACACGCAGCTCATTACTCCAAAAATAACATAAGAGATTATTAGATTAAATAAACATATATCATTTTTCCCTTAAAAAATGACAACGTGATTTTTTTGCAAGAAAAAAACATGATTTGAATATGGAGTAATTCAATTTGAATAAAATTTTAATTAAGAACATTTAATTAAGAAATTTGATTTTCTTTAAAAAATCATTTTTTGAGTCAATTTGGTCTTTAAATGTGAGAGACCATATCAAAATAATTTTTAAATGTATCAAAATAATACAAATACCTCTTCATACCTTTTGCTAGTAAATCTAGTACTTGAATATATATATATATATATATATATATATATATATATATATATATATATAGAGAGAGAGAGAGAGAGAGAATTGGCATCCTCTCACAATTTTATAGACTAAAATGATTAACTACTACCGATGAGTTGGGGTTTGAAAAATAATGTTTGACTCTCAAAATGTGACAAATCAGATTTCAATTTTGATTCAAAGATATCTCTACATTTATTTGTTTGAGAGTGTCTCAAATAAAATTACTTATGAGAAACTAAAAAAAGACCGAACCATAGTTAGAAAATGTACAGCTAAGTCCCTTTCTTAATTATTGAAATCAATTTTTTGGGATCAATTTGTCTCATTTTTAATTATTATTGGGGTCAAATTGTTTCTTTCTCAGTTATTATCAAAGATGAAATTGTCCCTTTTATAATAGTGGTTCATGTAGGAATTAGTGAACTCAAAAAAATTTCTCTCAAAGTCGGTTTGTATGTTTCTCAGGAACTAAAGTGTATCTTCACTGAGAAAATAATTAACCAATATTTTTTTAAACAAAATGATTGACTAGTATTATTTTCCATTTTCTGTGTGCCGTCTTTTCTTGTGTGTGACAAATAATCATTATTTCCTTGTAAAAAAAAAATATAATCATTATTTCCTTTCATTTTTTTTATATCCTATTTTTTTTATAAAGAGGCCTAAGTCCGAAGAAAAAGAAAGTTTCATAAATATATCTATATAAACATTATTAGAAGACTAATTAATTGAATAACAGGGAAAAAGAAAGTGTCATAAATATATCTATATAAACATTATTGGAAGACTAATTAATTAATTGAATAACAGGGAGTGTGTGATTTGCTTAGCTGGGAAAGAGGACGATTAACGACCATATTTGGGAAACTATTATGCATTTTTTTGGAGATTGCGACATAATTAAGAAATTTGGGATCCCCTTATTAAATAAGAGCATTTGAGCAAATTGATTAGTCTGAGTCTATGATTGGTTGTATTGAAATCTCTCCTTAAATGACATCAATATTTATTTCTACCCTTAACTGGAATGTTTTCTTTGTTGTTTTGATTTTGAACTTATGGTAGGACAGAAACAATCTTATTCTGAGGGTAAGACTATTATTAATAGCGGTCTTCTTGATTCCTCCAAGAATATGCATGGTTCATCTTATTGTGTAAGACACATCAAGTAACATCCCACTTTAGCCTCTCAACATCAAAACCGAGCTTCATATTGTGTGACATCCTCCTGCATCTCCCCATAAGTTAATGCTGATGGCTCTCATAATACCACTGTTCACTCATCGACTTGGAGTGGTTTAATATGTGATTATTTTGGCAACATTATCAAAGGATTCCACTATAATATTGGAACCTATACTGCTATTTTTGTTGAGTTTTAGGGGCTTAACTTGGGTCTCAAGCTTGTTAGTGATCAAGGTATTACTTCTCTTCTTGTAGAATGTGATTGTCAAGCATTTATTCAGATTGCTCCGCGCACTTCCACTCTTATTGCGACCCTTCAACCCCTTTTACTTGACATTCTTTACTTTATTCATCTTTCAGATGGAATGTCTCACTTACTTGATTTCCTTATCAACTCCGGTAAAGATGGTTCCTTCTCTTAAACGATTTTTCAATCTCCTTATTCTTCTTTAACTCTTACGCTTGAGTTTGATGTAATGACATGTGGTATCCATAAATTAATTCTCTAATCTTCTGTATTTCCTTAAAATGAGTCCTTGTTGAAGCCATGTGTAGCTTTAAGTCCTTGTTTTGATGATGTTACAGTGTTGATAGATATAGGCTAGAATCATGTTAAAGCACTCTAGCATTTGTCCTCCCTTGGGTTCTCTTGTTCCTTATGTCTAATATAGTATACACTCATAGAAAAGTTCTTTTCTTTTGGCAAAAGTCAGTTTCTAGCATTTTGATTCGATTCATATTATTTTGAATCGTATCACAAGATGTTTCTGCTATTTTCTCTTGTGCCTTGTAGATTTTGAATCGATTCATGAATTGATGAATCATATCATGCATGAATCGAATCAAATTAGTTTGATTTGTATCACTGTTTCTCTCTGGTCTTGGTTTTTGCCTTGTTGATTCGATTCACAAGCTATTGAATCTTATCAACCTTCATCCCGGGTAATTTGATTCGATTCACTTTTGGTCTGAATCGTATCAACCTTCATATCTCATCTTGCTTGTCTTTTTGCTGTCTGAATCGAATCACACGCTATGTGAATCGATTCACTACGTTGTTTTTGGCCAAATTTTAACACTTACCACTATTTCCTATATATACTCATATCCTCATTACACCCAAACTACTGAATCATTTGCATCTATTCTCTCTAGAGTCTCCAAACCTCATTGTCCATTTGTTCTTGAGATTAAACACTTTTTCTAAGAATCATTGTGGTCTTTTGAGTCATAGATTGCTAGAGTGCTATAGGGATTGTAAGTTGATTACTTTCAAGGATATTGATTGGGTATCAAGGATCTAAAATAAATTGAGTAATTTCATTAACCTCCAAGGGTATTGGAGGTTCTTTCTAAAGTTCTTGAGTTGAAGAAGATCCAACCACCGGACGTAGCGAAGAAGAGTTCGAGTGAAGAGCTTCAAGGATTGCACGGGTGATTGAGGATTCGAAGACTTCAAGAAGCACCAAATTCAAAGGGTATTTGAAGATTGGGGGAGTGGTTGCATAGGAATTGAAGAACTAAGGTAGTTTCAATGAATTCTTGTAATTACATTGTAATCAAACATTCAATTCTAGTGGAAGTCCTTGGTGGAGAAGTTTTCCATCAAGAAGAGTAGACGTACCCCGAAACGAGGACGAAAGGGGAAACTACTATAAATCTCAGTGTCGTTTCTCTTCTCTTTCCTCTTTAATTTCGTTTAATTGTGTATATGTTTGTTTGATAAATTGTTAGAATAGATTTGAATGTGATATTGTTTTTAACTTGTTAAACATGACTTAATTCATTGAATTAGGTTTTCTCTTAATTCACTTTGATCACATTTGGATTCAATCTAGTGACAATTTATCAAATACATATACATTGTGTTCATTAATATAATTGTTTTAATTGCTCTCTTATGTTTGATTTGAGATTTGTCTAGTTTTGTACATTGTGTGAGAATTATCAATCATAGATTGTATTAAGATTTGATTTTGAATCTCTCAATTCTTAGTGAATCTTATTATTCATTACATAGTTTTATTACTTTTGTCATTGCCATTATTTCAAGCATAAATCTAATTAGTCATCTTTGTTTTCAAAACGTGCTTTCGCTAAAAACTCGATAAACTTTTAAAACGCTATTCACTCCTCTTCTAGCGCCTATTACCTTGTCATATAGACACACTCGTAAGTATTTATACCTCCAAAGTCCAAACATTACTAATGAAATTCTCTATTTACTTCCACACAAAAATTAGAGGATTCTTACCGTTTATGTCAAACAAAAATCATCCGTGTCATGACGAAGCGTAGCCAAGACGCAGCAGATTCTGTGACCAAAGGTGTCTACCATTATTGCGCTACGTAATTGCAAGTAGCCACATGCCACCCCTTTTTTTTATTATATATTTTTTCTCCATAAATAGTCAATTAAATAATATAAGATCAATGATTTTCATATCGTTGGTAGATTGATGTGAATGCCTAACTAGATTCAGGGTGTAGAAAACAAAGCAAAAATAAAGGAGTGAGTAGACGTTTTTATTTTATAGATAATTCCCTTTTAATAAATATATCAAAATATCAGGAGATTGTTATCCACAATTATATTTTTTGCAGTAAGGATATTGTTTTTTAAGTAAGATTTTTATTTGATTCAAGAGACATGTGAATGAAAGAACAAAAGTAAAAAGTGCTCTTCCCTTTCTTGAACTTATACTGTCTTCCGACTTTTTCGGTCTCTAATTGTAAACCTTTTTTAGGGGAGTTATAAACCTTTTGAAATATTTGTTTTTTTTTAAAATATGTGATCTTAACAAAATGTTAGATATAGTTTTTTTTTTTTACAAGACGTTAGATATAGTTATTATTTTTTCTTTTAAATATATTATTAATAATATTTTCAATTTATTTTAACATATGAAAAATAGACATTAAATTAATCTATGCACACGACAATTTAACGATAGTCAATTATAAGAGATCAGTCACATAAAAAGTTACGATGAAATACCTAAAGAGTAAAGATTTTTTTTTTTTGAAAGACCTAAAGTAGATGTTGTTTCGTATATACAGTTTTGAGTTCCTATCACAAAAATTCAATAGATTTTAGCAAAAAACAATTATTTTTCACCTTTCAAATAATTTGTAATTTCCTTCAAAACAAAGTTGTAATAGCTTCACTTTATTTTAGTTGAAAAACAGTAGTCTGTCATGATATAAGACAAATTCTACAGCTCCGTCAAAATAAATTACAACATTTTATCGTAAATTTCTTTTTTAAATTTGAATAAGAAATACCTTGAGCAAAACTTTCTTTTTTACAGTCATTTAGATCGACAACATTTATTTATTTTTATAGGGGAAGATCGACAACATTTATTATAAATTTACAACAGGGAAATTATAATTTGACCAAAGCAACTGAACAAAGACATAATTTTGTAAACTTTTTTTTAGGGAACATAACTTGTAAATATGAAGAGGTCAATCACTACTACATAATGAATTCTTTTTTAGCAAATAATGAAATTGTATTGATATTTTATTTTTATTTCTGTAAGCAAAAATTAGAGAGTAGAAAGACATTACAAGGCAAATTTGACATCCTAACTAAATTGTCACCTCAAATTTACCTCATATCATTTGCAGCATCTCATTTATTATTTACAAAATGATTGAAACACAACCAAAAAAAATAAAAACAATAAACCAACAACTAGAAACAAAAAGCACCTCTGACACACAATCAACCTTTGAGAGAGAAGCATACCCTGGCCCTAGCCAAGTATAAGATGAACAGATCAAAAACACCCAACACCACAAGGCCCCAGTATAGACGCCCCCGACAAGTCTCTAACACTATTAACATATAATAGATTCTATTTTTCAATCGTAGTAGAAACATGTATGACCAGAATATCGTCTTAAAAACCACTTTCATAAGGTGAATTTGATCCTATCAACCAATGCCGAGAGGAAACTATATTCGAAAAGATATGGTAAAACAATATATAGTACATATATGAGTTAGCATCAATGACGAACGGAAAGTTGAAGAAAAGTCGTGATACAATATTTTGATACGAAGCTTGAAAAGACATGGAAAGAAACCTAGTCAATTTCAACTTATTAGACATTTGTGGTGCAACAGTAAGATAATGGTAAATTCCTAATGATAAGTGCCTTTCCAGCAGAAATAACATTGGCAGTAGCTTTCGTTTTATAACATGTTGATGATGACTCTTCCAAACTAAAGACAGCCATAGCTTTTTCAACAACAAATCATGTATTTGAGGCCATGTTTTTTTGTTCAGTGTGGTACCTCTAGAAAAGAATAAATTAGTTATACGGTATGTACGGAAATGACTACATGATAAAACCTAAAAAAATTATGAGTTACAGCAATACGATTGTAAAAGTATTTTATGGTACATGTTGAGAAATAAAAGTTTAGTAATGAAAATAATAATTTTCAAACACAAAGTTGAGTTAGTTTTTTTTTTTTTTGACAAGCAATCCCTAGTTGAGTTAGTTTTTTATTTTGATTCTTAGCATGTATACAGAATACTTGTTAGCATTTGTTAGAAATTTTAGTTGGTACGAATGGCTTAATTTAATCATCGTTTGGAAATGCAATTATCACCTCGGATTTTTAGTTCCATCCGATTTCTATATTAGTGAATTTCTCCCTAAAATTTAAATTAAATTTCGAATCAGATCTTCTGTATTTGGACTTGTGTTAGGATTTTTGCAAATTTTATGGTACACCCCAAAATTTGAGTGTACCGGTACACCAAATCGTTAAATTAATAATTAAATGAGTTGTTTTTTTGAAGAAAAAGAATTATTTTCTATCATTGACAATTATAATAATTAAATCTTATTTACCAAAAGCGTCGACGAAATAAAATATAATTTTTTTGAATTTTTATTACTCATAACAAAGAATATTCATTATTTTTTATGAGAAAATGTTAAAAATTTAATATGATTCTTATAAACAATGAAATGATGTTTTTTCTTATGAAATGATGTTTTCTAAAATATAAATATTGACAAATAGTTCTTTATTTAATAAAATAATCGTTAATTTATAAATTTATGAAGCAAGAGTACCGGTACACTTTGTACCGTAGAAGTTCCCTAGGATTTTCTATACTAGAACGGCTGCATGGTGTAACAACTCCTGAGACTATTAAATTTAGAGACAAATTTCTCTCACTATATATAATGGTGGTCCCGTCCACAAATTTTAGTTCAATCCACGGATGTCGTGATCGACGCTCGAACCCGACCCCTCCACTTATATGTATGAGTTTCAATAATTTTTGAATGACGAGTCGTCTCAAACCTGAGAATCTAATACATTGGTCACAATATTTGATTGTAACTATTATCAACTAAATAATTTAAATTAAAATATATGCAAATATTCTATTCGAAACTAAATAATCGTTTGAAAAAATTAGTACCAAATTGCAAAAAATAATATCATTATCTGATTTGAAAACTATACAACAATAATATGGAAAACTTGATATAACTTGCTAATTTTAAGCATTTAATGTTTTATGATGTCGGTTGTGGGTGTGGGAGGAGGAGTTGTTAGGGGAGTGTAGGGTTTTATTGCATGATATTTCCTTGCAGTCTAATATTACAGATGAGTGGCAGTGGAGGCTTGATCCTAGCAGCGATTATTCAGTCAGGGGCGTGTATGTTTTGCTAACTAGTCAGGACACCATGGTTTGGATGCAACTTAAGATTTAATTTGACACAAACAGATTTCCCTGAAGGTTTCTATTTTGGTGTGGAGACTTTTGCGGAATAGGTTGCCGACAAAGGATCATTTGGTGACTCGCGACATTATTTCTCAAGACTTGCAATTATGTGTGACATGTTGTGGCGCATCAAAGACGGCTCATCATGTGTTTCTATCTTGCCCCACTTTTGCTTCTCTTTGGAGTCTTGTTATATTGTGGATTGGTGTGGCATCTGTCGACCCAGATCAATTACAGGACCATTTTGTTCATTCTTCAGGTGGTTTACGAGCGTGTTGCTCCTTTATGCAGCTTCTTTGGCTTTGTTGTGTTTGGGTTTTATGGATTGAGCGCAACAATAGATTATTCAAGAACAAAGAAAACTTCGCTCACCAGCTGTTAGATAAAGTTAAATTACATTCTTATTGGTGGATGAAGGCTTATAATGCAGAAATTGGTTTAAATTTTCATACGTGGTGGTTGAACCCATTTGTGTGTATGGGTATAGACTAATTCCTTTTTGTTTCCTTTGATTTCAACTGTTTTGTTTGTAAACTTGTAAATTTTTGAGGTCCTTGTTGGCACACCTTGTGTTTATAAAGACTCTCCGTTGGTGTTAATATATTCCATCTATGCTTGTTCAAAAAATAAAAATCCGAGCAAGCATTAGCTTATTTTTCTTTCCTTTTCATTTTCACAATAAACAACAATAAAACCATGACCTTTACCAAAAACCTCACAATATAATTCAATCAATGTAAATTACAATGTCGACTTAATGTAAATTACAATTTATGCACCGTATTCCACCACCAACACTCTCCAAATCTGACACTCATCCTCCGGGAAAAGGGAAGCCGAAAAAAATAATATAAGAAACGAGAAAAGAAACAACAAAAACCCACCAAAAAATTTCATGCACACAATGTACAACATACACAGCAATGGATAAGAATATATTCAAAACCCACAAATGTACTACCCAGTGAACCTGCTAATCGATAGCAGCATCAATTGATTTTCCTGTCCTTGCATGTGAGATTCGATTTGCATAAATGGTAACCAACTTCAACTGTGTGCTGCTTAGCCCTTCCAAATATGGCAAGAATGCTTTCCCAAGCATGATATAAATATCCACTAGACAGAAAACAACAGTCTGTTCCATCCACCATTAACATAAAATGAGAATAATTGAAGAGGCCAGTAACATAAATTGAGAAAAAGGATATGCAATCAACACTCCAACAATTATAGAGAAAGAAACAAGCGGGGAAGTATTAGAAACAAGCGGTGAAGTATTTCAATGCAAGTATTGTTCAATAATCCCAAGTTTCAAGTAGGGATGCTACTATAACAAAATAATATTTTAATTAAATGCCAAATATGCTAGGGTAGAGAATCGGTCGGTTTTGGGCGGTTTCGGGCCGAAAATACCAAAACCGACGAACAACCGATGGCAGCATTGGTGGCCCATCTTTGACCATGGCAATTCACGGTTTCATCGGGTGCGGTTCGTGTCGGTTGGCGGGTTAACGGGTGGGTAAATACGGATAATACAAAGAGAGAAGAAAAAGAAGGTGAGGTGTTCTTCGTCAAGTTTAACAACAGGCCTTCCTGCACTTCCAACAAGAGTGACACTGGCACCACAACACTCTTCAACCTTCTTAAATCACTTACAGAAAAGGACGAGCATGTCAAAGTATTGAGAGAGAAAGCAGGTGGAAAAATAAGTGTACAATCATAAAATATAAATATAATTATTTTAGTTTTAAAGTAGAATCATTGACACTGTTACCAAAATGAATTTTTTTTTCTTTCAAACCACTTTCTACGGCTTGAGAAGACAACTTACACAATTTTAATATTTTATATTACTAGTTACTAGATAATAGTAGTGCTATACCAATAGTGATAAGATTGTAACTACGAACTAGTAAAAAGAAGGGTAAATTACACTTTTGGTCCTTTAAATATTTTTCAGGTTTCATATTGGTCCCCTAATTAATAAAAGTAACGTTTTGGTCTCTTAAATCCTTCTTTGTTGTCACTTTGGTCCCTTCCGTTAGTTTGTGTTAAAAAACGTTCACTTTTTGTCCCTTAAATATTTTTCAGGTTTCATATTGGTCCCCTAATAGAGGACCAATATGAAACCTGAAAAATATTTAAGGGACCAAAAGCGAACGTTTTTTAACTCAAACTAACGGAAGGGACCAAAGTGACTAACATAAAAGATTTAAGGGACCAAAACGTTACTTTTATTAATTAGGGGACCAATATGAAACCTGAAAAATATTTAAAGGACCAAAAGTGTAATTTACCCTAAAAAGAAAGCGTGTACGTGTTCCCATAAAAATCAGTCTATTTTAGAGGTTTTGGATAGTCACTAGTCAATTCACTGGTAGCATTTCTTTTGACCTAGTTACCTAGCGGTCGGTTCGGTCATCGAGAAAATTAATTTAAGAGAACCGGGGCCCGCCCGTTTAAACTCACTCTTAATTGATTTTTGTCATTTAAAGACCCGAGGTCTGACCCAACCCGCCCGCATCACCCCACGGTTTTTACGGTTTTCGGGCGAGTCATCCTTTTCTGCTCAGCCCTAAAATATGCCACAGGCATTTAGGGTGTGTTCAGTTTGGCATTTGAAATCCCCAAACCATGCTAGTTTCTATAATAACCAACTTTTGCTCAAACCATGGTTGCAAAACCATACACACCCCTAATATCCAGTTGGATGAATTTGTCAGAAACAAAATACTACTTCACAATGTTCTCAGACTACAGAAATATTTACCACTTAATCTTCTTTAAGGGTGTGTTTGGTTGTGAGAAGAAAGTGAGGAAAGAAATAGGTGAGAGAGAGTATGAGAAGAGAGAAATAGATGAGAAATATAGTAGATTTGATGGGTTGTTCGGTATAAGAGAAAGAAGAGAGAAGTGTGTTTAATTTTTAAAAAGACAAAAATATCCTTTCATTTAAATTTGATTGATTTTTTCTTTTTGGTCAAGTTTATTTTGTCTTTTAATATAATTTAGTTATTATTTTAGTTATTAATTTACATAATTAATTTTATTATTACTTTAGTAAGTAAATTAATTAAAACATACACCACTTGATAATAGGTATATACCTTCACGTATTAGCCTTCAATCAAAGAAAAATAACGCACCAGCTTTGAAAAGAAGGGGAGTACAGTTTTGGAATTAAACACATTAAGCCACTTTCTTCGCAGAAGTGAAGAGAAATAAAAAGTAGGTGGGGCCCATGAAATATAATCTCTCTTCGCTAATTCTCGGATGCTCCAAACGAGAGAAAAGCCATCTCTCTTCATACTTTCTCTCTCGGCAATCTCTCTCTCGCGTATCTCTTGCGTTACAAACACACCGTAAATGTGTTAAGAGGAGGGCCATTAAGTAATAGATGCAAGCAAAAGACCTCAAGTACCTTACGAATATCCGCACTCTGGTTTCCAAAAGCTTCAAACAATGCAGGGAGAAATGAGGGTAACTGAGCCATCAGTTCCTCCTGAGAGAGCCGCCCCACAATCTGAAGGGAAATAATAATCAGTAAACAATAATTTTGAGAAAATTTATATGCACAAAAATGTGTAACTCCGTATGTAGTATGGTTACAGCGTGACACAAATTAGTTGAGGAGGAAATGTTGGAAATATGCACATGTAAAATACAAAATAGTTTTGCTGATTGTTGTGATTTTGTTAGGATTGTTGAGTTAGTTAATAGGAGGAAGTTAGTTGATTAGTTTGTTAGGTGAGTGCTCTTTCTCTTTCAATCTCTCTCTACATAAATAAGAAATCCTCCATTTGTTTGTAATCTTTATTCATTTGAACATGTTTTATACCATTACTCTAGGAATTCTTTCTTGCTCAAAGAAAGGATCCAAACAGAAAAACATTCCAACAGCATTGATTACTGTGCAGATGATAAATATACACATGCAGACTGATTAGACACATGATTTACCAAAATTACATAGAAGCAAAACAGAAACCTTTATGCACTTTACCTTAGTCAAGCAATTTATGCAAGTGACTAGAGTTTTCTCGTCCTCGGTAACCAGTAGAGGGATAATGACCTGAAAAATTTGAAGTTAACACAAACTTCTACTCCCTTTTTCAACAAAACCTTTTTAAAGAAGCGAAGAGGACCAAAAGGTAGAAAAATTAAGAGTTAAGAAATACGTACACTTAAACATCTGAATGGATCATTCTGAGATAAAACAATTGTCAGGCAGTGCTCCGCTTCGTTTGAGACCTGAAGAAAGGATGAAAACTCAGAGTCTTGGAAGAAAGAAAACTATGTACTAGACAAACTAGAACGGGATTAAGTTAAGTCAGTTACCTTGGGAACAGTATCCTTTGTAACATTAAGCAGCTTTTCAATTACAATCTCAACTGAATTTTCCATGGCATCTTTCTGGAAACAACAAATACAGATTAAACAATCTCTTAGCATATCCCGATATGCCCACAAAAGGAAAAATATGTGCAGTTTCAAGAACAGAAATGAGCTAGCATTAATCTGAACAAAAAAATGGCACAAAAGGAGTAAGAACCTGGTTTTTAAGCATTTCAACTATCAATGAAAGAGCAAGCTCTCTGATTGAGGAATCTGAATCATCCAGCACCTCAAGCACAACGGTCAAAATCTGATTGAAGTACTGCAATTATACCATGAAATAACCATCAAACCAAGAAGAGAAATCCAAATATATTGGTCAATTTTGTTTATCATAATGCATGCAGAACTTCTCTTTCTATTGATCGCACAACTCAGAAAAATATAAAAAAAGAGAAAAAAAAACCACTATTATATGCAACTAGAAATTTTATTTTGGAAAAGGTGTCTGAAAAGTAAAGATAAATAGCATCACATAATTCCAATATTAATAACTATTAAATCAAAAACATCAGTGTGACAATAAGGAGAGAGTCACTCATCAAATCAAACATGCCTGGATCCAAACAGAATGATCATTTGCTTCAGAAGCTTCAACTAACTGTAGAAGTGCAGTCCGCTTACATGAAATAGTGCTTCCATCACCCCCACTGCATATCTACACAGACAAAAGCTATCTCTTTAGTTGTGAGAAAATCCAAAGTATACCTCAGTTAAAATATACTTATAGAATGACTATATATAAGCATACAGGTCAAATAAAGCTGTCTCTGCTGACGAGGTTGAAACAAAAATGGGGCAACTTTCTATATATTTCTGCTGTTTTTTTTTTTTTAATGTTCTTAGAGGATACTTCACCCTCCCTCGTTATCTATTTGTCTCTCTTTGTAAACGAAACTTTGTTATTCCAAAGGTAACAAATTAAAGATCTAATTCATGCTCTAGTAGTTGTGTAACTCACCATATGAAGAATTTGAGGAATACTGAGTCCTGTATCTGTCATGTGGTTGACCTTCACGTCTTCAGCTGAGTGATGATTATGGTTCAATTCAGAAAGATGTTCAAAGCCTTCGGCAATATTTAAATGTTCTAATGACATCAGACCATTAACATCCACATCAGATGGCAGACCTTCAACGTTCATGCTACTATCCACGTATCCAAGTCGGTCAGTTTGAAAGCCAAAGTTTTGATCCATTGAATCGACAGTGTAAGCAAGATCTTTGGCTTTTGAACCAACAATATCACTATCACAATTAGTCTGAAGATTTTGATACAAATGTTCCTCAGTTTCATCCGAAGCTGGTTGACCACGACTGGCTTTAATCAGGTTCGAATCTTGGGAACTCCATTTCCTGCCACCATCACTATCTAGAGAACCACCAGAATACCTCCCAACGTAATGTGCTTTCCTAGACAACCCAGCATATCCCTCTTCAGAGGATGTTCCTACATTATCAGATGGATCATAGGAAGACTTGGTTCGCCGCTCTTTCTTGTTCTGCAGATAGTTCATTAAGTCTACTTCAATGCGAGGGGTGCGCTGTTTAAGGGCTCGTCTCAAAGAATTTTGTTCATCAACTGACAAACTAAGAATAAAATTCAAAACTGCAGATGAATCGAAGTGAGAGTATACTGATATAATGCACGTAATAGCTGCTTCTTTAAGCTTTGTATTTTTATCGTGAACCAATGGGGCTAACTTGGCAAGCCATAATTTTAGGATGCCAATATTTGCAGCACCTTCTGGATTCATTGCATGTTTGTTAAAGGAACTGATTGCAAACTCAATAACAGCCAATTTAGCCTTTGGAGATCTTTGTTCGTCAAGAGAACGTAGCAATGCGGGCAAGAGGGAATCTATACTGTATGTTTTACCCACAGCCTCCAAAGTCGTGGAGCATGCTTGCCTAACAAGCTCTTTGGGGTCAATTAAACGAGAAAACACATGAGGTAACATTCGTTCCATGTAACCCTCAAATGGCTTTCGGCATGTACGAATAATATCTGCAAGTGTGGAGAGAGCCGCATGTGCGATTTTATGATGGGGATCATCCAAGTGTTGAAAAAATAACTTCATTACCTTCTCAAAATTTTGGACTACTTCTTGAATTCCCTTTTGACCTTGCTCCAATAACGAGTGAAGGTAATTGAAGGCAGAAACCCTGGCAGACCAGTCAGAACCTGAACTAAGTCCTTCACTCAGGGCTTCATGAAGAGATGCCGGTCCATCTGCATAATTTGACATCTCTCCAATAGATAATTGACTATCATCAACACTCCTTCTCCTACCAGAAGACACACGTGCAGTTACGTTCTTTCTTAATAGTGGCCTCTGAAAATTAGGCACACAACTATTCTGTGAATCCCTAAAGTTTCCATCTTTATAAAGAGCATCCACATACTGCCTATCCACATTGGGGTTCAAATACCGCCTAGTCTCCCGGATGTAACTGTTTTCATCAACAGAACTTCTTCCTTGTAATTTTTCATTAGTCCTTTTACTTGTGTATGATGAAAAATCTGATGAAGGCTCGATACCAACATTGCTATTATACGATAACTTCCCAGAATCTTTGGAAGCTTGAATTTGAGTGATGATATCAGACAAACCCATACCACTGTTCCGGATACTACCTCTATTGACGCCCAAACCAGGTGACTCTGTTGTTAAAGGGGTGGTCAGGTGATTAGAGGCTGAAACAGCAGCAGGGAATGGGGGATCACGAGATGAGGGAGGGTCAACTCCTGCACTAGGGGAAATAAGAGATAAATTTAGCCGCTCACAAAAAGTTTTAAAACAATAAAACTAACATCATCAACCATTGAATGGCAACAAGCATTAATAGTGAGATAGAAATAAAATATATAACAGGTTAACTTATTTGGTACCTAGATCCAGACTTGAAGATCGCAGAGCAGATGAATTATGCTTATTTGACAAATCCAAACCTCTAAGCATGCTCTCAATAGCACTGACCTTCTGTTTGCTTGCATGCAGTACACTTTCTAAACTACGTTCTGTACCATTACCAAGTGACTTAGCTTGTGAAAGAAGAACACCAGAGGAGATAGAAGTCCCCGATGATAAACTAGAACTTCTGTCCATTGCAACAATAGCTGAAGTTCCATAACCAGATAGATTAGGAGTTGAAGCTTGACTGGAAGATGACATCGGTGCACTTCTATCACGAATGGAAGGCGATGCATGTCGCCTATGTTTGCCTCCATCTTCTTCATTTATTAACTGTGATTCGTATTAACTTCAAAAGATGACTTAAGCAACAAAATAAAAGAAGAACAACAACTTCAAATAAACACATACCCTTTGAATAGAAGGGTCAAAGGATGAAAATAGGCGACGGGAACGCTCCGGCCAAGTTTTTGCAAACATTCTGTAGCACATCCTTGCAGTCGACCGCACCTATCAAGTTTCACATTGTAATCATTTTCATGCACACATTCCTTGGCACCAACAATTTGGTCAAATATGAAAAATGTCATGTCAACAACCCAACTAATATGCTGACAAGCTTCTGTTTTAAACCAATAAAACCTTATATAGATGAAAATAATAAGGTTCCCTAGGAAAAAGTGAAAGATCGCATATTAAATATAAACCAAACTGCATAATACAGGAGAATTTTAGAAAATCTTATAGAGAACATTACACACTGAAACAAAGCAATAAAATAAATATATCGTTTGGAGTTTTGGACACCTTTCCTCAAAGATAAATAAGTAATAGAATTTTCATATGAAATGATGAATTAATGGACGTAGGCAATTCAGATGATTTAAGTTACTGATCATGAGTACATAATGAACATGATAGCAGGTGAGTAGTGAGTTTTTCACAAAACACAATTCCATCTTGATGAAATCGATAAAAATCATGTCAGCTGGATCCCTTTCAATCAAAGATAAAAAAAAATATATTGAATAGTATAGTATTTGCATAGCAAATGATGAATTAATAGATGTATGAAAGTCAGATGATTTAATTTACGTCACCCGACTCCATAAGGAATGTGATGGCAAGGAGTGGTGAGTTTTTCACAACACAGCTCCCTCTTGGATACTGTTTCTACGGATATGTTGGTCAATTGATCTTTAGTCATTGAATTTGCAAAGGAAGAACGTAAAACTGAACAAACTTTCTGAAACCATTTGAAAGACAGATAATCAAAATATAAGGGTATTCTACAGGAGTTTTCTCATGCAGAGTTTCATAATTTTAATTATTCCTTACTACGCACGCATGGACAATAAGACACAGTGAACCAATAAATAACTTTGATTATGGCTTTTCACAATTTCAGCATAAATATTGCATGTCATGATATTTCAACAGAACAAAAAAGTAAATACAAGGAGTCACTTTTGTTTTCAACAACTTAAGCTAGGACGCAACTGCATTGTGTGATGGAAAAGGACAAAGCAATGAAGAGTAGTCAACATCGCAATTCGCAATATGATAATGATGCACAATCTATGTGTATCAAACATCAAATAGTCTACAACTATATAAGCTACCTCGCCCATTGCGTCCGAAACACAACACCTTATCATATCCTCGTATAAGTCAGCTGATCGTTGTATTTCTGGTGCATCAGGCCAATGTTCTAGTATCAAAAGAGCATAATCACAGCACCTACAATAAAAATGGTTTTATTTAAAACCAAAACGTTCACTTATATATCCCCAAGATTAGGTAATTCATACCTTGCACGAAGTATTGCACTGCGGTCACTTTTTGCACAATCAACTATCCGAGGAAGCACGCGAGCAACTTTGCAATTGCGTAGCATCTGGAAAATAGAGGATAAATGTGAAAATACAATGTTGCAACCGTATAAAACAACATAGAAAATCATAGAGCATATTCATTACCGTTTTTATGCAGTTATCTGCAGACTCTGCAATTACAAGCACAGTAATCACAACCAGCTTCAAAAGAACCTGATTACCGGATCATGTATTAATTAAGATTACAAAACATTCAATACATGATATACATAGATAAAAAGTAGAACTTACTGGTATGAACATTTCAGCACATGCTTCAAAATCACCCAAGAGGTCTTTCGACAAAAAACATAACAGATGGCATGCCTAGAACAAAACGAATACCAAATAAAAAAATATTCATGGATTAGTACTGATATGGAGAGATCGGTTATCCACAATAACACTTCCATCCAAATTAAAATTCCAATATAAGCTAAACTGAAACCCAGTCAAATAACAGAGTAAGAAACAAAAAGAAATTGCAATTAACATTTGGGTTAATCCCTCTAAAAATATATCAAATGTCGTTTTTAATCCCTATAAAAATTTTCATTTGAGCATCATTAACAGTAACATAATCTCTTGTTAAAAAATTTAATCGCAAAAAACTTAACAAAGATGAATTAACAATGAATTTTGAAGCGCCAAAAACTTAAAATTTCATATTTAATTCATCTCTACTTAAAAAATTCTAAACTTTTGCAAGGGAGATTTCTATAATGTATTAAACATGAATGCAAAAAATCATTCAAAATTTGGATTGGTCCACATGAGTTAGCTTAAAAAAAATATTGGCAAAAACCTAAGTCCCACATCGAATAGATAAGACTCTTGATAAGAGTTTATAAAGAGGAGGCACTCCTCACCTTATGAACCGGTTTTGTAAGGATGAGTTAGGCCCAAAATTTCAACATGGTATCAGAGCTTATCGAATTCAAGGGCCACCTATCTATCCACGCACCGAGCCCAAAAAGAGTGTTGGGCGTGAGGAGGGTGTAATGGGAAAAACCCAAGTCCCACATCGGATAGATAAGACCATGATAATAGTTTATAAAGAGGAGGCACTCCTCACCTTATGAACCGGTTTTGTAAGGATGAGTTAGGCCCCAATTTCAACATGGTATCAGAGCTTGTCGAATTCAAGGGCCACCAACCTATCCACGCACCAAGCCCAAAAACGTTTTGTAAGGATGAGTTAGGCCCCAAATTTCAACAAAAAAGGACCAAAAATGCTAATAGAAAATATTTGAAGGGCTCTTGTTTGAAGAAAAACTTTAGAGGGACTAAAAACGATATTTAATATATTTATAGGGACCAAAAACTTATTTAACCCTTAATATTTTGGTTGAACCTTTTTCAAGATATGCTAAAAAAAAATTATTAGGCTCTAGCCGAGAGGTTCAACATCATCTCAGGTTGGCTGCACCGAAAATATTTTAGAGATATCTTATAGGATAGGCATTTAGTTTTAAACTTCATCTATTATGAGATTATGTTGCTATTAATGATGCTCAAGTGATTTTTCTGCCCTACAAAAGCCATATAAGCTCCCCCACCCAACTTCAATCAAAATCAAACATGACACTTGTTTATTCTAACATAACTAAGTCATGAAAATTTCCCCCTGATAACAAAAAGAACAAAAAAGGAAAAAAGAAATCAAAACGATAGTTTCATATGCTAAGACAAGACAAGCGAACATACTAAGGGTGAGATGTCCTCTGTCCTGAACCAAAAATCTCAGTTCTTGGCTGAAGACTAGTGAAAAGATTTTTACTTTTATTGCATCTAAACATTCCCCCTTTATGCAATAGAAATTTGGGTTTGAAGCTTGCGTAAAGTACAAATGTTGAGGAAAATCTCAATTTGATGTTTTAAAGATAGCAAACATCATAAATTCTATTTTTAATGATTCTGAGCATATTGTGATCTAACTTGTGCTCTCGGGTATTTCTAATCATAGACACATTTCAGTATTGATCCATGCATGATAAACTCAAAAAGATGAAACCGTGAAATCAATAAGGTAACAGAACGTTCTCTGATCTACTGAAACGTTCTCTCAAGTGAAGTCTCAAGCATCACATTATTCATACACACAAGTCAACTCGATATTGGACAAGAATCAATTTTATTTCTGAAGCCATTTCACTGATTCTATGGATTAAAGAAATCGTCTATGGTGAAGAATGAAAATAGATAAAAGAACATTCTTAGGATGCTTTACAAAGGGAATATAGTAATGACACCACGTGAAGACAAGCTGCCATGTTCATGTGCTAGCACTATTGTGATTTTATTTAGACCAGAGCTGAAGGTAATAGAAGTGAAGGCCCACATGTATGAACTCCAACATTCTCCAAGACAGATGTACTAAAAGACAAAAAAAGATGCATTTGCTATGTACAAAAGTGGAAACCTACTTTTACAAACTTATAACACATTTTTCAGACATGCAAAGACTTCGCAAAGCTTTATGGTTGAATCTGTTCCATCATCTTCATAACTGGAGAATGTTTGCCAGAAGTAGAGAACATTTTGGCATGCTTTTACACTAAAATGAATAACTAATGTTACAAGGTGACTTGGTTTGCGTGCACAAGGCTATAATTTTGCAAGGCAGTCTGAAGGCTTCCTCCATCTATAAATAGCAGTGGTTGCTGCACTTGAAGGGTAACAGTCAAGCACAAAATCACCAATTATTTGTTCTTGTCTATAAATCATAAAACTCTTCTTTCACCGCTCACACTCAAGCTTTCTTAGTTTCATTAGTGGATCATTATTTTCTAATGAGTTGTTCTTAATTGCTTCTCAAACTAGATTTGAGTTTTTACAAGCAAGATCCCAAACACTACCTCATTACTTGTAACCACCCTTGAGTCATTCCTTCGTGTTCGATTGAGCTTATTATGTTTGTAAAGTCTCTTTAGATTTAAGGTGGATAAAAGAAAGAAGTGTATTGAGAATGGTTGTATCTCAACATTATAGTGGATAAACTCACTAAGGTGTGGGAACTGGACATAGTCCATGTTAAGGGTAAACGTTCGCAATTCAAACCCCTCTTTGTGAAAACCTTTGCTACTTCAACAATCTCATTTCATTTGCTATTAGTTTTATTTATATTTGTTAAACAGATTATAGAGATGGCAAGGATTGAAAATTCGAGAGCACTTGGTCATAGAGACTCTTATACCATGGCAAGGATTGAAAACCCCTCTTCTTGTGAAAACCTTTGCTACTTCAACAATCTCATTTCACTTGTGTTTAGTTTCAATTATTGTTTGTTAACAAGATTTAGAGATGGCAAGGATTGAAAATTCTAGAGCACTTAGTCATAGAGGCTATTAAACCATGTTGTATAGTATTATAACTGAACAAACTAGGCCTAAGCTTGCTCAAAGGAGGATTGAGCAAGGCATTATTACCTAGCCAAACAACGAATATTCCCCAATTGCCTAAAACAGGGTCTGCATAACAGAATGTTGTACTTGCAATTCAACACAGTACTACGTTTTCAAGTACAATATCTTAAACAAAAGAGATTGTCAGAGCACCTGTTTCACAATGGTAGACCTTCGATCGGATAATTGTGTGCTTAATGGTCCAACAAGCTGTTTTAGGACTCCAAAAAAACACGGATAATCAGCAGCTCCTGAAAAGTAGCATACTCAGAAGATGTAGATCATTCATGCCACAAACAAAAAATGTTGTTTACTTCAATTGTAACATTTTGGTGAAATTTACAATGTAAATAATTAAAACTACTAAAGTACAGAACTCAAATAAATTATAAAACTCAAAAAATGTTTGGCTTTGATCAGATACTAATTTAAAATGCAACTAATGTAGAGCTCGATCTTCTTTGTACAAATAGAATCCAAAAACCGCACCTCTATACATGGACTCGGATTTAGTTGAATGGTGCCCCTCAAACACCCACAGACCTATGGTTTATGGCCCCAACTTTTACCTCTTTATTTGTTAACAATGGGATATTCATTTCCATAACTCTTTGATGCAATAGTTAAGTCAACAAAGACTTACATATCGAGTCAATAGCTACAAGCCTACAAGTAAAAATTAAAACCAAATACATCTAAGATAACTCCAAGCATCCTTCACACCAACCTCATGTTAAAGATGTCCTTACAATGACAAATGTTCTAATGTACCTAAACAAGAGAGAGAGAGAGAGAGAGAGAGAGAGAGAGAGAGAGAGAGGGGCTAAAATTGGATTTGAGCATATAAAATCTGTGCATACGACATAAACTCCTAAAAAGATGAGAAACACCAACCTCCCAGAACAAGACGTTCGATTCTCTGCAGGGCAGTAATTCGTATTGACCAGTCCTTTTCTGGTACAAGGGTAGATACAATCTTCTCGATTTCCCTGATGAATTCCTTCTCTGAATACACCTTGATAGGTTCAATGCCTTTCTCGGTGACATCACCTTCTCCTGCTTATATTTAACAAGAAACAAAGTACATATTAGTAAAGCACAAAAATACAGAGAAAATGTGGCTAACAACGGTACCATAACTGTCGATAACATATTTAGCTGACCAGACACAGAACCACAACAATATATAATGTGGAAAAAAATTAAATGTATGACTTTGGATGTTACTTATACCTTTTAATTATATCACTTTATCTTCTTTGAGTCATTACTTCCTAAATTTTTCATTTAAGTGAAGATTAAAATATTCGGTATTTGATTACTAAAATCAGTCAGATACAGAATCAACGTGTAATAACATGCTAGCTAAAATACCCTAAAATTCCAATAATTGGTAATCATACAAAAAGACACTAATGATCATAGATACTGCTAGTTGGAATAGCATCCTTGTCATCAAAAGTTAAAACTCTAGCAGTCCCACACACCAGCATAATACAAAACTTTTTTTAAGGGTATCTGTTAGAATATAAAATAATATCTAAGAGTGTCTTCATATTATTCTAGAATATCTTGTTAATTTATCCCTCAGAATCTGTTTTCATTAATGTATCTTAGATTATCTCTATGGGATTAGTGTTTAGTCAATAGTGTTAGAAATCCATCACCATTGATGAAGGTGAGTGAAGGTTCGTAACAGAAAAGAGAAGAGAGAGAGAAGAGAGAGAAGAGAGAGAATCTGGATCTAACAGAATCAGTTAGAGTTGTATAAAGTGAGAATCCATTTACATGCACTGAGTCAACAAGTATATATAGGACAGCTGGCTCACATAGACTTGCCAGCTGTACACAGGACTCTAATACTAACTAAGAGAGATGCTTAACATAAACAGTTTAGCCTATATCTCTAATATTCCCCCTTCAAACTGAGGGTGTGTCTGACACACTCAGTTTGTCCCTGAGTTGTAGAAATCTGGCAGTGGAGAGTGGCTTTGTGAGGATGTCAGCCCACTGGTCCTGAGCAGGAATGTGAGAGACCACCAGGCTTTTATTGAGAACCTTTTCCCTGACAAAGAAGATGTCCAGTTCCATGTGTTTTGTCCTGGAGTGCAAGACAGGGTTGTGAGCCAAAGACACTGCACTAAGATTATCACAAAAGACTTGAGGAACTTGAATGGGGACTCTGAGTTCCTTTAAGAGTGATTGCATCCACAGTATTTCAGCTGATGCCTGAGCTAAGCTCCTATATTCTGCTTCAGCACTGGATCTGGCTACCAGTGTTTGTTTCTTGGACCACCAGCTGACAAGATTGGGACCTAGATAAATGCAGGCTCCTGAGGTACTTCTTCTGTCATCTGGATCTGATGCCCAGTCTGCATCACAAAAGCCAGTGAGAGATAGGGGCTTATGCATGGGAGCTGGTTTGATGAGAAGGCCATGGTTAATGGTGCCTTGTAAATATCTGAGGATTCTTTTGACTGCCTTCCAGTGCTCCTCAAGAGGAGAGGATAAAAACTGGCAGACCTTGTTGACTGAAAAGGATATTTCAGGTCTAGTGATAGTTGCATACTGAAGTGCTCCCACTATAGACCTGAAAAAGGTTGCATCAGGAACATGATTGGAGCCATATTTGGAGAGCTTTGTACTAGAAGCCATAGGGGATGCCATGCTGTTAGCACTAGCCATATTAGCCTTTACCAATAGATCTTTGATATATTTAGTTTGAGATAAGAGGAGAGAGCCAGAGTGGGAGTGATGAACTTCAATACCCAGAAAATAATCAAGCTGTCCAAGGTCTTTAAGATGAAATTCTGCATTTAGTTGTCGCACAAGTTTCTGAATTAGAGTCTTTGAACTGCCAGTGATGATGATATCATCAACATAAACCAGGATGAAAGTGGTTTGATGATTGGCATGCAGAGTAAAGAAGGAGGGATCACATCTGCTGGGACTGAAGCCTAGCTTGACCAGTGCTGATTTTAACCTGTTGAACCAGGCCCTAGGAGCTTGTTTTAACCCATACAAGGCTCTGTTGAGCTTACATACCAAAGAAGTATCAGGTGCTTCAAACCCAGGAGGTTGGACCATGTACACTTCCTCATCCAGCAGACCATTTAGAAAGGCATTGTTGATGTCCAGTTGCTGAAGATACCACTTATTGGTGACTGCCAGAGTTAGCACAGTGCGCACAGTTACAGGTTTGACCACTGGAGAGAAGGTTTCATTATAGTCAAACCCTGATTTCTGATGAAACCCCTTGGCCACCAGTCTGGCTTTATGCTTGTTAATGCTGCCATCAGGATTCTGTTTCAGCCTAAAGATCCATTTACACCCAATGGCTTGCCTCCCTGGTGGTAGAGACACAAGAGACCAGGTATTGTTAGTCAAGAGAGCATTGTACTCAGCTTGCATAGCTTGAAGCCACTCAGGTGTTTTCATGGCCTGTTTGTAACTTGTTGGTTCAATATGAGTTAAAAGTAGGGTGGGTTGCAATCTGGGTTGGACAATACCACGTTTCCCTCTAGTAGTCATAGAGTGAGAGTTGAGAGGGTGAATACGGTGAGGAGGAAGAGGAGAGGAAGGTGGGGAGACAGATTCTGTGGAACTGACACTGTGAGGTGCAGGAGACTGGGACTGAGTAACTTCTGGTGATGGGGGTAATATAGTGATGGGAGTAGGATTGAGGACAGATGTGTTAGTGTCAGAACCTGCAGGTCTAGGAGTACCAGGTGCAGGTGACTGAGAAGAGGAACTGGAATGCTGAGACAGGTGAGGAGGAGATGGAGAAGGACAAGCTGTGGATACAGACTGAGAAGGAGAGTTCCCTGAGGAAGACACAGTGGGAGTATGAGAAAATGTGGGAAGGAAAATGGATGAAACTGGTGTATGAGGTTGAACAGATGGAGAGGGATCAGAGGAGAACAACTCTGTATAGGGATATCTGGTTTCATTAAATAGAACATCCTTAGAGATGAAAATCTTCCCTGTGGAGTCTAGACATTTGTACCCCTTGTGAGAGGAGGAGTATCCTAGAAAAATGCACTCTCTGGAATAAAAATCTAGTTTCTGTGAGGTGTAGGGTCTGATGAAAGGAAAACATGCACAGCCAAAGCTCTTAAGAAACTTGTAATCAGGGAACTACAGGTGTAGAAGGAAAAATGGTGATTTGTTGGCTAAGGTTGCAGACGGCATTCTGTTTATGAGGTAAGTAGCAGTGAGAAAGGCATGATCCCAAAAATGTAAGGGGAGTTTTGCATGAGCTAGCAGGGTCAACCCAGTTTCCACTATATGTCTGTGTTTCCTCTCTACTGACCCATTTTGATGGTGAGTATGAGGGCAGGTGAGTCTGTAAATGATACCCAAGCTGGTCAAATAGGGTGTAAAGGGGCGAAATTCACCACCACCATCAGTCTGAACAGACTTGATGGAAGAGTTAAATTGCAGTTCTACCATACTTTTGAAGTTTTGGAAGGTTGTGAAGGTATGAGACTTCAGCTTTAAAGGAAAAATCCAAGTGAAACGAGAAAAAGCATCAACACAGGTCAAAAAATAGGAGAAACCCCCAAAAGATTCAACTGGAGCAGGTCCCCATAAATCACAAAAGATGAGTTCCAAAGGTCTAGTATATGTGGCAGTAGAAGAAAAGGAGGGAAGCCTATGAGCTTTACCCAAACAGCATGCAGAACAAAAATCAGAGAGCATTTTATTAGGTAAATTTTGATTACAAAGTTTCATGACAGATTTGAGCACCTCATAGTGAGGATGCCCAAGCCTATAGTGCCAAATTTTGTACAATGAAGGTAAATTTTGAACAGACTCACTACTTTGAACAGACTCACTACTGGTTGGAGTTCTAGAACTTTCAACATTATTACATTGATAGCTAGAACTAGGAGAAGTAGAGCTTGAAACACAGGTGTTTGCATTACAAGTGGATGAAACAGCAGACTTGTGGAGACTGGAAGCTGCAGGCTTATGTATGGCTGAATGAGCAAACTGATATAGACCATCATCTCCAAGGTGTCCTCTTCGAAGAATCTTAGAAGAACCCTGAGATTTGACATAACAAGCATTAGCATGGAACTCAAAATAGACATTATTATCTCTAGCAAACTGACTCACACTAACAAGATTTTTGGTGATAGAAGGAACATGTAACAGATTATTCAGTTTAAGTGTAGTGTGAGGGTGAAAGGTGGAGGGAAAACTCATAGAACCAACAGAGGTTATGGACAAACCTTGCCCATTGCCAACATAAACTTGGTCAGAACCTGATAGAGAAGTGGCATCAAGCAAGTTATTAGCATCTGGTGTCACATGGTGAGTAGCTCCAGAATCAGGATACCAGTTTGGATTGAAGGAGTTGGAACTGATTGACTCATTACCAGTTAGGAAGGCCTGAGGAGCTTGGGGTCTAGAATGTCCAAACTGTGGAGGGAAGCCTGATCTGGGAGGATAACCAGCCAGAGGAGAACGTGTGGAGCCTTGCATCCAGACATTTGGTGGTGTACCATAGCTTCCCTGAACACCATAGTTACCATAACCTCCATTGTAGGAACCATAACCTTCAAAACCAGAAGGAACAGAGAGCCTGTAATAGCAGATGCTGGCATCATGACCATTTTTGTAGCATATCTGACACTGCACATAACCTCTGCCAGAATTACGGCCACCACGGCCTCTAAAATGACCTCTGAAACCTCTGCCCCTGGCTGGACCAGTTCTACCACCAAAATTGGGATTAGTGTACTGAAACTGATTGTTTCCAAAGGAATTTCCAGGAAAAGCAGGATTCTGGTCAGGAGAAGCACCAAATTGATTCTGAGGCACAGGTTGCTTATCATCAGGATTAGTGGATTGTGTTAAATTCACAGAAGCAGGATCTTAAACCAAAGCTTTCTTGAATTTTTCATTTCTTGTTTCAAGAGTAAGGAGTTGAGATTCAAGTTCATCCAGAGAAACTAATTCAGTTTTACTATTAACACTAGCAACAATAGGATTAAACTCCTCAGGTAAGGCCTCAAGAACCACTTCAATTAGGTCACGGTGAGAAACAGGGTCACCAATTGACATGAGGGACTCAGAGATGGTGCGAACGCGTGCAATAAACTCAGTAATAGTGCGCGAACCTTTCGAAATGGCGCGAAGTTCAGATCTGAGTTGTCTGGACCGAGTTCGCATCTGCGTGAAGCAGTAGTTGTGCACTTCTTCCCAAACTTGCCAAGAATGACGAAGACGCACAAAGCGCGAGAGTAGAGAAGACGAAATAGTGGAAAGAATCCAAGTGCAGAGAAGCGAATCTTGTTCTTCCCATTCCGTATACGCCGGATTCTCCGTTCCGGCCTCGCGAGCAGCGTCGGTCAGAAAAACCGGTGGAACTTGCGGCGAAATCACGTATTTCACCATCTTCGTTCCTCGCAACACTCCTTCGACTTGTTGCTTCCATTGGAGGTAGTTCGAATCGTCGAGTTTGACTGAAACGACTTGTTTGAATGTTTTTGAAGCTGCAGCAGTGACGCGTGGCGCTTCGGTTTGAGAAGGCGTAGGAGAAGACATGCCTCAAGATCGAAAAGAAGCTCTATGATACCATGTTAGAAATCCATCACCATTGATAAAGGTGAGTGAAGGTTCGTAACAGAAAAGAGAAGAGAGAGAGAAGAGAGAGAAGAGAGAGAATCTGGATCTAACAGAATCAGTTAGAGTTGTATAAAGTGAGAATCCATTTACATGCACTGAGTCAACAAGTATATATAGGACAGCTGGCTCACATAGACTTGTCAGCTGTACACAGGACTCTAATACTAACTAAGAGAGATGCTTAACATAAACAGTTTAGCCTATATCTCTAATAAATAGTATTAAATCGAGTAAAATACAAGCATATTTCCCTGTAATTATATTTCTTATCATTTTCTTGCCTTTTATCTAAAATCTCACAATTTCAACAGTACCAAACAAAGTATGTGAAAGGAATTTATAATGCACCCAAATTTAGTGATGCTAATTAGCAACATATCCACCTTGATTCTTTGACCACAAAATTTAGCAATATGTTCCAGGACTGTGCAGGAAATTAGTAATAATTAAAAACAAATTATAATGCTATTGGACAATAACAATGACAGACATAAAGAAAGAGATCGAAAATATATGAATTAAATATGAATTAGAATAGAAACATTTGAAATCCATATATTGCAAATATTCTAACCTCCAAAAAGAGATGTCTCCTTTGATGAACTTTTAGCCTTTGGACTACTTTTCTTGGGATTAGCATTCAAAGGATTAATTTCTCCAGTGATATAACCACTAGAAATACCATTTGAAGACTGAACTTTTGGTTGAATCCCCTCTAGCCTAGCATTAATATATTTCACCTGAAACCATTGTGGTGCAGTGCAAAATGAACTATAAACTCACAGTAGAAGATGTAAAAATGTAAAAGAACCTTCAAATGTCCAAACTACAGATGTGAAATGCATATGAATGAATAGAATTTTAAACAATAATGCAATCTAGAAGTCAATTTTTTATTAAAACATTACCAAAGAAGAAGGGAGGTCGTGGCGCTGAAGTTCATCACGAAATTGAGACCCAGCTTGTGCATACATTTCCTGTAAAAGTTAAAATATGCATCTTAATTCACGCATGCCGTTAATCTGAAATCGAATCAGTCATACTGTCTAGGACTCTGCTAGAACCAATTCCATTTTCCCATTCCTTAATATTCATATACAATATTGTGGTTAATGATATTATTAGTCACATCAGCATAAATGTGTTTATAAACATAACATTAAGCTAAAAACTACACAGAACTTTAGCACTTCATTCTTCTTTATTTGGATAAGAAAAATATTGATTTGCATTTAATCCTTTTTGAGGTAACTGGTATCAACTTAACAAAGCAAGCAGTACTTAGCCAGTTCAAACTTCAAATAATATATGTCGGGATAAGACATGCTTACCTCAATGCACAAAATAGCTGCTTCCCTGACAGCAGGATTGGGATCGCTCAGCAATTGCAAAGTCTGTCATCGATTAGTTTTTGAAGAGTTAGATCACATTCAAAAATTCTATAACAAAAAAACTGTACTGCTTGTTTGTAAAACCCAACAAACATACAGGAGGAAGAATAGCCCGTTGAAGGGGTAGTTCAGTAGATGAAAATAGACCGATTGCAGATGTCACGGTTCGTGCAAACTCTTCTCTGACTCTCCAGTTTTTGCATGTCCAAGCAAAAGACCCCGCTCTTTCAACAATTATTGTAGGAGATGAAACCTACAATAATAATAAGTAACAATAATAAGAAGATGAAGAATAGAACTGAAAAGCGAAAGGAAGTTGAAGGATACCCAGAGAGTATTTTAAAACTGCAACAAAAACAGGCTCAAGGATGCATGGATGAGGAATGTCATTGTAAAGAGCTTACGAAATTTACAGTAATTCTATTCTACGTGTACGTGATGGATTCATGGATGCCAAAACTACACACAGAATCATTATAAGTGCATTGAAGCTTTTAACTGTTATGGAATGCAGAGATTGGGTATTCCAAAAGCAATGTTCAAGACAGAATAAGAGCTTGATAATCAAATTCAGATTTTACAAACATCTTCCACGAAAAACTCCATTTGTTTGGTGATATATCACATCCTAATGCCACAAAAAATTGTAACAAACCAATAACTATGTAGTATGTACAACACATATAGCAAGGGTCAACCCTATTAAATAGCTTCCAGCATAACTTGTTATAAAGCATAAACCTATCCTGTGCCATTCATACGTCATTTTGGAAAAAGATATTTTACGATAAAAGTTTTTGGGTAGGCACATCATACAGAGTGCACGAACATAATATTCATTACTACCAGCAGATCATTGAAATTCACTCTAACTATATAGCTTCAGCGGGCTTGAGAGTGATTTGGCATGACTGATAAACAAAATGAGTGAGCATACTTAATTTATATCACCCATTCAGCTCCTAATTCCTATCCCCTCACCCCCCCTACCACCACAGCCCCAGACATATATACACCATTTTTTCACTCATATTCAAATTTTCATTTACTATATTTTGTGAATTTTTATATTTTATATATATGCACCCTAAATCTATTTGTTGTCAATGCGGAAATGCGAGCGGCGCGGGAGCGGGGCGCGTAGCGGGCGCTATTTCGGTGGTGTGGCCACTAATAAATTTAATACTAAATACCATACTATTCAAAAAGAAATACTAAAATACCTTAAACTTTACTCAAAATTTCATGAAGTATTCATAATATGAAATAAAAGGGATAGCAAAATAAAAAATCGCTAATACCAATTATATACAACTAGAACAGGTTATCGTTTTACTATTGATAGGTCCTCTTTGACCGCTTTCCACTTCTGCCACGCGCCGACGCCGCTTGGCGCAGTGGTCCTGATTTTTCCGCTATAGCGGCCGGCGCGGCCGCTTTTGACAACAGATATACCCTATATTTTTCAAAGAATGGCATGTTGTATCCAATGTCATCATAGATTCTAACCATGTAACAGCCAGCAGGCTTGAGAATGATTTGACATGGCTAATAAACAAAATGATTGAGTATTCTTGATTTCATTTTTAAAATTTTTGGTTAATCCAACCTACTACTACTGGAATCTCATGATGAAGCTTTAAATACCACATGTGCAATGATTTGCACTTAAACAACATTTTTTTTTAAGAAGCTAAATTAGCCCATCCAAATTAGCACCGGGGAGAATCGAACCTGAGACCTTGAGGAGGAGCACACTCCCAAGACCCAAGTGAGTTCACTTAAACAACACTTAAAACATAACGCTACGGGCAATGGCCTATAGCTGCATGACAAAGCCCAGAAAGGTCATAAGTAAGGATTTAAGGTTAAAGTCAGAATTCTTATCTAAGATATGGTGATATGATTTAGAACTAGGAAATCTTTTAAGAGTCAACAACCACTACACGTATAATCAAACAATCATTGATCGTTGATCAACAGATTTTTCATTTTTCAATTGCCAGAAACCTTATAACATCTTCACTGGCACTGGTTATAACTCAATATCCCCTCGAGAAAACAAAAGAAATCACCAATCCTAGAAAAATGAAAGGTTCGCGTATATATGTTATGATTAAATTAAAATATCATTGAGTTTCCTCTTCGCACACTCAAAGTTATATTCCTGATCTCACTTTTTCAAATTCCAACCACCAACTACCTTTATCAGTTTTTCATCCTCATCACTCAAACACTTACTTTCACTTTCCTAATCAGATTCCAAGATTCTCTACATCACAAGAACATACTATTTTGAATCTAACATTCACTTATTTAATTTCTATAACAATGATTTTGCCTCCAAAATTGATTCTAACGTGGTGAATCTATAAACTGGAGCTTCTGATTCTAGAATTGATTTGTACACTCAAATTTGCCGTCACTTTTACCTGTATCTAAACATAAATCATTTTATATTCAACTGACTTTTAACCAGAATCAATTTTACTAATCAGTTCACTGGAAATCAATTTTTGTCACTGCAGAACAAATAGATACAATTCAAAGGAATGTACCTCCATGAGAGTGAGCAAGAGTCTTCTAGCAGCATCCCTAACAGGCTGTTTACCATCCCCTAACCGATCAACAACCGCCGGAACAAGCGCGTTGAAATGAAGCTTAAAATGATCGCCGGAGAGAACAACGGCGGAAGCCAAAGCTTGAAGCGCACCTTGCGAAACGCGAAAACTACTATCCTTCAAGAGATCCAAGCAACAATCGACGAGTGATGAAACTTCGGTTGAACTTAGAGTTTTTCTAGAAGCTTCTAGAACTTGGTGAAGACGCTCTACCCCTGCCATGCGTTCCTTTGCGTCCTTCGCGCGTGCTAGTTCCAGTGCTTCCTCCATTGTGAAGGGATTGGATCTGGTGTGTGGTGGTTCAGATCTGGTTATGGTGTTCTCCGATTCAGCACCGCATGAAATTGAAATGCAAATGCAAATTCAAATGCAAATGAGTTAGGGTGCTAAGTTTATAGAAGTGTGAGAGAGTGAAGTGTAATGGGAGTGTAGAGAGAGAAAGAGGAAGAGACGGTAGAGAGAGAGAGAGAGAGAGATGGAGTGTGTGGGGACTATAATAGAATGTGGGAGTGGGGAAGATGAAGGACGCGGAGGAGGAGAAAAGAAAGTGATTTGAAAACAATGGTTATGAGGTGGCGGTGGTTGAAAAATTAACCATCCATGTGCTTCTAATCTTTTTTCTTTATAATAATAATATAGTAATAATGCTGTATACAATAATTTCCCATAATTTTATTCACATGTTTTAGTTTAACCGACAAAAATCGGAATTTTATCCACTTGTGTATGAATTTCTATGACAATTGTCATTTGAGTAATATCAATTTACCACTACAAAATTTTTTATTTTTTAGACGGTTAACCGATTCATACAATGTTCATAATAAATTTGTTATGCTACTCAACCAGTTAGTTGGATTTTCTTAATTAAAGTTGGATAAAGTGTAATACGGAATTACGGATGGTGTTTTGATAGCTAATGAACATAGAGCAGTTGGAGGTGTTTTCGCAATGATGCGAGTTCCTGGATTGGTGGATTCTCACGAAATTTGGGCAATCGTTCCCCTTCAAATGTTAACAATAAATGAAAATGTTTTTAATTGTATTAAAATGGTATGATATTTTGTTGTTGATCAATATATTTTTTGGTAGAAATGTGGGTAGCAAGTACGGATATGGGTACTTCTTCTAGTTTATTAATATATTTGTTTAGCCTTTTCAAATAAAAATATACGGATATGGGTACTTAGGTACCCAGAGGATATGGTCACAGACTCACAGGTACAAAGGTATTACTCATGCAAATATATTTTCGGGTATGAGTGTTTGTTTAAATTGTGGGTACGGGGACGAATCCTACAGTATCATGCCCATATCCCACCCACTGTCATCTCTTCATAACAACCCACTGCAAATGACACGAAGAAACATTGTATCTATCACTTGATCTTATCCGTCTATCATAAACTACATATGTCTACAATATATTTCATCCATTTCAAAATGAGTGTCATTTTAACAAAAAAAAAAATCAAGATGAATGTCATTTTCAGTTTCCAATGCAATATTAACTTTTTTTTTTCAATTGTACCCTCAAATTAATATAATATACACTATTATTAAAACATTACTTACTTTATGGAAAACAAACCAATAGTTAATAAGGATAATTTGGTAAAATAACAATTATCTTTCTTATAATTATTGCATTTTTATATAAAATTGTATGTCTTAATATGTGTATAAAAATCTTAAACGACATTCATTTTAAAACGGAGAGAGTAGATAAATTATGTAATGTAATATCTGCAACTAAATTTTATTTGCAAAAAGGCATTCTACAAAATTATAGATAGATGAAAAAAATTATCAAGCTGAAGCAATACAATCGATAGCTCGTGTTTCAGGTTCATTCTCTCATGACTTTGGAGGAATG
The DNA here is from genome assembly GCA_018208015.1 of Medicago ruthenica. Classification (NCBI taxonomy): domain Eukaryota; kingdom Viridiplantae; phylum Streptophyta; class Magnoliopsida; order Fabales; family Fabaceae; genus Medicago; species Medicago ruthenica. The sequence continues at coordinate 94,539,816 of CM031372.1, read as the reverse complement.
AACTATGAAGAAATTGACCAGGATTAGTTATTTAGATAGACAAAAATGATGTGAAAAAATAAAATTGAAAAATAAAAGATAGATTTACAACCTAAGTTGTCTGACCACCGTGTATAAAAACAGTTCATCTACTTCTTTTTTTTCTGCCTCGGTTTCTGTGTTAAGAATGATTTCGGGAAAGTTGAGATGCGGTGTACATTCCAACTTCGACAACTCTTGTAGGTTTTCAAAATATCACAACTCAAATAAAAATGAATAATTATCCACGTACACCCTTTGTTTATATACCTCTCATATACACCCCCAAGTGGCTTTTATTTTAAAATTGTATTATGACTCATCCAATCACACCTTGCCATGTGGTCAAAAAATAAAAAACAAATCTATTGATTGTTCTTTCTCTCTACTCAGCAACTCTCTATTATCTCTTATCCCTCTTCCTTCACCCTTACTCACCACCACCACCAACCACACCCACCGCTGTCGCCTCTCTCTCCACCGTCAGATCCCCTTTTCTTCCTCTCTCTGACTTACTTCTCTCTCTCCACAACCCTCCATCAACACCACCGTTGTTGCTCCATCGTCCGCCGTCAAACCGCAACAACCCCTCGTTTTCCTCTCTAACTCGCTTCTCTCTCTCTCTCTCCATGGACCTCCATCACCACCACTGTCACACCATCATCCTCGACCTCAGATGCCATCTCACCACCACCATCGTCACACGCCCCACCGTCCTCAACCTCATATCTATCCACCATGGTTGCACGTCGTCGATCTTTCTGGTCATCAGGTCTGGAAACTCAGATGAGATAGAGAGAGCATTTTGGCACTGTTTGTGATGTCTCTGTTTGATTTTTCTTCTTCCAATCTGGGTTTTGTGAACAGAAAACTGAAATGAATGATAAGGAAAGGGATGGAGTGAGTTCTGAGGTGGGGAGCGATGGTGTGATGATGACGGTGGTGGACGGAGGGTGGTGGTCAGAGGTGGAAGAGGGGGAGACATGTGATGGAAGAGAGTTGAGAGAGAGAGAGAGAGAGAGTACAGGGTGATAAAGTTGACAAAATTGCCCCTCATTTTTTGCAAGTGGACAAAATGGCCCCCATGTCACATAAGGGTTTAGACTGGGGTTTGCCACATGGGGGTGTCAACCTATCACCACTCAATAAGAATACCACGATAAAATATGCAATACTACAATTATATGTTAAATATATAAAATAATCAGCCCCCGATAAGAAATGAAAAGTAATACTGCAGCAAAAATTCAACATTACAATTCAAATGTAAAAGAAAAAACCAATATATAACTCAATCTTATAAATAAATACAAAATAGTTCTAGAATTCTACATAAAAGGATCTCATGACAAAATCACACATATTTAAGAAATCACCAAATGAGAAGTGTAGTCAAAATCAAACAAAAAAAAAGAAGTAATAAGTGAAATAGAGAATAAAATAATAGAAGAGAATTCACATGTGTGACAATGAACAAAAAATATATTTAAAGAAAAAATGTGAATTTATAGAAAGGAAATTGTTCCTGCTAGAAGAACAACAGTACCAATCCCCTGAGCGATGTTCAGACTCAAGAGCTTGGCAAGGGTTTTTCTCTATAATGAATGTGATGTCTGGGGGAGCGTTCCGAGCTCCTTTTATACTTGTCATAACCTAAGGGATGCTGGGGTGATTTATTCGGGATTCCCAAGCCACCTCACGTTGTGACTTGGTCCTCCTCCTGGGATCTCGGCCTCTAAGGGGAACATGGGGGAGACTCAGTAGACGGGTCGAATCAAGCCGTTAGCTCGGGTTTCATCGTGGACAACCCGCTCCGGATGCGTCACTGGGGCCCTCCTTCTTCCCGTTTTGTTACAGCGGATCCTTGACCTCGCCTACGTGGCGACACGTGGGGAGTGGGCTCCAGCTTACTGGGGGAGGCTGCCACGTGTCCTATGAAGAACAAGATGACGGTACACAGCCCCCCAAGCACGAGGCTCGAAGAGGCGAAGTGATTAATGAGATGCTACTGCTGCGATGGCGCCAGGAAGATGAAATATCTCTAAGGATCAACAATATTTTGAATGATATTGATTTGGTACAAACTTTCTAAATAAGTCATCACATTGGAATATTTGAAATAAACATTAATTCTAATGAGGAGATTATCCTTACTAACAAATTAAGTCTTCCAAATAAGCAGGGCAGTCCCAATGCATTTGAAGGCCTAAAACGAATTTGAATTTTTTTTGAAGGAAAGTTGCTTATTGCATTTCATTAATAATAATCGTTTCCATACAACGTGGGATTACATAATAAATAGTGGGACTAGCTGAGGAAGTGGCTTCTCTTGCCAAAGCATGAGCCGCCGCATTCGCTTGTCGCCTGATAAACTCAACCCTGGAGTTTGTATAAAAGGAAGAGAACAGCTCCCTGCAAGCCATGATAATGCTACCAAATTCAGTGACGTCCGTGAGCCGAGAATGAAAATCGTCTCTAGTAACCTTAGAATCGATCTCGAAATCAACATTATCAAATTGCATATCATGCAACCATTGAAGCGCATGAAAAAGACCCAAAGCTTAACCAATTTCTACAGGATAGATCTGATTAAAATGGAGCGTCTTAGCTAACACAAAGGTCCTTGTATCATCCCGCAAGCACACACCAATACATGTCCGTTGAAATTGTTCCGAGAAAGCTGCATCAATATTGCATTTGAAACGTCCAAGGCTAGGTGGCAGCCATTGCCGGACGACAACAGCAGTGCGCGCGGGCTGCTGGGGCGGGGCACGCCGGGAATGCGTGCCAACAATCAACTGTTGACCGTCCCTAGGCACCTGCAAGTTCGACTGATCACTATTAGCATCATGCCAAGCATCAATCAAAGAGCAAGAACGATCAACAACAGCAGCACTAGACTCGTTAATGTCCTCCCAAATTTTCAGATTCCGATGCTTCCAAAGGCTCCAGCAAAGCGTAGCAAAACGATGTTGCAAATTCGGAGGAAGAGTTTGGAGAAGGTGGAAAATAGCATTAACAGCAGAGTCACTCTGAAGAGATGCATTATGAATATCAAGCCAAATCCCAGCAGTGGTCCAAACCTGAATCGCAAATGGACACTCAAAGAAAAGATGGTGCAAGTCCTCATGGTCAGAACTACAGCTAACACACCTCGTCGGACACGTAACACCCTTATTTTGCAACCGAACTCGAGTGGGGAGACAACCTCTGCACATACGTCAAATTAAATGCTTAATTTTTGGCGGCACCTTGAGACGCCAAATATCCTTCCAGGTACCTGGACGGCGGAGGTGAGACACATCAATGAGCTCCTCCACACACAGCCTGTACACACTTTGAACTGAGTACCTACCATTCCTCTCGCCCTTCCAGACTAACCGATCACTTTGGACGTGTTCGTACAAGGGAGTCTGTAAAATAACATCAGCCACATCATTACTAAAAACTTGTCGAATTAGAGGTATGTTCCACTCTTTGCGATGCTCAGACACCAAATTTTGAACCGTGCAGTCACGAACATATTGACCTCCTACAATGTTCCCATCAATATACCCACTGTTAGAGAGCCAAGGGGCATCAAGAAGAGGGATACTATCACCAGAACCAATGCACCGTCTTGCTCCGCCACGCACAATAAAGCGGGCGCGAAGAATACTACGCCACATGTAACTCGGATTATGACCTATGGTAGCATGCAAGTAAGATTTAGACGGAAAGTACCTGGCCTTGAAGATACGAGAAACAAGAGATTGAGGCTCCGTAAGAAATTTCCATCCTTGCTTACCCAACATCACAAGATTAAACGCCAAGAGATCCTTGAAGCCCATACCACCATGCGTTTTGTGCATCAATAACTTTTCCCAACTCAACCAATTAATACCCCTGTGAGTGGTTCTGTCGTGGCCCCACCAAAACGTGTTAATCATCCTTTCAATAGTCATGACCAGCGTAGAAGGTAATTGGAATAAACTCATGACATAGGTCGGAATAGCTTGGAGCACAGACTTGATCATAACCTCGCGCCCTGCCTTAGACAGGCACTTACTACTCCAAGAATTAATACGATGCCAAACCATATCCTTAATATAAGCAAAAGTTGTTGTTCTATCTCTACCGATCATGGATGGCATACCTAAATACTTGTCGGTACCTAAAAGAGCGTGAACGGCCAAAATGTGAGTAATAATATTCTGCAACGCATCTGCCACATTCCTGCTATAAAAAATTTCAGACTTCGGCAAACTAATAGCTTGACCAGAAGCCGCCTCATAAGTGTTAAAGATATTCTTCATTACCTAGGCCTGATTTTCATCCGCCTTAAAGAAGAGAAAACAGTCATCAGCAAAAAGAAGGTGGGAGACGGATGGCGCCCCTCTGCAGATACTCGTACCAGAAATAACCCCTTGCTCTTCAGCATCCCTGATCAAAGAGGAGAGGCCTTCCGCGCAAATAATGAAAAGATACGGAGAAAGTGGATCCCCTTGTCGTAAGCCTCGCCCCGGAATAACTGGGCCAACATGCTCCCCATTAACAAGAACATTATAATCAACAGATTCAATACACATGACCACCCACTGAATCCACTTCTGAGAAAAACCCATCTTAGTCATCACCTCAATTAGATAATTCCAATCCATCCTGTCATAGGCCTTGCTAATATCGAGTTTCAAAGCAACATATTTATCAGTACCCCTAGTCTTGGTCTTCATGAAGTGGATGACTTCGATAGCAATCATCGCATTATCCATAATGGATCTATCAGGAACAAACGCAGATTGGTTGTCAGAGATACATTTATGAAGGATCAACTTGAGTCTATTCGCAAGCACCTTAGAAACAAGTTTGTACGGCACGTTACAAAGGGCTATTGGCCGCCAATCTTTCATAGATACCTGGGAGTTTCCTTTTGGGATAAGAGCAATATTTGTCATGTTCAGGTCAGGCGGGAAGGTACCTGTATCAAGCCACGCACAACATTCCTTAAAGATATCTTCACTACATAAATTCCAGAATTGTTGGTAGAAGCTCGGGCTATACCCATCAGGCCCGGAACATTTGTCTGGGTGCATGATAAGTGCTAGAAATTAGTTAATATGAATATTTAATTTAAGCACTTTAGTAGCTTGTTTTACAAGTTATCATAGGAAAAGCTCAGAATCACTGGTCAAATGCCAAATTAGGCTTTTACTTCTTACCCATCCATTTGTGCAGGAAAATGCAAGCCAGGACATGATTTAAGCAAAGAAACATGAAGAATTGTAAAGGCTGGCTCGCTACAGCGGAGGATTGGTCGCTACAGCGCGCCTAGGTAGGGAGAAATCAAGTTTCCATCGCTGCAGCGATGGAACTGGTCGTTATAGCGACCAAAGGCGGTTTGAACCCCGTTTTGCTGACGTGGAGCAAACCCAATGGCCAAGAATGCTTCGATCGCTACAGCGACCAGCTCATCGTTGTAGCGAGCCTTGAAAAATCCAGATTCTATTTATAGCCTTTCAGCTCATTTTCAGCAATTATTATCAGTATTATTATTACAGTTTAGTAATAGTTTTAGGATATAGTTTTAGACATAAAATAGGGCTAAAGGAGGTGATCTTCATGGAGCAAGAATGATTGAAGTGTGGAATCAACTAAGACTCTTTGGGAAATCAAGAACTTAGCTTTGGATCTTCATCTTCCTTCCACTTTTGTATAGTTGTCATGACAATGACCACCTTCCCTTGTTGGGATTGGAGGTACTCAATATAGCTTAGTTGTAATATTTGATTTTGCATATATATGATTCTAGTCATTTATGTGATAATTGAAGTTATTCTTGCTTTTCATTCTTATGCTTGATTTAATTGTTATTGACAAATACTTTTGAATCTAGGTTTATAATAATCTTCTATCAAAATAAGAAATTCTAGACATGGAATTGGGTTTTGATAATCGCATAAAGTGTCAGAACGTAAAGCTTTCGTATCATTTAATAGATTGGGAAATCGTCGATTAAACGATACGATCGATCTCACGACGTCATTTGGACACGAATGATATTGTCGAGTGATACGTGATAATTACGCTAAAAAGCTAGAATTCATATGCATGATCATTAGAATACTTTCGATGCTAGATTGACGAACTCCGATCCCAACGCTTTTACGTCTTATTGCTTGTCGTCTTTATTTCCGCTTTTACATTCCAATAGTTTTTAATGCAAACATCTTACAACCATTACTCAACCATAGCAACAAGCAAATTCTTCAAACATCAAGGTACGCAACCATGAAGAACAACAAATGTAGCAACAACAGAGTCAACAACGGATGATTTACTACATTTCACACATATACTCCTCCTGAACTACCTCTGAACAGATACTCAGGAACAACACAACTTAGGAACTCCCCCTGAAACAGACATTCAGGAACTCCCCCTGAAACAGACATTCAGGAACTCCCCCTGAAACAGATCAATCAGAAACTCCAACTCCCCCTGAACTGTTGAACAGCTTCTGAAACAGACACATACTCATTTCTCCCCCTTTTTAGCCAAACAATGTTGACAAAACAACCAGCAATCACCAGGAGCAGAGAAACACAAGAAACAGAGCATAAGCACATCACTGAATTCTATTCAGAGTTTATAACTAGCACAACACATAACAACACACAAAGAACCACATCTGAACCAGTTTCAGAATCAGCATAAAAAACATCAGCACAGAACTCATCACAGCACCAACATTAGGATCAGAACCACATAGCATCCACACACAGAAGAACAAAAAGTAACAACTGCAGACCAGAACCACAAATAGAAATCCAAGACATCATATACAAAATTGACAGTCTTCAGACTCAGCAACAGATGTTGTTTCATCATCAGACACAGCATCAGAAGCTGTTTAGTTAATGTGTGCTTCAGGCACATTCAGAACCTTCTTCCCAGCAATCTGCTTCAGAAGAACATCAATCCTCTTCTGAACACATGACATGGTATCATGCTTAACAACATCTTCAGACTTACTAGGATCCACTTCCTTTTCTTTTAGAGCCTTCTGAACAGGGACTACCACCTTGCTCCAGACTTTAGATGGTCCAGCAACAGAAATCTTCTTTGCTACATGAGTGGGCCTGCTGTCAGCAGCAACAGCCTTTCCTTTCCTTTTGTTCATCCTCTGAGCAACACTTGCACATTTTGGTCTCCATTCCTTCTTGACCTTGGTTTTGTTCACAACTGGTACCACTTTTCTTTGTTGAAAGTGCTTGGGGTATCCATGCAGCTTGTAACAAAATGGCTTAATGTGTCCCTTTTTACCACAGTGATGACATACCCAAGGATGAGATGCCTTCTTGTCTTTAGATCCCTGAGGTTGGTTCTGGTGTTTCAACTTAGTTTTCCTCATCATTGGGTCACATGTTTTAACAGCTGCAGTGAACCTTTTAGCTGGATTTTGCTGTTTGTTCAAGGTCCCATCATTAAACCTAATTCCATTTGGTTTCCCTTGGTTCTGACTCTCCAAAATCTCCTCCAGTACATCAGTAGCAGTGTTCATCATTCTAACTTGCTTCTTCATGTTTTCAAGTTGAGAGTTCAGTTGGGTTACATCATCTTTGAGATCAGAAATCTGCCTTAAGTGTTCACTTCTTTCAACATTCAGTTGACTGATGGTTCTCTTCTGTTCTTCCAGCAGCTTGCACACTTCTTAAAATTTAACATGCAACTTCTTGCAAAACTCAGCAGGTTCTTTGTAATAGGTAGCCAGTTCCTACAGGATGATTCTCCATCACTTGACTCAGTATCAGATGATGTCTCAGAACCTGATAGTGCTTCTGAAACCTTAACTTTATCACCAGACCTGCATCTACCAGTTAAAGCAAGAACATGCTTGGCTGATTCATCTGCCAAACTTTCTTCTTATTCTTGAGATATGTGGCACATTCTGTCCTGATGTGGCCATACCCTTCACACTCATGACACTAAACACTTTTGAATTGACTGCTTTTCTCATCAAATCCTGTCTTCTTCTTCATAATGCCAGAAAAACCTTCCCTGGAGCTCACCCAAATACAGGCAGGGTGCCTGCTCTGATGCCAATTGAAATTCCTGGCAGGACTGGTTCTGAACCGTAAAACAGAGTATGAAAATAGCAGTTCATAGGCAGTAATATAAAGGACAGAAAGTAAAGAACACATATGATTTGTTAACCCAGTTCGGTGCAAACTTCACCTACATCTGGAGGCTACTAAGCCAGGAAGGAAATCCACTAAAATAGTATCAATTCGAAGTCCTATGACACAACCCCTATGACAACAGCCCCTGTTTCACAGCCCCTTCTCACTTAATCGCTACCCGTGGTATTTCAACCTAGGAACTCCTAGACCTGAGACCCCTTGATAACACGCAAAATACACTGTCTAAGTAACTTAATTTTTTATTTGTTTTAGGGTCATTTGTTGTGTTTTGCATGATATCTGCTGGTATTTTGATGTGTTTCAGGAACCTAGGGTGTAGAAAGCAAAAATAAAGAAAAATTGTGAAAAAGGAAAAAAGACTCAAAAAGTCAACAAGCCAAATGGAAAGTCAACACATTTAGTCAGTATGAAGAATTCCTCTCCACTTTCAGAAGCAGTTACATCCACTTCCTCCATGTTCTCCACCTCTTGGGACACTATCAGAAGCACTACTTGATAAAGTTTTGCCTATAAATAGCCTTTAAAGAATCAGTTTTAAGGGGCCAATTTGTAAAACCTAGCTACCGTATAAATCAATACTTCAGTACTTTGTTCCCTTGTAATTTCAATTCAAGTATCGATTACGCTATTTTATTTCAAACTGCCGGTTGCTTATTATTATCAATCATCCGATTTCAATTAAATTCCATGGCTGCTGTTTCACGTTAATTCCTTTGCTTGCTGCTATATTTTTATTATATAATAATTCCTAATTCTAGTTTCCCTTTATTTTTCCCCTTGTACCTCTCGCTATTGCCATTCATTCCCTCGTGTGATTAATTCATAGCCGTATTGTTTCCATTCCCTTATTTTAATTTGCTGCTTGTTCAATTTCATTGTTGACCGTGCCACTTTCATTCATATTAGTGCTTGTTTCACTTTTGCCGTGCCACTCTCATTTATATTGCTGATTGTTTCACTGTTGCCGTGGCCAATCCTCTTGATTAAAGTTGCCATCTGATAACAGGTTCGGTCCCTTTTAATTCTTCTTATATGAATTCATTAAAGTCAAATTTTGTGTATAATTTAATTATGTCTGAGTAGATTTATATAGAGTCCGGAGTATGATGAACGTTGTACCAATGATACTCTGTTAAGTTGTATGATTAGAAATTGTAACAGGAATTATTTTTAAGTCTGAAAATTCTGATTTTTTAACGACAAATATTTACAGTGAAAGCTGAAATAACGCGATACCGGTTTCATATCGAAAGAGTGAAACATGTATCTGACCGTAGAATAGTCAGGAATTGATTTTAAAATTCAGCGACAGCGTTTTTTATAATTAATTTAGAAATTACAAATTTCCAAAAAGAGATTTTAAAACTGTAACTGTGCATGCGAAAGCTGGCAGTTATAAGCTTAAAATCTGGTAACGGGCGCGCGAAAGCCGACGATACCTTTAAATTTGCTTTCTACTAAAAATAACTTTTCAAGCAAAAACTGATTATTTTTCAAACAGAGTTTTTTGAAGTTGTAAGGCGTACGCGCGAAAGCGGTCGAATAGATTACAAAGTCAAAACTCGGTGTCGTGCACGCGAAAGCTGGCGACCCCTTTAATTTAATCCTTTTTACGCGCGAAAATATTTTCCTGTTATAATAATAAAAAAAATAACTTAATAAGTATTCACGGTCGACGCGAATTATATTCCGGTCTCTCATCATTAAAAGTAATTTAAAACAAGTTATTTTCCCTATTTTGCAACCAAACTAATTAGCATCGCCTTAGATAAACATCGTGACAATAGAAAACGGTACTTGACATTGGTCTCTGTGGATACGATACTTTTTATACTAAAACCGATATTTCCGTGCACTTGCGGACCTATCAAGTTTTTGGCGCCGTTGCCGGGGACCAATTTTGGCAATATCGTAACTCCGTTGTCACACCGTCTAGACTAAGGCAATTTTTTCCTTTAATTTTCTGTCGATTGTATGCCTAGTACTCGCTCTTCTGAGGACGAGTTAGAACAACCGATCGACGAAATCGAGCGTCTTTTTCGTGTTAGACGCCAAATAGAACGAATACACGCCCAAATGGCCAACGAAAACCGTCCTCTTAAGGACTTTGCCATCCCATCTCAGGATGAGCCGCACTCAAGTATTGTTAACCCGACGATTCAGGCTAACAACTTCGAG